>CM059438.1:41249358-41871715 GCA_030390025.1 Squalus acanthias
CTCTATCTATCTATCTATCTATCTATCCATCTATCGCTCTATCTATCTATCGCTCTATCTATCTATCGCTCTATCTATCTATCTATCACTCTATCGCTCTATCTATCTATCTATCTATCTATCACTCTATCTATCTATCTATCTATCTATCGCTCTATCTATCTATCTATCGCTCTATCTATCTATCGCTCTATCTATCTATCTATCGCTCTTTCACTCTATCTATCTATCTATCTATCTATCGCTCTATCTATCTATCTATCTATCGCTCTATCTATCTATCTATCGCTCTATCTTTCGCTCTATCTTTCGCTCTATCTATTTATCTATCTATCTGTCTATCTATCTATTGCTCTATCTATCTATCTATCTATCTATCTATCGCTCTATCTATCTATCGCTCTATCTATCTATCTATCTATCTATCGCTCTATCTATCTATCTATCGCTCTATCTTTCGCTCTATCTATCTATCTATCTATCTATCGCTCTATCTATCTATCTATCTATCTATCTATCGCTCTATCTATCGCTCTATCTATCTATCTATCTATCTATCTATCTATCTATCGCTCTATCTATCTATCGCTCTATCTATCTATCTATCTATCGCTCTATCTATCTATCTATCGCTCTATCTTTCGCTCTATCTATCTATCTATCTATCTATCTATCGCTCTATCTATCTATCTATCTATCGCTCTATCTATCTATCTATCGCTCTATCTATCTATCTATCTATCGCTCTATCTATCGCTCTATCTATCTATCTATCTATCCATCTATCGCTCCATCTATCTATCTATCTATCGCTCTATCTATCTATCACTCTATCTATCTATCTATCGCTCTATCTATCTATCGCTCTATCTATCTATCTATCTATCTATCTATCGCTCTATCTATCTATCGCTCTATCTATCTATCTATCTATCGCTCTATCTATCTATCTATCGCTCTATCTTTCGCTCTATCTATCTATCTATCTATCTATCTATCTATCTATCTATCCATCTATCGCTCTATCTATCTATCGCTCTATCTATCTATCTATCGCTCTATCGCTCTATCTATCTATCTATCTATCACTCTATCTATCTATCTATCTATCGCTCTATCTATCTATCTATCGCTCTATCTATCTATCTATCTATCGCTCTATCTATCTATCTATCTATCGCTCTATCTATCTATCTATCGCTCTTTCGCTCTATCTATCTATCTATCTATCGCTCTATCTATCTATCTATCTATCGCTCTATCTATCTATCTATCGCTCTATCTTTCGCTCTATCTTTCGCTCTATCTATTTATCGCTCTATCTGTCTATCTATCTATTGCTCTATCTATCTATCTATCTATCTATCGCTCTATCTATCTATCGCTCTATCTATCTATCTATCTATCTATCGCTCTATCTATCTATCTATCGCTCTATCTTTCGCTCTATCTATCTATCTATCGCTCTATCTATCTATCTATCTATCTATCGCTCTATCTATCTATCGCTCTATCTATCTATCTATCTATCTATCGCTCTATCTATCTATCTATCGCTCTATCTTTCGCTCTATCTATCTATCTATCTATCTATTGCTCTATCTATCTATCTATCTATCTATCCATCTATCGCTCTATCTATCTATCTATCGCTCTATCTATCTATCTTTCGCTCTATCTATCTATCTATCTATCGCTCTATCTATCTATCTATCTATCTATCGCTCTATCTATCTATCTATCTATCGCTCTATCTTTCGCTCTATCTTTCGCTCTATCTATCTATCTATCTGTCTATCTATCTATCGCTCTATCTATCTATCTATCTATCGCTCTATCTATCTATCTATCTATCTATCGCTCCATCTTTCGCTCTATCTATCTATCTATCTATCTATCTATCTATCGCTCTATCTATCTATCTGTCGCTCTATCTATCTATCTATCGCTCTATCTTTCGCTCTATCTTTCGCTCTATCTATCTATCTGTCTATCTATCTATCGCTCTATCTATCTATCTATCTATCGCTCTATCTATCTATCGCTCTATCTATCTATCGCTCTATCTATCTATCTATCTATCGCTCTATCTATCTATCGCTCTATCTTTCGCTCTATCTATCTATCTATCTATCGCTCTATCTCTATCTATCTATCTATCCATCTATCGCTCTATTTATCTATCTATCTATCGCTCTATCTATCTATCTATCGCTCTATCTATCGCTCTATCTATCTATCTATCTATCTATCTATCCATCTATCACTCCATCTATCTATCTATCTATCGCTCTATCTATCTATCACTCTATCTATCTATCTATCGCTCTATCTATCTATCTATCTATCGCTCTATCTTTCGCTCTATCTATCTATCTATCTATCTATCTATCCATCTATCGCTCTATCTATCTATCGCTCTATCTATCTATCTATCGCTCTATCTATCGCTCTATCTATCTATCTATCTATCTATCACTCTATCTATCTATCTATCTATCTATCTATCGCTCTATCTATCTATCTATCTATCGCTCTATCTATCTATCTATCGCTCTATCTATCTATCTATCGCTCTTTTGCTCTATCTATCTATCGCTCTATCTATCTATCTATCTATCTATCGCTCTATCTATCTATCGCTCTATCTTTCGCTCTATCTATTTATCTATCTATCTGTCTATCTATCTATCGCTCTATCTATCTATCTATCTATCTATCGCTCTATCTATCTATCGCTCTATCTATCTATCTATCTATCTATCGCTCTATCTATCTATCTATCTATCGCTCTATCTTTCGCTCTATCTATCTATCTATCTATCTATCGCTCTATCTATCTATCTATCTATCTATCCATCTGTCGCTCTATCTATCTATCTATCTATCTATCTATCGCTCTATCTTTCGCTCTAACTTTCGCTCTATCTTTCGCTCTATCTATCTATCTATCTATCTATCTATCGCTCTATCTTTCGCTCTATCTTTCGCTCTATCTTTCGCTCTATCTTTCTCTCTTCTCTCTTCCCTCTCTCAGCTGCTGCTTTGCATCCAGGTCCACTCACAGCAAAGGCCAGGTAGTCTCTGAGACCAGGCAGGCAGTCTCTGACCTGCAATGATGACATCATCAGAGGAGACTTTCAGACTGAAACCACTAATTGGTTCATGGGTTCCCACATGCTGGAACTCAATTGCCCAATTAAGTGAAAATTGCATCATTCATCCACATTAATCTGGAGTCGGGGGGGCAACACGAAATGCGGATGACACGACCCCAACCCGACCCCAAGACAAAATCCAGCCCAAAGAGTCTGCAAAGGGATATAGATAGACTGAGTGGGCAGTAAGGTGGCAGATGGGGTATAATGTAGGGAAATGTGAGATTATTCACTTTGGTAGGAAGAATAGAAAAACATAATATTTTTTAAATGGTGAGAAACTTTCAAATGTTGGTGTTCAGAGAGATTGGGGTGTCCTCGTGCAAGAAACACAGAAAGCTAGCATGCAGGTACAGCAAGCAATAAGGAAGGCAAATAGCATGTTGGCCTTTATTGCAAGGGGGTTGGAGTATAAGAGTAAGGAAGGGCTGGATTTTGTCTTGGGGTCGGGTTGGGGTCGTGTCATCCGCATTTCGTGGTTCCCCCCCGACTCCAGATTAATGTGGATGAATGATGCAATTTTCACTTAATTGGGCAATTGAGTTCCAGCATGTGGAAACCCATGAACTAATTAGTGTTTTCAGTCTGAAAGTCGCCTCTGATGATGTCATCATTGCTGACTGCCTAGTCTCAGAGACTGTTGGTGAGAGAGGACCTGCGTGGCTTGCTTTTGATGTGAGTGGACCTGGATGCAAAAATGGGGGGGGGGGCAAGAGAGAGAGAGAGAGAATTTTTTTGCCTCCAAGTCCTCTCACAGCAAAGGCCAGGCAGTCTCTGAACACATTCAATGCAGCAGCATCAGAGGCGACTTTCAGACCTAATACTACTACTACCTTCATCACATCTCCGTTGTAATAGTGGACCTGCAGCTCATAGTCAGCTATCCACTTGTGCTCCCACCAGGTTTCACTGGAGTGTTTCACACCAGGCGTACTTCACGTCAGAAAAGGGTTAAATTAGCTAAAATGTTTCAAAATGGCATTACAGAGCCAATTTAGGGCTTGTTAAGGGCTTTAATGGCCTCTCCCGCCTCTTGGAGGCGGGACGGAGTCGGGAACCCCGCGACTGATTTTGTCAAAATTGCGTGGAGACGGGATGGAGTCGGGATGGGGTCGGGACCCCCGACCCCGCAAATTTAACCCCCCACACGCCTCCAAACCCGACTCCATGGGTCATTCAAAATCCAGCCCGAAGTCTTGCTACAATTATACAGGGCCTTGGTGAGACCACACCTGGAGTACTGAGCACAATTTTGGTCTCCTTATCTAAGGAAGGATATACTTTCCTTGGAGGCGGTGCAACAAAGGTTCACTAGATTGATTCCTGGGATGAGAGGGTTGTCCTATGAGGAGAGATTGTGTGGAATGGGCCTATACTCTCTGGAGTTTAAAAGAATGAGAGGTGATCTCATTGAAACATACAAGATTCTGAAGGGGATTGACAGGGTAGATGCTGAGAGGTTGTTTCCCCTGGCTGGAGTGTGTAGAACTAGGGGGCACAGTCTCAGGATAAGGGGTAGGCCATTTAAGACCGAGATGCGGTGGAATTTCTTCACTCAGAGGTTGTGAATCTTTGGAATTCTCTGCCCCAGAGGGCTGTGAATGCTGAGTCTTTGAGTATATTCAAGGCTGAGATAGATATATGTTTGGACTCTAGGGGCATCAAGGGATATGGAGATCAGGCGCAAAAGTGGAGTTGAGGTCGATGATCAGCCATGATCTTATTGAATGGCGGAGCAGGCTTGAGGGGCCGTATGGCCGACTCCTGCTCTATTTCTTATGTTCTTATGTTATCCCGACGTCTTGAAAGTGCAACTTCATTATCCAAGTCTTAAGGAGGTTCTGATTAAAAGTCTTGAATTTAACAGTATTTATTTAACAGAAATGTTTGACAGCACTAAGTACTGTTGCATGGAGATTTGGTAAAGGAGGATTAATTTTACCTTTCATTTGGTTTTAGCACCCCATAATTAAATTGTTAACCATTTGTTTTAAAATACTGCATTAACCAGTATGCCAAAAATAGCACTGAGTGGAATTTCAACCCTCAAGTTTTGTCAGTTTTAGAGAAGTCAAACTTTAACCAATTTCAATGACTCATCCTCTGGATCAAAAATATCCTTGATATTTTTGTATTAATGAAATCAGCAATGTCTGTGAAATAAAAATATTTATAGTCAGTTTTGCCTTATAATGCGCCCTTGATGCCTCAGTGAATGTATTCGGTATGAGACATACAAATGAGGAAGGCCACACGTTTGAGTCCTGACCTGTGTTGAGTTAGCTGGTCTCAGTCAGAATGTGAGAAGTCGCACAACACCAGGTTATAGTCCAACAGCTTTATTTGAAATCACAGTGACTCCGAAAGCTTGTGATTTCAAATAAAGCTGTTGGACTATAACCTGGTGTTGTGCGACTTCTCACATTTGTCCACCCCAGTCCAACACCGGCATCTCCGCATCAGTCAGAATGGTACTAGGGAGTGCTGTAATTGACCTTAGCACCTCAAGTTAGGAGCAATATTGGCCAAGGTTCCTGATCCTAACTGCTACCTAAGCACCTCTACTTGAAGTCCACATGGACTTCAGGTGAGGTAAAGGACAAAGAAGGCAAGAACTTGCAGTTATATGGTGCCTTTCACCACCTTAGGATGTCCCAAAGCGCTTCACGGCCAAAGAGGTACTTTGAAGTGTAGCCGAAAAATGATGGAGCTCACCTGTGATGCCCCCCATGATGAAATGTCCTGCCAATACTCATTCTCAAGGCTCACACATGAATAATGACCACTTTGGTGAAGTATTGGAGGGTATCCAGGATGAATGGAACCTAACCCAGCAAGGAGTTGACCCCTTCAGGGGAGATGGGGAAGGGAAAAAAATTGGTGAGACAAAAAATAAACACTTAAGCTGCTTTATCACCACAAGAGCCTGCTTTAAAAAATATTTAGATTTCATTTTATGCAGTGAAAGCATAAAATTTAACATACTGGGTGTACTGTGTTTCATACGTGTGATTTAGTCGCGAGTGTAAAAGAGTTACAGGATATGGTTATAAAAACTGAACATGGCCACGTGCCTTGGCTGTGAGGAAGACTTCAAAAAAATCTCTGCCTTGTCAGAGGTCAAAAAAACACTAAATAAAGTTTGAATGCTCCTACATGCCACTGCAGGCCCAGGCTTTAATGTTCAGCTGCTTAAGGTGTAAAATACTGTCAATATTTGCTAATTGGAAAGCTGTGGCCTTGCACGTAATAGGGAACTGTGCAGATGCATAATGAATCTAAAATTTATGTTTGTGTGAGAATGGTGGTTACAGGAACTTTTTTTTATTACCAAGAATAGTCCAAACAGAATTGAAAGAAAGAGTGAAGACTGAACTTAGCTTCAAAAAGCACCTTTCACGAGCTCAATATTTCCCAAAGCGCTCCACAGATAATGAATTACTTTTGAAGTGCTATCTTTGTTACCTCCGAGTCACCCAAGGGTCTATCCTTGGCCCCCTCCTCTTCCTCATCTACATGCTGCTTCTTGGAGACATGATCTGAGGACATGGGGTCAGCTTCCACATGTTCGCTGACGGCTCCCAGCTCAAGCTCGCCACCGCCTGTCTCGACACTCTGTATTGCCAGACTGCTTGCCTTGGATGAGCCACAATTTCCTCCAACTAAACTTTGGTAAGACCGAAGCTGGCGTTTTTGGCTCTTGTCACAAAAGTTCCCTAGCCACCGATTCCAACCTCTCCCTGGCCACCCTCTCAAGCTGAACCAGAACGTTCGCAACCTCGCCATCATATTCAACCTGACCCCATATCCTCTCCATCACAAAGAGTCATAGAATCATAACGGCACAGAAGAAGGCCATTCGGCCCATAGAATCAGTGCCAGCTCTCTGTAGAGCAATCCAGTCAGTCCCATTCCCCCGCTCTATCTCTGTAGCCCTGCAAGTTTATTTCCCTCAAGTGCCTATCCCGTCTCCCCTTGAAAACATTGAGTGTCTCCGCTTCCATCACTTCCGTCAGCAGCGAGTTCCAGGTCATCACCACTCGCTGCGTAAAAAAGTTTTTCCTCACATCCCCCCTGTATCTCTTGTCCAAAACCTTAAACCTGTGTCCCCTAGTCCTTGTACCATCAACTAGTGGGAACAGCCTTTCCCCGTCTAGCCTATCCAAACCCGTCATAATCTTGTACACCTCTATCAAATCACCCCTCAACTTCCTTTGGTCTAATGAAAACAAATCCAGCTTCTCCAACCTGTCCTTGTAGCTAAGATCCCCCATCCCCGGAACCATTCTGGTAAATCTCCTCTGCACCCTCTCAAGGGCCTTCACATCCTTCCTAAAGTGTGGTGACCAGAACTGAATGCAATACTCCAGTTGTGGCCTAACCAGCGCTTTATAAAGGTTCAGCATAATTTCTCTACTTTTGTACCCAATACCTCTATTTATGAAGCCCAAGATCCCATATGCTTTGCTAACCACTCTCTCAATATGTCCTGCCACCTTCAGGGACCTATGCACATTGGCCCAGAAATTAAAGACGGAGCCTTCCTGCAGGGGTAAGGCTTCCCCGCGATATCTCACTGCGCGCCTGCCTTTTCCTTCCGAGCTCACACGAACTTTAGTTTCAAGGCTGCAGCTGTGCAGTGTGTGCGTATCCCACAGACGCAGTTAATTCGTGCGAGCTGTGGGAGCACGTGATTCAGTTAGAGCCAATGGCAGCACACCATCTTTCATTCATAGTTTTGACAGCAAGGGCTGTCAAAGCTATGAATCTATACCCCCCCAAAAGAACAGCTAAACCTCAATTAAATTTAAAAAAAAACCCATCACATTAATAAAATAAGTATAGTTAAATAAATTAACCACATTAAACAAAAAATTAAATTTTTGAAAAAATTTAAAATCTTTTTAAAAGTTATAAAAATAAACTTACCTTTCTTTAAAGTCTCTAAAAAAGATAAACCTGTTGAAAAAAATTTAAAATAATACTTAATTAACTACTTACCTTGTTAAAAGAGGGTCTTACGCCTCCTTTCTTTATGTGCAAAATCTTCCATGCTTACCTGCGCGTTCAAAGCACTAAGTGCACTGTGTGCGCGCAGCCTGTAGTGCGCACGCGGTTCACTTAGGAACCGCCCCCTTTTGAGTTCACCAAGTGCTGGTTTTCAGCGCATGCGCAGTGCATGCAGAAAACCGGCAATTGAAGACAGAATACGCGAGAGTACACAGTGCGTACTCTCGCGTACTAAGACTAATTTTTGGGCCAATAACTCACACTTCCCTCTGTCCCTGCACACTCTTTAAAACTGTGCCATTACGTGTATATTGCCTCTCCCTGTTCCTTCTGCCAAAATGCATCACCTCACACTTCTCTGTATTAAATTCCATCTGCCAGTTGTCTGCCCATTCTGCTAGCCTTTCTATGTCCTGTTGCAGTCAATTGGTATCATCCTCACTGTTTGCCAACCCCCCAAGTTTGGTGTCATCGGCAAATTTAGAAATTCTACTTTGTATTCCAATATCCAGGTCATTTATCAAAAAAAGACCGCCTACATCCACCTCTGTATCATCGCCCGTCTCTGCTCCTACCTCAGCTCATCTGCTGCTGAAACCCTCACCCACGCCTTTGTTACCTTTACACTCGACTGTTCCAATGCTATCCTGGCCGGCCTCCCATCTTCCATCCTCCGTAAATCTCAGCTCATCCAAAACTCTGCTGTCGTGGAAGAACTTTGGTAAAGCACCTATGACCAAAGTAAAGCAGAGCCCCAATTTATCACTTAAAAAGATGGGCCAAATGTTAAATGGTTCTAGTGGAGTCAATGTCCTGCAGGAGACAGACCCAAATCTCTGAGAAACTGTGAATGAAAAGAGAGTTGAACTACTCCTCTTGCCCTCTACAGCTGCTGTTGAGAAGAGTATCCCTTCCACTGTCAGCTTATGGAACTGAAGAAACACTTCTTAAGGGTCCTGAAATTTCTCCTCATTTTTGCCGTTTCTGGGGCTTGAAATTAGCGCAATAAAGACTGAACATGCTGAGGCACTTTTCTCTCAAAAAGAGAAGGCTGAGGGGTGACCTAATAGAGATCTTTAAAGTTATGAAGGGGTTTGATAGATGTAGAGAAAATGTTTCTGCTTGTGCAGGACTCTAAAACTAGGGGCCATAAATATAAGATAATCACTCATAAATCCAATAAGGAATTCAGGAGAAACTGTTTTTACCCAGAGAGTGGTGAGAATGTGGAACTTGATACCACATGGAGTGGTTGCGGCGTTTAGCGTAGTTGCATTTAAGAGGAAGCTGGATAAACACATGAGAGAGAAAGGAACAGAAGGCTGTGCTGATAGGGTTCGATGAAGCAGAGTGTGAAGAGGCTTGTGCGGAGCAGAAATACCGGCATAGACCAGTTGGGCCAAATGGCCTGTTTCTGTGCTGTACATTCTATGTAATTCGATGTAATTCAATAGAATTTACTGGCATTGCAAATTGGGACAGAAGCCTTTGCTGCTGGTTTTCCTCCATAAAACCAAGTTCCCGATCATGGTTTGGGCCTCTGAGCGAACTGCTCGATGAGTCCCCACACAGCTGTTTTAAATATGGTGCTCTGAAATTCCAGAAATTACACTTGCAATTCAGCAGGGGTAACTTAGAGCAGGATTTATAAGTTGCACCCGTTGCCTGTAAAAGCTGAGAGTGCCGGAAATGAGGAACTCTAGAGGCAGAAGAGTACAGAAACTTTGACTATGGATTACTGGAATGTGCTGTCAAACATTGAAATCTTTATTTTCAACACTTTGCGTTCTTGGACAGATTTGTGTGCACCTTTGGAAGTGGCTTAGTGAGTTGAGGTGAATGATGAGACATAACGGTATCCCCCGCAATGGTGATGAGTGTGAAAGGAATGGCTTGGGCATTGTAGGGGTGCTTTATGGTGTTGGTGTGGGGTGGTGCCAACCTGGCGCACCACGTGGCAGCCAGGGTGTACAGCGTCAAGTGAAGTAAATCTGGCCATGGTGAGCCTATTGCTGGCGTCCCGGGGCAGCAATGTGGTCGGGTGCTGATGTCCTGTGTCCTGTGCAGCATCAGGTGATTGTGGAGAAGGTTAGTGTTGTTGTTGGTGCTGCTGGTGTACCTGGTGATGTTGGTGTTAGGGCTGATTGTGGTGAGATTCTAAGGACCAAGGTGAGACTTTTTCCAGGGCACTGATGCTGCTGGAATAGATGGCAGCTGTAGTTGAGATGACAGAAGCGATCTGTCAGTGGTGAGAGAGCTTGCTCCAAGGAGGTGACTTTGGATAGAGAGTTTACTCCAAACACTTCCACTGCATAAAACTCAAAAGTGGGTTCCCAATTATGAAGGCTCCAGCTTCTAAGATTGGGAAGTGAACAGCTGTGAAATGGTAGGTTTTATACCACTTTTGCAGCTGTCACCTATTCACAGCAATGGAGAGTCATTGAGAACCCAACATGCTTACCTGACGTGATACCCACTCTCCGGGAACCTCATTAAAAACCTGGTAAAATGGTAAGTACATGGGCAAATGGTGCTTAACTACCTTTTAACAAGCTTTTAAGTATCTATACTGGCTGTCCCGCCACTTGGTGTCGGGTCTGTTCAGGGATGACAGATCCCACACTTGGGAAACTGACAAGGAGGCAGGTTTACAGTGGGATACCGACCCGCTGTCAATCTTGGTGATTTTGACAGCAGACCCGCCCCCAAACCCGCACTCTGAGCGCTGGCAAAATTCCGGCCTAGGTGGTTGACTCTTAATACCCTCGGGACGATAAATATTGCCCTTAAATTTGGCAAAGCCATGGTACTGGACTAGTACCAGGAAGCTGCAGAGGGTGAAATTGGTCTTCGGCGGTCGCACGAAACGGGCGATAACAAATCCATGGAAAAGAAAATCGGGTGCGGTGTGAAATGGGCTGCCTGTTTGCTATCGCTGTTTTGTGCTACTGTCAAAGACCAATTTCACCCCTGCAATTTCCTGAACTGAGCATTCCGTTTCCTCCTGATGTAAGCAGAGAAAAGTCATTAACAAAAGATTAGGTGATGATGGGATATCTGGCTCAGGACAGAACAAACACAAACAGGGATTGGCTAAATCTAGTGATGTTTTCCAGCCCACAAGACAGTTGGTTGAGCATACCTGAACTTTTTGGCTTCACATTCAAGTATTTTACAGTGAAAATCTTTTGCAAGTTGCTTGAAGAGCAATATAGTGGCTCATTCAATCCTATTTAATTAGTTTCCACTTGAATGGACAATAAATTGCTTACATATTAATGGCTAGGCATGCGTAATGCTACGAAACCACAGATCACGAAAAGTGCCACCCTTCATCTTCCAACACTTAAAGGCTCCTTCAGTCCAAATTTAAAAGCATCAGGTGCTTCTCTAGACGATGGGGAAGGCACACATTTTAATGAGGACATGATCATCAGACCTTCTACTGTTGTTAGGAGGATATATGACTACTGCATTGTTTGTACCGTTCACACACAATGTGGTAATTATCAGACCAAGATACGGCAATCAAAGCAACAAAGAAGATAAAAGTGGTGCTGGGGACATTGGGAAGAATAAATGACTCCAGTACACAGGGCATTGCTTAGTCATTGTTAGAAAGGAATCCTTTAATGAAGTCGTACAGTGGAAGTTATGAGATTGAGGAGTAAAGCCTGGCTGTTAGGTCTCAGGATGGATCTTGAGGGTGATGGAATGATTGAGGAGGTAAAAGAAATCTCTCATCTCATTTATTAAAGCATAAATGTGGACGGGTCCCTACAGCGCGTAATAGAAGAATGAATGTGATGGGACAAATCGCTTTTTAAAATCTTCTTATCAATGTGTTTTGATTTTAGATCTGTTTAAGAATCAGTAAATCAGACATCTCATATTCAAACAAGCACTGCGTCCCGGTTTTAGCACATTCAAAGGGATGTTGATTCCATGTAACAAATTTATGGCTGCTTTAGAAAACGATGACTGTTGCGATATCAGCACTGATGTCTTGCAGTAGAAAATATGTACCCTATCTGCAGATTTTGTGCAGATGTGACCCCAGGGACAGCTGGCAGCCAGCCCTTTCTGGAAGGTTCTAAAGCATTAATGGCAAAAGACAAAAATAAAGTCAGGACTCTATGGAATTAAATGACTCCTTCTGGAGCTACATGCATTAAGCTGCGTGTGGGAAGATCTGGGAGCCATTAATTTGTGGGTGGAAGTGACCTCATCATTAAGGACTGCTGAGAAAGAGAGCGAGAGAGAGAGAGAATGTTGCCTTTTCCAATTGATTTATATGACGCAGACAGTTCTTAAAATGGTGTGAAAGAATGAAGTACAGGAGCAGAAAAATGGAAACGGCATTTTTAGGGAGCTTATGACTGATGGTCAACACTAGCGTAGATCACAGTTATACCACACCTTGTAGACATGGACTATGTTGTGCCATTCTGTGAGCAGCTCTCAATAAACTAATTTAAACACCTGAGCATTCTCTCCTTTCCATAAAACCAGCACGGATTAGGCAAAAATGACCCTTATTAACCCGTTGAGACAACATCTGTTCTCATTTAGTGCTACAGCCAAGGTTTAACAGATTGACAATCTGAAGTTCCGCACAAACCAGTTTTGGGTTTATTTTAAAAAAAGTTTGCAGTCACAGACGATTTTTCACAGAAAAGATTTTTTTTTAAAATCAAGGTAAGTCAAGAGGTCGGAAACGAGAGAAATGCAGTGTGTTTCAGCAGAGGGATGGAAAAAAGGCCAATGAGAGAGGGCGAGAGTGAGATCGGAGGGGAAGTGCACAGAGAGGGAGAACAACAGACTTAGTTCCCCAGAGATACTTCCCTATTAAAGAATCTAAACACAGAGATTGAAAGAGGCAAGAGGCCATAGTGGGGAGAGGGGGAGGAACAGGCCAATCACATGATCTAACAGGAAATGGTAAAGCATCCTTCTCCATTTAAATATTTACAGTCAAAATGGTAAATTATTCTTTATATAATTCACGGAGTACACAGCAGTTAAGTACGAGGTTTACTGCAAACCTCAAGCAGATCTTTCATAAGTCACTTGTGGCATAAGCCTGGTATTACATTGTTACTGATCGTGTATCTTCTGTATAACACACGAGGTTGAGAGTGAGCCCAGTGCCCTGCTCAAACAGAAATCAAATAAACTGAGTGAGCAATATAAATGCATATTACTTGTTCCTTATTAATAGGATTGATACACTTTATATGTATTAAAACCATTCAAATGGTATTGGTGGACCCACTGCAGATGCATTGAAAAACCACGTGTTATGCATTTTGTAACAAGATTTATTTTTCCGTCCACCGCAGTCTCCCTCTCTGGGATATTATAAAGCTTCTTCTCTGTCCTGAAGCAAAATACTCTTAAAGGGGCGATGTCTACTTGAAAAGAAAGTGTTTCTTCTTCATCATTCAGGCATCGCGAACACGCAATAGGAACTTGTCTAATTTTCATTGGTTCTGGAGAATCACTTGATTTTGTTTCTAACCTGATGTCAGTGGGACCCCTTCCCTCATGTGACCACTTCTGAACTCTCCCTGTATACAATCCCCGGACCTTTACACATGCTAGTTCTTCCCCGGTTTTGAGAAGCTCCCAGTATGGCTTTCACTTGAGTGCCAGAGCCAGACTCCGCAGCTTTTAGCACATTTTAGAAAAGAGGAGTACAGTTTTTTTTAGCTTTTTAGGTAGTTTCTCGTTATAGACTTGTATGTATTTTCTGTTTCTCTTTTAATTGATTTCTCATGTGGAAATTGGTATAACTCCAGGACACTCGTATTTTTTTAATTAATCAGCCAAAATTGTCAGCGTTGAGCTGTTCGCAAGGTCTCCGTTAGATTGCTATGTCCCCATGGTTTCAGCGTGGCTGGTGGAAGGCTGTTGTTGCTCCATTGAGGGCACTGGGGATGATGGTGGTGGGCGACCTCTAGCAGTGCGGCCCCAAGAGGGATCGGATGCAGAGTGAAGTATCTTGGCTGCTGCCGAGGCAGTCTGGCCCAGCCGACCTGGAGCTGTCAGTGTGGGCGTCAGTTAAGGGTCTGGAGAGGGCGCAGGCCAACTCTCCTACTGAGCATGTGCAACTCCCACAGTGCCAGTTCCCTTCCCATGGAGCTGCGTGAGGGTAGGCTGGGGGAGGTCTATGACCCCAATCAAAGCCCCTCTCCATTCCATCCCCTGGTCTGTCCAGGCTGTTGGACAGCCTTTCCAGGCTGGAGGAGACCGTGGAGGCCGGAGGTGCCATTGGTGGTGGCAAGGGCACTGCAGGCCTCACTGCAGCTTCCACAGAGGAGACAACACATTCCATGGTGGACACATGCCTTGCACCAAAACGCGACCAAGCTAGAGGTGGACTCCTCCATACACTCAGTCATAAAATGGCAGCTCCTCAGCAGGTTGTCCAATGCATCCACTATTTGCTGGTGCACTTCTAAGATCCTTCTCTTAAAGGCTGGGACGCTAAAGTCTTCATCTCCACCTTCTTCGGCGGTGCTTGGACCCAGGCGTGCCCTCTGGCCAGCTGTGCGCTCCACTGTCCTTTCCGCCACTGCCAACCACTGCACCGTTGTGATATGAACTTCATCCTGTGAAGCCCCTTTAACAGACTGTCCCACCCGGGGTGCTGACCTCCATGCCGGTGCTTGGCTCAACGTCTTCTACAGCAGGGGCTGATTCAGCAGGGGGAACCTGCAACTAGACGAACGGAACAATGAACAGCAAGTTCTGGGCCAGTTAGGGAGCCTCAGACATGCGGAGTGGTCAGCTATCACCAGTTTGGCCAGCTCCCAGGTGGGTGAAAGATAGACCCTGATGCTCCAATCCTCCTGGCTCTCCATCCCCGACACTCAGAGGGTGGCCTGTGCCAACAGTCTCCAGGGCTTCCTGCTCCATGGGACTTCGGACCTGGACGGAAGCTGTCCCTCCTCCTGTTTGCACCTGTTCACAGGTATTGTGCGCCAACCTGTCCTGTAGGAGGAAGGGGGAGCTTAGTAGTGTGTGGCTCCATCAATGGAGTGTGAACTTGTGTGAGGCACGCTGATGTGTGCATGGTGAGTGTGACATGCAACAAGAAGAGCGCAGAGTGGGTGGGGGGGGGGGTGGTGACACGGAACAGGAAAGTGGCAAGAGGGTGGCAATTGCTGGCAAATACAAGATGAGTACACAGCTTTCCCCGTACAACCAGGTGACAGCAACATGCTGCATGTGGCAGCTGTGAGGGCAACAGCAGCTGCTGATAGTGCAGCTGAAACTAGAAGGAGGGTAGGATTAGTTCCCATTGTTAATCAGATTATAAGCAGGTGAAGAGGGGGATGGGAGTGCTTGGGGTGATGTGGGGGGAGAAATGAAGTGCTGTGGCAACGTGTGATGCAGCAAGAAGTAAGTGTTACCTTGGCCGAACGCGTCAGATCATTAATCTTTTTACGACATTGCAACCATGTCCTGGGGATAAGGCTCACTGCGTTTACTTACTCAGAGATCTCCCTCAAGTCCTGCAGCAATGTCTGCCTTGGGACTCTAGCCCTGCTGGAGGGGAAGAGGATAACCCTCTGTGCCTCACTTGCTTCAAGAAGATCTCCATGTCAACGTCTGAAAATCTTAGTGCCCTTGCCCGTGCCACGGTGGACCTTCAGTTTCAAATCCCAATGTGCAGAGAAAAGAAACCCAACATCCTCACTTTGAGAGGTTGCATCTTACTTTAAGAGGCGCAGCCTCATGTTACATTGAGGCTGGGCCTGCCTGAAATCCCGCTTCCACCACTCATTGGTGAGCTGCCTGTTTAAGCCAGAACACTCGTGAGCAGCTCACCTGTTATTGGCTAATGAGGCCCGACCATCAAAATGGTTTGGGCCTCTCACACATTTCCATGGGGGGGGGGGGGACGGCCTGATGACCCTGATTCGGAGCCCGAAGTGAAAATCTTCCCAAATGCAGAGCACAAACACGGTCTTTAAAGTTGTGAAAATGGTAACCATTCTGAACTGTCTTTAAGCGCATGACGGAGGGTGTTTACAGGGAATGCATGGTATCTTCAGCAGTGGAATGATGAATGGAAAACCATCTTGCTGTCTCTGCCTGGTGCTCTGTATCCATCGTAAAGTACATCTTGCAATTCTCTGATCATGCAGCAGCAGTGACAGTGTCAGGGGGAATTCCATGGCTGAGACCATCCATTCCTCCAAGCTGAAGGCAGAGGCATGACAACGGGAGTAGTTGAAGACCTAAAAGGAAATGATCTAATTATAGACTAATGATATAGCGTTGAAGCCATCATCATCCTTCTAGGGACATTTCTTTTTTGCCAATTCTCTCCCCGCCCCTTCTGAAGGTGCTGAATCATGCTCGGGTACAGTTCCATGGGTGCTGGCATTCTTCATGTGTAAGCCTAGACAGTGAGTGTTAGCAAGCTGCTCATTCGTAGAGGGCAATACAGTTGAGTCTGATCCTACTCTCACCCAATGTCTACACACCAGCGCTTCCCGGATTGGAGTCACTGGATCGCGATTAGGAGAAGGAACCCTGGCTGTTTCTTTTTATTTTATCCCCACCCCTTGCCCAGGGATGCTGAACTCAACTGTCGTGCCCCTGACCACCACCCTGGCTGAAATCAGTCTATAGACATTGGTATTAAGGGAAGGTCATGACCAAGGTGTTGGAGAGGGACTAAGCAGATGTTAGGCATTTCGCAGCGATGACGGAAAATTGGTGGACAAATTTCCGTGGGGGGGTGGGGGGGGGTGGGGGGGCTCTCGCGTGTTGAGAGTGTGACTGGCAGAGACGTGAACATGTCTTTTTGTTCCCTCTGGCAGGGAATGTTGGGTGTTGTGGTGGGAATTATGTAAGGAAGAAACCATTGTTAATCTATTAATAGAGGGGATAGAATTTTTTAAAAATCCTAATAACAGTCATTTAGCGAGTTTAAATGTAAGCAGTTTTCATGAAAAGAAAATCCCAAACACTTTCGCCTTCTCTGCGCTTGGGGAATTGCCGTTTCTTTAGGCGCAGGGAAGAGGAAAAAAAGGAACAGAGACTTTGTTGTGCCATTCTTCACCCTGATTATGCTGCCCAAGATTTCTTGGAGGATGCAAGTGGGCCTGAGCCTGTAGTAGGTGCAGGCCTCGTGCACCTATTCTAATGAGGTGGGAGGGAGTGTTTCCAAACACCCACCTAGTCGCCTGAGGCCTGTGACTCTTCAGGGAACCAGAATAGGGGCACGGGGTCTACGGAGCCCCATGGGCCAGAGGGTCTGTGAGGGTCCTTGGGGCAGGCCGAAGAAACTGCAGGCAAGTACCAAGTTTACAGTTAGCCCTCCCCCTGAGGACAATTTCAAGCACTCTCCTGCTGCAGCCAGAAGGAATATAGGAACAGGAGTAGGCCATTCAGCCCCTCAATCCTGTTCCGCCAATCAATTAGATCATTGTTGATCTGCATCTCAACTCCATCTACCCGCATTGGTTCCATAACCCTTAATACCCTTGCCTAACAAAAATCTATCAATCTCAGTTTTGAAATTTTCAATTTACCCCCCAGCCTCAACTGTTTTTTGGGAGTTCCAAATTTCCACTACCCATCGTGTGAAGAACTGCTTCCTGACATCACCCCTGAACGGCCTAGCTCTAATTTTAAGGTTATGCCCTCTTGCTCTGGACTCCCCCACCAGTGGAAATAGTTTCTCTCTATTTACCCTATCAACTTCTTTAATCATCTTAAACACCTCAATTAGATCACCCCTTAATCTTCTATACTCAAGGGAATACAAACCTAGTCCCACCTCCGTGGCTCGGAGAAGAGATGAAGGCCTGCATTCCTCCCCAGCGTTTTGACGCATGGCCCAAACAATGGGCAGGCCTTCATCTGGAGTTTCCTGGGCCATGCAAATGGGCTGGGGGAGGAAAAGCATCATCAGCTACTTCCACCTTCACCATCTTAGGTGCATTGCACCTGTCAGAGGCACGAGCATTTTCCCATAGAGGAAAATCTATCTTTGTATATCCAAATGGAGTAGCCCTCTTTTAATCACAAATCTCACTCCTAACATTACCCCAATTTTGCCAGCTCAGTCTTTACCCTCCAGTAACCAATATGAACTGCTTACGTTCTTCTTTGCATAGGAAACCCTGGAATGAAGGAAAACTGACTGACTTCCATCGTACGTTTGCTAGTTGGCGCAGTCCAGCAGACACTGTCATTTTTGTAAAAGAACATTGTAGTCCCCTTTGAACTAGTAAGATTTCCCTCACAGTTTGCTGTCTCCAGGGTCAAGGGATCTATTTCTGAAGGTTTGAGATGTTTCCGATATCAGAGCTCCTTTCTGGGAAGTCCCTGCAGTGTAAGAAGGACAGATTTGTAACGTTATAATTCACTCATGACATCATCGGCTGTAAAGGCAAAGCAGCAGAAAGTCCGCAGAACCCTGAGATTGAATTACAGCCTTTAGCTCCTTCCCAGCATCTGATATTTCATGTAATATATGTTGGCATTTATCTATATTGGCCCGGAATTTGCGGTCAGCGGCGAAGCGAAGGCGTTTGCTGCTGGCCCCGAAGTAAGCTCCGCACAGGGATCTCGCAATCCCTGTGTCAAGAAGTTCGGGTTTTCTGACCTTCAACTCAAATCAACGGAGTTTACTGGGAATCCCCTAGTGCGAACTGCAGTGACGTCAACAGTCTGTCTAAGCAGCCAATCAAAAGGCAGACTTCTCACAGACCGCGAACAAGGAAGTGAGTAAGCTCTTAAAATTCTAACTTTTTACAAATGTTAGAGAGAGCAAAACAAATATTGGGGCTTTCATGTGGGGAAAAGGCAAACCTGAAATAAAGATGAACAAACTAAAAAAAAAATTACTTTTTTTTTAAAGTTTCTTAAAATTTTTTATTTTTTATTAAAATGGATAAATTTCACACTGCACAAAATTAAAATTAGTTTTCCGGGCCCTTAACATTTGTTTAGCAGTAATATAGAAACACAGAAACATAGAAGATAGGAGCAGGAGTAGGCCATTCGGCCCCTCGAGCCTGCTCCGCCATTTAATGAGATCATGGCTGATCATCCAAACTCAGTACCCTGTCCCTGCTTTCTCCCCATATCCCTTGATCCCTTTAGCCTTAAGAAATATATCTAACTCCTTCTTGAATATATTTAATGAATTGGCCTCAACTGCCTTCTGTGGTAGAGAATTCCACAGGTTCACCACTCTCTGGGTGAAGAAATTCCTCCTCATCTCAGTCCTAAATGGCTTACCCCTTATCCTTAGACAGTAACCCCTGGTTCTGGACTCCCCGCCATCGGGAACATCCTTCCTGCATCTAGTCTGTCTAGTCCTGTTAGAATTTTATAAGTTTCAATGAGATCCCCTCTCATTCTTCTAAACTCTAGCGAATACAAGCCCAATCGTCCCAATCTCTCTTCATACGTCATTCCTGCCATCCCAGGTATCAGTCTGGTGAATCTTCGCTGCACTCCCTCCATGGCAAGAACATCCTTCCTCAGATAAGGCGACCAAAACTGCACACAATACTCAAGGTGTGGTCTCACCAAGGCCCTGTACAACTGCAGCAAGACATCCTTGCTCCTGTACTCGAATCCTCTCGCTATGAAGGCCAACATACCATTTGCCTTCTTAACAGCCTGCTGCACCTGCATGCTTACCTTCAACGACTGGTGCAAAAGGACTCCCAGGTCTCGTTGCACTTCCCCTTTTCCCAATCTATTGCCGTTCAGATAATAATCTGCCTTCCTGTTTTTGCCACAAAAGTGGATAACCTCGCATTTATCCACATTATACTGCATCTGCCATGCATCTGCCCAATCACCCAACTTGTCCAAATCATACTGGAGTTTCTCTGCATCCTCCTTACAACACACACGCCCACCCAGCTTTGTGTCGTCTGCAAACTTGGAGATATTACATCTAGTTCCCTCGTCTAGATCATTAATATATATTGTGAATAACTGGGGTCCTAGCACCGATCCCTGCAGTACCCCACTAGTCACTGCTTGCCACTCGGAAAAAGACCCATTTATTCCAACTCTTTGCTTCCTGTCTGTCAACCAGTTCTCTATCCAAGTCAGTACCTTACCCCCAATCCCATGTGTTTTAACTTTGCACGCTAATCTCTTATGCGGGACCTTATCGAAAGCCTTCTGAAAGTCCAAATACACCACATCCACTGGTTCTCCCTTATCTATTCTACCAGTTACATCCTCAAAAAATTCCAGTAGATTAGTCAAGCATGATTTACCTTTTGTAAATCCATGTTGACTTTGTCCAATCCAGTCACTGTTTTCCAAGTGCTCTGCTATTACATCTTTTATGATGGACTCTAGCATTTTCCCCACTACCAATGTCAGGCTTACCGGTCTATAATTCCCCGTTTTCTCTCTCCCACCTTTTTTAAATAGTGGGGTTACATTAGCTACCCTCCAATCCATGGGAACTGTTCCAGAGTCTATAGAATTTTGGAAGATGACCAGCAATGCATCTACTATTTCTAGACCCACTTCCTTAAGTACCCTAGGATGTAGATTATCAGGCCCTGGGGATTTATCGGCCTTCAATCCCGTCAATTTCCCTAACGCCATTTCCCTACAAATACTGATTTCATTCAGTTCTTCCCTCTCTGTCAAAACCCCAGTTACACCTAATCCCTTTGGGTCTAACTTTTAATGGGGTATTTAACAGCGTAATTACTGCGGAAGAGCCGAAGTTGTCGTCAGTTTCCCTGATTTCAGTGATTACACTGATTGCCGGCTCTTTTGGGGGGGTGGGTTTGGGAGGGAGGGGAACGCAACACAGCCTGTGTCGGAGCTGTGAATGATAGACCGCATACACCAAATCCCGAAGTTGCGGTCAGTTTCAAAGGCGGAATGACGACGAACGCTGCCAGTTTGCTGGCATCCCGACCGCAAATTCCGGACCATTAATATATTCCAAATCTTACATCTGCACGCTTTCTGTCTACAGAACCTTGCTTCCTGTTGTCATGCTTTTGTGTCAACTTTTTTTCATTATATAAATTCCTTTGTCCACATTGAGGGTATGGCACTGTACTGGTTATAGTGCTGGACCAGCAATCTCGAGGTCGTGGGTTCAAATCTAATCACGGCAGGTTAAGAAATTGAATTGACCAAATTTGGTCATTCGTGGGCTGGCATCAGAAAAAGTGACCATAAAAATTGCTGGATTGTTGTAAAACCTCAAACGGCTTCTTAACGCCCTTCAGGGAGAGGAAACTACCATCCCTACTTGGTCTGTACCTACACATGACTTCAGTCACACACTATTTGGTTGACTCTTAATGCACTCAGGGCAACTAGGGTTAAATATGGGGTCGGGAGGAGCAGAAGTGCTTACATTCAGGTAAGTTACTTACTTTCTGTGCTGCGGGCGATCCCTAGGCCTGCTTTCGCTGAGTGCAATGATGGAGCTAGCTGCCTCAAGGCAAACCAAGCTTGGAGAGGGGACCTCAAACAGGCGTTAGGCCCCTTATTTGTATATGCAAAAGGCCTGATGCCTGCTTCAAGTGTGGGTAAGGACGCCTCTTGTTTGTCCTTACCCAATATGGCGGGCGGCGCACATCTAGCCGGAAGTGTGCGAGCGCTTCTGTCCGCCATTTTGGGGGGTTAGTAGGCCTCTTAGCGCCTAAAAAACAGGCGCAGCGCAGCCCAATTTGTAGGCCCTTGTCACTCCATTGGACTACAAATCCTAGAATGCCTTTAAGCCTGACACTTTCTCCTCAGTATATTATAAAACTGGACAGAGTGATTAGAGCTTACAACTAGGAAGTGGTTGCATGCTCAGTGAAAAGCCAGCCTTGCTGTCAATCATTAAAAAGAATTCTGATACATTAAAAACACATTCTGATTGTCTGACAAAAAACATTTTCCCACCCTTCTGACTGGTAATCAAATCCAGGGAAAAAATATTCTCAGAACAGCTGCTATTGCGGTTCATCATGTCCCCAGTGATATTAAATAGGTGACCTCCCCTACTTTTCTTGAAGTCCAATGACTTTAATGTTAAAATTCTACATAAGAACATAAGAAATAGGAGCAGGAATAGGCCATTTGGCCCCTCGAGCCTGCCCCGCCATTCAATAAGATCATGGCTGATCTGGTCTTGGCCTCGACTCCACTTTCCTGCCCGCTCCCCATAGCCCTTGACTCCCTTATCGTTCAAGAATCTGTCTATCTCCACCTTAAATATATTCAATGACCCAGCCTCCACAGCTCTCTGGGGTAGAGAATTGCAAAGATTCACGACCCTCTGAGAGAAAAAATTTCTCCTCATCTCCATTTTAAATGGGCGACCCCTTAGATTCCCCCACGAGGGGAAACATCCTCTCTGCATCTACCCTGTCAAGCCCCTCAGAATCTTATACGTTTCAATAAGATCACCTCTCATTCTTCTAAACGCCAATGAGTATAGGCCCAACCTGCTCAACCTTTCTTCATAAGACAATCCCTTCATCCCAGG
Organism: Squalus acanthias; assembly: GCA_030390025.1. Taxonomy (NCBI): domain Eukaryota; kingdom Metazoa; phylum Chordata; class Chondrichthyes; order Squaliformes; family Squalidae; genus Squalus; species Squalus acanthias. Next base: position 41,272,030 of record CM059438.1, read on the forward strand.
AATCAACCTAGTGAACCTTCTCTGAACTGCTTCCAATGCAAGTATATCCCTCCTTAAATAAGGAGACCTAAACTGTACGCAGTACTCAAGTTGTAGCAAGACTTCCCTACTTTTATACTCCATCCCCCTTGAAATGAATACATCCTTGGTGCCCCCACCCCCCCAACCCTGCTGTGCTCCACTCCCCAGCCCCCTTACTATTGCGCTCCATTTCCCAGTGCCCACCACTGCCACTGTGCTCCCCATTCTGCTTTCCTCCCCAACCCCGCACTATACTCTGCTCCCTGAGCCCCTGCTGTACCACGTTCCACAGTTTTGAAGGGGACCATGCTCTCTCTCAATGGTGATCCAGACCCTAGATTACTTCAGAGCATCGGCAGGAGAGGTCAGCTAGTTTTTAACAGCATTTCAGAATCATTGCATGGAGAGGTTAGAAGGTCATCAGCTGGTTAATTAGTTAAAATCAATGCCGATTGACATCACAAAAAATGTATAGTCACCCATTGTGATTCTGTAACAGTAGTCTTGTAACTCATGAAAGGATGCAGTGAGTCTGTAGCTCACATTAAATTATATGGGAATTTATTCAATAATATTATTCTAAATAAATTGATGTATTTAGGGCTCCCTTGGAACCATAGCTTAGCATGAGTTAGTGCCTTCCAAGAGAGGAGAAGAGAAAACAGAGGAGAATGCTTTAAATTTCTGTTTTGATGTTATATAGTAAAACTGTTGTGTCGTTAAGTTTGACTATTTGTCAAAAGTCTCAGTCCGAGCCCAGTTTGAAATATTTTCCAATGTGCAAGTTCAGTGGCAAAACGTGAACGCAGAGAGATTTGGCAAACACCATTGATCATTTTGATGTTGATCTTTCTTTCTGTGAGTGGGGGCTCTTTAACTCCTGCGGAACATTTCCTTGCTGTGAATTTCTCATACGTGACGGTTGGGCTCCTCCCGCACAGTACATGATGTGGCTCTTAACCGTGGAGTTCTTTTTGTAATCACCCGTATACTAGAGTGAGCCGAAGGAACATCCCTGGGCTTAGAACAGTAGATGATTTCCGCAGCGACAATGTGCTCTAAATGGACTGGAAAATGTTAATCTTATCTTCTATAGCAGTACACTGTAAAAGTCTTTATGTGGGTGGCAGACAGTTAAATATAGTGCTGATTTTTTGCATGTGGGTTAAGTGTCATGAGATAAAAGAGATCAAAATAGGACTATGAAAGTTTTGCAGCTAATATTTAATGTTGACTTCCATGAGTGCAGTCTGTTAGCATATCTGGCATACAGATGTGATACATAATTATTTTTATATGTTCTTAAATTACTTGAAAGGTTAGAAGTATTAATATAATTCCAATAGGTGCTTCGAAGTAACCAACATCTAAAGAATAATTGTTTCAATTCATGAAGTCCCACGATTTGGACTACTGCAAGTTCTGGAATAGGAAAGCTTTATTCTAGAGCTCCCCCGATGGCTCAGTGAGCAAATGCGTGGTTCGGTGTGGTACTGAGTTGTACAGACCAGGTCGGTCCTGGGTTTGATCCCTCAGCCTAACATCTGTGGTAGGTAAAATTTTGGAGTCCATTATTAAGGAAACAGTAACAGGACATTTGGATAATCATAATTTAATAGGACAAAGTCAGCATGGTTTTACGAAGGGGAAGTCATGTTTGACAAATTTGCTGGAGTTCTTTGAGGAAGTAACATATAGAGTGGATAAAGGGGAACCAGTGGACGTAGTGTATTTAGACTTCCAAAAGGCATTTGACAAGGTGCCACACACAAGATTATTGCTTAAGGTAAAAAATCACGGGATTGGGGGTAATATTCTGGCATGGATAGAGGATTGGCTATCTAACAGAAAGCAAAGAGTTGGGATAAATGGTTCATTCTCAGACTGGCAATCAGTAACTAGTGGTGTTCCACAGGGGTCAGTGCTGGGTCCCCAACTCTTCACAATCTATATTAACGATTTGGAGGAAGGGACCAAGTGTAACATATCAAAATTTGCAGATGATACAAAGATGGGAGGGAAAGTAGTGAATGAGGAGGACATAAAAAACCTGCAAGGGGACATAGACAGGCTAAGTAAGTGGGCAGAGATTTGGCAGATGGAATACAACACTGGAAAGTGTGAGGTGATGCACTTTGGCAGGAAAAATCCTAGAGCAATTTATTATCTTAATGGCAAGAAACTGGAGAGTACTGAAGTGCAAAGGGATCTGGGGGTCCTGGTGCACGAAACTCAAAAGGTTAGTATGCAGGTGCAGCAAGTGATTAAGAAGGCAAATGGAATGTTGGCTTTCATTGCTAGGGGGATAGAATATAAAAATAGGGAGGTATTGCTTCAGTTGTACAAGGTATTGGTGAGACCGCACCTGGAATACTGCATACAGTTTTGGTGTCCTTACTTAAGGAAAGACATCCTTGCTCTCGAGGCAGTGCAAAAAAGGTTCATTCGGTTAATCCCGGGGATGAGAGGGTGGTCATATGAGGAGAGGTTGGGTAGATTGGGACTCTACTCATTGGAGTTCAGAAGAATGAGAGGCGATCTTATTGAAACATATAAGATTGTGAAGGGGTTGGATCGGGTGGATGCGGGGAGGATGTTCCCGATGACGGGTGAGACGAGAACTAGGGGACATAGTCTTAGAATAAGGGGCTGCTCTTTCAAAACTGAGATGAGGAGGAACTACTTCACTCAGAGGGTGGTAGGTCCATGGAATATGCTGCCACAAAAAGCTGTAGAAGCTACAACATTAATTAAATTTAAAACAGAAATAGACAGTTTCCTAGAAGTAAAGGGCATTAAGGGTTACGGGGAGCGGGCAGGAATTTGGACATGAGTCTAGGTTCGGATCGGTCATGGCCCTGTGGGTAGTGGAGCGGGCCCAGGGACTGTGTAGCCTGATTCTGCTCCTATTTCGTGTGTGCAATTCTGTTAGATGCAGGAGATGGTTCTGTGATAGATAGTAGATTGGCGGTTAGGATCAGATCAGCCATGATCTTATTGAATGGCGGAGCAGGCTCGAGGGGCCGATTGGCCTACTCCTGCTCCTATTTCTTATGTTCTTATGTTCTTATGTTCTTAAACGTGTTGAAATGGATGATCTCAGCCAGGTTACCAGCAGCGTTCCCTTTAATTTTTTTTTTTGGGTACACAGCCCCTTTAAGGGGCTGCGGGGCCCATTCAAAATACTGTGCATGTGCGGTTTTTCCCCTTTAACAGTCGGTGAGCCGGCTGCGTGGGAGGTCCAGAGCGCTGTGCAGCTTAAAAGGAACATTGGTTACCAGTAGAGGGACTACAATTTGTTCCACCATTGGTGGCCGTGCCTTCAGCTGCCTAGGCCCTAAGCTCTGGAATTCCCTCCCTAAACCTCTCCACTTCCTTCCCCTCCTTTAAGACGCTCCTTAAAACCTACCTGTTTGACCAGCTTTTGGTCACCTGCCCTAATGTCTCCTTCTTTGGCTCTCTGTCAATTGTTGTCTGATAATGCTCCTGTGAGGTGCCCTGGGACGTTTTACTACATTAAAGACGCTGTATAAATGCAAGTTGTTGCTGTTGTCCCTGGAAGAAAGAAGGGAAAAATTAGCCCAGAGTTTTTCCTCCTCATTGCCACTCAGTGATTCCCAATTGGAAAGTGTACGTGACTTATAGATAGAGGTAAACAGAAACTGAATGAAACGTCACTGCAACTTTATGCAAAGAGAATTTTGTTTAGAATTTAAAGGGAAGACTCCGGACCTTTGACTAGAAAGAAGATTGGGCGGTTTGTCCAACAGGCGGACAATTCGCTCCTGCAGATTACCACCCAGGCGGTTAAGATGAAAGTTCTACCCCTTGGAGTCTATGTGGACAACTTAGAGATGGGAGGGCCGGGTTACTGGCACCCAAGCACTTGTCTCCTGCCAGTGACCACTACCTTCGCGAGAGTTAGAGGGGAAACCTTAAAAAAACAATGACAATAGCTTTAAATTCACATGCTTTCTACCCTTAAAAGAAATGAATCTGCAAATACCTTTGTAACAAACATAGTTGTAAGTACAAGTGTTTTAACTTGAATCATTGTGAATTTTTTTTAAAGAGTTTTCAGCTACACATATTCCAATGGATAGTTAGTGCTGATTCAACACAAATTTTTTTTAGAACCTGTCCCTCTTGGATTTTCTTTAAGAATTATAAGGAAGTGAAAGAAAAATAGGCAGCATCAGCTTGTACCTCATCATTATTCTAAAGTTTGGTCCTGATTGACAGTAGTTTGATCATCTTGCTGAGCGAGTGTGGAAATGTGCTGGGGCAGCATGGGGTGCTGTTATGATGAATGTGCAATCCCACAGATTGAGATGAGCACTGTACAGAGCTTCGGTCCTGCCTCAAAATCTTCCTGGAAGTTGTTGGCAAGTGGTATTGAAATTAATTAAATATCTACATTTATTAACGTTAATGGGCTTAAGCAGTTGATTAAAAATATAAACAATATTTGGATCCGTGCTTACTCTTGGTGTTTTTCATCAATTGAGGACTGTGAGCTCCACGATTTTCTAATCCAATAAGCTGCCCGCTGCATGCAAAGGCCTAGCCGTAGTAGTCGGTGGCACAGGGCCTCAGAAAGTGTTTCCATTGAATTACTCTTGACAATATTAACAGACAAAGCTCTACCACATTTGCCTGGCTTGCCTTTGTTCACTTCTCTGGTAGAGGTGTTAACCCAGTTACATTAAATAGGTTAACACCTCCACAGAAATGGTGGCCAAAAGAATGTCATACAAACGTACGCGCGTTCATCCAGCAATATCACCAACAGTAATTTCTAAGCTTTAATTCCTACCATGATAGGGGTTTGCGCATGTTGTAACCCCAATTGCACACTACCTTTGGAAGCCATACAAGAAGTGTTCGGTAAAGAAGGTGATTTATAACAGTTGTCTATTGGTGAGGGGACCAAGAACAATGTTGCTTATGGCCTGGGAGCAGGCTGTGCATCTACCTTCCCAGGTACAGGTGTCTGCCAAGTGGACAAAGAAAGGGCGCTGAAAATATAAAGGATAAACACACCTAGTAAAATAAAGTTTAAAGAAAATGGTGTCATATCTGAGCGCTTTATGAAAATTTACTATCATACTTGCTTAAAGAGTTGTATAGAATTACACCGTATTTACAGCACAGATACTGGCCATTCAGCCCAACAGGTCCATGCCGGTGTTTATGGTCCACATGAGCCTCCTCCCACCCTTCTTCATCTAACCCTATCAGCACAACCTTCTATTCCTTTCTCCCTCATGTGTTTATCTAGCTTTCCCATAAAGGCATCTATGTTATTCGCCTCAACTACTCTATATGGTAGTGAAATGATCTTGTCATGGGCTCATCTTGTACTGCTAATAAGAAACCCTGGCTGTTTGTCCCGTCTACACAAGAACCATTATTCAAGCCAGTCTCTGAATATGTTTTAAGCTGATTGCCAGCACTTCAACCCGTCTGTCAACATGCTAGCATCTCACAAGTAAATTCAGCTATTTTCATTGGGATTGGAGGTTGTCACTATCAACCAATCAGATCAGTTGGGGATGGGAGCAATCAAAACCAATCAGATCCTTTTAGAACCAATTTAGCAGAGATTTGTTTTCTCCCACTGTTGCTTGCACACAAACGTGAAGCAGTAAAGTTTTAAGATGTGCTGATGGTTTCTGAGAGTCACAGTTAAAAGTAGGGTTTATTTAGTGTTTGTTCTCAAAGAAGCTACATATAACAAGTAAGCTGATAAAATGCACCTTTTAAACTGTTCATTTTCTTTAAAGAATCTTTCTGGCTGTTGTCTTATGTAAAACTTAATTTCTTCAAGATTAGTTGTAGCCCTTTTTTGAGATGTACCATGAGGTGAATGCATTGACTAGTTTTATTTGAGACTTCCTTACAGAATTGCCAGGGTTTAGAAATATAATCGGGAGTGGGGTTAGAGTAGTGGTGAGTTTTAGTTAATTTGATCAATCACACTAAGATTCCCATTTTTAGGATTTTACTACTGTGCGCTACTGTTGTGTGTGAAGTAGTCCTTTGAGCACTTTGTGGGTAAGCTCAACATCATCCAGGACAAAGCAGTCTAATTGATCGACAGCTGTTCCACCACCTTAAACATTCGCTCCCTCCACCACCAGCGTACCGTGGCTGCAGTGTGTACTATCTACAAGATGCACTGCAGCAACTCGCCAAGGCTTCTTCAACAGCACCTCCCTAACCCGTGACCTCTACTGCCTGGAAGGACAAGGGCAGCAGGCGCATGGGAACACCATCACCTCCAAGTTCCACTCTAAGTCACACACCATCTTAACTTGGAAATATATCGCCGTTCCTTCATCGTCGCTGGGTCAAAATCCTGGCACTCCCTCCCTAACAGCACTGTGGGAGTACCTTCACACATGGACTGCAGCGGTTTAAGAAGGCAACTCACCACCACCTTCTCAAGGGCAATTAGGGATGGGCAATAAATTCTGTCCTTGCTAGCGACGCCCACATCCCAAGAATGATTTTTTTTTAAGTTGTAGCCCCAGTTATGTTCTGCAACTTTGAAAGTTGTTTTCAGATTGTTTCCACACACCTGGTGGAAGTTCCTTTGTTTCTGTGCAGAGACCAGGCAGTGAAGCTGCACCATCTAAAACAGCAGGAAGCATGAGGAGTGTTTTTAGTAATCAATAAATTGATTAAATTAGAAACACTAGGCTGGAGGCAGTCAGTGAGGTACACCCGAGAGCACAGAATTCAGCGTCCTGCACCTGCTCTTGAATGATTGATGTGTGTAATGATTTTTGCTTCCAGCACAAGAAAACAAACCTTTTTGAGAGGACCTACAGAGCGATATAGGCTAGAAAATTGGATGTATAGCATAGTCAGCGGGCATATCTTTGTCTGCTGTTTTAACGGAGTTGTCAACCTATTTATTTTAAATGGGTTAACACCACCATTAAAATAGCAGACAGAGGAATATTAGACAAATGTTAAGCTCGTGTTCGTTATTATCACTAACAGTAATTTCTAGTCTTCTATCTTATACCCTAAGGTTCCCCCGTGCCCTAACCCTGTACTCACATCTTTCTCTAGTTTCTCTCCAATCTCCCCTCATGTCCTCTCCAAGCTCATCTTGTCCATGAGACCCACCTCCTGCTCCCTCAACTCTATTCCCACTAAACTGCTGACCACCCAACTTCCCTTCCTGGCCCCCATGTTGATATTGTTAACGATTGTCTCTCCTCTCCCCTTCAAATCTGCCGTTATCACCCCCTCCTTAAAAAACCCACCCTTGACCCCTCTGTCCTTGCAAACTACCGCCCCATCTCCAACCTTCCTTTCCTCTCCAAAGTCCTTGAACGTGCTGTTGCCTCCCAAATCTGTGCCCATCTTTCCCAGATCTTTATGTTTGAATCCCTCCAATCAGGTTTCTGCCCCTGCTACAGTCCTGAAACGGCCCTTATCAAAGTCACAAATTACATCCTATGTGACTGTGACGAAGGCAAACTATCCCTCCTCGTCCTTCTCGACCTGTCTGCATTCTTTGACACGGTTGACCGCACCATCCTCCTCCAACACCTCTCCTCCGTCGTCCAGCTGGGTGGGACTGCACTCGCCTGGTTCCATTCTTATCTATCCAGTCGTAGCCAGAGAATCACCTGCAGTGGCTTCTCGTCCCAGTACCGCACTGTTACCTCTGGAGTCCCCTAAAACCAGAAAATGCTTCAAATGTACTGCGGGTCAGTCATCATTTAAAAGAGGAAAAGATATGTCAATGGTTCAGAAGGACCCTTCCCCCGACCTTCCATCCACGACCTCCCCCCGACCTTCCATCCACGATCTCCCCCTCTCCCCTCTCCGCTCCCCAGCTGTGGCCTACCAGTGCAGGCCCTCCCGCCCGACTGCTGGCCAGGAAACAGAAAAAAAAATTAAATGCGGCAGGACTTCCATGTTACCCGCATTTCCCAGCGCTCCAACACCGCCACCCACCCCCATCCCCCGCCCTTAATATCGGGACCGATGTATCTCGGGTTGGATTCACAACAAAAGAAATTGGAGCCTGTACACTTAGATTAAAGTCCCCATGACTGCACTTATTTTCATATATGATTTCTGTAGCGCCCTCCAGAATAAACATTTTTTGACTTGAAAAGCAGAATTACAGTGGGCTGCAAAAAAACAGAAATTGCACTTTGACAGAAATCTAAATATAATGTTGTGTGGGAGGGCACATGTCCCCAGACTCCACTAGAAAATCTATCTCATGCCTTGAGCTTTCAGTCATTTCTAAATTCACCAACGCTGCCAACTGTACTTTGTGCACTTTAGTTTTTCTTTCCCCCTGCAATAAAAGTCAGCGAAAGTTGTCTTTTCCTGCAGCTTAAATGACGACAGGCTCATGTCCCACTGCCCTTTCATGGTAACTCCGTGTCTTTACGTGTCGTAAGGCCGATCATCAGGGCCATTTTTTGAGCTGTCAGCTGTTGGGGGCTGTACCAGCTGTTGGTCAGCTCGGGCTCGTTTTTCTGGCTTGCCAGAAATAAATAAAAACTGAATGAATGGATGTTTTACCAAAGGCATAAAAAAACAAGAATATTCTGCTTTAACTCGGGCCAGACATGTTCCAGCGTCCTGAAATACCGAATACACACGGGGGTGGTGAGAGGGGGGTAGAATTTGACTGTGTGCAATAGTATAAAATGGGTGATAGCGAGTCGGCAGCCTATTTTACATCTCTCCTGATTTTTTATTTCCATTGAAGTCAAACTTCTTTACTCATCACTTCAAGTTTGCCAGTGCCTTTTTTAAAATTAAGTTGTTACAATTCATGCCGCAAAATTTACAGCAGAAATGCAGAGCTATGAAAGGCTCTGAGTAAAACCACATGTCTGTTGACTCTTTCCCAAAAAAAGAAATTCTAACTTTGTGTGTGCAGAGATCGGGGGAAGAGGGACAGTGCCGGCAACACTTAAATCTGTGGCCACTTGGGTGAGTTACTGGAGGGCTGGTGAGGCTACGCATCTGTGCCTCTGTATTACCTTCAGGAGAGGAGCAATGAGGAAAATTGTACCAGTAAATTATAGAGTTTATAAATTGCATGTGCTGTCCAGGACATCCCATAGTAGAATATAGCACCTTACTGAATTGAAAACCTTGCTGTAGCTGTGTTAGTAATTGCGTTCTTCTTCTAACTTTTATGATAGAGTTAATAAACTGAGGTCCGAAGGGAAATCTATGCCTGGTGACTCCATATTTATATTAAATGAAAAAAGTTAGGTTATATGGCTTTTCTCCAGAAAGAATATAAGACAGTATGGAAAAAAATGTCACTCTAATTTTGGCCAGGACACCAGGGAGAACTCCCCATCTCTTCTTCAAGTAGCACCCTGGAATCTTTTATGTCCACCTGAGAGGGCAGGTGGGACCTCGGTTTAATGTCTCATCTGGAAAAAAGGCTCTTCCGACAGTGCAGCACTCCTTCAGTACTGCATGGAGTGTCAGCCTAGATTATGTGCTCAAGTCTCTGGAGTGGGGCTTGAACCCACAACCTTCTGACTCAGAAGGCAAGAGTGATACCCACTGAGCCACAGCTGGTATGTACTATGGATGAGATCACAGCTGAGCCTCATCCTGTCCACACAACAAACTTCTCTCTCTTTCACTGAATAGCAGTCAGGAGTGGGAAGGAACCCCAGCTGATTTTTCTTTTCTTAATCCAGGGCCGTGAAGGCCAATCGCAGTACCCCACCATCACCCAGGCTTAGATCAGCCAACTCAGCACAGTCCCAGGGACTGAAGCTGGGACCTTGTCTGTACAGCTATACAGCTACTCCCTGGATAAACTAACTGAGCTACAAGGGAGCCAAATAAAACAATGTTATGTTGAATAATATGTCATTTCTATTTAAAATTGTATTATTTATTAAATACCGTTCTGTTGAAAGTGATTTTGTATTGCTAGTTCACTCTCATTTTTTGGTCAGTCATTGCAATTTGAAGTTCTCAGAACACTGAGTGAGGACTCCCTCTGTGCATTAGGTGTAGCAATATCATACACAGGTTATTTATAAAGCTGATTCCACTCAACCAAGCACATATCTCTCCCCATTGATAGTAATGTCCACCGAGAGGTAGGTGGGGGTGAGGGATATGGAGAGAAGGTGGGTAAGTGGGGGTGAGAGTAATTTTCACTGTCGGCGCAGGCAGAAAACTGATGGTAGAAGACCGGCCGCTTGATTTTCCTTTCTGTAAGGCATGGCCGCCAATGGTGGGGCGAGCGGAGAGGGAGTATACACGAGGCCAGAATCAGAAGAGCGGAATGCTTTAGGGATTGCAGAGATAGGGAGGGGCGAGGGATTTAAACACAAGGATGAGAATTTAAAAATTGGGGAGTGGGACTAATTGGAGAGCTCTTTCAAAGAGCCAGCACAGGCACGATGGGCCGAATGGCCTCCTTCTGTGCTGTATCATTCTAGGATTCTATGAGCCTCATTGCCTCCAAATGTCAGTGCATCTCCTTCGCATCCACCCTTCACGTGATAGAATTTACACATTAACCGTGGCTCAGTGGGTAGCACTCTCACCTCTGACTCGAGTCCCACTCCAGAGACTTGAGTACAAAATCTAGGCTAACACTCTAGTCAGTACTGAGGGAGTGCCGTCTTTCAGATGAGACGTTAAACCGAGGCCCCGTCTGCCCTCTCAGGTGGGCATAAAAGATCCCATGGTACTTTTTTGAAGAAGAGCAGGGGAGATCCCCCCAGTATCCTGACCAATATTTATCCCTCAACCAACTAAAAAAAAACAGATTATCAGGTCATTATCACATTGCTGTTTGTGGGAGCTTGCTGTGCGCAAATTGGCTGCCGTGTTTCCTACATTACAACAGTGACTACACTTTAAAAGTACTTCAGTGGCTTTGAAGTGCTTTGGGACGTCCTGAGGTCATGAAAGGTGATATATAAATGGAAGTCTTTCTTATAAGCGTAAAATTGCAAATGTGAGCACATTACATAAACACTAATGCAGTCCTGCATCGGATGGTTTTGTACTCATCAATTCAACAAACATCTGGTTTATTATTTAATTGAAAGGAGTAATATTTGAGCCAAACTGTGAAGCAATGTCTGACTTCCCACATCAGTCAGCCAAGTTCTAAAACATATAAGCAGCTTGGCATCAATGAATGGCAAAACTCAGTATTTTGTTCAGCAAATAATTACAAATAATTTTAAGCTTAAAATGAGCGTCAACATCAAAATCAGAACTAAAAGGAGGTGAGTGGACACTTTTGGTTCATGAGCATTGTGACTGAACAAATACTCTGTGGTTCCGCACTTTTCTCCAATGAATAGAATATCTGTGTTAAGGGAAAGAAAGGTGAGTAAATGTAGCCTAGAAAAGACTGTAATCTTAATATATGAATGTTTAACATGTTGATATGACCACCTTGTATCAGCTATTTAATGCAGGTATTAACTGGTTTCTTTTAAATTGATTAGCGCTTTGTTAAAATAACTGATATAGGAATGCCATAATCAACACATATATCACAGTAGGTTGATGTTTCACAAGCTACTAATCAATTTATAGAGGATATGATCTGTGTGTTGTTCAGTACTAAAATATTTATTATCGTAGCTAATCTTTCTAGAGGCACCTAAAAATAACAAATGACAATCTATCACTGACTGCAGTAGGACAGTTTAGCCATTACTGTACATTTTTGGCAACCTGTCATTCTCAACAACACAAGTGAAGCAGCCAAACATTTAGGTCTGGCTTGTAAAGCTAAATGGGTATCTAACAACTCCCAGATTACATCAGCTACATACAAGGCAATTTATACAACCACTCCTTGAATACTCGCTGCCCTGTTTGGTTGTAACACCTCACAAATTCGGCTGAAGCATCATAATAAAGTTGAGCAGAAGTACGTGCCACTCCCGAATGTTCCCTTGTTATACCGCACGCACCATTTGACACTACTAGCTGGCTTTAGAGTGCTACAAGTGGTTATACTGTGCATTCACACCATCCTTTAGGCCAGGAAAGCAGAGCTCTTATGTGGGTGTACCTAAACATGTAGTTGGTACAAAGACAGGCTAACTCCTTACCTGGTACATTCCACACTATGATGCCGAACCTTTCCTACAGCTACACTAAAATTTGGGGTCACTGCTTTGCAGCAATGCGCAATGTGCGGTATAACTGCACTCTCAGACATTGCTGCATGTCAGCCTCAAACATTATCAAATCTCTACAATAACTCAGCCTCTCCTCTATTCTCTATGCAATCCCCCTTACAAAAATCAGTGAATAGAACATTTTGTGAAAGGTTAGTTGACAGCGTTAACCCTGCTTAACCTGGAGTTGATGGTACAAATCTAAAATAAACAGCAGGGGTAAGTGGCACAATTAAACTACATCAGTATAAACCCAACATTATTCGACCGTCACCATCAACTAATGGATCTGTACTGTTACAAATGCCCCTGTATTCATTGTCACAAAGCCATACACCACCCATTCAGTACAAGTACACTGTGAAACTACATGGAAACCAATTTAAGAAATGGGATTCCGTGTCTGACAAAATGCGTGTTGTGAGGACAGATTTAAACAAGGAATGTAAGACGAAGTTACAAAAATATTACACTGTTGGGTAGAAAATGGTTTATTTAATAGCCACGTATATATATTTTTTTCATTTTCTTATGATCCATGGTATTAAAAAACAGGACTCCGCTGCTTGAACATTTTTGCATCTGTGCAAATGATGATTAGTGTGATTTGTTGCCAAGCCACCCGTTGTGTAGTATAATCTAAACAAATTGGTGTGAAGTTAATCTATCTGGGACATGATTCCATTTAAACGCAGTTTAATGGTCACTTAATCCCAAACCGGTCTGCGTCAGTGCTCCTTTATGCCCACAAATTGCACACCTTCAGACTTTCTGACTGCAACCTTTCCATCTGCCCCCACTTTGAACTCTATTGGCCGCACTTTCCTTTCGTCCATTGAGGCTCTGCCTCTGATGAGCTCACCGTCTATTAACAGTGTGTTTATAGCTGCTTTAAAATAAAAGTTTAATACCTTGGGCTCTCGCGGCCAGTCTTGTGGTGCACAATGCATTTGTTGCGAGCCAATTTCAAATACATTCAGGTGCTGATGGGTTAAAATGATTGTTTAGTGCTGATTGTGAATTGTCCGTGCAGTTCTTACACTGTGGAGTCCCGTCCCCTGAGAACAGAATTGAGAGTACTTAAACTGATTTCATTTTTGACCCTTAACACCCATCAGAGACACAAGCTCTTCACCCCATCTGTCTGAGCTGGATTTCAACCCAGGCCCCATTAGTAAATATTTGATGATGCACAGCTGTAATGCATTTGCGATTTAGTCAGATAATTATTGACTGCGCATGTTGTACCATGTTTCTAAGAAGTAGCATTGATTTTAAGCCACGGTCCCTTTCATTTTTCTTTCTTTCTGCAGTTATAAATGAATCGCAAAGGCAACGACTGGAAGCGGCAAGTTATTCCTCTCGTTTTGCTTTGGCCCTTTTCTACGAAGCCGGCACGCAGATTGGTGTCCCCTGGGCAGCGAAGTACATCACCAACAATCCCTGCATACGCTTCCTCTCCATCGATAATAAGAAACGCAGTTTAGGTCAGTGCTGCCATTATTTTTCTCCATAACAACAGGGCAATGCTAACAGCAAACATTTCAGCAGGTATTCCATTGAAAAAGTAACAGTCAATCAGGTCCAAGCTGCGGGCAGATAAACTGTAATCTTATTGCAAAAACACTGACCGTCTTTCGGATGAGATGTTAAACCGAGGCCCCGTCTGCTCTCTCAGGTGGACGTAAAAGATCCCATGGCACTATTTCGGAGAAGGGCAGGGGAATTCTCCTGGTGTCCTGGCCAATATTTATCCCTCAACCAACAGATTATCTGGTCATCATCACATTGCTGTTTGTGGGATCTCGCTGTGCGTAATTTGGCTACATTACAACAGTGACTACACTTCAAATGTACTTAATTGGCTGTAAAGCACTTTGGGACGTCATGAGGTCATGAAAGGCACTATATAAATGCAAGTCTTTCTTTCTTTCATATTTCAATTTTACAGAATCAAACTGATCATTTAATTTATTTTATTTTTGTCCCTTTTCTCCAGCTCACCTCTCCTGAAGACATTAGGGTAGGTTTTCAGCTAACCACCTGGGTGTAAAACTGGCATTGCGGATTAGCTGACCGTTCTAGAAACCGCTCGCCTTTCATTTCCATTGGAAAACACGGCACTGAGGCTAATTGTTGTACTGTATCACCACCTTAGCTGAGGTCAGCTAACTCAGCATAGACCGGGGATCCAACCCGGGACCGTCCTGGTCTGGATGGCCTGGCTGTGCACTGCCTTGACCAAGCTGAGAATCAAGGATGCTCTCGTCCTTTAGATATTCGAATCCACGATATACATTCGATCCTTTGACACCCAGCAAGAAATGGCATGGGCGGATGTAAGATATGAAAGCTGGTCGGTTTGAATGTGGATTGACAAGCGCTGCTTCATTCTTTGCTAATGCCTGACTGTGTTTGAGAGGACACAGAGTCAATCTCATTCATGACTATATAAATAGTTCTACAGTACTATTCTTTTTGCTGGTTTGTACAGAATCCCCTGAAGTCGGACCTTCCATTGTTGTCCACACCACTGTTCAATTTGGAGCTGAAAATGTGCATAAAGATAAGGAAGAGGTGGAGCCTCTGATCCTTGAGCAGCTACGGCAGGTTCTGCCGGGATTGCCCAAGTCTACCAGTACCAAGTGTCACAAGTGGAGATACTCGCAGGTAATTCTGGTTGTAATGATTACATTTCCGAAGCAACTTTTCAATTCAGATCAGAAACAAAAACTGAGGGTTTTTTTTTTGTTGTGTGACAGGTAAAACCTAAGAGTAGGATATCCTTCAAGGGGAATGGAAGGGATCTGTGCTTTTATTTTGGTTGCAGCAAGTTCAAAGTAAACATTAGACAGAAACTACCACAAAAGGTGCAAGAACTATATAATAACTCTAGAATGCCATTCAAGTCTCCGAGTTGACATCCACTTTCCATAGGATCAAATATTTGACTTTATTTAGTTGCAGGATGGAAAGTTTTCCAAATTGTCGAGGTAGCCGAGTCTTGAACCAGATAAACTTTTTCTGGGGCTGAATTCTTTATCTAATTTGGGTGCCTCTCTGTAACTGGAATATCGCATTACCAGGCCACTGCATTTGATGTTTAGATATCTATTCATTTAGAAATCTAAATCTTAAGCAGCATTGGTTAATAAATGAATAGGTACCTGTATTTTGCTTTTCACTACCAATGCAGTGGCAACCATGCATTCTTTAGCAGTTGAACAAAGTGAGGTGACCTTGTTGAAGAAGGAGTGGAGAGGACTTTCTAATCCATCTCCTTAGATCAGCTTATAAAGAAGCATTGTTAAATTCCTGGGAGCAAACCTGCAATTTTTCTTTAATTCCCCATTAGATTTCTCTTCTCCTTTCCTCCACTCAGTGGCTCCTTGCTGTTGTACAGTTACACAGGCACCAGATACCATCCAACATCTTGCTCAATTGGCCATTCTTCATTTATGTACCTAGACTGTGAGGGCTGGATTTTCCTCCTGTTTTATAGTGGGATTGGGGCAGTAAAATGGGACAGTAAGGCCTAATACCTCAAAGCTATCAGTCTTGCACCAGAATTATCCTCCCAAAAAATGACTACATCCCCATTTCTTTAAAGGCTTCTGAGAGTCTACCCCGCCACATTAAAAATAGATCAAATGGGCGTGACTAACCCCCACAACCCATTTTCCCCAACTTCTGCCCCAAACCCATCCCAAATTATTACCGGCATTATATCAGTGGCAGTATGAGCAGATGTATTGTCCCTTTGAAGGCTAGCAGAACCCCTTGTGACAGGCTGTGTGCGTTGATAGCGTGGTTGTGAGTTCATCTGGTGCTTGAGTGTTTGTAGAGGTTGCCCTTTGCATAAGTGAGTTTCCTTGACGCCTTGGTGATGACAGAGAAGGCGTATAGGAGATAAGGAGGTGGATGTAGGCTATATCTCGGTCGAGGCAATACCTTGACTTGTCTTGGCCTCCCTTGAGAGGTCAATAAACCTCTTCCTGCACTGACACCTCTTACAACTTCCTTCCATACAGCATGAATTACCCTCTAATGGGGCTTCCTGCCCTCAGTACCCAACCTGATCCCTTTTACCCTGACTTCAGCCCACAACACCTCCATGAATGCAGCAGAGAGTTTGGGAACTTTTCCTGCTGCTGACTTCCCCCCTTCCTTCCTCCACCCAAGGCCACTGCTCCTTACACTTACTGCTCGAAAAGTGATGTCCCCCTTTAACTTGCTGCAGCAGTATCAAATCTCCCTCCACCCCAGTGGCATTAACCCTATCGGGAGTGGTATTACTGTTCCAAACACACCCCGCATAGCAAATAAGAGCCTTGGGCAGTTAGCGCTGGAGTCATGTGGACGGGCAGTAGTCCCGCTCTGCCGCTAAGCCACCAACAGGAGGAGAAGCAGCAGACTATTTGACCATGGGAGACATGCTAGCCAAGGCCGTCCTCAGCTGACATCCACTGACACACACACCCAGCAGAGGTCAATCAGGAGCAGAAACCCTGGCCGATTTTCCCATCCTTAACCCAGAGACACGAAAACCAATTATAGCCCCATTACCAGCAACCCAGCTCAGAATGGCTAATCCAGCACAGACTTGGGATTGAACCTGGGACCTTCCTGGTGTCCATGGCTCAGTAGCTTAACCAACCTTGGGGATCATGTGATGTTTTCAAGATCAAAGTCTTCAGCTGGCTGAACGTTTTCCTAACCGAAACATCGTTAAAAGGCAGCCTCTTGGAAAGCTAAAATGGAATGCTTGCAGTCCTTGCTATTCAAGTTTTTCATAATTGGATTGGAATGGAAAATGTAATTAAGTGTATATACTTGTCCAAATAGAAAGATTTCACTTTCTTTGGAACACAGATCTGAGTTTTACAGTGTGATAGATTCACCTCGAGAACAGACCGAGCCAGTTCCCACATTAACTGTTATCAGCTGGAGTCGGGTGTGTTACTGTTCCAAGTGTTGTAGCTTTTCCAGCTGCACAAGGGCAAGTGGAAGTGCTACTGCGTACTGCTCGTGTTATGTATAGAAACAGAGCACTCCGTAGTCACTGATAATGTGATAATCTTACCCAAAAATATGTTGGCACCTAACTGTGTGGGCTGGGGGAGACGTGCAGCTCTGGTAGTGCTAGGAGCTCAGAAGTGCCAGCAATGGCGCAGCAAAGCACACTGACGAGATGGAATGTCAGATTAATGGAGTGCACAGAAAACATACAAACTGCAGAACCTTTAACAGTGGCTTCCATACTAATGTGTTATTAGCACTTACAGCAAACACAAATTAATGACATTTAACACTGGGGCAAAATTCTGTGCTGACACGTAGGGGTCGGTATTAACCCCTCCATGATGGGCGGGAGAGGGTCGCATAAAAATTAAAAAATCACGAACCCCACTTGCCGCGTACTCGCCTGCCACCATTTTTACAGCGGCGGGTTACGTGGCACGTCTTGGAGCGTCTGGATTTAAACTTAATGCTTGCCGGACGGGTTTCACAGGACTCGGGGAAAGCCGGCAGTGAATTGGAGACGGGAGCAGCCGGCTCCAGCGGGAAAGTGCTTTTCACAGCAGCGCTCGTGAGTCAGCAGGTGCAGGAGCTCCCCACCCCACCCCCGACCCCTCAAAGCAAACCTTCTGCCGATCGCGGCTTTCCTCGCTACCGTGAGGGGACGGCCCCACCCCCAACCACCCAACCCCCGATCTTTCCCGATTGCCGGAGACCATCCCCAACGCTCCCCGGCTGCGGCCCTCTACCACTGTCTTTCCCGTCTGGCAGCTGGCCAGACTGTCAATCTAACTGGCTCCCGGACGGGAAACTGAATGAAAAAATGATAATGAGGTTCTGCCGTTAAGGACCTCCGTGTTCCCAGGATTTCCGAGTTTCCCCCGCTCCCTAGTATGGTACATAACAGAGACTTGAGATCTTCTTGCTTTGTTTGAGGGATGAAAATCAATTTCACTAATTCTTCCACCTTTTTCATCTTTGCTTTTTAAAAGCTACCTTGTATTGTCTCTTCCCCCTTCTCCCTTCTCCTTGTTCTCCCAGAGCTCTGGACTACATTGCAGGTGAAAAGTTGGATGTCTGCTGCTCCCAGGGCAACGTAAATGCCCCTTTGTCATCACCTGCTAGAAGGTGTAAGAGCCCTGGGTGATTTAAGTAGATGAGAGCATTCAGGAACAGCAAAATTCGAGGCGGTATAAATTCACCTTGGGCAGTAGAGCGAAACAGGGGCTAGCGAATCGGCAGCCAGTTTTTGCACTCCGCCCAATTTTCTTTTCCATTGGAATGTAAATTGGGCTGTCAGTTCCGTATAGCCCACTTTGCATTACTGCTTAAGACAAATTTATACCCATATCAGTCCAAAGATGTGCGGGTTAGGTTGATTTGGCTATGATAAATTGACCCTTAGTGTTAGGGGGATTAAATACGTGGGGTTACGGGGATAGGGTGGGATATGTGTCGGTGCAGGCTCGATGGGCCGAAATGGCCTCTATCTGCATTGTGGGGATTCTGTGATTCTGTGATCAGTCCCAAAAAGTCAGTCCCTGCCTACCTACTTTCTCAGCGCATCCATAATACCTTTCTCTCTCCAAAAACATATGCTTTGGTTCGGTGTTACTTCTGGTTTGATAATCGCTCCTGTGAAGCGCCTTGGGACGTTTTACTACTTTAAAGGCGCTATATAAATACAAGCTGTTGTTGTTGTTGTTGTTGTAATTGTCTCTTGAACCCATTGCTGATTTTCCTTTCTGCCTCGTGGGTAAGTGCCTGGCCCGCTCCAGCTCTCCCTGCGACAGTACATCTGCGATCATGCTCACCATATGGAGATTCACAAAGTCAGGTGTTAGCACTCTGCGGCACAGTATGACAGAGCTCCCACATGATGGCCAACACACCACTTCAACATAACGCACCTTTTTGTGTGCTGAGCATTAATCTGCTGCGTGTGTGTGTGTGTGTGTGTGTGTGACTGGCAAACGGAACATTGAATCTCAACCATGGCTGATATTTAGTCTGACTTCCTCCAGAAGGCAATTTGACAGTTTTAGTTGCAGAAAAAAAGTGGTAAATCCATTCCCCATTTAACAAAAAAATATACTCGTTGTATTATAACCTATGATTACAGCCTAGAAGTCCTTAGTTGTGATATTAGTGCACAAATGCTTAATGCATTCACATGGCATTCCTTTGTCTATCTTAACCAAGGTTTGAACCCACGGAGGAAACCAATGATGCTTGGAGTGGCGCAAGGGTTGGCAACAGTGCCTAAAGCCATGTTTGTAATGTTAAAGTGTCTTTATCTGCTCTTTGGTCCCTATTTAGAGAGAAAACAAAATGCCGTGTAGAATAAGTATCAGGAATAAAGTATTTGCAGGTCATTATTATAAGACCACTGGAACAGATCAGGTTAAGAACTTTTGGCCTTTCACCTGAGCCTGTTGTATAAGTGGTTGTAGATGATGAATGCAATTGCCTGTTGGATTTTTGAAGTGCTTCTCAAGCTGGGATGGGATGGGGGGAATCAGTCAGTAGAGTAGGGAATCAATCTTTCTGAGGTAACGAAGGCTTCACCCAAACACTGAGATCAAGCAGAGAGTCTCAGCTACACAACCTGGCTCATTCTTAGTCAATACCCTTCACATACAATGTGAATTTTACATCAAACTGTATTAATCACATTTCCTAATCCCTGCTTTCCAACATTCCTCTTCAGTTTGTACACCCAGTGCTGTGATTCCATTATCCTAGTTATTTTTTAAATTTAGCTTTAGTAATTTCCATGGTGCCTTTAAGAGCAACAGATGGACAGACTCCATCTTCTTTAATCTATCGATAGATTTAAGTGATATTATAAAATGCCCCAGTACGCAAAAATTTCCGATTGGCACAGCAACTGGATACAGTATCATAGAGTGTCACTTTAATAAGTGGCTGACTTATTTCACAGTGATTTTATTGAGCAGAAAAAGTCTTATTAGAACAAATATCTGTTATTGTCGCTTGCAATCCATTGTCACTTTCTGCCAAGTGATAATAAAAGTTATTGAGATCATGGTAATTCAGGCTGAGCCTAAATTTCATCTGCAACTGAGCCGTCATTAATTCACATGGTGATCTATTAAATAAAGGGCTAGAAATTTCTGTTGGCAATATGAGTGGACTAGCACAGCGCATTCGTACGACATTCTTCTGTCTGCTATTTTAATGGCGCCGTTAACCGGCTTATCTGAAATAGATTAAATAGCAAAGGAACATCATACAAGTATTTGTCCATTAACACTGTCATTTTCCAGGCTCTACTCCTACTATTAGCTGTTCAAGTGTCACCTGAAAGATTTCTATTATGAAAGTGAGCGATAAAGCTCAGCAGATCAGAGACGGGACGATCAGGTAACAGTTCTACTGGTCCCTAAATGCAGAAGCAGTTCCTATAACTGGTGAAGACATCGCCCTTTCTTCCATGACCTTGCCACTGGGAAGTCGCTTTTGAGCATTGCTGGCAACAAAAAATACTGAGCATCTTTTTTCTACACAGCCAGTGACATCTTTCATTACACAAAGAAGTCTGTAGTTTCTTTTTGTAACATAAACAGTCTCTGTAGCACTATACATGACAGGAATTACTGGCACAGCACACTCAAATGGGAGCTGGAGTCCTCAACTAGGAGGGTGGGAGATCATAGTCCTCAACTGGGAGGGAAAGAGATGGCACTCCTCAACTGGGAGGGCAGGAGCAGACAATCCTCAACTGGGAAGGTGGGAGCTGGCAATCCTCAACTGGGAGGGAAAGAGATGGCAATCCTCAACTGGGAGGGTGGGAGATGGCAATCCTCAACTGGGATGGTGGGAGATGGCAATCCTCAACTGGGATGGTGGGAGATGGCAATCCTCAACTGGGATGGTGGGAGATGGCAATCCTCAACTGGGAAGGTGGGAGCTGGCAATCCTCAACTGGGAGGGAAAGAGATGGCAATCCTCAACTGGGAGGGTGGGAGATGGCAATCCTTAAAATAATTTCTAACTGCTTTTCTTGCAGGTCATCAATGCAGTCTCGGACTGTCCAGGACAAATGACGCTTGGTGTTCAGCCACTTCTTGTGTGTGGGGGTGACGGCTTTACACACTCAAACTTCGATGGCTGCACAGAATCGGCCTTAACAATCTTGGATGTGTTCAAATGTCATTTTTAAAAGTCTGCATCTTGTAATTCTGAATGCTTCACTTTGTCTCTGATCTCATTCATTATTGCAAACCCCATTAATGGAGGGCTGTTCAGTGTGTGGATGAAATCAATAGCCCCCAGAGAATTGGGCACATAGATCATATTTGCATCTGAACTAGAAAATAATGGAAACATACGTTATGCATTTGATATTGGAATCCTGGGAGACAGCTCTAAGTACACTGAGAAACTGACTACCAGCAGTAGTAATCCAAGGAAGAAAGTAATGATTCCATGTGTAGTGACTAAGGCTATTATTCAGAGCTTTAGAAAATGCAACTGTCAGCCAAATTTCACACTATATGTTCCATGTATCGTAACATTAAACCATTTTATGTTGTAAACTGCAAATCCAGACACACGGCAGCTTTCACATTAAAGTAACATTTTTTAGGATTTTCTTTAGATTTTGCTTATTTCCATGAGAGTTAATAGCCTCCATGAGTGATTAAACACGGAACGACACTATCACTATCGGGCGGATGGGGACAGGAGTTCCTTTTCTTTCTTCACCGTGACAATCATTGACTAATCTCGGCTGGCATTCAGAACTCGCCTTCTCTCACCGGGTGAGCTTAAGGTCATTCCTAGCAGGGGAGAGGCCTGCAGACTCCATCATCTCAGGGGAGAGGAAGTACCAGCAAAACCAGGACCGCCCTTTAAATTTACATGTCTCCCCCCCCCCCCCCCCCCCGCCCTGCCAGTTGTGGCACGGATGCCGGGAGTCTGTAACGAGCACCGTACTACCATCTCAGCTGAAGCAGCAGGAGCCAGAAACCACTTGCTAATATTATGTTTATGCATTTTTTCAATCTTCATTTTTCCCTTTTTACAAGCCCCCAGGCCACGTACCCTGGACAAGCAGCTCAGTGACAAACGTGGACATTTCCACATCTATCAGCGATGCTGCTTGCTGTGTGGCCAGAGGTAGTGGTGCTGAAATATAACCCAAGTTGAAATGCTTGCCCATTTCCTCTCCCTTGCCCGGTTTCCCTCCCTTGCCCGGTTTCCTCTCCCTTGCCCGGTTTCCTCTCCCTTGCCCGGTTTCCCCTCCCTTGCCCGGTTTCCTCTCCCTTGCCCGGTTTCCCCTCCCTTGCCCGGTTTCCTCTCCCTTGCCCGGTTTCCCCTCCCTTGCCCGGTTTCCCCTCCCTTGCCCGGTTTCCCCTCCCTTGCCCGGTTTCCCCTCCCTTGCCCGGTTTCCCCTCCCTTGCCCGGTTTCCCCTCCCTTGCCCGGTTTCCCCTCCCTTGCCCGGTTTCCTCTCCCTTGCCCGGTTTCCCCTCCCTTGCCCGGTTTCCTCTCCTGGTTTCCCCTCCCTTGCCCGGTTTCCCCTCCCTTGCCCGGTTTCCGCTCCCTTGCCCGGTTTCCGCTCCCTTGCCCGGTTTCCTCTCCCTTGCCCGGTTTCCTCTCCCTTGCCCGGTTTCCCCTCCCTTGCCCGGTTTCCTCTCCCTTGCCCGGTTTCCTCTCCTGGTTTCCTCTCCCTTGCCCGGTTTCCCCTCCCTTGCCCGGTTTCCTCTCCCTTGCCCGGTTTCCTCTCCCTTGCCCGGTTTCCCTCTCCCTTGCCCGGTTTCCTCTCCCTTGCCCGGTTTCCGCTCCCTTGCCCGGTTTCCGCTCCCTTGCCCGGTTTCCCCTCCCTTGCCCGGTTTCCTCTCCCTTGCCCGGTTTCCCCTCCCTTGCCCGGTTTCCCCTCCCTTGCCCGGTTTCCTCTCCCTTGCCCGGTTTCCCTCCCTTGCCCGGTTTCCCTCCCTTGCCCGGTTTCCTCTCCCTTGCCCGGTTTCCTCTCCTGCGTTTCCCCTCCCTTGCCCGTTTCCTCTCCTCCCGGTCCCTCCCTTGCCCGGTTTCCCCTCCCTTGCCCGGTTTCCTCTCCCTTGCCCGGTTTCCTCTCCTGGTTTCCCCTCCCTTGCCCGCTTTCCCCTCCCTTGCCCACCTTCCCCTCCCTTGCCCAGTTTCCTCTCCCTTGCCCACCACCACCCATCCTCCTCCCGCCTGTCTCTGTCTGGTAATGCATTTGCTAATCCAGCCAAATTTTGAAGATAGAGACTACACTTCACATAAATGAGACGATAATTAAAAACCAAGACACCAAAATCAAGCATACAGCATTCCCACCTCCACACTCCACAACAAACTAAGAATGGGATCCATATTTTCACCCATATGGTGAACATTTAAATGGTGCCATATGCTTTTGAAAATAAAATGAATTTTCTGATAACACAACTAGGTGGTTTCGGTGTTCTACGGGCGATCCAGTTTTTTAAACTACAACCCAGAATAAAAATGTATCTTCTACACATTGTCGTGAAGGAAGTACAACACAGATTGATTTTAAAGAGTACGCACTTGGATTTTGTGCAACTAAAATTGGCCCGGTTTGTAATGACAACGAGACTGTTTCACATCATTTTTTTTAGCAATCTCTATAAGGAAATGAAGGGAACATTGAAATCTGCTGGCCACGGCGCATCCCAAAAGGCAGCAGGTTTCATCTGGCACATTTTGTTAAAATCCTGCTGAGACCTAGTATTTGAATTCCACCATGTAGCACTTGCCAGTAATGTAAATAGTTGTAGATATGCAGTCGTCATTCACAGTAGGATAAAACTTCAGCTGAGTAATTGGTGAACCATGGCCAAACAAACTTGTCTTTTAAAATAAAAACTTTCTGTAAAAACAAGTCCCATGATTGTTTCCTGTGCAACATTCCAATAACTGGCCAGAGTCACTAGAAATAGCCGAAGACAGTTTCGAACCACAAAACAAAAATGCTAATCGCCTTTATGCATTTACTTGATTCTTTGTTCTTTCCATTCTCCATGTTTGTTAAACTTCTTTCTATTAGTATCCCATGTTTGTCCCTTCGTCCGTTGCAATGAGTTTTCTTTTTATTCCGTCCCTCATTTGCTATTCTTTTCTTTTCCCCCTGTATTTTTTTTTAACTTCTGGCTTTGTTTTCCGTTTAATCCTAGTATTGATACGATCTCTCGCCACATCACCAGATCTAAGCAGCAATATTTCATTTTTTTTAAATTTCTCTAACTTGCCCCTGACCTCCATGAGATGTTAAACAAACATCTGTTCAGGTGGATGTAAAAAAATAGTCCCACGGGACTATTTGAAGAGGAGCAGGGAGTTTTCCCACTGCTCTGGCCAACATTTCCTCCTTAACCAAAAAGAGCTTGGCTGGTCGAACATCTCATTTGCCGTTCGTGGGAGTTTGCTGTGCACAAATTGGCTGTCGTGCTTCCCTACCTTACAACAGTAACTACACTTCAAAAGGAATTCACTGGTTGTGAAGAGCTTTGGGACATCTTGAGGACATAATAAGGTGGCATATAAATGCAAGCTCTTCTAAGAAGCTTTTTTCAATTAAGATTGAAATGCTGAAGTTGATTAAGGTGGTTTTATCCAGAGATGACTGGTGATTAAACAAATAATGAAAGCACCTTGAATCTTTGGTTTTCCGTCTGCTCAGTGCATCAGTTCTGAGGTCGGTTCACCACTTTAAAGGACATTTGTCTTTTCAAGCTATACGTCCTCACTTCTTGCCTCCTCTCTGGCCTATACTCTCTGGAGTTTAGAAGAATGAGGGGTGATCTCATTGAAACATATAAGATTCTGAGGGGGATTGACAGGGCAGATGCTGAGAGGTTGTTTCCCCTGGCTGGAGTGTCTAGAACTAGGGGGCATAGTCTCAGGATAAGGGGTCGGCCATTTAAGACTGAGATGAGGAGGAATTTCTTCACTCAGAAGGTCGTGAATCTTTGGAATTCTCCGCCTCAGAGGGCTGTGGATGCTGAGTCGTTGAGTGTATTCAAGGTTGAGATAGATAGATTTTTGGACTCTAGGGGAATCAAGGGATATGGAGATCGGGCGGGAATGTGGAGTAGAGGTCAAAGATCAGCCATGATGTTATTGAATGGCGGAGCAGGCTCGAGGGGCCGTATGGCCTACTCCTGCTCCGAATTCTTATCTTCTTATGTTCCAGACTGCAGAGTGAGGTGATCTCATCACTGGGACACTCAGTATGTACAGTAAAACTCCTGTTTACAATTGATATAAATGCAGTAAGCATTGGGATACATGTTCACATTGTAATGGCTCAAATGACACACACTGCAGTGTATGGATCACCCAGTGACACTGGCTGTAGAATCTTTACCTTGCAGCCCAATCTGTTGAGCTGGAGGGCTGTCTGCTACTCAGATTTGCCAGTTTAATCACTTCTTTGTCCAGGTCGGTAGATGGAGTCCCCTAATATACCAGTGGGGGAAAAACTTGCTTGGGTTGGGTTGTGTTACTGTAAACACATTCTTCAGCATACACAGTAGTGTTGATAGTCATCATGCAGCTGTCTAAAGGTCTAGATGATTCTCTCCTGACTGTAGGAGGTAGTAATAGGTGTCTTTTGTGGAAAATATAAAATAGGGAGAGGAAAATAAAATTATTGTTGCAAATGAGATCTTTAAGATATATGACATTTGCCATTATAAATTCCATATCATGCACCCCTGCAGTCTAATACAGCTCTTTACTCATTGATCCTCTTAAATCTAATATTCATAATAAATTATTATTATTTATTCTCAGGCTGGCGAGGCCAGCATTTATTGCCCATCCCTGAGAAGGTGGTGATACAACGGAGTGGCTTGCTCGGCCACTTCAGAGTCAACCACATTGGTGTGGGACTGGAGTCACTTACAGGCCGGATTGCATAAGGACGGCAGGTTTCCTTCCCTGAAGGACGTTGGTGAACCAGTTGGGTTTTTACGACAATCCGACAGCTTCATAGTAACTTTTACCGATACCAGCTTTTTATTTCCAGACTTTTTAAACTGAATTAAAATTCTCAAACTGTTCTGGTGGCATTTGAACTCATGTCTGGATTGTTCGTCCATGCCTCTAGGTCAATAGTCGAGTAGCATAAACACTACGCTACCATACCCTTCCAATATTATTATTGGAAGAGACTTGACAGTCCAATGAGTTATTATATTTCATTTGCATGCAGGTTGGGCAGGAGAGAGACTGGGAAGTTTTGACAGTCTGTGTTCTGTGTTGTGAAAGCTTTATCATTCACCAGTTTATTGAACAGCCCAAATCAGTTAATTAAATATATCTGGACTAAAAATCTAATATCAGTAATGGTGACCATGAAACTACCAGATTGTCATAGAAACCCCTCTGGTTCACTAATGTCCTTTAGGGAAGGAAATCTGCCGTCCTCACCCGGTCTGGCCTATATGTGACTCCAGAGCCACAGCAATATGGTTGACTCTTAACCACCCTCTGAAATGGCCGAGCAAGCCACTCAGTTGTATTCAAGAAGGCAGCCCACCATCACCTTCTCGAGGGCAATGAGGGATGGGCAATAAATGCTGGCCTTGCTGGTGACAACCACATCCCATGAAAAAAAAAATAAGCGATCAAATGTACAGCCCTTGTAATCCAGAGTTATACAGGCCAGGCAGATTCCTGGGTCAATCGCTGCTAACTCACAACGGATTAGTGATTGGAATTGGGAACTCCCTGTTCTGTATGGTTCAATACTGCATGGGGAGTACATTTAACCACCAACTCTATGTAGCAGCAGGGTCACTGCAATTGACTGTAGCACCCTTGGGCTAGGGAGGGGAAGATCTGCCAGCTGGAAAGGACTCGTGTGAATATTGGGCCAGCCAAGGATTGGGTTCTGTAGTGATGGCCCTCACAATCAAATAGTCTGCCAGCACGTACGTACGAGGAATGGATACTTGGCCTGCTGGGGCTCATGAAAGAAAACACATCATCACCTTCAGGGGAAGAGTGGACCAAAAAATATTAAGAAATAAAATCTGAACTGAGGTCAACTAATTAGTTTGTAACTTGGCTCAAAATATATTGTGCAACTGATCCAACTTGGCATAAGCTATACAGGCTTGAGTACTCACATACTATCCGTGTCATCAAAACAAAGAGCACAACACCATTAAATAGATTTGTAAGAAGATGTGGTATGTTTGCTCACCTTTACTGAGATAGTGCTGTTGATGCCAAGCTTCAACACTTGTTTATTTGTTGCATGAGGCACTTTACTTACTTCCATTACAATCTGTCATTTCAAAGCACTTCACAAGGGTTTTACAGAATAAACTTTCCAAAGAACCAGCGAGTTTTGGTGATGTAGCTTCATTCCAAACCTTGGAATGGTTTGTGCCCAGATGGTGAGATACAGATCTTAGTCTGGCCATCAGGGGAAGACACTGAACAGAGCCCAAGCATGAAAATCAGAGGACGAGTGATCCTGGGACATCTGTGGATGCGTTAACAACCAGTTCTTAAATAGAACTGAAAAAGGCCTTGGAACAGGCTGTTTGCCCATCCATGGTGAACGGGCAGGACAGAAAAGAGTATATATGAAGAACCTAGTCTCATTGCGAATTGAGATATTTTTGGCTGTGTTGAGTGGGGAAGCAATAGGATGTATGAACATAGTGAAGAGCCCACCACACCAGTTCAAGCAGAAATTCATGTTCTTCTTGAAACTGATTGTTGATTGTACCAAAATATATTCATGGAATTTCAATGGCCTGGATTTTGCTCTCAGCAGTGAACGAACAGCGCTCGACATTCATTACACTTACCCTTGCCCACAAACCTTCTATGGGCTATTGCACTGGAACTTGCTGTTATTAGAGAGCAAAAACAGCGCAGCGCCCTCTACAGGGAATCTGGGACCTGTGTGAACAGGGCAAGCAACTGTGTGTCTCCTGAGGAGAATCCGGATTGAGTCGTGCACAGTCTAAACCAGGAAGTGTAAGTTAGAATAGCTAATTCAATGTCAAATCATGTACAGAAAGCAAAATAGAGGGAAAGAAATATGGGATTAAGAGAGAGATATAAGAGACAGAAAGAAAAAGTTTAAAAACATTAATTTTCTAATTTTTTTAAATCTCCAACAATAATTAAAATCTGAAGGACTGAGGCTTCGCATCTGTAAAAGTTAATTTTCAGTGCCAGAGAGGTTGTTTGGCAGTAATTAAGATTTATCAGGCCGTTAAAAATTCATTTACATTTGAATGGAAAGCCCTAACTTTTTCAGGTGAGTTTAGCGGGTAGCTATCACGTAATTACCCCAACTTCATGCCATTGCATGTATTTCAATGCCGAGTCTCTTGGCAAGGTATCGGTGTAGCAAAGTTTCTGGATGAGCAGGGCAACTCAGACAGCAACTTCCTAATTTTGTTTAACTGCGCTTGTACGGGCACTGGAAGTTGCTGTCCGATTTGTTCTTTAATAACGGTGAGCGCTGATAGCCTCATTGTTATTTCTACCATAAAGGCCCAAGCACCCAAGGTCCTACCCCACTGCGGGCCAAGAACGGAGAGGTACTCATCAAGGACAGGGAGGCAGTCAGTGCCCGCTGGAAGGAGCACTTCGAAGATCTCCTTAACTGAGACTCTGTCTTCGACGCAAGTGTCCTCAACTCCATCCCGCAGCATGCTACCCGCCACCACCTCAGCACAACCCCAGCCCGGCAAGAGGTTGAAAAGGCCATCCGACAACTGAAGAACAACAAGGCCACAGGAGCAGATGGAATACCTGCCGAGGCACTAAAGCATGGCGGAGAAGCACTACTGGCATGAATTCATGAACTCATTTCTCTTATCTGGAAGGAGGAGAGCATGCCAGGGGATCTCAGAGACGTCGTAATTGTGACCATCTGCAAGAAAGGTGACAAGTCCGATTGCGGTAATTACAGAAGAGTTTCCCGGCTGTCTGCCACAGGGAAAGTCATTGCAAGAATCCTCCTCAATCGCCTTCTACCAGTGGCTGAAGAGCTCCTCCCAGAGTCGCAATGCGGATTCCGCCCACTCAGGGGCACAATGGACATGATCTTCACCGTACGTCAATTACAAGAGAAATGCAGGGAACAGCACCAACATGGCCTTCTTTGACCTCACAAGGCCTTCAACACTGTCAACCATGAGGGATTATGGAGTGTCCTCCTCAAATTCGGCTGCCCTCAAAAGTTTGTCACCATCCTCCGCCTGCTTCACGACAACATGCAAGCCGTGATCCTGACCAACGGTTCCACCACAGACCCAATTCACGTACGGACCGGGATCAAGCAAGGCTGTGTCATCACACCAACGCTCTTCTCGATCTTCCTTGCTGCAATGCTCTATCTCACCCTCAGTAAGCTCCCCGCTGGAGTGGAGCTCATTTGCAGAACAAACGGGAAACTGTTCAACCTCCATCGCATCCAGTCCAGATCCAAGGTCATCCCATCCTCTGTCGTCGAATCACAGTATGCAGATGATGCTTGCGTCTGCACACACTCGGAGGTCGAACTCCAAACCATCGTCAACACCTTCACCGAAGCGTACGAGAGTATGGGCTTTACACTAAACATCCGTAAGACAAAGGTCCTCTACCAACCTGCCCCCGCCACACAGTACTGCCCCCCGATTATCAAAATCCACGACAAGGCCTTGGACAACGTGGACCACTTTCAGAGCCTACTGTCAACAAGAGCAGACGTCGATGATGAAGTCCAACACTGCCTTCAGTGTGCCATTGCAGCCTTCAGTCGCCTGAGGAAGAGAGTGTTTGAAGACCAGGACCTCAAACCCAGCACCAAGCTCATGGTCTACAGAGCAGTTGTGATACCCACCCTCCTGTATGCCTCAGAGACATGGACCATGTACAGCAGGAACCTCAAAGCACTGGAGAGGTACCACCAACGCTGCCTCCACAAGATCCTGCTAATCCATTGGCAGGATAGGCGCACCAACGTCAGTGTTCTCGCTCAGGCCAACATCCCCAGCATTAAAGCTTTGACCACGCTCGATCAGCTCCGATGGACGGGCCACATCGTCCGCATGCCCGATACGAGACTCCCAAAACAAGCGCTCTACTCGGAGCTCCGACACGGCAAGAAAGCCCCAGGTGGGCAGAGGAAACGCTTCAAGGACACCCTCAAAGCCTCCTTGAAAAAGTGCAACATCCCCACCAACACCTGGGAATCCCTGGCCCAAGACCGCACAAAGTGGAGGAGAAGCATCCGGGAAGGCGTCGAACACCTCGAGTCTCTTCGCCGGGAGCAAGCAGAAGCCAAGCAGCGCACATCAACCCAAGCACCCCACCCACCCACCCCTTCAACCACCGTCTGCCCCACCTGTGACAGAGACTGTAGGTCCCGCATTGGACCTATCAGCCACCTGCGAACTCATTTTTAGTGTGGAAGCAAGTCATCCTCGGTTCCGAGGGACTGCCTAAAAGAAGAAGAAATGCCGGGCCATTATCTAAATGCAAAGCACACATTTATTATTTTCTCTCATTAGATTTCCCTTCTGCTCCGGGAAGTCTTGACTCCTTCCTAGACCACATTTCCATGGATGCAAGCACCTTGCAATTCCTCATCTGTTAGTCTCTATTCATGCGTGAGCCTTGACATTGATTATTGAGAGGCTATTTAATGATGTAGGAGGGGGATCACAACCAAAGCAGATCCTGTCGTGACCCCCAACATCAACACACAGTGGGTAGCGATCAAGAAGAGGGACGGTGACCAAT
This sequence comes from Squalus acanthias, assembly GCA_030390025.1. Lineage (NCBI taxonomy): Eukaryota > Metazoa > Chordata > Chondrichthyes > Squaliformes > Squalidae > Squalus > Squalus acanthias. The sequence goes on from CM059438.1 coordinate 41,303,020, forward strand.
TGTCCCCTCCCTACCCCACGGACCAATTACAGTGCTCTTTCTGTCCCATCCTTAGCTGAGATTAGCTAACCCAGTGTAGACCAGAGATAAAACTCAGGGCCTTTCTGGTCTGCACAGCTCAGCTGTTCATTGGCAGATTCCGCTGAGCCATCAAGGGGAGCCGTTGTCAATATTGAATAAACGATTCTTTAGGTTCTGTGCCAGGAACAAATACATGATGTGGAGATGCCGGTGTTGGACTGGGGGTGGACAAATGTGAGAAGTCGCACAACACCAGGTTATAGTCCAACAGCTTTATTTGAAATCGCAAGCTTTCGGAGCGCTGCTCCTTCGCTTCACCTGACGAAGGAGCAGCGCTCCGAAAGCTTGTGATTTCAAATAAAGCTGTTGGACTATAACCTGGTGTTGTGCGACTAGGAACAAATACAAGTTGAGATGTGCATAACTGCAAATATTTATCAACTAACAAAAGCATTTTATCACCAGTGTGGACTGCAACTACCACAAGGTGATGATGACAATAAATTGTGGTCAACTGCTGTCAGCTTGCAATGCAGAAGCAACTCTGCACACTCCCTTCTTTTGTCAGGTCAATGCTGTGCGGTCTAACCAGCCTTGTCACACCCAAAATGAATTTGCATAAATGCTTTAAGTAGAAAAAAAACTGAAGGACGTGCAGTTTTCTGAGACAATCTATTTATCTGCTTCCTTTTTTTCTCTGCTTTGGATTCTCTTGGACTACACAGCATTCATTCCCTGACTGAGCAAGCTGCCAATCCACTGCCAGTGGTGTTCTTTAGCTGCCCACTAGGGTGCATGCAAGAGTGGCTCACCCCTTCAATTATTTTATTATTCACTCCATTTCCATGGGAGCAGTATCTTGGCTTTGCTCAGTCGGTGCCTCCTCTAACTAAACACACAAGATCAGGAACTTATTGAGTGGCAGAGATCCATATCCCCCCCATTCCATGGAGCTGGGCATCAAAGCATTTGTCACCAGATCACCAGCTTATGGCATTCCCCATTCTGTTCATAGAATCACCGAATGTTACAGCACAGAAGGAGGCCTTTCGCCCATCGTGCCTGTGCTGGCTCTTTGGTAGAGCTATTCAATTAGTTCCACTACCTTGCTCTTTCTCCATAGCCTTTTATAGTAATTTATTTCCCTTCAAGTATTTATCCAATTCTCTTTTGAATGTTACTATTGAATCTGCTTCCACCACCCTTTCAGGCAGCGCATTCCAGATCACAACAACTCACTGTGTAAAAAAATGTTTCCTCATCTCGCCTCTGGTTCTTTTGCCTATCACCTTAAATCTGTGTCCTCTGCTTACCGACCCTTCAGCCACTGGAAACAGTTTCTCCTTATATACTCTCTTAAAACCGTGCATGATTTTGAACATCTCTATCAAATCTCCTCTTAACCTTCTCTGCTCTAAGGAGAACAATCCCAGCTTCTCTTATCTCGCCACGTAACTGAAGTTCCTCATCCCTGGTACCATTCTCGTAATTTCTATTTCATATTCCCTTCAGTTCTCCGGATGCCATCCTCCTACCTATATCTCACTTGACATTAACAATAGTAAGGTATGCATGGCTTTCTCTTTCTCCCTCCCTCCTAACTGGGTTAGTGTTTGGTCTGGTTTGCCCCTCTCCCTGACAAAACAGCCGAGATCTGAAACCCACCAGATCTGAAACCACACTAACAGATCAATGCCTGCCATGTGTGGTGTCAAACGTTGGCCTATGGGTCAGGCGCACTCTCTTGCCTTACATGCTGCTCCTGTAAGCACAGGAACAATGGAATCCCTGGACGGAGATCCATGATTTCCCCAATAAGACTCGTTTTAAATTGCCTGCAAAATTCAGCAAATATCTTTCAATGCGGAGATTTTGCAACTTTTATGTATTGGAAACCAAAACTTCCAGCCAAAACGGTGTTGCAAGATTGTAACAAGTTGCGCCCTTTGACCTCCATGATTGTTTCCTACCTTTGGGATACCATACTGGATCTAACACCCCTGGCTTTTCTAGAGGCAGTAAATGGGCAGAAAGGTCAGGGAATTCCCAGGATAAATAAGTCCTCCCACGTCCCGTCTTCATCTGCATGCATCAGGGTGGGCTTCCAGCAAGGTAACCCTGGGTTGGGTAGAGTCATGAGAGGCATATCGTGGTGGCCATTTTTGGTTAGGGCGAGGTTTCATTTTCCATGCTTATCTCAGGCACGCTCAATGAGAGCACCTTTTTGATTTACCAGCTACACCACTGTGGAGAGGGTGGTCATATTCAGAAGTATTGCTGTTCTGGGTCTGAATTATTTTTCCAAGATGTTTCAGCCTCTCGCTGAGAGCTGCCCATGAACTTCCTGGGTCAACATCTTGTGTTTCCACTCCTCAAGTATTGCATTTGTCAAAGAATATTCCTGAGATATTGACAATGACACATTTAAACCACTGCTCTTTGTCATATTTGTATTTGAAATCTTTTTGTAGCATTTGAGATGGTGCCACCAATGTTTTAGATGTTGACTGTGTGACAGAGAAGCTCTTTATTTAAGGTAAGCCTGATTTCTCTTCTTCCTCACGTGATCATTTATTTCATATAAACAGACACTTTTCCTAATTATTTCTAATCCCTGTATGTAAATATAGAGATAATGGTGTATGAAAAGGAATGTTTACACATATATATTATTCTTGGCTCCTCAAAATGAACCAAAATACTACTCATAAATGTTGTCAACTGCATGAGATAAAGTGGCAAAAATCAAGATTTTCAGGGAGGGGGTAACATAACCAGAGCAGCACCCGCCCCCCACCAATCTTTTTTTCTATCTTGAACCTCCAGTGCTTACATCTCACTTTAGAAATCTCTAAATCCATCATTGGTGTTAACCCAGGTAAGTCTCTCACACCTGGAGACTGACTCAAGAATAGCATTAAGAAAGACTTGCATTTCTATAGCGCCTTTCATGACCACCGGATGTCCCAAAGTGCTTTACAGCCAATGAAGTACTTTTGAAGTGTAGTCACTGTTGTAATGTAGGAAACACAGCAGCCAATTTGCACACAGCAAGCTCCCACAAACAGCAATGTGATAATGACCAGATTATCTGTTTTAAAATGATGTTAATTAAGGGATAAATATGGGCCAGGACACCAGGGATAACTCCCCTTTTCTTCTTTGAAATACTGCCATGGGATCTTTTACGCCCACCTGAGAGCAGACGGGGCCTTGGTTTAAACGTCTCATCTGAAAGACGGCACCTCCGACAGCGCAGCACTCCCTTAGCACTACACTGTCAGCCTAGATTTTTGTGCTCAAGTCCCTAGAGTTGGACTTGAACCCACAACATCAGAGTCGATAGTGCTACCAACTGAGCCACGGCTGACATCACCTGAGCATTAACCCAAACCTGTGCACTCTGAATTAGTAAATAATAGGTCCGATTGAGGGACCTAAAGATAGGAGGAAGTAGCTTACAGAAAGATAGTAAATTGCAGAATTTAAAAACAATCTCATCACCCAGCTTCCTTTACCTTTAAAATAAATTCTTGATAAGAAGCTTCCTTTGTAAGTTGAAGGGTGTTGGTAATACTGTGTAATTATTTGCTTTTTATTGGGAAATTTATTGGCAGGTACAAACAAAATGAAGCATACATTCTAATTTCTAATGCTGAAGCTTCTGGTTTTAAACTTCATGGGGGAGAAATTCGGTATTGCCCCGTTTGGGGCGCAATTATCGGCTGGGCGCAAAGTTTAGCGCCTGGCGCTAATTATCGCCTCCGACTGCAAACTTGGCTTCTATCGCCCCTGGAGGTGATTGGAGCGCTAAATCAGGCACTACACACCTCTCTTAAGGCACTAACGCCGAGGAGCGAGGCGCTACCTCAGAGTACTGGCGAAGCTCATGTGATGTCAGTCAGCAATGGAACACAGACACACTGGCGCCGGCCAGTTCTTAAAGGGGAGGGTCGATCTTGGTCTCCGTCCACACCCTGCTCATTGCAACCTTGAATCTCGGCCTGGAGAGACCTGTACATCAAATCTGCTGGAAAGAACAATGGAGAGGCCATGGGAAAGAGCTCAGACTGCAGCCCCCGTAGTCTCTTTTAAATCGATGCAAGGAAGGTCAAATCAAAATGAACCTGCAAAGTGCTGCTCAGTACCCAAAACTCCTTCACACAGCGTTGAATCTCTCCAGAAGTCTCTCTCTCTCTCTCTGAATGCGTGGTTCAAAAATGTCACCGACAAAAAAAAGCAGGAAGCGGTTGCCTTTAAATAGCGCTCCCCCAGTCCCTTCCCGACTGCAAAATGCTCCCCTCAACCTGTCATTGCTAGCAGCAGGCGGTAAGGCAGGGGGCGCCACTCAATATCTGGTCCAGGGTGCTACCAGGGCGTTGCACGCTCGACTGACATCACGATCTGCGGGCATAGGGGATCGTGGCAGTAGTGTTTAGCACCGCCGCAAAATGTCTGGTCAATTTCGCGAGCGGCGCAATCATCGCCACGCCCGGGTGCTAGTTGCTTTGTGCCCCATTAACGCCCTCTTAGGGCACTAACGGGATGCGCAAAGCAACCAAATTCCCCCCCCCCCCCCCATATGTAGTACTTGGGGCAATACTGCCTCAGAGAGAGAGATCATCATTTGAAAGGGAAGGAGAGACTACTCAGTTCAAAGTCACTTAATTCAAATAATCTGATAGTCCCACATTGCGATGGTATTTATGTTGCTTAATTCAAGTTATTGAATAATTGACCTAGCATTAGAAGTGGACTGAAACAATTCATAAATAGATATTGGCCCGGAATTTGCGGTCAGCGGCGAAGCGAGGGCGTTTGCCGTTGGCCCTGAAGTAAGCTCCGCACAAAGATCTCACAATCTCTGTGTCGAGAAGTTCGGGTTTTCCGAACTTCAACTCACATCAACGGAGTTTAGTGGGGATTCCTTTGTGCGAACTGCAGTGATGTCAACAGCCAATCAAAAGGCAGAATTCTCACAGATAGCTAACAAGGAAGTGGGTAAGCTCTTAAAATTATAACTTTTTAAAATAGTTAGAGAGAGCAAAAGAAAGATTGAGGCTCTCACATGGGGAAAAGGCAAACCTAAAATAAAGATGGACAAACTTTAAAAAAAAATTTTTTTTTGAAGATTTCCTTAAAAATTTGAATTTTTATTAAAATGGAGAAATTTCACACTGCACAAAATTAAAATTAGTTTTCCAGGCCTTTAACATTTGTTTAGCAGTCAATACGCTGTTAAAACCCCAGTTACACCTAATCCCGTTGGGTCTAACTGTTAGTGGGGAATTTAACAGCGTAATTACTGCGGAAGAGCCGAAGTTTTCATCAGTTTCAATGATTTGAGATTTCACTGATTGCCGGCTCTGTGGGGGTGGCACAGCGCAGCCTGTGTCGGAGTTGTCATTGACAGACCGCAACTTCCGGATTTCCGCATGCGCCAAATCCCGAAGTTGCTGTCAGTTTCAAACGCCGCCAGTTTGCCATCATCCCGACTGCAAATTCCAGACCATTAAATTTGTTTTATTTTTTTAAAAAACTAAAATGGTCTGTAATATTGAAAAACAAATTGAAACCTGTTCGAATTTTCTCTTGATTTCTTAAAAAAAAACTGCTATTAAATTCCTATGCTATAATCACAACTGCTCATTGAATGCCAGCCTTATGTTGTGTAGGGACTGGATAAAATCAATGTCAGAGTTCCCTGCCGACTGCTTCTGTAAGTTGAGTTTTGTCTGTGGTGACTTCTATCCGGAGAATACTAACGTCCCATTTTTTGTACAAATTCCTTTGTAAGATTTGGGTGGTTAGATGAATTGTTTACAGTGATTTCTGGTGCAATTAAAGTGCATCGGTCTAGGGATCTTGGAACTCCCCTGAAATGGATGTCAAAATAAAATTTAAATAATGCTTTGCAAAGCAGCAAGCATTTGGTAAAGTTGGGTTACTTTGTTTTTAGACTGGGAGATTCTACAGAGAAAAAAACTGCAGTCTTTTATTTTCCTCTGCCCACATGGAGCAGTGAATTGAGATCATGCACACCCATCATAAACGGATACTTAAATCAAGACGTGTGTTTGCTTTGGGCTCAAGCCACACTGCATCCACTTGCTGTACCTACATGAAGGTAATTAACCCTAATCCAGAATAGAAGGGAAAATAAAAGGAAAGCACACAGGATTGAGCTGGTTAGAATCATAGCATTTAGTGAAAGGCCTTTTGCATTCAGTTGAAATAACAAAGATCACTTAATTAAACAAAATTGAGTAAATTCTGGTCTCAATACTCAACCTGAAAGCACGTTGCTTCTTAGAGGTTCTGGTTTATCGCGCGGTCTTAATGGAAGCCTTACAAAATGTGATTTAATAGGGTTTCTTTTTATGGGTTCAATGTTAGTGAGAAGGCCTTCAACAATGCAAGATATTAGAGGTCAATGCAGATCAGAAAGCCTTATAAAGGGAATCTCCAGCACGTAGTTCCCTTTTATTGCAGTGGAACAGTATTGTGCTGCGGTTTGTTCAAGGAAGCTATTGCATGTATGGCAGACAACTTCAAATGGCACGAAAGTCCAGCATGGAAGAGATCAAGAACATGGTCTCACAAAAATATATACTTGACCCTAACAAAAGGTAATTTAAAAGAGCACTATGTACTGGCTTCAATATCGGGATTACAGATTACTTTTTTTCGAAACAAACTCAGATCAGCATTGCATAACTGCAGTAGTGTCTAATTTTGATGTCAACACTCACAGTTCATGAATTCTACCGACGTGCCAGAGAAAGGAAAGGCCAAGAAAGAAAATTAGACTACAACATTGAAACAAGATGCGCTAAGAACTAAGATGAGGGAAACCATATTTGAGTGAACTGGCTCGATAGGGCCAGCTGGAAGCTTTACAGCAACAGTGTGGTTAACCCATCAGAGGCCTCTTCCTCCTGCTCCAAGGACAGCAGGAACAGACATGTGGTGGCAGTTTATAGGAAGAGATTCATTCAGCTCTGATAAGACATTTAAGAGGCCAGCACTGCTTATAAATAGTGATTTTCCCCCAAAGTGATAGAAGTAGTATTACTCATGCTCCTGAAGCTGCTGAATGTGGCAGAGCCAACTCCCACAAAAATATTTTGATTTCTCAAGAATCTGAAAATATATGAATCATCTTTGCAGAGAAAAACTAGGATACCACAAATACCCATTTTAAAAAGTCCTAAATACAATCAGATAGAAATTCTCCAAATGATTTTATTTAACAATGCAGTGTAAAATTCCCAACCTATGAGACTCCGATGACTGAATAAAGTTCTGTACCATATCTATGATGCAATGTCCTATCTGCTTGGACTCTTTATTCCAAAATGGTGCCTCAATCAGGAAAAGATTAGGCCAATAAAATCAATTTTATCCAAGAGTTACTGCAAGCAAGTAAATAAATTGATTGTTCAAGTTGAGCGTGGATATCAGATAACTGAAAGTTTAGTGATTTTAATTTAGATTCCGTCTATAAAGCAGTTACAAAAGAATTACCATTAACTAACATATTGTTGCTTTTTTCACTTTTACTACCTGCATTTTTTTTGGTTTAAATAAATAATGGGTTAATGACATTAAGTGGAAGTGGCTTGTAGCAGTTAATGAGCTAGATAGTGTGAGGCAGATGGATTAACATGTACAGTTGCAACAATATAATTGTGGAAATACCCTGAGTTAATGACTGTGGCCAGAATCACCTACTCTGTGGGTGCCTGTGTGGTAATTATCCATCGCTGCTGCCCAACCATTAAACTGCAATTTTGTACTTTTTTTTTTGCATGATTTACTACCATGACTTACTACCTACAGCAAGTTAAACAAGCAAATGGAATAAAATGTGTCACGTTATAGCTTTACAACTGGAAGTGATCACTTGACCTTTTGGAGTATGACTTTTAGCACTTTTATATTGCAGAATTACTTCAAGGAGTGGTTCTGCAACACTGCCTTGGTACCTTATTGCTGTGATAATGCCCCATTTATATTGTGGGGAAGATAGGACAGCAGCTGGAACAACAGAAATACAGTCGAGCATGCAGAAGAAGTCAGAGTTCTAGTCTTTATCTCTCCCTAATGTACTTTCCCCAACAGCTGGTGAAGCTACACACAGGCCAGCAAACACAAAGCTACTTTACTAGCCTGTACAGGCAGGCCGAGCTTCTGACAGCCAGAAAACATGGCTGCCTTGGCCTACAGGGACAAGACCCTTTGTTGTTGACCTATTAACCTGTTATTTCTGTTGCACAATAATTTAAAAAATGTTCTTTTGGCAATGAAAGGGCTTTTTTTTGCTTTGGGTAGCTGACATTTTTCTTTCAGAAATTTTGATGGGGTCCTGGGAGTATGTCAATATTTGCAACGTCCTCAGGAGTGTGCTAATATTTGCAGAGGGCCCTTCACACAATAAAATGAAAGCCACTCATCTATAGAAAACACAGTTTTAATGTTCATTTTTATCTATATTCGATAAAGTTTTTTTAAAAAATCATCAGCAAAGTGATGGAAGGGGTCGTTGACAGTGCTATCAAGTGGCACTTACTCACCAATAACTTGCTCACTGATGCTCATTTGGATTCCGCCAGGACTGGTTGGCTCCAGACCTCATTACAGCCTTGGTCCAAACATAGACAACAGAGCTGAATTCCATAGGTGAGGTGAGAGTGACTGCCTTTGACATCAAGGTAGCATTTCACCGAGTGTCAAGAAGCCTTAGTAAAATTGAAGTCAATGGGGATCATGGGGAAAACTCTCCACTGGCTGCAGTCATAACTAGCACAACGTAAGGTCAGAAGTGGGGATGTTCGCTGATGACTGCACAGTGTTCAGTTCCATTCACAACTCCTCAGATAATGAAGCAGTCCATGCCCGCATGCAGCAAGACCTGGACAACATCCAGGCTTGGGTTGATAAGTGGCAGGTAACATTTGCACCATACAAATGCCAGACAATGATCCATTCGCAACAAGAGAAAGTCTAGCCACCTCCCCTTGACATTCAATGGTATAACCATTGTCGAATCCCCCACCATCAACATCCTGGGGGGCCACCATTGACCAGAAACTTAACTGGACCAGCCACATAAATACTATGGCTAAAAAGGTCAGAGGTTGGGTATTCTGCGGCGAGTGGCTCACCTCCTGGCTCCCCAAAGCCTTTCCGTGACTTATAAGGCACAAGAAGAGCGTGATGGATCACTCTCCACTTGCCTGGATGAGTGCAGCTCCAACAACACTCAAGGAGCTCGACACCATCCAGGACAAAGCAGCCCGCTTGATCGGCACCCCATCCACCACTTTAAACAATCATGTGTACCATCTACAAGAGGCACTGCAGCAACTCGCCAAGGCTTCTTTGGCAGCACCTCCAAAACTCGCGACCTTTACCACCTAGAAGGACAACGGCAGCAGGCGCATGGGAACACCACCACCTCCAAGTTCCCTTCCAAGTCACACACCATCCTGACTTGGAAGTAAATCGCCAATCCTTCATCGTTGCTGGGTCAAATCCTGGAACTCCCTCCGTAACAGCACTGTGGGAGTACCTTCACCACACGGACTGCAGCAGTTCAGGAATGCGGCTCACCACCACCTTCTCAAGGGCAATTAGGGATGGGAACTAAATGCTGGCCTTGCCAGTGACGCCCACATTGCATGAATGAATTTTTTTTTTAAATCCATATCCAATATTACTGCCTGTCGTTATCATTGTCGATCATGATAAGACAACAACCACACCAACTACACAATGATTACTTCCTTATAGCACAATATACAAGCAAAGCTGGCCATAGTTAGCCTATCAAGTTAGCTCTATAATCAATCTGCTGATAACCACCCTGTTCTATGCAGCTCAGGAATGTCACTAACATTAATGCGTACTGGATGATTCTGGCATATGTCCCCATTGATATTAAGTCAGCTCCCTCAACTGTCTGGCTCAATAACTTATCCAAGCCCATTCCACTCAAAGATTGCTTTCTTTCGCCTCCAGAACCTTTCCCACCGCTGCCATTACTTCTCTCCTGCCTCTGCTGCACAACTCATTCAGAAAACAGAGGCATGTGCTCTCACCCACACCAAGGCTGCAATCCTATCACCCTCTCCTTTCCAAGCTCCATTGGCATCCTGCACCCCAGTGACTTGACTTCAAGATCCTCGCCCTCTCTTTCAAATCCTTCCATGGCTTCATCCCATCCTACCTCAGCGATGTCCTCCAGCAATGCATCTCTCCGCTCCTCCAACACTGGCTTACTCTTTCCCCAATTCCTTCATTCCATCAGCCACCAATGTTTCAGCCACTGAAAGTCCCTGGAACGGCCTCTCAAAATCCTTCCATCTTGCTAACTTCCTCCTTGTTTTTAATAGCTTCCTATAAATCCATCTCTTTGACCAGATCTTTGGTTGCCCACCCACCCTCTGCAACCCCCACTATAGGTTTTGCTCTTTTCCCTCCTGCTCACATCCACTGTTTTCCGACACCCTGTAAAGTGCTTTGAGACATCTTTCCAGACATGAGGAGCTCTGCCGAAATATGGAAAGTGGTTGCTGCTGCTGATAATTGCACTAACACTCACTCCTCATCACTGACTCTCCAATCAGAGGAAATAATCTTTCCCTATTCACTCTTATCAAATCCCTTCATAATTTTCAACTTCTCTATTAAATCTCCTCTTAGTCTTATTTGCTCCAATGGATATATTCCCAAGCCCTGAATTTCCACGGGGTTCTCCTGATCATCTGTTGCAACTTCATTTCTCCCTGATTTACGCCGGTGTTCCACCGAAGTTACAGCAGATCAGGAAAACCCCGGCAGAAATTCCAGGTGTCAATCTCTCCACTTAACTATAGTTTTCCATCCATGGTTTCATCCTAAGTGAATCTATGCTGTATGTGTTCTATGGCTTTCATGTTCTTTCTATAATGGGGCATCCAAAACTGCCCACAGTTCTCTAACTGTGGCCGAAGCAATGTTTTGTACAAATTCATTATTACATTTTACTCTTGTACTCTATGCCTCTAGTTGTAAGACCCAAAATGCTGTTTGCCCTTTTTATGGATTAATCTACCTGCGCTCGCACTTTCAGGGAATTGTGTATTTGAACTCCTAAGCTTGCTGTTCATCCACACCCTTCAGTGTCTTTCCATTGAGTGTAAACTCCCACTCTTTGTATTACTTCACACTTATCCACATAAATCTGTATCCGCCACCTCTCCGCCCATTCCTCCAACCTATCAATGTCTTCCTGAAGTCTTTACCTCGCTGTTACCAAACCTCCTAATTTGTGTTGTCAGTAAATTTTGAAATTGTTCTCCCTGTGTCCAAAGAAAAAAAGACTTTATATAGCGCCTTTCACAAACTCAGGATGTCCTAAAGCGCTTTACAGCCAATGAAGTACTTTTGATGTGTGGTTGCCAATGTTCCCTCTAAGCTGCGCACATGCACAACCATGCAGTAATCTGCAAGGTCTCGCGCAGGCCACTCACAAGCTTTTACATTGGAAATACGGCACATGCGCAGAAATTTAAAGGAACCGCGCATTGAAAGAAACAGGCCGCACAGAACAAAGTGCAGCTTACAGGGAACATTGGTGGTCACTGTTGTAATGTAGGAAACATTGTCCAAGTCCAAATGATCTAAATATATACTGAGAACAAAAGTGGACCCAGCACTGACCCCTGGGACATACCACTTCCAACACCTCTCCAATTTGCACCAAACCCATTTACTCTAACATAAAGCAAAATATTGTAGATGTTGGAAATCATAAATAAAAATAGAAAATCCTGGAAATACTCAGCAGGTCAGGCAGCATCTACGGAGAGAGAAACAGAGTTAACGTTTCAGCTCGATGACCTTTTTTCAGAACTGTTCTGACGATAGGTCATTGAGCTGAAACGTTAACTCGGTTTCTCTCTCCACAGATGCTGCCTTTTCGGCAGAGTATTTCCAGCATTTTCTGTTTCCATTTACCCTAACTCCTTGTTCACTATCTGTCAACTAACTTTCTATCTATGCTACTATATTTCCTCAAGTACTATATGCATTAACTTTTCTAACAAGCCTCTTGTAAGACACTTTATTGAACACCTTTTCGAAATCCATATAGACTACATCTACTGCATTTCTTTTATCTGTCCAATTGGTCACTCCAGAAACGATTCAATTTGTCAAACACAACTTAACAAATCTGTGCTGGCTATTCTTGATTAATATGTGTTGCTACTGCCCACTAGTTTTATCTTGAATTCTGGATTCAGTTTGATTCTCCGTCAGTGCTGAGTTACCTGCTTTCAGTCAGTGTGCCTGTATGGGCACAATAATTGGCCTCAGTGCCCGAGCTACAGAGGGTGAAAAAATCACCATTCCATTGGCCCAAGCTGGAAAGTACATGCGTGTGGACGTCAGTAAGGACAGGATTAGGCTCAGTTGTGATGCCACATGGATCAAACAGCCTGCCAACAATCACTGTCTTGGCACATAAACATCGGATGCTACTTGAGAAAGGAATCAAAAGGTATTTGAGGTCCATGGCACTGTACCCACAAAGAAATCCAAGCTTCTGAATAGGAGGAGGTGGAAAATTGACATCTAAATTACATGGCAGACAAAATGAGTTAAATCAAGAACTAATGATTAAGTGATGTCAATTGTGGGTTTAAAAGTAGATTGTAGGATCATAGAATCAAACAGTACAGAAGGAGGACATTTGGCCCAGGAGGAAGTGAAGGCTGATGTAAGGATTTCATTCAGAAATAGTTTTATTACTGTAATATTAACTTCTACTAAACAATTAAAAACTGTTTAAATAAAAATCAAATATTCTTACTGCTCTCCCATTCTCTCTATCATTTTTACTATTCTAAGAACATTACTATCAGAACATTAAAGATTGACCTGGTTGTGTCATTGAAGCAACCAAGCCAATTGTTTGATGTCCACAGTGTATCATCAGGTGCTCCAGTCTCTCAATGAGATAACACATTGGCAGCCCAGCAGTGCAGATGCTGTTGAAGCTAGTTATCTCTTCTTGGCAGCATCATAGGGGTTAAGTGATAAAAAAGCAATAGTGACCTCAAGAGAATTATTTTCACTGGCTAGAACATAATGTTCACTTCTATAGACAATACAAATTGGCTCACTTGCGTAGGTCTGTTGACATTTGTGATTACAGAGGAGCAGGATATATATTTTGAGATCATGCATTGATTTTGCTTGGGCACCTGAGTACATAAAGTACCTTCCGATTGTACAGTTGAACGAGATTCCAACCAGCAAACAGTAAAGCCCATTCCAACAGACTCACTTTCGAACTTGAAGCCAAGCATGGAAACCACGGCGTAGATAATACAAACTGGAAAAAAACATCTGTTTGAATTTACTAATATTTAGGGATGCGAGTGCAATAGTTCAAATTGGATTCCAATCCAAATGACCACATACTGCACTTATCCTTTGCTGCATGCTGTAGGACAACCGCCCGTCTTTCTGAAAGAGGGACTTTGCATATCAGTTCAATAGTTTTTAAATAATTACTTCCACATGTAGGTTCGTACATAGTTGACCATTTTCTGTTCCTTCGAGCAGTTTTAATGACTTATTTACAGAAAAAGAAAACGATGTTTTTACAACCTATGCTAAATTGTATTTGTTGATAACATATGAATGCAGTTTATTGTGGGGCACCTCAAAGTAGGAGCATTCAAAGGCCACGCAATGGAAAAAAAAACTCAGTGTTGTATATATTTACTCTTCCGAAGAAAAGCAAATGGCTGAGAAAGTAAAAAATCAGTTAAATTTTCATTTAGCTATTTTATGAGTTACATGTTGAGTAATTTCGCATACAATGGAGCTGAGAATGATACAACACAAGAAGGAGGCCATTCGGCCCATCACGCCTTTGCTGGCTCTTTGAAAGAGCTATCCAATTCAGCCCACTTCCCTGCAAATTTTCCTTTTCAAGTGTACATCCAATTCACTTTTGAAAGTTATTGGGCCAGATCTTGCTGGAGTGGAACATCTCGCAGCGTGCCCTGTTAGTTAAACTTTATTTTGCACTTTTCAGCTCAAACATTTGTTGAGCTGTAGCTTGCTGGGAGTGTGAGCAAGAGCAACAGGACAACTGGTACCTCAGTGAACTGCGGGATCTACAGTCTAGCTCCTTAACCAATGAGGTTTAAGGATTGAGAAAGAAAGAGAGGCATGACGGAGAAGCAGGGTGAATTAAAGTCAAATCAATAGAGTGAAAGAAAGATTAGATTAAGAGAGAAAAAATAGAGACAGAAAGGAAAAGCAAGAAAAAAATTAAAAATGTAAAATTTGACTTTTATTAAATATTTCTAACAACAATTTACTACTTGAAGGAATGGGATTCCACAGTTTAAATTGTTCAATATCTAGGCCAGAGAGATTGGCATTGCATTAACAATTATCACGCGTACTTATGCTGTTAATTACCAGATTTAACTTTCTGTGACGAGTTTAATCGGCAATTAAAGTGCAAATCCATCAGATTCTTAAAAATAACAGGGAGGCTAAGGGTGAGATGTCGTTTGTGTGAAGCAAACAGCAGAGCAGCGTAAATTGACCAGCAAGTTCTAGAGATTTGCAACTCACAGTGTATCTCTTAATCCCCTGAACATGCTGGCCGATTTGCACATTAATAACGGTGTGCGTCATTAACACACCGTTATTTTTCCAGCAAGATCCAGCCCATTATTGAATCTGCTTCCATCACATTTTCCGACAGTGTATTCCAGATCATAACTTGCTGCGTTAAAAAAAATTCTCCTCATCGCCCCCTTGGTTCCTTTGCCAATTATTTTTAAATCTATATCCTTTGGTTACCGATCCTCCTGACTTCATCTGAAGATGTATTTAATTTGGAATGCAAACATAACGATCTTTATGCAGAACCGATTTCGCATTACAAGACGCAAGGCTGGAGAGTATCTGAAGGAATTAGGTGAGCTCCCTTGTGTGGTATGGTACTGAGCTATACAGACCAGGAGAATCCAGTTTCCATGCCTGCTCTAGGCTGCGTTTGCCGACCTTAGCCAAGATGGCAGTATGGATGCTCACTATGGTCTCAGTACCCCTGGGCTAAGAAACGGAAAATATAACCAGGGCTCTCACCATCTTGCGACCCCCCTGATGGAAGTTGCACATGTGTGGATATTGGGTGAAGGCAGGATCAGGCTCAGTTGTGATGGACTCTATGGGGGTGATTTTGTCAATGGGGGTGCATTGGAGGTGGGACTGCTGCTTGTCGGGTTTTAGTCCCGCCTCCATCGACTTGTGGCCAACCCACGCTATTTTCCCTTGATTGACCTGGTTAAGCCCGCCCAGTGGGCTTAGCAGGCCAATTAAGGGAAAGCCGGTGACAGAGAATGTCAGCGTATGACGTTTCATCTGTCAAAAAATTTTGACAGATGAATTGTCATCGCTTGACAGCTTTGAGAAGCTGTCAAACACTGACATTCTCTGTTGTTTGGTGAGTTCATGTACTCAAGGCTCACCAAACCTATTTCCTGAGCAGAAAGCAGATGGCTGTTGCATCGGAGAATGCAGCAGCCATTCTGTCATCTCTGCCATTGAGATGCCGGAGCCTCCGGATCCCCAATGATTGAAGCCTGCAGGAAGAAACAAAGGTAAGGAAACTTTTTCTAAGACTTTTCACTCACCTCACATACTTACCTCTCCCTACTTGCACCCATCACTCACCTCCACAGCGCACCTTTAGACCCCTCTCACCCCCGCAGACCCACTGCTCGCCTCGCTGACCCTGGCGGGGTTTCCCGACGTCGGGAAGCCCGCACCTCTGTTGGAAAAATGGGGATAATCCTCTTAACTGCCTGTTAACTACCTGTTAACAGGCAGTTAAGTGGCTGTAATCCCCTCCCCGCCTCGTGGAGACGGGACCCGGCGCGGGCCGGGTACCCACCTCCTGGGAAGATGGCACGGAGGCGGGTTGGGGGCAGGATGGGTACCCGCCCCCAGATTGTGTTATTTTCCCGGCAGTCCCGCCTCCAAACCCACCTCCCCAGGGCTGGCAAAATCGCCCCCCAAAGATTCAATAGCCTTCTGACACTCAGCGTACACATGAAAAAAGGCCACTTGGGTGAGGTACTGGCCGACTACCTGTACCCATAGAACTGTACCCTAGCATAAGCCAATACCTTCAGAAAAGGCAAGGATAAAATGGGTCAAATTAAAAGGAATTGTATGTCATAAAAAATTTCATTGAAACTTTACACTCTTCCTAAACAATATGCATTCATGGGGACAGAGGTTTATACAATGGTGTCTTAAATAAACTTATTGATCTAACTCTCCCTAAAATTGTCATCACTGCCATTTTTAAATCAGATTTCTAAACAGGTAGATTATTACATTATGCATATAACTTAAATCTTACTAGAAATCTTACATCTTCATGCGCTTTCTATCTACAAAACATTACTTTTTGGTCACACATTTGTGTCAATTTTATCCTCCAACATTGCTGCTCTTGTCCTTGGTAGTAGAGGTCAGAGGGGAGGGGGGTGGAGTCAAAATAAGCTTGGCGAGTTGCTGCAGTTCATCTTATAGTTAGTACATACTGCAGTTACAGTGCTCTGATGATGGAGGGAGTGGATACTGAGCCCAGTAGTAGGGGCACCAATCAAGCATGCTGCTATGTCCTGGATGGTGTTGAGCTTCTTGAGTGTTATTGAGGTTGCACCCATCCAGGTAAGTTGTGATTACTCCATCACACTCCTGATTAAATCTTGTAGAAGAGGGAGAGAGTTTGAGGGATCAGGAGGTGAGCCATGCATCGCAAAGTACCCACCCTTTGCCCTGCTCTCATAGCCACTGGTCCAGTTACCCTTTGGTCAATGGTGAACCCAGCGATGTTGGTGCCATTGAAAGTCAGGAAAGGTGTTGGGCCTGTTTTCTTGTTGAAGGTTTTGTGGCACTTATTTGGCACAACTATTACATGTTGCTTTTCAGCCCAAGCCTGAATGCTGCCAAGTCCTTCTGTAGACTGGCTTGGGTTGCTTCATTATCAAAGCAGGCTCGAGGAGCCAAATGGCCTACTCCTGCTCCTATTTCTTATGTTCTTATGTTCTAAAGGAGTTCTGAATGGAGTTCTGTGAAGTCATCAGCAAATAGCCCCACTCCTAGTCTTATGATGGTGGGAAGGTCATTGGTGAAGCAGCTGAAGATGGTTAGACTGAGCAAATTTCCTCAAAGAACTCCTGCAACGATGTCGTGAGGCTGCGATGATTGGCCTTCGACAGCTATGAACATCTTCCTTTGTGTCAGGTATGACTCCAGCCACTGGAGGGTTTTCCCTTTGACCCTCATTGACCTCAATTTTGCTAAGGCTTCTTTGACCATGTTTTGTTCATTTTCCAAAACCCCCCCCCACCAAATTAGTTGGAATTTTAAAGCTTCTAATTATCACCTGGTTATCACCTGCATCACGTTGACATTTAATAATATCTGTCAAACGACGAGACAGAGACAATGACAGAGCTAAAGAGACATACACTGTCTTTTTAATCTCAAGCTCTTTTTAAATTAAGAAAACAAATAAGTTGAAAGCTCTAATTATCATCTGTAGTTTCTTTAATAGTTAAAATGAGAATGTTTACATTTTCTTACAGCTGTGAGACAGAGAGGTGATGAGGGTTAGAGAGACAGAGCAAAATACACAGAGATACAAATCCAGGAATCAATCATAAGACATCAAAATTTGTGGTTACAGAGGTCCCGACAAAAGGCACAAATCAGTGCAGTGAGACATGGATCCTCCCCTCACCCCGTACTGTCAACCTCGTGCCCTACCCTTCGTCTTCCTACTGACAAACACCAGGAATGCACCATTGAGCCAAACCTCACATTCAACTCCGAGTTGTGCGAAACCTCAGGTTCGTGTTCCACAGTACTGCCAAACCCCAAATTTCCCTTTCACGGTGATGTCAGATTAAAGGACCCCCCATACTGCCAAATCCCAGGACCCCACACCAGTCATTGCATTGAAACATCTTTCGTTAGGTCAGAATTAAAGTATATCTGGTTCTATTAAAGCAAACAAGAGGCAATTTATGATAATAGCGTGTAAATGGATAATGGGTGTTTGTGGCTAATATCTAGCAACCCAGAGTTCAAATCCCACCATAGCAAGTTGTGAAATGGGATTTAAGAAATCTGGTAATTTGTGGGCTGGCACCAGAGAAAAGAGACCATAAAACCACAACTGGCTTACTAATGCCCTTCAGGGAAAGGAACCTGCCCCCTATACACAGTGTCTTTCAAATAACTTGAGTCAATACTATGGGGTTAGATTTTACTGCTGACCAAAGTGACCTAGCAAGCCAGTCAGCTGTACAAACAGCAGGCCAACCACAGATGGGCTATAAAAAGTGACCTTGCCAGTGCCACTCATATACCAAAAACAAATAAAGTATCACAAACAGGCGTTTCTAGGCTAATCTTCCTTAAAACAATGAACATTTTAATACTTAATAAAATATCCTGTACTTGTAAAGCAGTTATGCTTTGAGAAGCAAAATAGAAATGGAATAGATAAGCCTGTTCATTGTTCCAAGGTTTGCAATGATATGAAGGTGAATGTTCTGCGAAGGGTGCATGCCAAGAGCAGGTATTATGAAACTGTGCATCACCAGCCCAGGATTTTCTGTCCATTAATAACGGATGAACACACACAGGCTGGGGATGTGCAGTTTCTTGATATGCATTTACTACTGTCAGATCGTTGTACAAACCAAACTGGTTCACTAATGTTCCTTAGGAAAAGAAACCTTACGTCATTACCCAATCTGGTGTATATGTGACTCCAGTCCCACACCAACGTGGCTGACTCAACTACCCTCTCAGATCAGGTTGCCAACTCTGGTTGGAAGTAGTCTTGGGAGGTTTCAATCACATGACATCCCGCCTTCCATGCTCCCCCCATTGATCTACCCAACGCATCCATCCTCGTGGCACACCATCTTCCCACGCCAATTGGAAAGTGAGCAGACTCTTCTTGACTCAAATGGATGATTCTTGACTGTCAAACAGCCTTCTCCCCCCCCCCCCAACTCCTATATTTTTGTAATTAATAAACAAAAATGTTCAAAGAAAATGAAAAAAAAAAGCACACAATATTTTCAATGCCTCTATGATTTTTCCCCATGTTTGCCCGCAGCAGTGTCCTGGAGATTAAGCTTCAATTCCTGGAGACTCCAGGACAATCCTGGATGATTGGCAACCCCATTCTGAGGTGGCCTAGCAAACCACGCAGTTGTATCAAACTGCTAACAGAGGTTCAAGAAGGCCTATCAATACCTTCTCAGGGCAACTGGCGATGGGCAATAAATGCTAGCTTTGCCATCAATGCCCACATCCAGTGAATGAATTAAATTAAAAAAATACACTAGCCTAGCCACAACGAGAGATTCCGTAATTTGCTCTTTGAGGGGTTTATTGCAGGTCAAGCAAACTGCTTAGGGTTCAGCTG
Organism: Squalus acanthias; assembly: GCA_030390025.1. NCBI lineage: Eukaryota > Metazoa > Chordata > Chondrichthyes > Squaliformes > Squalidae > Squalus > Squalus acanthias. The sequence goes on from CM059438.1 coordinate 41,322,581, forward strand.
GATTTCAATGCCCATCCATGATGTCCAATACCTTTACTGGAATTACTGGACTAGACCATGAGACCTGAAACAGAGTGTCCACCTACCTATACTTCTGTCTGCTTGTCCTGAGGATAAGTGAGCGTTAGCCTAACAGTCGGTATGCTGACCCTGCCTGATTTTGTGCGATCGGCTTTTTTTTTTTACAATAATGTGGATGATCTCCCAGTCCATATTAGGCCTGACATTGGGAGGTCACCAGAAAGTGGGGAGGGTAATTGTTACAAGCAGCTTAAAAAGGAGTGATAGGTAGATTATAGGGATGTGGCCACTTTGGGTAATTGGCTGCATACGAGGACAAATTGATGGTAAACTTCACAAGGACTTCTAAATATTTTCAAAGTATAGTTCAACTTTTGTAAAAAAAAAAATGGATGGTAAAACTCAAAGGCTGACACAATAAATGTGGAGGCAAGAAAATCAAGTCTTTGACCAAAGAATGGGACAACAAAATGGAAGGTGGCTATATTTGCATCCCAGGGCATCCTCTGCACAAGACAGCGTTGCAGCATGCTTGGAAAGACGCAGATACCTCGAGGGCATTGTGACCATTGCTGCCACTCGCTGTGCCAGCCCTTTGACACAGGTTAGCTAAAGGTACCCTTGCAGCAGATGGTACAACTTGTCACTGCCTCACTTGTGATTCAAAGCATCTTCAGGCAGCACTCATCGGAGAAATCCAGGTAGGTGTGCCTCTGCCTGTACTGTGGGTGGATGGGTACTGCCAGGTGGCGGAGTCCATCTCAGTTCCAGCCTGATAAGGCCAGCTCCTTTCGTTGCTCCTTCTCTGCTTTTTCCAAAGAACATAAATAAAGGGAGATCCTCATGGGCAAACCATATGCCAAAGCTGTGGATGTTCCAAAAAAAATATAGGAGTGCCAAAACATTTGGCTCAAAGGTTCCTCAACAATTAAGTGCTGACGGGGGCAAAATGCAACAGAAATTGGAAAAACATAATCCCTAGCAACCAAAGATGCCCATTTAATTTGGGCAGGTACATGACTCAGTGCTATTCCAGTGCAAACTATGGGAAATTGTGTGGACATTCAATGGGATCATTAGGACCTCAATAATTGGTGAACACTTCCAAGACCACTTGAGAAACTGAGCAGAAAATCAGGTGGGACGCTAAATAAGCAGAGCTGATCTCCACCTAATTTCTGATCAACTAAGCCCACTTTACGCTTATTCATTGGAGAGCGACTGATTGAAAAACCTACCATGTGCTCTTTTCTAGTTACCAACATCTTATGTTCTCATTAGAAGGTCCTTTTCCTAGTAATTTTGATACTTCTGCAGCCCTGCACCAAAATTATTAGTGTTGTTACTTATTATTAAACTTCAAGTGGTGAATTTACAGCAGTGAGGCGGTGACTCTGGTTATACGGTGACTCTGGTTATACGGTGACTCTTGTGCCACAAGGCAGCATGGCAAACTGCGCAAAATACTTGCACTCTGAATTTGTATCTGACATTTTCTTAATAATGTCTAGTTTGTAATAGTTTTTCAACTTTAAATATAGTTTTTAATGCATATTGTTTTAAAGTGAAAGCTGGAGTTTGCTGTGTAATGTTAAAGAACTAAGATTGTAAAACATCAGACTGTAGCAATGGCTAGTTGCAGACTCAGCAATTGCACGTGTGCAAATATTGCTTTGTTAATGAACTAGGACAACCCCAACGTTTAAACAGGTCCAACTAATTCTAATGCAAACAGCCGTGTCTTTTCATAAAATGAAACAGGTGTGGGTTCAGCACTAGACACTTGCAACGTATAGGTAAAAGGACACAATTCTGTTTCATCAGCTCTGAGAGAACCTAATGTACATTCGTTCTGTTTCTCCAGGGGAGAAATATCTTCACTGAACTTGTCAAAATGAAGCATAAAAAATACCTATCAAGGACTGAGATTGGAAGATGATGAGCTTTGGAGTTACTAACAGATGCCTGAAACCCAGCGTGGAGAGAGCTGGGTTAAAAGCCCTACATGGTCCAGCTGTGACAGTTTTGGTCAAAAGATGAAATGAGGCACGAAGGCAGTGCTGCTTTTATGGGGGTGACATTAGTCTTGGGCGGTTATGCAACATGGGTTATAATAATCGGGAGCTCGTTTTACACTCTGCCCAATTTTCTTTTCCGTTGAGGTCAACAGATTCCCTATCACCCCATTTCTGCTACTGCCACGATGAATTTAACTTCTGTGTATACAGACACTGCTCACAAGTATTTATTGTTTGGTTTATCTACATCCAAAAATGGATCTGCAACAAAAACTACGCCAAATCTCTCTGTCCTTTCCAACTACCATCTTATTTTTAACCTCCCTTACCTCTCCAAGCTCTTTGAATGCATTGTTGCTGCTCCCCTCTCCCAAAGTTTCTCTTCTGAATTACTCCAATCTGGTTTTCAATTGCCACAGTGCCAAGACTGCCCCAGTCGAATTCACTAACAACATCCTCTGTGATTGCGACCGTGGCATGTTATCTCTCCGTGTACTTTCTGCAATGTTTGACATGCCAACCGCTCCATCTCCTCTAATATCTCACCTACATAGTCCACCTCTGGGGACCACCATAGAATGGTTACCGCACAGAAGGAGGTCATTCGGCCCGTTGAGCCCGTGCCGACTCTCTGCAAGAGCACTTCAGCTAGTCCCACTCCCCTGCCCTTTCCCAGTAGCCCTGCAATTTTTTTTCCTTCAGGTACTTATCCAATTCCCTTTTGAAAGGCATGATTGAGTCTGCCTCCACCACCCTTTCAGGCAGTGCATTCCAGATCCTAACCACTCACTGCGTAAAGAAGTTTTTCCTCATGTCATCTTTGGTTCTTCTGCCAATCACCTTAAATCTGTGTCCTCTGGTTCTCGACCTTTCCGCCATTGGGAACAGTTTCTCTCTATCTACTCTGTCTGGACCCCTCATGATTTTGAACACCTCGATCAAATCTCCTCTCAACCTTCTCTGCTCTAAGGAGAACAAGTAACTGAAGTTCCTCATCCCTGGAATCATTCTCGTAAATCTTTTCTGCACCCTCTCTAAGGCCTTCACATCCTTCCTAAAGTACGGTGCCCAGAATTGGACACAATTCTCCAGTTGAGGCCGAAGCAGTGTTTTATAAAGGTTCATCATCTTTGCTGGCAAGCCTATTATGTGGCACTTTATCAAACGCCTTTTGGAACTCCATGTACACCACGTCAACCGCCTTGCCCTCATCAACCCTCATCAAAAAACTCGATCAAGTCAGTTAAACACGATTTGCCTTTAGCAATCCATGCTGGCTTTCCTTAATTAATCCACACTTGTCTAAGTGACTGTTAACTTTGTCCCTGATTATCGTTTCTAAAAGCTTCCCCACTACCAAGGTTAAACTGACTGGCCTGTAGTTGCTGGGTTTATCTTTACACCCTCTTTTGAACAACAGTGTAAGATTTGCAATTCTCCAGTCCTCTGGCACCACCACTGTATCTAAGGAGGATTGGAAGATTATGGCCAGTACATCCACAATTTCCTCCTTAACTTCCCTCATGCATCCCATCCAATCCTGGTGACTTATCATCTTTAAGTACAGACAGCCTTTCTAGTACCTCCTCTTTATCAATTTTTATCTCATCCAGTATCTCCACTACCTCCTCTTTCACTATGACTTTGGCAGCATCTTCTTCCTTCGTGAAGACAGATGCAAAGTACTCATTTAGTACCTCAGCCATGTCCTCTGCCTCCATGTGTAGGTCTCCTTTTTGGTCCCTAATCAGCCCCACCCCTCCTCTTACTATCCGTTTATTATTTATATGCCTATAGAAGACTTTTGAATTCCCTTTTATGTAAGCTGCCAATCTATTCTCATACTCTCTCTTTGCCCCTCTTATTTTCTTTTTCACTTCCCCACTGAACTTTCTATATTCAGCCTGATTCTCACTTGTATTCTCAACCTGGCATCTGTCATACACACTCTTTTTCTGCTTCATGTTACTCTATCTCTTTCATCATCCAGGGAGCTCTGATTTTGGTTGCCCTACATTTCCCCCTCGTGGGAATGTACCTCGACTGTACCCGAACCATCTCCTTTTTAAAGGCAGCCCATTGTTCGATTACAGTTTTGCCTGCCAATCTTTGTTTCCAATTTACCCAGGCCAGATCTATTCTCAACCCACTGAAATTTGCCTTCCTCCAATTAAGTATTTTTACTCTAGATTGCTCCCTGTCCTTTTCCATAGCTAATCTTAACCTTATGATACTGTGATCACTGTTCCCTAAATGTTCCCCTACTGACACTTGCTCCATTTGACCCACCTCATTCCCCAGAACCAGATCCAGCAATGCCTCCTTCCTCATTGGGCTGGAAAGGTACTAATCAAGAAAGTTCTCCTGAACACGCTTCAGAAATTCTTCCGCCTCTCTGCCCTTTACACTATTACTATCTTGGTCTATATTAAGATAATCAAAGTCCCCCATTATCACTGCTCTATAGTTCTTGCACCTCTCTGTAATTTCCCTGCAAATTTGCTCCTCTACATCTTTCCCACTATTTGGTGGCCTATAGAATACACCTAGTAGTGTAATGGCACCTCTATTGCTTCTTAACTCTAGCCATATAGATTCTGTCCTTGACCCCTCCAGGACATCCTCTCTCTCCAGCACTGTAACATTCGCCTTAACCAGTACTGCCACACCACCTCCTTTCTTTCCTTCCTTATATTTCCTGAACACCTTATATCCAGGAATATTTAAAACTCAATCCCGCCCCTTTTTTGAGCAAGGTCTCCGTTATCGCCACAACATCATATTCCCATGTGGCTATTTGCGTTTGCAGCTGGTCAACCTTATTTACCACACTTCGTGCGTTTACACATATGCACTGTAAACCTGTCTTAGACCTTCTTGTATTCTCTCTTAGACTGACCCCACCTAATACCTTACTATTTCTTACTCCAGTGCTATCTGTCTCTCCCAATCCTTTGTGCACTTTTTTCTCTTTTCTAATGCTACATCCTGGTGCCCAGCCCCCTGCCAAATTAGTTTAAACCCTCCCCAACAGCACTAGCAACACCCCACCCACCCCCCACGAGGACATTGGTTCCGGCTCTGTTGAGGTGCAACCCGTCTGGCCTGTTCAGGCCCCATTTCCCCCAGAACTGGTCCCAATGTCTCAGGAATATGAAGCCCTCCCTCCTGCACCATTTCTCCAGTCACGCATTTATCTGCTCTATCCCCCTATTTCTATACTCACTCACGCGTGGCACTGGAAGTAACCCAGAGATTACTACCTTTGAGGTCCTGCTTTTTAATCTCTTTCTTAGCTCCCTAAAATCTGCCTGCAAGACCTCATCCCTCTTTCTACCTATGTCGTTGGAACCGATATGGACCACGACCTCTGGCTGTTCACCTTCCCCCCTCCGAATGTTCTGCAGCCGCTCAGTTACATCCTTGACCCTGGCACCAGGGAAGCAACATACCATCCTGAAATCACGTCTGTGGCTGCAGAAACACCTGTCTGTTCTCCTAACTATCGAATGCCCGACCACTATTGCTTTCCTGATCTTCCTCCTCCCCACCCCCGTGCAGCTGAGCCACCCGTGGTGCCGTGGACTTGGCTCTGACTGTACTCTCCAGAGGAACCATCGTCCTCACCAGTATTCAGTAATGAATACTAGTTGGAGAGTGAGATGCACTCAAGGGATTCCTGCACTACCTGCCTGGTCCTCCTCTTCTGTCTGGTGGTCACCCATTCCCTCTCTGTCTGCACACCCTTATGCTGTGAGGTGACCACCTCCTGAAACATGCTATCCACGTAGCTCTCAGCCTCATGGATGCACCGCAGTGACGCCAGCAGCTGCTCAAGCTCCAAAACCCGGAGCTCGAGCTCCTCCAGCTGACGACATTTCCTGCACACGTGGTTGTCCAGGACACGGGAAGCGTCCTGGAGCTCCCACATGGCACAAGATTTGCATTCCACAGGACTGAGGTGCCCTGCCATGCCTCTACTTAATAGATTATTAACTAACTTAACAGAAATAAACTTAAGACTTAAAAAAGATCAATCACTAGCCACTCACCAATTTGGTTATTTCCCCTCCTCAGCTCCTTCCCTTGTGCTGACATCACTTACCTCACTCCCTGATGCTCACACTACCTTCAGTCTCTCGGGCCTACCTTTATCTCTGGCCTGGCCTGGCCGCTCCTCTCGCTCTCGCTCTCGCTCTCTCCTCCTTCCCACTCTGCTCTGAATTCCCACTCTCTCCAAATTCCCAATTTAGCACTCCGTCTAGAAGCACTCTGCGTCAGCAATTACTGTTTACTTTTATACACTTGGAGCCACACCCAAGTTACAAGTGCAGACTCAGCTCCCTGCTCCCAGTAATTAGCACCTATTCAAGACAAACACTTACAGCTGACTGACAGTTATCTGCCACTGGCACAGTTTTTAAAGTTCTAGGTTAAATTCAAAATGTCCAAATAAATTCCACTTTTTACAACTAATACAGCTAAGACTTACCCAGTACTTACCAGAGACTCCCACTCTCTCCAAATGCCCAATTTAGCACTCTGTCTAGAAGCACTCCATTACGGATCACTCTGTGCCGCCCACTCTCTGCTGCACCAGTGCCTGGTTTCACTTCTACTTGACCCGAAGAATGCAAAAACAGAGAATTGTGGTGAATGGCTGTTTTTCAGACTGGAGGGACGTATACAGTGGTGTCTCCCCAGGGTTCAGTACTAGGACCACTGCTGTTTTTGATACACGTTAATGACTTGGACTTGGGGGGTACAGGGCACAATTTTGGAATTTGCAGATGACATGAAACTTGGAAGTGTTGTAAACATTGAGGAAGCTAGTAATAGAATTTGAGAGGACATAGACAGGCTGGTGGAATGGGGGGACACATGGCAAATGAAATTCAATGCAGAAAAGTGTAAGGTGATGCAATTTGGTAGAAAGAATGGGGAGAGACAGTACATGCTAAAAGGTCCAATTTTAAAGGAGGGTACAAGAACAGAGAGACCTGGGGGTGCTTGTGCATAACTCTTTGAAGGCGGCAGGACAGGTTAACAAAGCAGTTAATAAAGCATATGGAATCCTGGGCTTTATAAATAGAGGCATAGAGTACAAAAGCCAGGAAGTTATGCTAAGCCGATATAAAACACTAGTTCGGCCCCAGCTGGAGTATTGTGTCCAATTCTGGGCACCACACTTTAGGAAGGACGTGAAGGCTTTGGGGAGGGTACAGAAGAGATTTACTGGAATGATTCCTGGGATGAAGGATTACAGTTACATGGATAGACTGGAGAAGCTGGGGTTGTTCTCCTTAGAGCGGAGACGGCTGAAAGGAGATTTGATAGAGGTGTTTAAAATCATGAAGGGTTTAGAAAGAGTGAATAAAGAGAAACTGTTTCCAATGGCTGAAGGGTCGATAACAAGAGGACACAGATTTAAGGTGATTGGCAAACGAACCAGAGGCGACATGAGGAGAAACGTTTTTACGCAACGAGTGGTTAGGATTTGACATGCTCTGCTTGATAGGGTGGTGGAGGCAGATCCAATAGTAGCTTTTAAAAGAAATTGGATACATAGTTGAGGAAAAAATTTCAAGGATATGGGAAAGAATGGGTGAGTGGGACTAACTGGATTGCTCTTCGAAAGAGCCTGTGCAGACTCGATGGGCCGAATGGTCTCATTCTGTGCTGTACTATTCTATGATTGTATGATTCTATCTCCAGCAATAGTTCCTCCTTGCCCCCCACCCCACATGGTTACCTCTGGAGTACCCAAAGGTTACATCCTCTTCCCTGTTTACATGCTTCCCCTCGGAAATTTATCTCCAGGTATGGGATCAGTTTCCATATATATATACAGATGACACCCAGCTCTAGCTCCCCACCACGCCCTTGATTCCATGACCACCTCTGTTTTGTCAGACTGCCTGCATGACATCAAGTGATGGATTAGCAAGAACCTTCTTGAACTGAACATTAGCAAAATCAAATCCATCATAATTGGCTCTCGCCTAAAATTCCTCACATCTTTGCCCAACTCCAACCCTCTCCACAGCTGCTCACTCAAGTTTAATCAGATGGTACAGAACTTTGATGCCCTATATGACACTGAGCTGAGGTTCAATCCCCATATCCTCTCCATCACCAAGAACGCATACTTCCACCTCCAAAACATTGCCCACTTCTACCCCTATCACACCCACCACTGCTGAAACCCTTAACTACACTTTTGTTACCACAGACTTAATTTATTCAATGCTATCTTCAGCAACTTGCTGAGTTCCATCATACACAAAATGTTGCTTGTCCAAAACTTCATCACCTGAATTCTGACCTTCTTGCTCGAATCGAATCTCTGGTCCTCACTGACCTCCACTGGCTTCCTGTCCCCAAAATTGCTTATTTCAATGTCCTGGTCCTTGTTTAAAAGTCCTTCCATGGCATCACCCCCACCCTTCTCCAGTATCATGTCCCAGTCCATGCCTTATTTTCTTCTACTCTGCCCTCCTGTGCATTTCTCCCACCCTGGTACGATTCACTCACTGGCAGAGCTTTCAAGTGTATGTCCTACGCCCCACAATCCCCTCACTAAAACATCTTTGCTTGCTACTTCTCTCCCCTCCTTTAAAAACCTCCTTAATACCTTTTTAGCTACCTATTTGGTCAATTCTCCTAATTTTTCTCATACTGCTCAGTCTGTTCTCTTACATGTAAAAAGAAATGACTAGATTTTTAAAAATTCATTCACGGGATGTGGGCGTCGCTGGCAAGGCCGGCATTTATTGCCCATCCCTAATTGCCCTTGAGAAGGTGGTGGTGAGCCGCCATCTTGAACCGCTGCAGTCCGTGTGGTGAAAGTACTCCCACGATGCTGTTAGGAGTTCAGGGGTGGGGGGTGGGGGGGGTGGGTGCGGGGTGAGGATAGAGGCAAAGGGTTTGGAAGGTGCTGTCGAAGAAGCCTTGGTGAGTTGCCGCAGTGCATCTTGTAGATGGTACACACTGTAGTCACGGTGTGCCAGTGATGGAGGGAGTGAATGTTTAAGCTGGTGGATGGGGTACCAATCAAGCGGGCTGCTTTGTTCTGGATGGTATCGAGCTTCGAGTGTTGTTGGAGCTGCACTCATCCAGGTAAGTGGAGAGTATTCCATCACACTCCTTACTTGTGCCTTGTAGATGGTGGAAAGGCTTTGGGGAGTGAGGAGGTGAAACACTCGCCACAGAATACCCAGCATCTGACCTGCTCTTGTTGCCACAGTATTTATGTGGCTGGTCCAGTTACATTTCTGGTCAATGGTGACCCCCCCCCCCAGGATATTGATGGTGGAGGATTCAACAATGGTAATGCCGTTGAATGTCAAGGGGAGGTGGTTAGACTCTCTCTTGTTGCAGATGGTCATTGCCTGGCACTTGTGTGGCGCGAATGTTACCTGCCACTTATCAGCCCAAGCCTGAATGTTTTTCAGGTCTTGCTGCATGCAGGCATGGACTGCTTCATTATCTGAGGAGTTGCGAATGGAACTGAATGCTGTGCAGTCATCAGCGAACATCCCCACTTCTGACCTTATGTTGGAGGGAGGGTCATTGATGAAGCAGCTGAAGATGGTTGGGCCTAGGGCACTGCCCTGAGGAATTGGATGCAAAAATCCATTAAATAATATATATATGGTTAGGGGTTAATGTTACATTATTGCTGTGAAATGTAGGCTACCTGAGCAAGAAGCACTCACTATGATGACGCAGCACTGGGGCTATTAACCCATCAAGTGCAGGTAAGGAGGACAGAAAGACGCCCTCTTCAAAAGCAACCAGTTCAGTAAGCATGACAGATTGTAGACAGGGTCAATGCTATTTGCATGGGCCATTACATAGTACAGGAAACTTTTGTTTATCCGGCACCCAAATATCCGGAATTCTCGCTTAAATCATCCTCCGAAAACTCCTCTCAAATAACTGGCAATGTTGCCGAGTCGCAGTCGAGTCTCCGCGAACGCCAAGTACTCCGAAAACTCCTCTCAAATAACCGGCAATGTTGCCGATCCCGAGTCCAAGTCCGAGTCCGCGAACGCCGATTTAGTCAGTAGGGGTAGTTTTCAAAAGTGCCACTACTCGGCCTCCTGGCGCTGTCGGAAGTATACTGCACATTTCTTGATTTATTTATTTTTCTTTGTTAAAAATAGCCTCGGTAGATATAACTCTCCGTTATCTGGTACTTTCGATAAACCGGCACCACGCCTGTCCCGTCGGTGCCGGTTAATAAAGAGTTTCCTGTATTTGCAGCACAGAAACTGACCATTCAGCCTAACAGGTCCATGAGAGTGTTTATGCTCCACATGAGCCTCCTTTACCCTCCTTCTTCATCTAACCTCATCAACATATCCTTCTATTCCTTTCTCCCTCATGTGTTTATCTAGCTTCCCCTTAAGTCGCCTCAACTACACCTTGTGGTAGTGAGTTCTACATTCTGACCACTCTCTGGGTAAAGAAGTTTCTCCTGAATTCCCTATTGGATTTATTAGCCACTATCTTATATTTATGACCCCTAGATCTGGTCTGCCCCGCAAGTGGAAACGTCTTCACTACTTCTACCCTATCAAACCCTTTCATAATCTTAAAGACCTCTATCAGGTCACACCTCAGTCTTCTCTTTTCTAGAGAAAAGATCCCCAGCCTGTTCATTCTTTCCCGACAGGTATAACCTCTCAGTTCTGGTACCATTCTAGTAAATCCTTTTTGCATTCAAACATGGATACAGGCCAGAAGGAGGAGGATGGTTGACCTCAAGAAAGTTGCTCAGGTAACATTGCAGTATAGCTTTCTATGCTAATTGCCTGCTCTAAGTCACAACCTGTAACACATTTTGAGTTCCCTTTACTGAATGCTTACTGTACATGGTCATTCTGCAGCCTGGGAAAAATACAAGCAGCAACTTAGAACTGAAAGTGCAGTCAGACAGAAATCTCATGGGGGTTTGACACAGGAAATCCTTGTAAGACAACCGAGCTGAATGACGCATGTTCATTTAGAACCAGACAGGATGTACTGGAGGATAGGCAGCTGTATGTCACTGTCTGTGGTACTTAAACTTGCAAAATCTCAAGACTACTTGCCAGCTTTTAGGTCAAGATGGCAAATAATAAAAGGAAACAATACTGGATGAAGTCCCAGGAGTTTCAAATCCTGAAACCTGTTTGAGGAGGCCACTCTAGACATTATTGGAAGGGTCTGCATCAGGGGAGTACAAGAGGGTGAAGCCCAGAGCCCTTCTCAGTCTCAGGGCAAGTACCATCCTGATCTTGTCAGATCTTCTTCCCTGCTCATTCACTGACACACAAACTCAAGTGCAAAAACATCACATATACGAGTGGTCGCACTGTTTGGAAGTGCATCTGTGCAGCAGCATTAAGATATATGAGGGTAGATTTTCCAGTCAGCAGGATTGGTCCCAAAAGCTTGGAATGGGCGTGCAAGAGCTGGGAAAGAGGATTCCGTTCATCAGATTTTCACCCAATTTATGATTCAGCTGGTCATTCTGTGCTAGAGCATTGTTGTGATGTGTAAATTTATTTAAATGGCCCCTTGCATAATTCACCGACCATCCTGCCAGTGGAAACAGTGTCCCATAATTTACTCTATCCAAACCCCTCATAATTTTAAACACTTCCATTAACCTGCTCTAACAATTCCAGTTTCTCTAGTCTCTCCACTTAACTGAAGTCCCTAACCTCTGGTATAATTCTGGTAAATCTCTTCTGCACCCTCTCCAAGGCCTTGACATCCTTCTTAAAGTGTGGTACTCCAGCCGAGGCCTAACCAGTATTTTATAAAGGTTTAGCATAACTTCCTTGCTTTTGTATTCTATGCCTCTATTAATAAAGCCAAGGATCCTATATGCTTTTTTAACAGCCTTCTCAACTTGTCCTGTCACCTTCCAAGATTTGTGCACATACACCCCCAGGTGTCTCTGTTCCTGCACTCCCTTTAAAATTGTATCATTTAGTTTATATGCCTCTCCTCATTCTTCCTACCAAAATTCTCTGTGTTAAATTTCATCGGCCATGTGTCTGCCCAGTCTGTTTATGTTCTCTTGAAGTCTGCTACTATCCGGCTCAGTTTACTACATTTCCAAATTTTGTGCCATCTGCAAACTTTGAAATGATGCCCTGTCTATCCAAGTTCAGGCCATTAATACATAATCAAAAAGAGCAGTGATCCTAATACTGACCCCTGTAAAACTTCCATACTCCCCTCCAGTCTGAAAAACAACCATTCACCATTGTTCTCTGTCTCTTAGCCAATATTGTATCCATGCTGCCACTGCCCTTTAATCTCCTGGACATTAGTTTTGCTAACAAGTCTATTATGTGGCACTTTATCAAATGCCTTTTGAAAGTCCATATACACAACATTAACTGCACTACCTTCATCAGCCCTGTCCATTATTTAATCAATGAACTCAATCAAGTTTGTCACACACAATTTGCCTTTAACAGTTGTGTCAAACCGGTACCAGCGGTTCAAGGAGAGAGCCCATCACCACCTGCTCAGGGCAACTAGAAATGGGCAATAAATGCCAGCCTTACCAGCAATGTCCACACCCTGAGAATTAGTAAGTTGGCTGTCATTTATTAACTCATGTTTTACCAAGTGAAAATTAATTTTGTCCCAGATTATTGTATCTAAAAGTTTCCCCACCACCAACATTAGGCTGACTGGCCTGTAGTTACCAGGTTTATCCCTCTCCCCTTTTTTGAACAGGGGTGTAACATTTGCAACCCTCCAGTCCTCTGGCACCACTCCCATATCGAAGGAGGATTGGAAGATTGTGGCCAGAGCCTCTGCTATTTCCACTCTTACTTCCCTCAGCAACCTAGTATGCATCTTACCTGGACTGGGTGACTTTTCTACTTTAAGCACTGACAACTTTTTAAGTAACTCCTCTTTATCTAATTTTATCCTCTCCAATGTTTCTATTCCCTTCTCCTTTACTGTGACATTGGCAGCATCCTCTTCTTTTCTGAAGATAGATGCAAAGTACTCATTCAGTACCTCAGCATGCCCTCTGTCTCCACAAGATCTCCTTTTGGGTCTCTAATCGGCGCCACCATTCCTTTGACCACCCTTTTACTAATTATATGTTTATAAAAGACTGTGGTGTTCCCTTTTATGTTACCCACTAATCTTTTCTCATACTTTCTTTGCCCCTCTTATTTCCTTTTTCAGTTCTCCTCTGCGCATATTTCACTTGAGCGCTTGATGAATGACAATGCTTGATAATATTTGTGACAGTGCATTACAATCCCTGATCCATGCTTAGTTACATTAGCTCAGCTGGGTCAACAGTAACTGGCCTCGGTACGCTTGGATTAGGGAAGGAACATTGACCCGGCTTCCTGTTCTATATTACTATCCAGTGAACCCTGCAGGAAGTGCACATGCTTGAACATTTGAGTGAGAACATGATCAGGCTTGAACGTGATGCATAGTAGAGAACTATGATGCCATTGATTCAGTGTCTGTATAATGCAGTACATTAAGGGACAGAAATGGATGAACTGGCACTGACAGAGATAGAAAGACTTGCATTTATATTGGGCCTTTCACGACCTCAGTAGGTCCCAAAGTGCTTTACAACCAATGAAGTACTTTTGAAGTGTAGTCACTGTTGTAATGTAGGAAACACAGCAGTCAATTTGCAAACAGCAAGCTTCCACAAACAGCAATATGACAATGACCAGATAATCGGTTTTAGTGATGTTGGTTAAGGGTTAAATATATTAGCAGTGCAAATTCAATTTTACATTTAAAATGTAATCTGTAATTATTGATTTTCATGCATAAAGCACAAATGTAATTCTACTGAGTTTTGGGTCAAGGCAAATTACAGAAACATTTCTGATAAGGCAGAAAACTATAAACTCTGAAGGCAAAACCACCATGAAAAGTGAGGGAAAGCATTTAAATTGTATACATATAAGCAGCTCATATCTGGTGAGCTACAAGTTCTGTAGATGAAACCGAGTTCTTGAAAAATCACCATCTTCCTTGTGTTCCTTGCATGGAGACACTGGATCTTACAAAGATTACTTTAAGAATTCACCAGCACACAAATAAGAACATAAGAAATAGGAGCAGGAGTAGGCCAATCGGCCCCTCGAACCTGCTCCGCCATTCAATAAGATCATGGCTGATCTGATCCTCACCTCAAATCTAAAGAACACAAGAAGTAGGAGCAGGACCCGGCCACTCAGCCCCTGGGCCCGCTCCGCCACCCACAGGGCCTCGACCGATCCGAACTCAGCCTTATGTCCAATTTCCTGCCCGCTCCCCGTAACCCCTAATTCCCTTTACTTCTAGGAAACTGTCTATTTCTGTTTTAAATTTATTTAATGATGTAGCTTCCACAGCTTCCTGGGGCAGCAAATTCCACAGACCTACTAAATCTTGCCATACAGGCAGTAAAAAAAAGACACCATATAGAATGCTAGTTTGCACCACCTTCCGACAGCATGCTCGTGTATCAGCATTCAAAATAGTGGTTGGATCATAAGAGATCTGGAACATTCATTACTGGCCTAGTCCTGTGCCTCCAGATATGGTAATCCAGCAATGGCATATTGAGACCCAGTGTAAGCCACTCTGCTGCAGAGGAACATGACACAGAAGATGGCAAGGATGAGGTACTCGGGAGTACCAGAGGAATGAGTATTGCAATGGTCTATAGGACTCCTGTACTCAGTCTTCAATTCATCAAATGCGAAAACATGCCAAATAGCAAAAAATGAGGGCGACGGCGAAGAGCACCACCAGCACAAAGCCGCGAATGTAAAGGTAAGTTTGGGTATAAAGCATGACTAAAGCAGCTTTTTTTATGCTGCACTATTTCATGCATACTGCAGAAATGATCACAAATCACTCAAATAGTTCAGAAAAATTGAAATGCTTATAGTTGACGTTTTTGAACATGTGGCAACTGTATTTAAGCATGCAAAGTTCTTTCTGGTGTACAGCAAAATGAGTGATACTGTTCATTAATCCTTTCCTGCTGTACCAAGATCAGAGAGCAAAGAGACAGTGATACTGACCAGTAAGTCTGTCAAAATCCAGTTTATGGGAAAATATGTGAACATATTGAACATTCAGATTACAACTGCTCAGAACCACATTGTACACATCTGTTGATCAAACCAAATGTTGTGATAACATCCCTGCTATTGTTCTTTCAAACTATGCATGATCTAAGAACTGTTTCTTAAACACCATGTCCAAAAGAAACAATTATTTTATACGGAAATGAATCTTTATTACAAAACCTTAGAGCTCCAGGATCTTAAATGAAAGCAAATCTTTAGTCAAGCAATTGACTATCTAACCATTATCATGTTAGGTCAACATCTAGTGAGCTTTTAGGTCACCTCTCCTAATGTCTCCTTTCCTTGCTAAGCATTCATTTTTCATTTGTCTATATGTGAAGTGCCTTGGGATGTTTCTTCCATCAAAAGGCCCCTCCATCAATGGAAATCGTTGTAGTAATAGTCAACATTTGAGGATCTCAAATTTCAAGACGGAGATCGATAGATTTTTGTTAGGCAAGGCTGTGCCTGCTATTTCGGGCAGTTCATTAGGTTCTTCAATAAATTTGCACCTCATTAATCCTGTGTAGTAACAGGCCGTGAATTCACAGGTGATCATTTGCTAGTATGAATATTGTCAAACAAAGGAACATAAGACTGGGAAGGATCATTATGGTTGAGTCAATCAGTGTCTAGGAACTATGTATCTCATGATATTTGCCATTTGATTCAATGTCGTATGATGTTTACAGAGCCAATTATGTGGTATTAATTGATGACATTAACATAACATCCATTTTCAAAACATAATTTCCACACCAAATTTTGAATAAATTAGGTTATTTTAACCAGGCTATTTAATTTTCAAACAGTATGTTCTCCACGATCTTATATGTCTAGATCTGAATTGTAAACAAATTTATCATATCAATGTTATGGTTTCAGGATAAAGCACCATATCTTGATTTAATTTTAGTATTTTTTAGTGTTAAGATTTTCAAATATACATGCATGTGATCAGAGATCTTGATTCAGCTAAAAAAAGAATCAATTATGATAAAAATGTCATTCATGTGTACAAGGTTCAGAGGTTAAAAAATGGCTTAATTTTTAGCACAAAATTCGCTGAAATATTTCATGGTTATTTAATCCAAAAAGAAATCTGATGACTTAGTGAAGACAAAGAGACAAATGGACTTGACTTGTTGGTAGCTTCTCCATTGTGGATTGTTCAGTATTCCAAAACATCTCTTTTACAACTGAAGGATTGGCTCAAGGGACATTGTTGTTTTAATTGAGCTTTTGTAGCAATTGATATTTCGTTCCTAAACATTAGCATATATACTATACATTACGTAACAAATAAGCTTTGCTAAGGGCTCGGGTTCTGCGTAACTTTACTGGGTCGACTTTGGCACCACTGTATACTGTTGTTCGCCTGCTGTGTCGGTTGGGTTGAGGTTGCTCCACCAAGGCTCTGACTGTTGCCATGTTCAGGTGTGGTGGTGAACACTCCAAGTGCTTAACTTATGTGGAGGCTGCTGTTGAATTACCCACCAGTCTCTGGCACTAGGCCAGAAGTGGCCATGTTTGGAAGAATTTATTTTGCTTCAGCCTCAGGGAGCAAATGAATTTCTCAGACTGCGCTATATTCCATACAGCACAAAACCATCACTAATTGGGCACTAATTAGAAATCTCACTTAGAGTCCACATGAAGGGTAGCGTGTGGAAATAGAAAAAAAAAGTATCAGACTGATGCAGGGATTGTGTGGAATGGAGCTCGAGGCTGAGGTATGCTTTTGGGGCAGAGTTGAGGTACCGTTACTCTGCATATGTGTGGTATACCTGACCCAGGAGTTGTTGATAACCACACTGGGTGCCTGAAATGAAGTGTTCCATTCTTCAGGCCTATCATCCCTCACCCAATTTGCTGTGGTGCACGTCCCCACGCTTGGCAAGTTCCACTGAAACCCTGTGCCCCAGAGAATTGAACAAGATCCCTGTCTGAACTTTCAAACCTCTCACTACTGCCAGGATCTCCTCTGCCAGGATTTCCTCTGTAATAGCATTCCTTCACACACCCTCGGCTCCTCTAACAACCAACTGATAAAAGAAATGCAGTAGGTATGGTGTACATGGATTTTCAAAAGGCATTTGATAAGGTACTGCATGAGGCTTGCTGATAAAATGAAGGCACACAATATTAAAGGGAACGTGGCCGCATGGATAGGAAGTTAGCTAAAGGTAAGCATCATAGAATGATGGAGGCTGTTCGGCTCATTGTGCCCGTGCCGGCTCTTTGAAAGAGCTATATAATTAGTTCCACTCCCCTGCTCGTTCCCCATAGCCCTGCAAATTGTCCCCTTTCAAGTACTTAACCAATTCTCTTTTGAAAGTTACCATTGAATCTGCTTCCATCACCCTTTCAGGCGGTGCATTCCAGATCATAACTTGCTGCGTAATTCTTGTTTCCCTGTCACTTCTGGTTCTTTTGCCAATTACCTTAAATCTGTCCCCTCTGGTTATCGACCCTGCTGCCACAGGAAACAGTTTCTCCTTATTTACTGTATCAAAACCCTTCATAATTTTGAACATTTCTTTCAAATCTCCCCTGAACCTTCTCTGCTCTAAAGAGAACAATTCCACCTTCTCTAGTTTCTCCATGTAACTGAAGTCCCTCATCCCTGGTACCATTCTAATAAATCACCACTGCACCCTCTCCAAAGCCTCAACATCCTTCCTAAAGTGTGGTGCCAAAAGTCAGCAACATCCTCCTCTTTCTCTTCCCCCTCCTCCAGCCTTGCCCGGCCAAGCATCCCCAATTATAACTTTTTATGTTGAGGTTATATCATTTAATTTAAAAAGTAACAACCATCAGAGTTGTTTCACAATACCTTTCTTGAGGATAGCCTATAATATTTTACCAGTGACAGACGTCAGGCTCAATGCCATTAAAATAAATGGGTGTTATGTTCCCTTCTCTCCAATCCTTTGGTACAAGTCCTGATTCTAATGATTTCACAAGATCCCAACCAACATGACTAATTTTGCAGCCATTCACTTAAGCACCCAGCCTTCAACATTCCTTCACTTCATCAGTATTATCTATTCTAATTATTCATGCAAGATTAATGAGTCGGTAGTCACTCAGGTGTGTTTTTCTGCCTTTTGTGAAAATAGCTACCAAGTGGCTGATTTCCAATCCAGTGGAAGCTCTGCTGTATTAAATGACTCTCACAATGACAGTCAGCATTTCATAGATTTTATCCTCTCACTTCGCACCCAGAGATATGTAGTGCCCATCCCTGGAAATGTATTGGTTTTTAGCTTGTCTAGGATCTCCATACAAGTGATACCAAAGTCATTAAGTTTAGATGTAGAACCTTATATGATGGGTAGGATCCTCGTAGTTTCACCTCTATTACTCAGTATCAACTATGTTTGCATCAAGGATCGCAATACTTTTGAAAAACTTATTGGCATTATAGCACTGGTAGATTTTCCACAGCTATGTGTTGGTTTGGCTTATTTGGCAGGACTCCCACCCAAGTTAGAAGGTTGTGGCTTCAAGTGTTACTCCAGGCCTTGAACACAATCTTTGGTGCAGTGTTGAGGGAGTGCTGTAGTGTTGGAGGTTCAACACGTTAAACAGAGGCCCCATCTACATGTTAAAATGGACATATTTGAAGAGCAGCAGGGGAATTGTGAGAGAGGGCCCAGCAAGATCCTCTGGAGCAGTGAATCTGCTGTTACAGTGTCAGCTTTCATTGCAATGGGTGACTTGCCACTTGAAGGTGAAAAGAATATACACACTTGTGTAGTTTCTAAGCATGCCTACGCCAGTGTTATGTAACACTTTGTTTGGCTGGTTAAAGCCACAAAAAATCCTATTTTTCTGTTCTAATTAGAGATTTTCCATTTATTTTCCATTGGAATGCTTATGAAACAGACATATTGCAGTTTTTATTTGGAAAAATGTTTTAATTACACAGCTTTTCAAAATCTTTGAACAAGGATAATTTTGTAAAAGTAACATTTGCTGGCCATATAAGTTTTCTGCTCTTAAATGTTAGATTTGACCCTATTTTATACATTGCTGCATTAAATCTAGTTCTTCTCTCCCAGTCCCAAAGAAATTTAAACAGCTATTTCCATACTCGGACCTCCATGTGGATGGCAGTCAAAGAACAAAATCTCAGTATTACGAGGGGGTCAGTAGGAATGAAACTCTTAGCAAACCTGCCTCTCTGACTGAGATGAATAAAAATGGGAGTCCTGAAAGTTACTAAAGGAGCAACCCACAATTTTTTGGCCAAAACAGCTGGATTTTTTTCTCCACCAGATTTACATGAGGGTTTTTCTTCAATAATTGTTTTTGCTACTTTCATAAGTATGTAGTATATACTTTTGAAGATTTATACTCAACATCCTGAAGCTATATTCCTGCAGGACAGAACGCATAACCTGCCAATTACATAGCTAACATTTATTAAGACCATCAACCTTGGTTGGTATTGACCAATACTACTACTTCATATGGTTGATGTAGATGTACAGCAACAACTATAATTTTACATTTAGGTGGTTAAGCCAGATAACGTAGTGGAGTCTAACACTGTGATGCCTTCTTCGTGTTTGTGAATCGGGCATTGTGTCGTTATATGTTCCATGGTCTGTTCTGCGTGATCACAGTCGCACACTGGAGAGATTTTAATTCTCCATTTGTGCATCAAGTATCCCCAATCTGCCATGGTTTGTGCAGATGCAGTTTAGGGTTGCCCATAAGCATATTGACCAATAATCATCCCATATACCTTAAAAAGAACTTAAGTCATTTTGAAAACACAAAGATGATAATTGGGCAGAAAATACACAGGTAGGCTGGATTCATGATAAACATTGAAAAACAAAACTCATGACAAATTTCTCTTAGCAAATTTGGTACTCTGTGAAGTCATTAAAAAAGTTGTTGAATTAATGAGTAAATGTACTAAATTTTACAAGTCCCAAGTTCAATTACCCCTGTTAGCGATGTGTTAGCTATCAGCAAAGTAGCAACAGGGAGGGGCCCCACAATTGGTCTCAATGCCCCAGCAAGAGAGGGGAAAGTCATTCAGGATTTCTGCAGCTGATTGCTATCCAGTGACTTATGCTGGAAAGTGTGCACGAGATAAGGCGGCTCAGGCTACATGTGATGCCCTTTGCAGCTGAATAGTCTGCTGAAAATTTATGTCTATGCTCAAACAGGAAGAACGGCCACTTGGGCACTAGAGTCAGAGTTATACAGCACAGATAGAGGCCCTTCGGCCCATCGTGTCTGCGCCAGCCATCAAGCCCTGTCTATTCTAATCTCATTTTCCAGCACTTGGTCCATAGCCTTGTATGCTATGGCATTTCAAGTGCTCATCTAAATGCTTCTTGAATGTTGTGAGGGTTCCTGCTTCTACCACCCTTTCAGGCAGTGAGTTCCAGATTCCAACCACCCTCTGGGTGAAAAAGTTTTTCCTCAAATCCCCTCTAAACCTCCTGCCCCTTACCTTGAAACTATGCCCCCTGGTTATTGACCCCTCTACTAAGGGGAAAAGTTCCTTTCTATCTACCCTATCTATGCCCCTCATAATTTTGTCCACCTCAATTAGGTCCCCCCTCAGCCTTCTCTGCTCTAAGGAAAACAACCCCAGCCTGTCCAGTCTCTCTTCATAGCTGAAGCGCTCCAGCCCAGGTAACATCCTGGTGAATCTCCTCTGCACCCTCTCCAATGCAATGTCATCCTTCCTATAGTGTGGCGACCAGAACTGCACACAGTATTCCAGCTGTGGCCTAACTAGCGTTTTGTACATCTCCATCATAACCTCCCTGCTCTTGTATTCTATGCCTCGGCTAATGAAGGCAAGTATCCCATATGCCTTTTTAACCATCTTATTGACCTGTCCTGCTGCCTTCAGGGATCTATGTACATGCACACCAAGGTCCCTCTGATCCTCTGTCCTTCCAAGGGTCCTACCATTCATTGTGTATTCCCTTCCCTTGTGTTGGAGAAGAAAATTATTAAAGTGTTGGAGAAGAAAATTATTAAAGAAATGTCGGAGAAGAAAAACTCATCCAGTTAATGAACTTTAAATTCGCTGACACAGGACTTTAACATGCTGCAATGGGTTGGCAGTCTGCCTTGTCAGACAACGTTAGTGGTTGGGCTACAACATACAGGGCTCGAGATAACACTGTCACATAGACGAGGCTGATCACATCAACTGTACCCTGACGTTAATTGAATTTATTTACCATGCTTAACAATTGTATACATAAAATTGATTGGATTCTAATAACTATCACGCGCTCATGTGAGCACGATGTGATCAATGATGGATGCATAAAATACTGTGCCCCGGAGTGACTTATCTGAGAGGTCGGTGACTGCACGCGGGCGCATCACTTCTCTCCCAGAGCGCTCTGCAATAAAGTGTACTCCCGCATTTAACCGTGTGAATTGGTGTTTGAGTTTTATTGCTCAGTCGGGCTAAGTCGGGTAACGCGTCGACTCTCCTTCACGGTTGGTCCGCTTAAGGCTCCGATTAGCCCCTACAACACCTGGTTAGTCCTCCCAAAATGCATCACCTCACACTTTTCAGGGTTAAATTCCATTTGCCACTGTTCTGTCCATCTGACCAACCCATCTATATCGTCCTGTAGCCTGTGGCTTCCCTCCTCGCTATTTACCACTCCACCAATTTTCGTGTCATCTGCGAACTTACTGATCATACCTCCTACATTCATATCTAAATCATTAATGTACACTACAAATAGCAAGGGATCCAGCACCGATCCTTGCGGTACACCATTGGACACAGGCTTCCAGTCACAAAAACAACCTTCGACCATCACCCTCTGCCTCCTGCCACTAAGCCAATTTTGGATCCAATGTGCCAAATTGCCCTGGATCCCATGGGCTCTTACCTTCTTGACCAGTCTCCCATGCGGGACTTTGTCAAAAACCTTACTGAAGTCCATGTAGACATCATCAACTGCACTACCCTCATCCACATACCTAGTCACCCCCTCGAAAAATTCAATCAAATTGGTTAGACATGATCTCCCTGACAAAGCTATGCTGACTATCCTTGATTAATCCTTGCCTCTCCAAGTGGAGATTAATTCTGTCCCTCAGAATTTTAAAAAATAATTTCCCTACCACTGATGTTAGGCTCACTGGCCTGTAATTCCCGGGTTTATCCCTCCTACCCTTCTTGAATAATGGTACTACGTTAGCTGTCCACCAGTCCTCTGGCACCTCCCCTGTAGCCAGAGAGATTCTGAAAATTTGTGTCAAGAGCCCCTGCAATCTCCTCCCTTGCCTCACACAGCAGCCTGGGATACATCTCGTCTGGGCCTGGGGATTTATCCACTTTTAAGCCCGCTAGTACCTCCTCCCTCTCAATACTAATTTGTTCCAGTATATCACAATCCCCTTGCCTGATTTCTATGCCTACATCGTCCTTCTCCATAGTGAACACAGATGCAAAATATTCATTTAAAACCTCACCTACATCTTCCGGCTCTACACACAGATTGCCACTTTGGTCCCTAATGGGCTCTACTCTTTCCCTGGTTATCCTCTTGCCCTTAATATACTTATAAAACACCTTGGGATTTTCCTTTATTTTGCCCGCCAGTGTTTTTTCATGCCCCTCTTCCCTCTCCTAATTTCTTTTTTAAGTACCCCCCCTGCACTTTCTATACTCCTCTAGAGCTTCCACTGTTTTTAGTCCTTTGTATCTGCCAAAAGCCTCCCTTTTTTTCCTAATCCATTCTCGTATATCCCTTGACATCCAGGGTTCCCTGGACTTGTTGGTCCCACCCTCGACCTTTACGGGAACATGTTGCCGCTGTACTCTCTCTATTTCCTTTCTGAAAGACTCCCACTGCTCTGATGTGGATTTTCCTACAAGTAGCTGATCCCAGTCCACTTGGGCCAGATCCTGCCTTATCATATTAAAATCGGCCTTCCCCCCCCATTTAGAACCTTTATTTCCGGTCCATCTTTGTCCTTTTCCATGACTATCTTAAATCTCACCGAATTATGGTCACTGTCACCAAAATGCTCTCCTACTGACACTTCTACCACTTGCCCGGCTACATTCCCTAGAATTAGGTCCAGTACCGCCCCCTCTCTTGTAGGACTTTCTACATGCTGGCTCAAAAAGCTCTCCTGGATGCACTTTAAGAATTCCGCTCCCTCTAAGCCTTTCACACTCTGACTATCCCAGTTAATATTGGGGAAGTTGAAATCCCCTACTGTTATTACCCTATTATTTCTACACTTCTCTGCGATTTGCCTACATATCTGTTCCTCTATCTTCCCCTGACTGTTTGGGGGCCTATAGTACACTCCCAGCAAAGTGCTTGCCCCCTTTTTGTTTTTAAGTTCTACCCATATGGCCTCATTAGAGGAACCTGCTAAGATATCATCCCTCCTTACAGCAGTAATTGACTCCTTGATTAATATTGCGACACCCCCTCCTCCTTTACACCCCCCTCTATCTCGCCTAAAGATTGTATACCCCGGAATATTGAGCTGCCAGTCCTGCCCCTCCCTCAACCATGTCTCTGTGATAGCAACAATATCATACTCCCATGTGTTCATCAACACCTTCAATTCATCTGCCTTACTCGTAAGACTCCTTGCATTAAAATAAATGCCATCCAGCCTTGCCATACTCCCTTGTGCCGTTACATATTTG
The DNA here is from genome assembly GCA_030390025.1 of Squalus acanthias. Lineage (NCBI taxonomy): Eukaryota > Metazoa > Chordata > Chondrichthyes > Squaliformes > Squalidae > Squalus > Squalus acanthias. Next base: position 41,346,421 of record CM059438.1, read on the forward strand.
CTCTGCCTTCCAGACTGACTTGTTTTTTCCTCTATATTTGGCTGTGCATCACCCCCTACTATAGCTCCACTCCGTATCCCAGCCCCCTGTATTGGAGCTACAATTGCTTATGTGACCAAACCCCAGCATGGGTTAGTGTCTTAGGAGGAGAAAGCAAGCTGGCACAAAAAAGTGGATTACTTATCATTTATCTTGGTTTAACAGTATCCTCCTCTAAAAACAAAATAAATAGCAGGAATTCTTTATTTGCATGGAATTCAAAAAGCTTGATAAGATCTGAAATCACTTTCACTTGGTATGAAGATTATTCTCTGCATCTTAATTCTGCCTTATCACTGCTCAAACAGGAATTTAAAAAATGGCTAATAGCTACATAACCAATTGTTAGTTGGTTATATAAGCATATTCACTCTTGCATGAAACAGTGATCCCACTCTAAATTTCTGTTGGGTTGGACAAAGTGGAGGATGAACCATTTCCTGACAGCCGACGTACTGTACTAATCCACCATGGACAGAACCAAACTCCTATACTCCATGTACATCATAATCGGCACAAACCAGCATTAAAGACCTGGTGTCATTTCACCAAAACAATGACAACCACGGAAAATGTTGTTGTATTTACAGACCTGGTTGGTATATCAATTTGAATTATATATATTAGCCTTTGATCATTTTCTATAAAACCTTGTCACTTTATCAATCTCATTTAGAATTGTTTAGTGCACCTGGTTAGTCATAATAATCCTATTTACCCACTGATGTACACATATTTTATCAAATTCTGATAGGGTTATTTTACATGGCAGCTCTTCAGGAAATCTATTGTGCTTTGTATGTAATTTATGTGGCAGATTCTGAGATACTTAGACATTAATATCAAGTTCCTCTTCTAGCTCTAACGATGCAATTCGAGAGAACACCAATCATTATTCAGATTACAGTATTTAACCCTATGGAACCTGAATTTTCCTGCTAACTTTCAAAAATCAGCAAAATTGATGCTCTATGTATGCTGAATACCAAATACAAAATATTGTAAATTAGGGAACATTCAAAAACCAGGGCATTTTAATGTCCGGGTAATCTCAATAAAATCTGTACTTTTTCATCGATTAAATTCCACCAGCAATGGGGCAGGCTGCCTATCCAACTGGAAAAAAATCACTGATATTTTGAAGAGTTTTGAGATGAAACATGCTGCCCCGATATCAACAGGGAGGGTACGGGGGATCACGGGGAAAATCCGGCAACGCCGGGGACGTGAAGACCCTGCCAATCTCGACGGCAGGGCCTCATTTAAATAATCTGCTGTAGACTCCCGCCTGACACTCAGCCAAATTGACAGCCTGGCCAGTAGGTGAGACCGCAAACGAGCGGCAGGATGCTGTAGCCGGGGACCTGTGGGGACAGAATGCACCAGTTTAATAAATTTCAGAAGAGTACTGTTAAGCATATCAGATTTTGAAATAATTCTATATTAAAAAGTGAACAAAATTACACACAATGCTCTGATCCACTAGATGAAGCCAACTGCAAAGCCAAATATCTCCAAGGTTGTGATCCAGGTACATTTATTCAACCTTAAAGACATTTTTCAGTATCCAGTCATAAAGCCAAAATGTGCTACCGAATATGGGCACTACCTAAAAGAATGTGGGTTAATTTTCTCTTCACAGCTCTCCTATTTTTGTGGTACACCATCTAAAGCTTGGACATTAATGCTGTAGCTAGATTTGTGTGCTCGACCTTCCGTAACTGCTACTCTTTATCGACTCTCTCTCCTTTGTAATATTGAGTGAATTGAATAATTCTAAATATGTGTAGGCTAGAAATCACTCAATAATGTAAGTTCTACCCTTTGTAAAAACATTTTTTAGATCACTCTGGAACACAGCTCAGTCCCTGCAGATTTATGCACTTGTATGACCCTCAATCTCCTCTAAGACAATGAGATATTGAAAGAATTTGGATTTCACTTCTCCAATTGCGGAACTGGAAGGAATTGCAGAAACTGGGGTGTCCGTGTGTAGCTCTAAGTTGGCAGAGGCCATGAAAATTCCTGCTAATCTCCGGTGGGGACAGTCAGAAGCGCTCCTTTCTGATTTCTAATTATTGCCTCAGTCTGCTTTACTTTACAAGTCTTGTATCCTCAATGATAATATGTTTGCCTAACCCTAGACATCATAAAAGGATCTACTGGGTCACATTTTACCTTTGGAGCAGGCTCGAGGGGCCGTATGACCTACTCCTGCTTCTAATTCTTATGTTCTTTGCTAGTTCCCTCAGCACTTTCTCCCAGTGAAAGGATTTAAGATGAGGTTCTAAAAGATTCATCTGGCTGTGCAGTTCTCATGAACATAAATGTTTTTCTGTTTTAGTTGAAGCAAAACTTCTGCCCTTCCTCAGGCCTACTTTCAGAACATCAGCTAAGTTTGCATCGGATCCACAGACCCCATATTCTTTTTGAACCCTTTGATCCTCTCCTTTGCCCCTATCCTTTCTCCTATATTCATCTACAGCTGGGTTCAATACCGGGCTTTTGTACCCACTTACAATGACAGGAAAGGCAAATTGTAGTGGAAGCCAGCTTTGGGAATTAAGTTAGATCATTTAGATGTATATACATTTGCTGAAGTGATCATGCATAAACCAAAGGAGCCCATGAATGAAATTTTCTCTCATAGCCTCTGTACCATTCCTGTCTTACTCTCACCAACATTTGTGACTCCATTCATGTTTCTTGAAGGAATGTCATCCCTGCTTTTAGTTTACTAAACTGGTGTGCAATTTATTTGTTGCTTGGTCTATGTCCCCCTAATATTCCACTAGACTAACCTTAGCTATGTTATGGCTATGCTTCATTTTTGTATGGCCACTGTCTCAGTTTGAATCAGATGGTTCACATTTGACTTTGAGATTCCAACCCCATATCCTCTCCCTCACAAAGACCACCTATTTCCACCCTGTAACATTGCTTGCCTCTGCCCATCTGCTGCTGAAACCCTCATCCAGACTTAACTATTCCAATGCTTCCCTGTCTGACCTCCCATCCTTCACACTCCAAAAAACTTCAGCTGATCCAATACTCTGCTATCCAAATTCTATCCCTCACTAAGTCCCGTCCACCCAGCACTCCATCCTCACTGACCTACATTGGCTTTTGGTTCCCCAACAACGCCAATTAAAAATTCTCATTCTCCTGTTTAAATCCTTTCATGGCCTCGCCCTTCCCATCTCGGCAATCTCCTTCAGCCCTACAACACTCCCATAGCTGCCCTCCTCCAATTCTGGCCTCTTGTGCATTTCCCTTCTATTGCCCCACCATTAGTTGCCTAGGCCCTACACTCTGAAATTTCCTCCCTAAAGCTCTTCACATCTCTCCTCCTTTAAGACTCTCCTTAAAACCCACCTCTCTTTGACCAAGTTTTCAGTCAACCTTCCTAATATCTCCTTTAGCTTGACATTCATTTTTGTCTGATTACACTCCTGAGAAGCATCACAGAATGCTTTTTCTATGTTAAAAGTGCTATATAAATGCAAGTTGTTGTACCTTTCAGTACAATGTTCTACACTAAAATCATCCAGGTCCGCGGGTACTTCCATTTTACTTACCAAGGAGCTCCTTTCCAGAAGCTAAGTGATTATAATCTGACATTAAAAAAAGAATCAAACACAGAAAACTGAAATAGAAACAAGAATGTAATTAGACAAGTGTAAGTGCATGGATGATCACAACATCCCAAAATAATCCATTCCTTCAACTTTATTATCCAGCTTCTCCCAGTATTCCTTGCTCCTTAATCTAAGCTCATTAGGTTCAGCCTCTTATAAGAGTCCACGAGTGCCAAATGAATGGGCAACGAGCCATCCTTTCGTAAGATCACTATCTTAAACTCTAAAATCACATTTTTGCAATCCCTCCTACCACCTAAAAGGATTTTAAATACATAAATTCTTCATGCATTCATATGCTTCATATACATATACAGCTCTTCTCAAATCCCTATTTAACACTTCCTCCCATCCCACCTGCTCTAGTTCAGGGGCTCCTTCACATCTAGGTCATCTTCTGCTTCATATCAAAATATAGTCAATGCAGTGACTCCAATATTATCGCTTCCCCTCCCGAGAAAATCACAAAAGGTAAAGCCAGAAGAGTCTCCTTTTGTCTAAAGGCCTCCCAAATTCATCAGCCTCGGTTCCTGCTGAGAAAAACTGTCATTTCCTAAAGCTTTTTGTAGCATTTCATATTTGAGGCAGGAGTGCAAAATGTGGAAGGTGAAGGGCCATTCACCAGATCGGATATATAATTAGAATGTGGAATAGAATTTACAGCGACACAAATTTTGGGCATTCATACTCAATGGGCATAAAATCTAACCCAAAAGTTCCAATTTAGAAGCAATTTGGGCATTACAATCAAGAAAATGTGTCTGGAAACAGGAGTACTGTTCCATGCAGTTCTCTCCTCTCAAGAGCTGAAAGATTCAAGAGGATCTTCAATGTCTCAGTCTTGCAATGTTCACTTACTTCAACAACTATGGTCCTGTGTGGGAGTGATGGTTCTTGACAAGCTCTTCAACAGTTGTGAGCATATGTCAAGACTCTTCAAAGTTGTGCAACGCAAGTACTTCTGTTGCAGTTGGTGGAAACATTTAATAAAGAGATGCGGGACCTGAATCCAGAAGGTGGCATTGATTGGATGAAGCTTCAATCAATGCGTAACAAAACTCTTATCTGCTGATCAACGCTTGTTCTCACTTGAAGAATTTTCTTGTTTAAAAAAAACACTATTTTGGAGCAAAGCAAAACCTGCACAAAATAGACAAACAACTATAAATTGAATCACAATGATTTTGGCAATGAGGAAAATAGTTTTTGAAAACTCTTAAAAGAATTTTCTACAACAGTCAGAGTCTGCTGCCGAAAGAAAAAAAAACCTGAGGAGGGAATGCAGCAACCCTAATGTACAGCAGGGAAGATCGTGCAGCTGCTGCAAATGAAAAAACTCAGGAATAATTTTCTATGCTTATGTTCCCAACCACATTTTGGATGGTGGCCTAATTCTATTGTATGTTAAAAGATTAGTAAGGAAAATGGTTTCAGATTTTATAACTGATACAATTGTGCAGTAGTACTGAACCCCCCACCCCCACCCCCCACACAGAACATAATAGTGGAAAATAACAAAACTAAAAAGGAACTCTTAACCCTTTGCCTTCACAATCCTAGAAATGGAATTGAATATTTTTCATTACTGGTCAAATCATCTGATCAGAAAATATATTTGCCTGATGGGAAATTCAGCTACATCAAATGAGACCTGGACAAACATTACCAAACAAAGCATCAACTATTTCACTAAATGGTGAATTGTCAAGTGGCTAGATCAATCCCTACATTTTAATTAGTGCTTCAATATAATATTCTGCATTTACATTAATGGGATATTTCAACCAACCCAATATAATGCCCAGGTGATTTAGAGTCAAGGTTAGTAAATGTAATGCACGACAGCTTTATGGCCCAGTCCATCTGGAAACCAACAGAAGCAGTTCACATCTCATCTAATGGACAGTGATTCAGATAGTATACAAGGAATAGAAGTAGTGGCACCCCTGGGTGAGTGATCACAACATGGTATTATCGGTTATTTAACCTGGCTGAGGTCCAGAAGCCAGGTGTGCAATTGAAAAATAACTAGGTTCAAGTGAATGATGGAAGAAGAAACAAATTGAATTGGGGGTGGAAAGAAATGAAGTGGTAGTAACTTAATAAACCCTCAAGTATACCTCTGCTCAACAAGCACAGACTAAACAGGCATGACCCTAAATTGAATACCTTGAGAACCCAAAGTAAAATAAAAGAAACTCCTCAAAGTCTGCAGGGAGAAAGAGCAGAAGCTGGGATGAATATGTGAACTTACAGTAATAGGTTATAGGAGTGGTCAAAGGAGTGAAGAGGAATCAGGAAATAAACAGAGAAGCAGATCCTAAAGATAAGAGCAAGAAATTATTTCAGTACATTAATAAAAAGAGTGAGGATAGAGGTGAGAATCCTAATAGGACAAAAATGGAAAATGAACATAAAAGTTAATATACTCAATGATAACTTTCAAAGAAAGTAGCCAATTTGGGGGTCAAGTTATACCTTTAAAAACAATGAGCTGATTGATAACTGTTGAAAGGAGCTCGAGTGTTGTACTGCATTGATCGTACTGCTTGATTTCCCCTCCCCTCCCTAGGATAGATAGATAAAGGAACTTACTGTTTCATAAAGTAGAGGATCAATAGGTGGTTAGCTGTAGTGGAAGAAAGGTGGGAGAAGAAAAAGCCACAAAAGAATCATATCATGGACTCTGGATGGAGCAGGCTTGTTAGGCCAAAATGCTTTTTTCTCACTTTGGACTTTATGCTCCAGGTATTCCCTCACGAGTAGCATGCAATACATTAGCAGAGATTATCTAAGTTGCCTATAATGACAGATATGAATGAGATGGAAGTCCCAGATAGCCTCAAAAGAAACTCCCAGAGATGGACGGTATTTATCCCAGAATATTAAGACTTGGGCTGAAATTTATGAAGTGCTGACCATCTTTGCGAGGAATGCCCAGGAAGCCCTGTTGCATTGGAAACAAGCCAAAGTAATACCCACATTCAAAAAAGGTTATAAGACCAAGGCAACTACAGATCAACTAGTCTTGCATCAGTAACTGGTAAAGAAATGGAATGGAGCAGACTAGAGGAATACCTGTATATCTAGTAAACAGCAGCAAACAAGGCATCACTGAAGGGGAATATCCTGACTGACAGCTTGTTTTGATGTGACACTCCAAGTGGACTATGGAAAAAGCTTATGACATAATTTACCTAGACTTCCAGAATGCCTGATAAAATTCTACATGAGAGGCCGCCACATAAGCTTGAAGTGGTGAGAATTCAAAGTAAAACCTGCAAATGGTTAACAAATTTCCTGGAAGAAAGGAAGTCGTGGGTACTTGTGGGGGTGGGGGAAGGAGCAATGTTGCGTGGGGGCAGGGAAATACTGAGTGGAGTGCCCGTACTGTTTCCAATGTACATCTATAAGCTGGTTTTGAGAAGCTCAATGCAAAGTAACCAAATTTAAATGATAAACTGGGAAGCAGCCAAAGACCTACAAACTGAGTTAGATTAAAAAGTTGGTGAAACAGTGGCTGATGAAATTCAATTTGAAGTACTGCACATTAGAAGAAAAATAACTGGGCAACATATGTACTCTCAATGACACGGAACTAGGGTGTGAAGTTGAAAGAGATCGAGGGGTGTTAGTAGACTTGGCACTTAACATGTCTAGTTACTGTGGAACAGCAGTAAACATAGTAACTGGAATGCTGAACTATATAGCTGAATCAGTACAAGTTAGAGGATGATGTGCTGAAACTTTACAGTAGTGGTCAAAACACACCTTGATTACAAGACACCAGGAAAACATTCAAGCCCTGGAACTGGTGCAGAAATGAACCACCGCTGGTCCCTAGTACCAGAGAACTGAGGACCAACGAGGAAAGACTAGAGAAACCTGGATTTTTCTGCTTTAGAAGGCGGCAATAAAGGGAAACTTATAGAAGTATGCAAGATATTAAATAGTAGAGATACAGTAAGTCTGAACTACTACTTCAAAGTAAACCGTAACAGCAGGTGGGATGTTTTACTACGTTAAAGGCGCTATATGAATGCTAGTTGTTCTTGTGGACAAGAGGATTGGTTGAGGAGCGCCAGGATACTGCTCTTCACACAAAGGACAATCAGTACATTGAATGGACTTCCGGGGAGGAAAATGGAAACAAAAACTGTGGAGTTATTAGTGGTTGGATGCAGGAATAGATATTTTCCTAGATGGGAGAACTAAGAAAGGCCAAAAGGGTTTTACAATCTCTATCTTATGTGGGAAAAATTAATGGAGAGGGAAGAAAATGGGTTGGTTATAAAGGTGAAAAATACTGATCATTTTAAGGTGGAAATGCCCGTCACAGCACTCTCAGGCATTTTTACTTATAACTGCCATATTATCAAAGAAGTAATTGTCCTATCATATTATGGATTTCAGATTTTCTTCATCAAAACAGATACTCACATTCCTTGTACGCAAACGATATTAAAATGAGTCTTAAGATATTGCAGATCTTTTGTATTCTTCCACAAAATTACATTGATTTAGCAAAACAACAGGATTATGAAGGCAAATATAACCATTCAAGATGGAACACTTGAGGTTAAATACTATGACCACTGCACAATGACAAGAATGAGACTTTAATCTTTAATCAGTTTTAAGTGGAGTTTATAACAGTAAGATAAAGGGTAGTTAACAAACAACACATACAATAACAAATGGACATTGGATTTTATGAGCATCAATAACCTGTACAATTTACATTTGTTGGTTTACTTTTTGTGTATTCTCAGTGCATAGCATTACACACAGAGCAAATAGCTGCACAGCACAATAGTATCTTTAACAGGCTGAAATGGAAAAGGCTGTTTTACAGGCTGAAAATATATTTTTGTATACATATTCTATATGAAACGAAATCCAAATCTGAACAGGCAGAGCAGCAGGCAGCTTTGTCCTACACTGCAGTGAAGCCCCTTTATAGTGCACAGTTCCACCTTTTCCATCTGCATGCATGATGACAGAATTTTGAACAGTATTTTAAGTAAACAAGAGGCACTTCGTGGCAACCACAGGCTTTGTTAAACATATTGCACAAATCTGGTATTACTAATGACATGGACTCTCACACTGGCACCGTATGAATATTTTAAAGCTGAAACTTGGATATTTGATGCTGCCTGTGAAATCCACTCAGCCCATATCTTGTGCCACAGTGCAGGACCCCTGAGGCTACCCATGCAACTGCCCTTTGTGATTTACTGTGGCAAATATAATTCAGTGGGGCTACAGATGACTAAGGATGGCCAAGTAAATTCCTTTACAGTGATGCCGTCAACAAACAATTTCAGACATTAAGCTGCTGCACATCCAAAGAATTTTTTATTAAGCGTATAGTCTGGAAACTCAAGAGAGATAACCTACAGAATGTATTTACCAGACTAATTATGAATACTGTCATAAATAAAAAAGAGAGACTGGACAACTTCTTCAGTCAAAGTAACGCATGTCTGGCTCTACAGGGATGGTATCAATACAAGAATATGAAAACATACTATTGCCACCTTTTCCACCTTCAGCATGCAAGGCCTTTGGAAGGTTTGGAAAAGTTGTTTATGGACCCCAATACACCCTCGATTTTCAACAGAAAATGAAAAAACTCTTACAGTGCAAAAGCCCGGTACAATATGCAGCTGCTCTTACCCCGGCTCCTTAGCGTTCCAAGTGACACTGAGAATTTTATTTTCAGTGTTCTGAAGATGAAAGGGCCGTCTCTTTGCCCCCTAATGTTAAAGGGAAAATAAAGCTGTATAAATACTTAGCCTGAAGCCAAGCTAAGTATTTCCAAGGCATGTAAGGCAGGAAAGTTTTCCTTCACTTGTTTTTGTGCACCTTTTACAAACTGGCTTTTATTGCCTGCTCCTGGTTGTCAAAATTTCCTTTTATTATCAATATAAAAATAAGATTCAGTGGTAAACGTCTTTATGAAAGATGATATACATAAGGAAACTCTTCAAAAGTGGCATGTCTCAAATGTTCAGTTGTAAGCAACAGAAGTGAAGGGATTTTGAAAGGAAGGGAGAAATCAATACAAAAATTAAAAGGAACGTTCCATCAATAAAAGAAAACTGTCAACAGAAGCTTGTAATTTGATCTATAAACCTATATTCCTTCCCTCTTGAGCTACATTTGTCCATTTCTCTTTCACTGCACAACTCATGCTCTTCACATTAGCTTTTGGACAGTTTTAAAGCGCCACTACAAAGAAAGATTTAAAAGATTCATGGTTTATAGCAAGAACAGACACCAGAACTGAAACATCTAGACACTAACCAACACTAAATGTTTTGGGAAGTTACTTCCAGCCTGAGCTGGACGTAATGTTTGTAATTGTAGTTGTCCATCACCAAATGGCCAAGCATATTAAATTTTGTGCTGAAGTAATGAAAATAATAGGTACAATTTAATGCAATAACCCTCCAGCAAAATACAGTTTTCCCCATCTAAAACAGTCTGTTTTTCTCTCTCAAAAGAGGACATAAAGGGATTCTCACATCAGACTTTTACCACGTCTGTGTCACTCCATTTGGCTGGGCCCCATGGGAGTATGCAGTTCTATTTTTCTACAATTACAGGAAATGACGACGACTACCGGTTTAACACATTAACCAACAGAGCACAACAGACTTCATTTCATGCTGTTACAGATGAGTAAGGTATACACAGCTTCCTAGAACATGAATACAAAACCTCTTATTTTTAATGTTAAAATCCTGTGCATACTGTGACCTTTTGTTAAAACCTGTTTATCCTGTTGAAACATTGGTTGCAACAGTTTTCCCTGTTTACTTGCACGCAACACACATTATGTATGTGACACACGTCACCTAAACATGCTGCATACTCCCAATCCAAATTTTCCCTTACTACGTATCATATGCCAATACTAGGTCTGGAGAAAGACGGCATCTTGCCAATGGAAATAAAACAGCTAGTACTACACAAACGTAATGAAGGTAATTTATATAGATACTGACTTAAAGTCCAAAACAGTACTAACAAAAGAGTGATCAACTTCAAGCACTGGCCTTGGTTACACAGGACATAGTGGAGCAGCACCAATTAAAATAATTCTAGCTAACTTATTAAATCATTGTAAAATTCTCCTTTTTACATTAACTGTCATAACTTTGAGCGGGCATGCTGCCACATTTATAAGATTGAGCCATTTTTACCAAGGGACTCCAGCTTGTGACACCCCCTAAGAAAGGAAGGAAAAAACTTGAAGATTTGCCCTACGTGGGCTCCACAATCTGTACATCTGTGGGCCAGTAAGTTGTTTTTTTGTCCAAGGTTCAAGCCTCCTCCCAGAAAGAATTCCTCAATCCAGCTGCCTTTTCTAGCACCAGTGTGCTTTGAAAGCACAAAAAGCAAGCAGCAGTAGCAGCCGATTGCACAATCTGCTAGGCTTGATGCCTTACAGAAAGGTGCAATGAGCTGTAGGTGGTACTGGAACCAGACTATGGATTTTTTTTCCTTTCTGTGCATCCTTTCTAATCCCTTTTCCCAAAACATGCATTTTATGCAAACCTTTTCAAAATTCCTCCGCGCTGATAACAGACTGATCTGTTGTTATATGGATTTAAAGGGGCAGGGCATAAACCCTTTGTACAGGTAAGTTAGCACCTACTGTTGGCAACATAACACAAAAGGAAAAAATTTCCTACGTACACACCAGATCTGTCTCCACTTTTTATAAAACTGGAATTAAATGGGAAAGTGCCTCTTTTTCCTGATTGCGCTTTTATGTGTCATTTGACACACAAAAATGTATATACATAACATATCTACGCAATCTTTTTTCATTGGACAACAGTGTCAAAACCTCGCGGATGTATGTATGGGGCTAAACAACATTGGTCAGGAAAAGATCATTGTTCCTATAATTGGTGTAGCATTTTACTTGACACATTGTCCTATTGCCATTAAAAAAGGTACTTGCTTTCAGTTTATTCAAGTTTGTTTCCTTTTTCTCGCAGTTTTAATTTTCCCATAAAAATATCAGACTTTTGTTATCTGCGTATGCTGATCTTCATCAAAAGGTTCGTTCTCTGGGTCAGAGTCAGTGGTGTCCGAGTATCTATAGTCCTCTGGTTCATTATCGCTAACATCTGGCGTTACTGTGGTTGAACTATTGCCCATGGGATGTTGTTGTCGTTCCTCTACCGTTTTTGTGAATAACAGCTTCACCTGTACAGTATGAAAAGATACAAAATCATTACACATCAGTTACATCACATTAACTTTCACTTGCAGTACTTTTTTGAATTTCAGAAGTAGCTTGCAAGAAGAATACTCTGCTCTTCAGTGCAATGAATCTTCCAACAGTTCTGAAATAAAAATTGTGCTACTGTAATCCCCATGCCATTTTAGACAGAGCATTTTTATATGAAACTTCATAGCAGTATATAAAATTGCTAAGGTAGGTCGGGAGTGGTGTTAAAGTGACAAAATATATACCCTTGAAGGCTGATCTTGAAAGCATTTCCAATCTGGCATCACGAGTGTAAAACTATATTCATACTTCAAACCAGTTTCCTCCACACATTTAAATGAAATCACATGTCTAAGCTGCGTAAGTCCCAGCTGTTAAGTCAGGTAAGGACTAAAAACATTTAATGTTATCTGAATTGAACTGCAGAAAACTGATACCAGGTAAATATCAACTGGGTACTGTAGTAAATGGACATCCAGTTGTATCAGTCATGGATTATACTATTGTGCTATTCTAATACGGCAGTGTTTGAAATAGTACAACAATGTGGTGCAGCAGGCTTGTAAATGAGTAGCTCGGTGGTTATGGTACTGGACTAGCAATCCAGAGGTTGAGAGTTCAAATCCCACCATGACAAGTTGTAAAACTGAATTTTAAAAAATTGGGTGATTTGAGGATTATCACCAGAAAATGACCATGAGAAGTTGCCCCTTTGTCATAGAAACCCAACTGCCACCCTTACTTGGTCTTGCCAATGTGCGAGTCCAGTTTCACACTATGTGGTTGTCTAAATGTGTTAGCGCACACAGGAATGGGCAATAAATACATCCCAAACAATAAAAAACAGAAAATGGATAGTGGTGTCACCGACATACATAGAATTTACTGCACAGAAACATGCCATTCGGCCCAATGGGTCTACACCAGTGTTTATAGTGCACATTAGCGTTCTCCCACTGTAATTACCTTTTTTCACCCTGCCTCCATATTCCTCTATTCGTTTCTCTCATGTATGAATCAAGCCTTCCCTTAAATGGGCCAATGCTATTTGCTTCAACAACTCCATGTGGCAGCACGTTGTACATCCTCACCACTGTCTGTAAAGAAATTCCTTATTTAATCTGATAGTGGCTAACTTATATTGGTGCCCCATTGTTCTGGACTCATCCTCATGTATACAACTGTATAACTGTGCATGACCCTCGCTGCATTTACCTGCAAGTGTTGTGAAATATATACTACAGCATATTACTCTCTATGGGATTATGTCCTAACAGTGTGAAAACTTACTGCATAAAATGAAAACTAATTGAGAAAAGTATGGCATTTCAGAAAATATTTTTAATATCTCTTGGGTATCATATTTAAGAAATACGTACAGCCTCTCTCATTCTTGGAACATAAAGCAACCTTCACAAAAAGGGTATTCTAACAAGTAGGGAAAACAGCTTAGGACACTAACTGCTGTTAGAGCTTGGTACCAGTCATTTGGTCAAGTGGTCTCCCCATTCCTTCTACACATAAGGGCTTCATTCTGAACTACAGCTCAGTTCTGGATCAAAGATAGAGACAAAGTTGAAATGGAGTAGACTGAACACACAGATGTAAAGCTTTAAGATGTACTAGGTCATAAAGAGTACTCTGTATGGAAGTTGAATTTCTCGGAGGAACACAGTACCGATAGGAGGCAATTAATGCTCTTCCTCATTCAATCAACCACAACATTCAAATAAATTAAATCAAAAGTAACACAAACTACTAGAGATGAGAGACAGTGACCTAATGTCAGGGCAGCAATAAAGCGATCAGCTTGGAACTGTCAGACCAAGCAAAAAAAATGCTAGAATGGCTCCAATTTTCCCAAGAGGATCTGGATCAGTTACATTATAAAAACCAACTCACAAATCTATTTAATGATGGGCTTGTCTAAGATGATGTCACCAGCAAAACAAATGATTCCTTGAAATAGCAAAAATCCTTTGTAGCTCCTTAATGGTGCTCTGGTAAAATGAACTGCCTGGTGCCATACAGACTAGGATGGTCCCAGGTTAATCCCAGATCTGTGCTGAGTTAGCAGATCTCAGCTACACCACCCAGCACAGCAACTAGCATCAATACCCTAGGCCAGATAAGGGTACATTTCCTGATTATCTATGTATTGCTGTTATGCAGAAAAGTTGATGGGAGCTGCAGCCACCTTCTCACTGGTCCTCCTATCTGCCTTATCTGGCTTTCTTGATGGAATGAGGGGAGGTGGGGTGGGTAAGGTGAGGCGAAGAAAGGCGAGATGGGATGGGGAAGGAGGCGAGATGGGGAGGAGAAGGAGGTGAGATGGGGAGGGGAAGGAGGCAAGGTGAGATGGGGGGGGGGGAGGCAAGGTGAAAACGATCATGAATCTTCTGGCAATCTGCTTAACACAAAAAATGAGGTGTCAAATCATTCAAGTGATATGGGCGCCTACCTTTGAAATCATGCCTTGAATCTTTTATTTTAAAGTTCTCTACATAGTTAAAATAAGATTTTCCAGAAGTTTAGACAGGTTGGTGAGAGATTCTGTATCCTAACCCAATAAAGCGTGATCCCTTAATCTGCAATTCAAATCGTGTAGCATGGGAATTAATTGTGGATTTCCGAAACATCTTTGCAGTCTGAATATTATCTACAAAAGTTTAGAAATTCTGATTACCTTAAGTAACTAAATAAGCCCTGTACAGCCTCAGACCCAGGTGGCAAAGACAAATTGATCTGTATTCTCAGAGCAATCCAATTGAAGTCCACATAGGTGGTGAGAGCGGAAAACCTAGGGATGCAAGATATCGATGATGGATGGAATTTCCATTTAAAGGTATTTCTCAGGAATCTACAGGTTCCTCCTCCTTGGAGATCTCTATGCTCTCCTCTGGAATTAAGGTGTAATAATCACTAGCTTCACTGCACTGCAAAAAACACAATGGTCTAGCAGCCTCAGCGGGTTCAGTAGATCCACCATTTTTGGGGTCAGTGTCCTGCCTGCTGAGAGCAGTCTGTACCTCTGCAAATGCAACCTTATGTGAAGGACGGTGCTGTATGGCTGTGGGATGAAGGCTTTGTTCAAGAGACTTCACAAGAGGAGAATCCTCTACTGAATTTTTCGCAAGCTTTAGGGAATAATATTAATGGTAGGGTTTCTGATCTCATCAACTCATCCTTTGTTAAAGAACCCATGCCAAGTTCCAATTCTAGACCAGTTTTGGTGAGTGCCAGAATTTTAACTGGTGACAGTGCAACTGCCAAGATTTGCCTCAGTTGCACAACAGTCATTTTTCAGCTATTACCCAACCCTGCCTGCCAGTTGGTCTTGTGAATAGAATGTCAAGACAAAGATATCTTCTCCTCCAACTCAATATGGTTATACTTTCTGAAGCATTACTGAGGGCAGTCCTGATCTGATTTTTAGCTGGATCTCAAGACAGAGCAGTCTGGTCAAAAGAATTTCTTTCAATGTGGAGATAGGAAAAACCTCTAGCTCTCAGACCATGTCATAATAATCTAGCCATATAATAAAAAAAACAGCTAAGGCTCTGAAGATCTTAATTAACCAATTAACATATAATGCACCAATAACTTTGTAAATCAAAAAATCTTGTAAACTATGGCAAACTGTACAGAAAAACTGCAAAACAGGCCACCAACATATAAACAGACCTATTGAACGTTTTCCTGTGCACAAAGAAACAGTAGGAAAGGTAGCTGACAGGATAGAAACCAAGATGTGGTTCAGAATTAGGTTCTCTCAAGCTATAAAAATGGGGAAGACTAGCTGATAAATATAGTTCCTATATGGAATCAAACTCTTAAAAGGGGCTATTCCCCTAGTGTTTTTTCCTCTATTTGATGGCAGTACAGAAATTTGCAGAGACGACAAAATAAGGTGACAGATTAACAAATGTTTCTAGGATGTTTGAAGAGGAGGAGTCAGGAAAAGTAACTCCAGGTTCAGAGTTTACAGGAATAGCTGGATATTTACTCATCAGCTTTACGAAGTGATAAGCATCTACCACAGATGAGACCAATTGGTTAATTGCCAAGTGAAGTTGAGAGCAAATTACGGCAGCATTTAATTACAGGATAGGATATTTTTCATATGCCAGCTTAATTTTTAAATGGCTCAAATATAGAGGTACGAAAATCTCCTTAGTGTTACAAGGTAATACATATTACAAGGAAGAACTTTATCTCAAGAATTTTAGACACAAGGATGTATTTTATTGGTGTAAATGGATAGAACCACAGAAGTTTACAGCACAGAAACAGGTCATTCCACCCATTATGTCTGTAACAGCACTTTGATTATTGCAATCAAAAATTAATCCCACTGTCCCATTCTCACTCTCAAGCCTGCTTCAAATTTCCCTTTATTTATCTGCATTCTTAATTCAAGGAATTATGTTTTTCAACCCTAAGTGGGACTGTTTATCCACATCCATCAGTCTCTTTCCATTAAGTATATTACAACATGCATTTATATAGGCGCCTTTAAATGTAGTAAACCATCCCAAGGCGCTTCACAGGAGCGTTATCAAACAAAATTTGACACCGCATCACATACGGAGATATTAGGACAGCGAGCTGGGTTTTAAGGAGAGTCTTAAAAGCGGAGAGAGAGGTTGAGAGGCGGAAAGGTTTAGGGAGGGAATTCCAGAGCTTAGGGCCTAGGCAGCTGAAGACACGGCTGCCAATGATGGAATGATTAAAATTGGGGCTGCGCAAGAGGCTAGAATTGGAGGAGCACAGAGATCTGGAGGGCTGGAGGAGGTTACAGAGATAGGGAAGGACAAGGCCATGGAGGGATTTGAAAACAAGGATGAGAATTATTTTTTTTTTTAATAAATCGAGGCGTTGACGGACCGGGAGCCAATATAGGCCAATGATCACAGGGATGATGGGTGAATGGGACTTGGTGCGAGTTAGGATACGGGCAGCAGAGTTTTGGATGAGCTCAAGTTTATGGAGGGTGAAGATGGGAGGCTAGCCAGGAGAGCATTGGAATAGTCACGTCTGGAGGTAACAAAAGCATGGATGAGGGTTTCAGCAGCAGATGAGCTGAGACAGGGGCGGAGACGGGCGATGTTACGGAGGTAGAAGTAGGCAGCCCTGGTGATGGAGCAGAAGTGTGGTCGGAAGCTCTTATACCCCCTTTACTTGTTTTCTCTCCCGAAATGTATTGTCACACAATCCACATTCAACTGCATCTGCCAACTTTCTGCCCATTCCGCTAAACTTTCCTCCTGAAGCTTTTTACAGACCTCCTCGCTGTTTGTTAAAACTTGTTTTTGTGTCCTCAAATTTTGAGCTTGTGTTCCTTGTACCCAAGTCCAAATAATCTATTTGTACACAGAACAAAAGTTCCCAGCACAGATGCTTGGGAACACCACTTCCAACCCCTTCCCCCCCAATGCAGGTAGTGCCCAATTATCCCAACTCTGTTTCCTGTTTGTTAACCAACTTTGTATCTATGCTGTTATATTTACTCTTATACCATATGCCTGAATTTTTCTAAAAGGCCTCTTTTGAGACACTATCAAATGCCTTCTGAAAATTCATAAACACTACATCTACTGCAGTCCCTTTCTCTATCAGATTGGTCATTTCAAACAACTATTAACTTTGTCAAACACAACTTGCCTTTAACAAATCACGTTATCTGTCCTTGATTATGTCATGCATTTCTAAATGTTGACTTATTTTATCTCTAATTATAGAGGTTATCGACAAATGATATTAGACTAACTGGTCTGTAGTTACCTAGTGTATTCTACTCTCCCTTCTTGAACTAGGTTGAACATTTGCTACTCTCTAGTCCCACTGCACTAATTACATTTTAAGGAAGACTAAAAAAAAGCATCCAGGACCTAAGAAAAAGTAGGGGCTTACCTACTTGAATAGTGGCTGGAACATGCCAAAATTTAATTGCAGGTGAGAATTATCCACCACCCAACCCCAGTTTCTAATCATGCTCAATCAGAAAAGACAGGAGTTCTCTTTAAAGCGCCAGAAATACTTTATTTATATCCATGATTGATAGCACTTGGAGCTTACCATTTGTGAAGCCACCCCTCGCCATCTGACATGAGGCAATAAGAGGCAGTCACTTTAAGCTGATTTGCAGTCCATCGGCGTGATGGGTACAGAATGAGACTGGTGCATTCTGGATATCTATTAATTAGTTCAGCCTTTTCATTCAGGCATGGTCCAGTTAAGCAATGAAATCTTGGAATGTAGTGCATATTGGCTAGAGACAGAAGGCCTTGCGGGCAAAATTTCTTGGATAATTGTTTAGTTTAGTGATTTTATTGTATGGAATTTAGTTTTTTGTGCTTTTATGTTTTAAATGTTAATTTATACAACTATATTGGACTTGGCCCTTGGCCACATACTAGCCCTAGCAATCTGGCCCACGGCACCTTGGCTTTATTTGCACTTTTATTTCTTTCTCACTGGTTTGTCCTGTTTGAACTTTGTAAACCTGGAGTTATGGAAAAGGCTATTCTTAGTGCTGTTGTCTAACTGGTGGATAAATCCTAAATTAGAATACTAAGCTCTAAGAATTTTTAAGGTAATTGGTAAAAGAACAGGGGAGGGGGGCAGGGCGGGAAGAGATGAAGATAAATGTTTTTTGCGCAGCGAGTTATGATGATCCGGAATGCACAATTTGAAAGGATGGTGGAAGCAGATTTAATAGTTACTTTCAAAAGGAAATTGGATATATACTTGAAAAAGAAAAACTTGCAGGACTATGGGGAAAGAGCAGGGGATAGCTCTTTCAAAGAGCCGACACAGGCACGATAGGCCTCCTTCTGTGCTCTAAGATTCTATGAATCCAAGAATCTGCAGCTTGAGATATAGGTATATTTTTCGGAAAGTTTATTTAAAATTTGTGTGTTCCAATTAGTCTCCATGGTTTGTACCCAAGCACTTTACAGACAAAAAGTTTGGACACTCCTGGGCTATGTATTTAGCACAAATCAAGATCGAGGCGGAAATAAGTTTTGAATGATTTGATTGGTTAGTTAGATTTACAATTGTTGTTGCTTATAATTAGAGCTTGGGAATCTCCTTGCTGCTTCTTCATTGGTGCCTGTTCTACCTATTTAGTAACATTTGAGGCAATCAGCACCATTCAGTTAATGATTTGGCATGATTTGTTCCTTTTTTATGAATATGATATTAGATCCAATCAGGTACAATTGCAATAGACATTTCTAACAAGCAACTCTATCAAATGCGACACTTTCAAGAGTGACGTATGTTTTCTCTATGCACTAGATACAAGAGATACAACTATTTTCTACAGTTAGAAAATATGTTGCATTGGGATACAAGAATTCAAGGTACAAAATCATCCTTCCAAGTATGTAAGATCACTTACAGAACAGAAAAGATTTACAGTGTCTTAAATGTGTTATTAAATTTATTGTACCTTGTGATTTAAGTGCAAATCAATGTACAACAAAATTAAATTCTTAATGGCCATCAGAGCTATACAAATATTAAAACTAATGCTTACGATCTTTGTGTATATATAATCTACATGGAATAATTAGCATAAAGTTGAACGGTTAATTTCTCAATTTACTAAGAGACCAAAAAGCATATGGCAGGGAAACAGTGAATTTAGTCAGAACAAACCAAATTTCAAAAACAATGCAAATGATAGTGACACCTGCCTACTATTTTCAGTGGACATCAATTGAGAAAATTAATATAGCATAAACAACCACTTTTAGTTTCAAAAGTGTAATACTCACGCAAAAGAAATTGCAAAATGGATAGGTAGTGATATTGAAAGCTCGCAAGTATTTGTTTTTTTTTGATCAGGGGTTAACAATGATTGTCATTTTAAATTTTATTGGATGAAAATCATTCTGAATAGTTCCATGTATGGCCAAAACTGATACATCTAATACAATTTCACACAAACTCTCACCATTGAGGTGCCAACCAACTGATCAAACAATGGAGAACATAAGAACAATTCTACTGCTTCTGTGGTTAACAATTTATTTGTTTTTTGTCCTGGTTACCTAGTGTATACATTGCTAGGTGATAAATGGTTTCTGCAAGAAAAATAATCTTGGTAGATGTGGTAAGATACAAAACTACAACAAAATTAGTTTGATTTTAGAATACCAGTTCAGTACCAAGAATCTAAAATGATGAGCCATGGCTCTACAAATTCAAAAAATTCAGGTATTCAATAACCAATGGCCAACAAGCCACTGAAACACAAGAGGGGTTCTATTAAATTCTGAGGATTAGAGACATAAATAAGCAAAAAATCATTTAGCACTAACTGGAAAGTGCAATAAAAGTACAATATTACACTTTCTATTTTCTACATTTTATATAGGAGAACTATTACTAACCTTGAAATTTGGTGAGAAGTATCTGTTGGCCTTGTCTTTATTTGCCTTGTCAAGTTCATTTTTAGTCAATGTGAGGGCCAGATATTCCTTGTCGTTATCTGTACGCCAACCATCATCGTCCTTGTCTGTTACTATGCTGCCATTTTCTACTTTATCTAAGTTCTCATTTGGTTGTGGGATGAAGAACGTATTTATCCAGAAATGGAACATTTTATCCTGAAGGAAGAAAGAAAAACCCATAAATCTCAAATATTTATTAATATGGAGTCTGGACTAGTTACAAGAAATAGCTTGTTCCATTTAAACCATGCTCTGGCTGAATACGATCCCAATGTTGTGTCCTTAGCCTTATAAAATGACCCAGCACTGATTCAGAAGCAGTGGGGAAGATCACTGATCTGTTAGGTGGTGGGGAAGAAGGGTTTAAGGGGAAAACTATGTTTGAATCCTGTACAAGACATCGGCAATGTACGAGGAGTAAATTTCTTGCTCTACATGAGCTCTAAAGCTCGATTCTCAAGTAGATTTCAGAAAGGTATTAAATGCTGTTTCCAAAGAGTAATTTCTGCTTCCAGAAGTATGGGAAGTAGATAAATGAATGAATTACAGTCGTTGCAGCAGTCGTACCCCTCTTCTGGATGTCTGAATAAATTTTCTTGCTGTACTGGGGAAAGGCACCAAAGTAAAATGCGTGTGGCTATTAGGAACAGAACAATCAAAACTGGACATAAATGATTGAAAGAGTTACTAAATGAAATTTTAAAGCACTGTAATAAATTAAAAAGCTTTAAGTACGCACTCATACAGACCTGGTAGAAGATTGGCTGCAGATGTTGCACGTCCTGGGGAAGAGAAAAAGCAAGGAAAGGAGGAGCAAAAAACAGCATTTTTGATTGTTTTAAGTAATGAGGAACCTATGACATGTGGGGGGTGGGGGATGTGAGCAAACTAAAGGAATCCATCCAAAAAATTTCCCCGATAGCTCAACAAGTTTATTTATCGAGTCACTGAGCTAGATTTAATTCCCAATTTGAGTCAAGTTAGCTGATCGCAGCCAAAAAGGTGGTAGTGGTGCTATAGTAGGCCACAGTGGATCTAGGTTAGGGAAGGAAAAATCATCCAGCCCTCCACCCCAATTGCTATTCAGCAACCCTTACTGAAAATGCACAAGTATGGACATTGGATGAGAAAAAGATTAAGCTCAAGTTTGAACCTCCTGCGTTCAAATGGCCGGCTGACACTCAAGACAGCGAATTGCACATGAATAATGGCCACTTGGGTGAATTATCTCAGGGGCCTGTGCTTGTGGAATGGCACCCCAGCAATGCCTTCAGATTGGGAGGAAGACAATAGATGAGCAAAAACAAAAGACCTCTTTCCTTTTTCCTGTTGATAAGCAACTTGCTCCTGGTAGGCAGAAGACAAAAACTGTCTGAGATTAACAGAGGCATATTTTGCCCCCCAAAATCTAAATTTCAAGTAAAAGCTGCAAAATTAGATTCCCTGCTTCGGTCAATTACATAAATCATAGAATCAATTAAAATAACCAGTTAAGTACCATTGGGAAAGATTTCCTCTGTATGCTATGAGTAATGAAATCGTAAAACCATTTATAAATAATGGGTTTGCAACTTTGTTACAGATAGCACAGAGAAAATCTCTTCTTTAGAAGGCACTAGCCAACTATGGCCCTCTAAACAATTTTCAGAACAGCACTGAACCATCATAAATAAATGTAATTCTGGTTGCTGTTTGACTCAGTTCATAAGCAATGTGTGTAATGAAAGTATAATGTGCCCATTAGAACAAGGCTGAGTGGGAGCCAAGCTATACATGGCAATTCTGACTGTGATATGCCATACTGTTAGCCAATTCAGCTCCCAATTAAAAAAAAACCTGACTCAGTGTGTGCGTGCATGTTTTTTTACATGTGTAAATTTGTGTGTTCAGGTGAGGAATGTTAGTGCTGAGGAATGGAACACTCTCCATTTCAGGCACCCAGGATCAGCATTAAACACTTCCAGCTCCAGTACAGCAGTTAGATGCAGACTAAATAGGCTTGAGTACCAACCTCAGAAGAGCACCCAATTTTTCTATTTCCTGTATCAGCTATCCTGTGGCTTTAATTGTTACCAATTAGTGCTAAATTTGGGGCGGTTTTGTGCCATAACCACAAGAAACTGGATAACGTCCGCCAAAACTCATTTCATTTAGGACACAATACAAAGGGTTAGAGTTAATGGGTGTTGCTTGGATTGAAGAAGTTGGAGGGTGGGAAGTGGGTCAGTGCTGGGCCCACATTTGTTTTCAATATACAGACAATTCGGACTGGGGCATAAGGAGTACTACATTACTTTTATGTCATCAGTAAATTTCAAAGGGCTTGCCAAACAGCAAGGCGGAAACTCAGTTTAGCGAAAGCAGACATATGAATATATTATAGAAAGGAAATAAAAGCATTTCTACTCGTTTTAACAAGGCTACTGAAGGCGAGACTTCCTCTTGCACTGCACTTTACAGACTAAAGCTGCTGTGTCCTCACTGTATACTAAGATATTCACACCTCTAGTTATATTAAAATGACTCCAGATCTGCTAAGAACAAACCTTTTTCATCATCTTGTTCTGTTTGTGGAAGAATTCCACTTTAATATCTCCACATACTGGCAGAGGTTGAGGAAAATCAAAAAACATGTACTTTTCTTCACGCCTGGTCGGTCCCAAAGGGGAAGTGAAGATCTTCACCTTCAGCTGCGATACCACAAACATAGGATCTAAAAAAGAACAAAAGACCTTTAGCTTTTCAGTCCTAGCAAAAAAACCAGAAAATATTAATTACAAGGTATATTTTTTAAATAGCTAAACTTCAAAATTTCTAATGAAGCCCAATGTAAATTACAAATCTGGTGGCTTCAGGTGATAATTTAATGTTCACAGATATAGATGTCATAATATAATCTGTCCTCCAATAACTATACTACAAACTAGAATAGAGCATCTTCCTCTAATCTGAATACGGAGTTCCTTTTGTAAATGGGCACACTTTGAAGAGTCATGTTAATTGAGAATTAATAATTCAGCAATTCATGTGGAGCCTATATAGAAATTTTAATTTGACTTTTATATTTCAAGACACCAGCCAGATACAAAAGCAAAATGATACTGGTGTCAGTGTCACATGATCCTGAAACTTAAAGGGTTTATTTTAATAGCTTTCAAAGCTAAAAATTCTATTTCAATACTCCCATTACTGCCTACTCCTACCTATTCCCCCAAGTCAGGATCTTGCTTCCTAAAGCTCTTCCTTTTAACTGAAACAGCAATAGGAGATGCAGAAGTATTCAGTACTGCCCGCATGAAGCTCCAAACCTGAAAAATGACTGTACTACTTCAAAAATAAATCAATCATGTGACAATTTGAGCGCACATCGGAGATTTGTGAACCTTCATTCAACCGGGTACAAGTAACCTTTTAGTTAAAAAAAAAAACAGGCATTTTGTGTGGGGAAGGAAGAAAGGGATTCGGTGGTACATTGGGCTGGCATACTGCCCTTCATTTGTGGGATGTGGGTGAAAATTCACTCTACACCAATAGGATGAAAGTCTTTATTGCTATGGGTCCTATATGAGGTAAGGGCAATGCCATCTGGATGATCATGGGAATATGCCATGTAGAAAACTGCCCATAATTTTATATAAATTGGCATTCTCAGAAGCCACAAGGATATCTGGTCTGCAAATGGAAAAATTCAACTTCCTGGCAGAGTAGTAGCTATCCTTCTAACACTGGAGCTAATGCCCATTGCTTTGGTACAGTAGAAAGGAGGTACACCTGACCAAGTACGCTATTCCTCGAAACTGAAATTCCTCACCAATTTCTTATTTTAACTAATAATATGATGGGGCTTCTTGCCGCTTTAGTGGTACTGGGCAATACAGGGCTGCATTCCTGGTCTGTCTGAATTTGCACCTCTCAAGTTATGGCAGCAAATGGGGTGCTACAATCGACTTCCCTGGACTAAGGATAGGCAAAGGAAGAAAAAAAGCCATGCTTTTGCTTCTGACTGCATCTAGTG
Organism: Squalus acanthias; assembly: GCA_030390025.1. Taxonomy (NCBI): domain Eukaryota; kingdom Metazoa; phylum Chordata; class Chondrichthyes; order Squaliformes; family Squalidae; genus Squalus; species Squalus acanthias. The sequence goes on from CM059438.1 coordinate 41,370,832, forward strand.
ACTCCCTGCTAGATAATGAGTATGTGGGATCATTATGTAAAAGAGAGACAAGCTTGGCAGTGATGCTCCCCACAGTCAAATGGCCAGTCAACTCTCCAGCATCACATATGAGGAATAGACACTTGGTTAGATACCCAGAGGAGTACCAATGCTCAGAAAACTATACATCAACACAAGTCTTACCCCTAGGAGAGCAGGGGGAAAAAATTGGGCAAAAACACACAAGCTGATGAATTCCTATTAGTTTCTGACCTGGAACACTAAGGATTTGCTTAGTATTGAAATGCGATGTGGTATCAAACTTATCTAATTTGAGTGGTTTTCAAAAATTGAAATTTCATGAGCAGCATGAAAGAAAATATCAATGAGTGCTGATTAAAACATGAAAATAGCAAGAATTATTTCTAGTTCATCACGTTCACCCCCTATTCATGTAATGTCTGAAAATCCTCACCGCTAACAGATCTTAGTTTGATAAATATCCATCAGTCTTACGGAATACTGTCATTTTTGGCCCCCGCCCCCCCCCCCCAATTCCCACCAAGAACAGATCAGCTGAATTGAACTATAGGAAGATCTATGGACAGCTCTACAGATAACGTCACACAGCAGCATCCAGCTGAAACTTTCTGGTACTAATCTCTCCCAATCTATACTTTGGGTAGGTTCTATTCAAGAATATAACATTTTACAAATTATTTAACTTAAAAAATCAGCATAGTCCAATCAGATATTGGGAAAGTACATTTGGCCATTACCAGAACTAGTTAGAAATATCAGTTGAAAATGTTTGTATTCTAGATGCTGTTGTAATACACTAGAGCACTGTTCAAATGATTTGCTGTATTTTATTCTGCCTGGTCAACAGCACTGACAGCAGCAAACTGAAGCAGCAATTCACTATTACAATTTTCTGCCCGTCCCCTCCAATATATATATCTAAAAAAAGTAAAACAAAACTTACTGCATGTTCCACCACTGAACATTGGAACAGTTTCAAACTGCATCTTGTGAAACAGTAATGCCACTGGTTTGTAATCCAATCTGTGCTTCAAAAGGTAACTGTAATAATATACATAGCGCCTCTGGCTGGGAATTGTTACGCCCTAAAAAAAATAAAATATATATTTGTATATTGTTCAATACTGCAGCATAATTGCTTTGAAAAGCTCAGTTTCTAGTACCAAAGGTACTGCGGTACAGTTTACTCCAATTCCTGGCAACAAAGGCATTAGCGATGCCTGGGCACTGTAGTTTCAGAGCATCAATGAGCAGAGACCAATTTTGCAATGCAACAACACGGCTATAAACCCACCAGCATTTTAGATGACATGCAACCAAAATGCCTGGTAATATCTCTTAACTATGGTATGTTGGATCATTTGTACTGGTAGGGTTCCAGAGCCCATGGCCTGTGTCTGCTAATTTTACACCGGTATACCTACTGGCAGGATTTACAAGTCCACAACAATTCAAAAAGAACAAAAGCACCAACAGGTTAGATTTTTTGATTTATTCTGATGCATTAGACATTCAAAAACTTAATAGGGATATACATAAATATTCAAACATTAAATAAAGCCACTTAACACATCTATCCCATTCCTCAATAATCTATGGGACTGTCTCACTATCCTTTACATATAATTCAAACCTATTTTCTACCATCTGATTTTCCATTCTAGCTTCAAAGTGTGCTCACCATAACTTTTTGCACTCCTTATATTCCCAAAGCAAATTTAAATTCTTTTCGCATTAATTGCATTGTGTAGCATTTTATTCCACAAAGCCAGCATTCCCCAGGGAAAGTGAAGTCTTGTTCCAAATCTATATTGAAAGTTTTGTGCAAGATGGTAGGATCTAGGCAACATTGACCTCAACAGTATGTGGTCAAGATGGCTGGAGAATCAATCATGCCGCAGCCACATTGCCCTCTGCTCTCTTACCCACCTTAGCTCCGCTTGCGTCCACACAGATGCTGACACCTCATTAACAGCAACTCCATGAGTGCCATGGGTGACCAGCTTTCTCTGCCCCCAGCCCAGACTGAGCCTCTCCACTACTTTTAAGCAGCCTTCCCACTTCACACTAACAACCACTCCCTCTGTTCCCACATGATCCTCATCTACAGCCCAGCTATGATTAACACCATCAAAGATCTACTATTTGGTGTCGACCACCGTACCCTCTTGCCCTACTTCTACTAAGGAGAGTGCCTCTGCTTTAATTTCTAGAAGGAGAAGCTGCTTAGTTAATACCACAGCAATTACACTGGGACAATGGCAATAATTCTCGCCCCTCCTTTGCACTCCAGAGAACACATCTCTTCATCTGAGTGTGTGGACGAAAGCTGGATACTGTCTCAAAATACTTTGTAGTTTCAGTATTATTTCTTTTGACTTGTACTCATAAATTTCTTTCAATACAATCAAATTGTGTTCACCTTTTTCAATTAACAGAATGAGACTGGAACAATGAGCATTAACAGGTATTCATCATTGTGACCAACACAGTTGGGCCAAGTCCTCTCCTTACCCTGGATCCACACACCAAATTTCCAGCAGTGGTCACTGGTAGTAGTCGGGAACCAGAGCCTCAATGGATTTTCCCCCTACCTTGCGGAGCCATGCTGAGGCTTATCAACATTTTTTTGGGAAAGATTTTCATTTTCAGGTGAATATTAAATTACCCATTCATCTAAACCTCCTTAGTAAGCAAAAATCCAGTGTTGATTTTAATATACTGGGAATAAGAGAGTTCATGAAATGCCCATGGGAAAATATGTTACCTGTGATCTACATGTGTAAGCAACACATAAGTGGTGAATAGGAGAAATAGCCAGTTTATTCCCCTATACCAAATTGGCTATGTGGAGATTTGTTTTCCAATAAACTTGCATATTTGGGAATTACAAAGGATATAATCATCAATGAGACCAGAAATGCGCACAAATACTTAGCTGTACGATGTGACAGCTGAACTTGTGTTTCTGCACCAGTTGAAGTCTGGCAATTAGGGAATAAGTGCAGCATTATTGCCACAAGGCACATAAATACAGCAAATCCATGGCAGTGGGAGAGTAGCAGTTTCAGTTGTAATGTCTCACACACACACACACACACGGGCTTGATCAGAGAATATCAATCGACTGTATAAATATTTCTCATATTATTCCTCCCTGCAATTTCTCCCCTCTTCTCTTGAAAGTATGGACTTTTCAATGTTCCACAGGCACCAGTAGCCCTCTGGAACTTCACAGAAGTGGTCATTCTTCATGGGAGCCAAAACAAATGAGCATGATTTGGTCTTCACCCAATATTACAGTAAATTTCCAGCACAAATTACGGATTAGCGCTCATTCCTCCCCCTCAAACCTCCAAATACAGAGGCACTGAGGGCAATTGTAGTACACCAGCTGTTGCCTCAACTGCAATCAGCTAAACTCAGCACAGATCTGGAAAGGAACTTGGGCCCGTCTAGTCTAAATCACATCACATGGTGTCTCTACCCACTAGGCCATCAGCTGAACTTACTGCACTGAAGATTTAGAACAGTTTTAAGCTTCAAATCTTTCCAGGAGGACCTTGCAGGACATTCTTGACAATACCAAGAAACTGGAGTGCAAGTTGAGTGAAACTAAAGCATAATAAAATATATAAATGATGCTTTGCAACAAGCGGTGCTAGTGATAAGGGTCATATATTGATTCGTTTGCAAAGCTCGCTGACTATTAATTTTCTTTTTTGAAATGGACACAACGAATTGCTTGTTTAACACCGGTCAGCACCTCATTTTACTATATGGATCGATCTTTCATTTACTTAATCCTTGGATTACTTTTTTAAAAGTTAAAAATATCTCTGCACAGCATCTTAATCCTTTGAGAAGCTGTCTTAAGGCATACACCTTGATCCTCTTTCTCACCTCACCTCTATTAGCAGAAGTAAGAACTACTTCAGTGTGTCACTCAATATCTGTGTGCAAACCATATTCTCTTGCTGCTTCTGTCAAAAGAGCACTGCTGCCAGAAAAACAGAATCAAGTGAACTTATCCTTAGTGTCCTCAACCACTCTACTTAATGATTTAACCCGTCAACTATATTCAGCCCATGCTTTCCTAAGTTGAGTTTTTCTTTTTGGTCAATCCTAATGCCCCACTCACTGCTACAGCATGGAGTTTACAGTATAACTGGCTGTGACAGTACACATAATCAAGCTTTAATAAAGCAATATAATTAGTTACAGGGACCCTGTTTAAGGTAACAGGCTGACTAATGAGGGACAGATATGGCCAGATGGGACTGAAAATAATGAAACTTGCTGACAAGTTTTCTAAAATTAAAAAGTATGAATCATGCATAAAATGTACATGTAAAATGTTTAGCCCCTAGAGCTCCCTGCTACAAACTACTTACATGAGCTGGGAACACTGGCAACACTGGGATATTTTACAATATGACAAGATAGACACAGTTGTGGAAGGTCACTCTGCCCATCTTATCTAAATCATCCAAAAAAACAGTCCCATCACAACATCAAGCTGTTTTCAAATGATTCCAGGGTTTCTGCCTCCACTACCCTACCAGAAGTCCATTCCATGCATTGATCACTCTGAGAAGAGATTCCTGACACCAGTCCCAAATCTGTCTTTTACTATTTTGAATCTGTGCCCCTTGTCCCACTCCATCATAGACCACCTACTTCCACCTCTAACAGCACCTGCCTCTTGTCCCTACCTCAGCCCGTCTGCTGCTGAAAGCCTCAGCCATGCCTCTATCACCTCCAACTTGACTATTCCAATACACTCCTGTTCGGTCTCCCATCCTTTACCTTCTGTGAACTTCGGCTCATCCAAAAGTCTGCTGCCCATATCCTATTCCACACCAAATCCCACGTTCTTCCTGGCCTGCATTGGCTCTTGGTATCCCAATGCCTCAAATTTAAAATGCTCATCCTTGTGTTTAAATCCCTTTATGGCCTCCCTCCTCCCCATCGCTAACCTCCTCCAGCTATACAACCACCCCTGAACTCTCCGTTCCTGATAGGCCTACTGTGCAGTCCCGCTTCCCTTCACCCCACCACCGGTGGCCACATCTTCAATACCGATGTCCCACACTGTGGAATTTTCTCCCAAAACCTTTCCACCTCTCTTCTCCTTTAAGACCCATCTTAAACCCATCTCTTTGACTTAGCTTTTGGTCATCACTCCTAACATTTCCTTCTTTGGTTTGGTGTCCATTTGTTCCTCGCGCCTCGGGACTTTTTTCTACATTAAATATGCTATATAAATGCAAGTGTTGTTGTTACTATAAACCGACGTTAGGCTGAATAGCCTGCAGTTGCCAGGTTTATAGGTAGTAGGATAAAAATAGATAAAGAGGGGGGCACTTATTAGCTTGGGAACACTCAAAGTAGTAAAGTCACCCAGTCTGTAGGGGATGCATCCTAGGTTGCTGAGGGAAGTAAGGGTGGACATTGCAGAGGCTCTGGCCACAATCTCCCAATCCAACTTAGATATGGGAGTAGAGCCAGAGGACTGGAGGATTGCAAATGTTACACCCCTGTTCAAACAGGGGGAGGGATAAACCTGGCAACTACAGGCTAGTCAGCCTAACATCAGTGGTGGGGAAACTTTGAGTCACACTAATCTGGAACAAAATGAATTGGCACTTGAAAAAAACAGGTTAATAAATGACATCCAGCATGGATTTGTTAAAGGCAAATCGTGTTTGACTAACTTGATTGAGTTCTTTGATAAAGTAATGGAGAGGGTTGATGAGGGTAGTGTATTTGATATTGTGTATACGGACTTTCAAAAGGTGTTTGATAAAGTACCATATAATAGACTTCTTAGAAAATTGAAGCCCATGGGATTAAAAGGGGCAGTGGATATATGGATAAGAAATTGGTTAAGAGACAGAAAGCAGAGAGTAGTGGTGAACTGTTGTTTTTCCAGACGGGAGGGAAGTCTGCAGTGGTGTCCCCCAAGGGTCGGTGTTGGGACCCTTGCTCTTTTTTGATATATATAAAAATGACATGGACTTGGGTATACAGGGTATAATTTCAAAGTTTGCAGATGACACAAAACTCGGAAATGTAGTAAATAGTGAGGAGGATAGTAACAGACTTCAGGAGGACATAAACTGGTGAAATGGGCAGACACATGCAGATGAAATTTAATGCAGAGAAGCGTGAAGTGATTCATTTTGGTCGGAGGAGAGGCAATATAAACTAAACGGTACAACTTTAAACTGGGTGCAGGAAGAGAGAGACCGGTGGGTCTACGTACACAAGTCTTTGAAGGTGGCAGAACAAGTTGAGAAGGCTGTTAAAAACACATACTAGATCCTTGGCTTGAAAATAGAGCTAGAGTACAAAAGCAAAGAAGTTATGCTAAACCTTTATAAAACACTGGTTAGGCCCCAGCTGGAGTATTGTGGCCAATTCTAGGCACCACACTTTAGGAAGGATGTCAAGGCCTTAGAGATGATGCAGAGGAGATTTACTAGAATGGTACCAGGGATGAAAGACTTCAGTTACGTGGAGAGACTAGAGAAAGTGTGGCTGTTCTCCTTAGAGCAGAGAAGATTAAGGGGAGATTTGACAGGTGTTAATTAGGAGAAACTGGTTCCAGCAGCAGAAGGGTCAGTAACCAGAGGAAACAGTTTTACGGTAATTGGCCAAAGAACCGGAGGCAACACAAAGAAAAAAAAATTACACAGCGAGTTGTATGATTTGGAATGCATTGCTTGAAAAGGTGGTGGAAGCAGATTCAATAACAACTTTGAAAAGGCACTTGGATAAATACTTGAAGGGGGAAAATTTATAGGGCTATGGGTAAAGAGCAAGAGCCGACACAGGCATGATGGGCCGAATGGCCTCCTTCTGTGCTGTTACATTCTATGATTCTAGGAACATCTGAAGATTGACAGACCAAATTTTAAATGACAAAGTTGTGTTGCTCTAAACGGTGACCAGAATTGATAACAGCCTCCATGGGTTAATAACTCAAGCTATATCACACACATCTTCATACTGTTGTAGCCCGTGCGGAGATTTGCTTGCAGATCAAGTGTAAAATCTCCTATATTTTAATACATGGTTGGGTACCTTGATGTTTCTAGTCAAAATAAATTACATTGTTATGTCACTGTACACCCAAGTAGTATTATATAAAAGTGTGGTGTGTGGAGAAGGATTTTTAGAAGTTAGATGGGGTCATTCCTACATTACAACAGTGACTACACTTCAAAAAGTACTTCATTGGCTATAAAGCGCTTTGGGACATCCGGTGGTCGTGAAAGGCGCTATATAAATGCAAGTCTTTCTTTCATATAAAATAACTATGGTCTTGTTCATCCTCAAAGATTTTCAGCCTCCATGTACAAATTGAACATTGCTATCATCCCACAGGGGACAGGGATGCTAACCTTAGGATGCTGTCCCTTTCAGAATTTCATGCCCTGCGTAGTCAAGTAGCCTTCCTTGCTCGGGACCTTGCCCTTAGTTCTTTGGCCAGAGGAAGCTGCAGTGAAATTCCAAACAAGAGCAAAAGCACTGAATCATCTAACAGTGAACAGTAGATCAACTCCAAGCCACATCAGGCAAGAAAGAGCAATGAAGGATTGGTTGGGAGGAAGATTTATATATGAAAGTCAAATGAGCAATATTATACCTACAGTAGGAAATTTAATTTTCCTCAGATGTTCGACCACCACATAAAATAGGAGCGTATCAAAATACAAAAACTGGCAGTGGTACTCAAGAGGAAACATCAAGGCAGTGTGGAGCATAACTCCCAAGTGTTCATTGCCCTGAGAGGCTCAGTAGAGACAGCAATGCTTACTTACTAAGCATGCATATTACTCAAGGCTGCTACCTTAGACAGTCTGGAGTAGAATGCTCCATATGTTGGCCCAAGAAGTTGCTGCAAAGCGATAAATGCCACTCTATCCAAGAAGCTTTGTTTAAAGAGTTTACAAAAAAAATTCTCCTAAATCAAACTGTGGATTTTTATTCTATGGATATCAAAAGAAGACATGTGAAGTGGTGGATACATTTTGCTGAGGCAAAGTGAAACTCAATTTTTGTCTGAAAAGAACAGATGTTCAAAGATTGCCTCATCCACATGTAAATAAAATGAAGTGGTCTGCTGTTAACGCATGCATTCCACTAACTCTCTATTAAAACAAGGGCCAGTAACTGTTTTTGGTGGAAGTAACTTTAAGTAGCAGAATGTGGACTCATCTCAGAGTTACTTAACCAGCAGCTTTTTTAAATGCAATTTAAAAACAAATCTGGTGTCAAATCACAGCCCTAAAAGACTGAAGCTGCAATTGTAGCATCTGTGGATAAAAGGCTTTCAATTCCGCATTGCATGTGTTCAAAGGAGAGGTTTTTCTAAAAGCCAATAAATGCTTAGTGCTGGAAACGTTGCTCCTTGAAGATAGCCCCCTCAACAGTCATGTTGGAAACTTTGTGGTGGGAGATGGCGATGGTAGATCAGATTCCCCAAGTTTGTAGAAATCCTGTACAAAATTCTGATGGGCTAGTTGAGATAGCTGAATGATGATGGTTAAGACTACAGCTATAATCCACTGAAAATGTTGGTGCTTTGTGACCACAACTACAAAGAGAGACGCCAATGTATAAGAACTACTCAGGACAGGGGATAAACCGCAGTAGATTAATGTGCTAGATTCAGTACTAGGGGTTACATGAATAGTTTAGCACAAAAGCACCATGAAGAAAGTAGAGTCTAGACAAGGGATACACAGATAGTGCTGCACCTATAGCCCAAACAATAACTGAATCACAAGGCATATTGATTGGTGGAAGTGAGAGGACACTTTGTTTGAAAGCAAGCTCTTACGGAGGAGGTCTTATAGTGGATAGAATTGGGATTGTTTTCCTGATTGAACATGAACCCCAATTATTCTAGTTAATACACTGATTTGGAGTCTAGCTATAGACACTAAACCTTATAATTCCCTAATGACTATGAAACAATGGATTTTTCATATATGTACAGAACCATTTTCCTGGTTGTATCAGCTCTATGATTGGTCTTGAAACTGTGCCCTGGGAATCTGGACTCAAGATTGGAAAAAAGTCTGAGTAGCTATGTAAACAGAAACCTCCCAGAGGTCCCAGGGAGGGAGGGAGGGAGGGAGGAGAGAGGGGTGGGGGGGGGGGGGGGGGGCGGGGGTGGGGTTAGGCATAACAGAGCTCATCGCATCTAGATACAACAAAGGCCATTACTAATAAATGTTGCTAAACTACTAATGCAGCAGTCCACATAGGGGATGGTAGCAATGTTTGTAAATATGTAACTAGCTGAGCTATGAACGATTTTAATAACAAAGAGCAGGGAGGTTATGCTTGAACTGCATAAAACACTAGTTAGGCCACAGCTAGAGTACTGCGTACAGTTCTGGTCACCACATCACAGGAAAGATGTGATTGCACTAAAGAGGGTACAGAGGAAATTTACGAGGATGTTGCCAGGACTGGAGAATTTTAGCTATGAGGAAAGATTGGATAGGCTGGGGTTGTTTTCTTTGGAACAGAGGAGGCTGAGAGGAGACTTAATTGAACAGAAAGAAAAGACTTGCATTTCTATAGCGCCTTTCACGACCACTGGACGTCCCAAAGGGCTTTACAGCCAATGAAGTACTTTTAGACGTGTAGTCACTGTTGTAATGTAGGAAATGCGGCAGCCAATTTGTGCTCCGCAAGCTCCCACAAACAGCAATGTGATAATGACCAGATAATCTGTTTTTGTTATGTTGATTGAGGGATAAATATTGGCCAGGACACCGGGGATAACTCCCCTGCTCTTCTTCAAAATAGTGCCATGGATCTTTTACGTCCACCTGAGAGCGCAGATGGGGCCTCAGTTTCATGTCTCATCCAAAAGACGGCACCTCCGACAGCGCAGCACTCCCTCAGTACTGCACTGGAGTGTCAGCCTAGATTTTTGTGCTCAAGTCTCTGGAGTGGGACTTGAACCCACAACCTTCTGATTCAGAGGAGAGGTGCTACCAACTGAGCCACTGGCTGACCAATTGAGGTTTATCAAATTATGAGGGGTCGAGATAGAGTGGATAGGATGGACCCATTTCCCTTAGCATAGAGGCCAATAACTAGGGATCATAGATTTAAAGTAATTGGTAGAAGGATTAGAGGGGGGCTGAGGAGAACTTCTTTCATTTAGAGGGTGGTGGGGGTCTGAAACTCACTGCCTGAAAGGGTGGTGGAGGCAGAAACCCTCATCGCATTTAAAAAGTACTTGGATATGCACTTGAAGTGCCGAAACCTACAAGGCTACGGACCAAGAGCTGGAAAGTGGGATTAGGCTGGATAGCTCTTTTTTGGCCAGCACAGACACGATAGTCCGAATGGCCTCCTTCTTTGCTGTAAATTTCTATGATTCTATATGTTTGTGTTTGGACTCTCAATTTTGAAGTAATCCTTGTACTGTATCTATATATGCTCAATCACTAACAAACCCAGACGTCGATGTCAGAGACAGTACCTTGATCAGAAACTCTTCCCCAATACCACCGCTGCCATCGTCCTCCTCCCCTCGCCCTCCGCTCTCACCCCCACCCCTCCCAGCCTTCCTTTACAGGACCGAAAATATGTCTGCAGTTCTACAGAATCAACACTTGCCTTCGGCAACTCAATTGAAAACAATGGAAATTACCAGATAATCTGTTTTTAGTGAGGGATAAGGAACTCCCCATCTCTTCTTTGAAATAGTGACATGGGATCATTTATGTCCACCTGAGAAGGCAGACATTCTCTATTTACTGTCTCATCCAAAGGACGACACCTCCAACAGTGCAGCACTCCACCAGCACTGGAGCATCAGCCTTGATTTTGTGCTCAAGTCTCTGGAGTGGGGCTTGAACCCATGACCATCTGACTCAAAGGCGAGAGTGCAACCAACTGAGCCATACTGACAGCTTGGGGCTTCCTTGGGCCTCATTGGTGCCTGAACATTGCAGAAACCACCCCCCACCCGGGCTAGTACTGTGGTTGTGGTAGCTGCCATCCTAAAAGCAATGGGATAAACATAATGATGACACTGATGGAAAGAATAAAGTTGCCTGAGCACCAGTTGGAGACTAGGACACACTAATGAATTGACCAAAGCTATTTCACTGAAGGTCAACCTTAACATTTGGCTAGTTCCTGATTGATGGTAGAGACCCTCGACCTGGAAAAATCCAATACTTCCTCAGCCATACTAATGCATGAAGAAAGTGGATCAATTGGTGCATTTTCACATAGGCATTTAACAATATTTCTCAACAGATGATTCCTTATCTGACCTGGGATTGGAGAAACACATGCATTAACTGGACCACGAGGTCATTCTGTGCCTGAGAATCAAGCTTCAATGTCCTCGCAATCAGAATTGCCTTCCAGCAAATGAAGGAGATACACTTTGAAAAGTTGATCAACAAAGAAAACAACGTAAACTAGTTCTGATGAAAGGTCTTCCACCTGAAACGTTAACTCTGTTTCTCTCTCCACGGATGCTGCCTGGCCTGCTGAGTTTTCCCAGCGTTTTCTGTTGTTACAACGTAAACTAGTATTGTGCAAGTTGATCATTGAAAATGGCCAATGATATATAACCCCAATTTAATAACCAGGTGGCCAAGGCAAGGCCAACTAATTGAGGTTGGTTCATAATCAAGGTGTTGTCAGTAAAATAACACAAGAAACTTTGCAACAAACAATAATCTTGAGAAACACAAAGCTCTGGTGAGTGGTCAATACTACAGGAAGATAATCTAGTATTTTTAACAGAACCACAAACTGGAGCTGGTGTGGGACAGTGTCCTCCATTGTTGTTGTCTACCACGGAATGACTAACTTGTTATCTGTATGTGGAGGTTAAAAGAATGAAGAACATAACTTAAAAGGTGCCATTTGCACAGGAGGTGAGACAAAGACAGAGGAAAAAAGCAAGAAAAACAAGCAAAAAACACAAAAGGGTGATAAGAAAAAAAGAAAGAGAAACAAGGACAGAAAAAAGGTAAAAAATGATGCAAGTAAATGAGAGAAAAACTAAAGAAAATATAAAAAGAAAAATTAACAGAGGGAAGTAGCTTTTTTGATTTTGCACCTAATTCTACCCTAAAGTAAACAGAAGTTTACAAATATAGGGGAGCAGGGGTGTGGGTGGGAGGAAAAGTGAAAAGGAAAATAAATGTTGATTAAACTCCTCAGTGACTGGAACATTCCTTTGAATACTACCTTCTATGACACTTATGTAGCTAACTAGCATCGATACGATACAAATTAAAATACAATTCTAGTTCTAATTAAGAGATTTCAATTTCAGAAGTCAAAATAGAAATTAATAAAATGGGTAGCTCTGTAACTGGACATCGTGAAGCAAGCAATATTTCTGAATTGTTGAGCCACTGATAAAAACAAGTGATCTGCAATTCTAAGTATGCTAAACAATTCAATTTAGGACCACCTAACTGGTTAAAACTATTTTTCTTCAGCTGCAGGAAACGCAAATCATTTACATATTACAATTCACTTCTGCGTTTTGTTACTGAACGGAACGTGCCAGATTTCTGTGACAAAACTAGATTCCCAATTCTCTTTTGGGAGTGCAGTACCAGAGTGCAGCCAAATGTTCATGTGGAATACAATTATTTATCATGTTCTAAGCAAAAGATAAGAATAAAATTGACATTAACGCTATTCATTTAAAACTTATTAGTCTATAAACATTTAAACCATTTTCTTTTACCTATGATTTAGAAGTTAGAAAATAGTACAATTGAGAAAGGTTTGATTCCTAGTTGTTTTGAAATTTTCATTACAATAAACAAAAATTAAACACCAATTTTAAATTAATTCAGTAAAACAGGTATTATTCAGACACCTTTCCAAAATTCCAGCTCTGAAAACTGTTTTTTTTTTGCTTAAACATACATAGGAGCATCAGCCACTTATTTATTTGATGCTCAAACAAAATGCTATACTTGCACATTTGTTTCAGAAGTTATCAGTTAGCAATAAAATCTATTCAACTGACCTTCTTATCTATAGTCCTTGCTTGGCCATAGAATTCTAGGGCTTCTTGTGCTTTTAGAAATTTGCCACGATGAAGCAAATAAGCACAGATCATTACTCCTGTCCGTCCCTTTCCAGCTTTGCAATGGATTGCTGCAACATTGTTATCATCTTCACTCAGCCAGAGGTCTAGATCTTCACAAAATGGCTTAATGAGTTCTAGCTGTGGTGGATTGTGGTCTTCAAAAGGATATTGTGCGACTAAGAGGATAAGAGAATAAAATCATTCAGAAAAACAAGCAAACTACTATTTTTATAAACACATGAACAATAATTTTAGCATATATGTCATGCATAGTAGTCATAAAAAAGTTAGAACGCTGATGAAGATCAGTTCAAGATTTAACTACACTAAACTTCATCTAAGGTTTTTGGGACTATTTTTCTTCAGCAGAATATAAATTGTGGTACACAAAAATATTACCTGTCAAAGCAAAAGAAAATAATAAATAAAGCTATTGAAATATTATGCTGTACTAAAAGTACATCTGTTATTTTAGCTGCTCTGCCAACAAAATTAACTAATGCCACATGTCTTAAGCATACAAAGGTGAAAGTAATACACTCACTTGAAAAAAGGCACAAGGCAATTTTGCAGTGTACACTTTGGACATTTTGTACTAGGCTATCTATTATTGCCAAATTTATTTTGCACCATATTATTGTGTCATAATGTAAACAGAATATTACAATTCCTGCTACACTGCTTGTTACAATAGAATCAACCTGTACAGGACATTGAGATTTGTATCACCAACTACTTGTGCCAAATGTCAACAATTTGGCAAGCTTCATTTTATTTATATATTTACACATTTCTAATTTGGCAAGTGATGCATGATACAAGTAGCCTTGTGCCTTTATGACTTAGTCTCATTATGGAAGTTCCTAGTCATTAACCCACCTCTGCAATTAAATTTAGTAGCATCATAATGTCTTTCTGCACATCTGCAAGGGAAAGGAAAAAAAAGTCAGTCATTATGTCCAAACTAGGATATAATAAACATATATGTTAACCAGGCTATTAAACATGCTGTTTACATAGACAGAATGAATACACATCAAACCGAGCAGTTAAAGTATCTAACAGATTCTTACTGCAGAAAAACTCTGAATACATAATTTAATGGGTCTGAAAATTGATCTTCCTAGAGATCTTTAAAGACTTAGTTTTAACATCCAATCTAACTCTTTAGTCTTCAATAACTGCTCTCCAAGATAAATATTCTGTTTCGTTACAAGTATTAAAAGCTTAGATTTATGAAACAAAGAATCATGGTTACCTAAATCCAGCATTAGATATGGGAAATAAAACATTAGCTTAGTAATAATGTTCCATCCCAAAGTTCTCTATTGCTCATATAATTGCCCAAAATTTGCTGTCAAAATAATGGCAAGGCTAATAGAGCTTGCCGTTATTTATGCGCAAATACCACAGCAACTTCAGGCGAGAGCAGATGCACGATTAAACACGGAAATTGAAAAGTTGATGTCAGAGATGCGCCACTCTGCCGTTAGCTTCACAAAAACAGCATCTCGCTGTCTAGTTCCTCATCCAAATACATTGAGCGGCGTGTAGTTCCTGTACTTGCACGGTATATACGAAGCAAACTCGCTACAGAAAGTTAAGTCGTCATTTCAAGTCTAAGTACCCTTTTAATGATATGATGAGTGTTAACTACTGCCAGTCAACCTCTCTGGCACTGAAAATTGTGTGGAGTCTCATTCCTTCAGGTTTTAAGTGTTGTTGGAGATTTTAAATTGTTTTTAATTTATGGCCCGGATTTTACGATAGAAGTAACAGTGAGGCTATCAGCGCTCACTGTTATTAAAGAGTAAGTCAGACAGCAACTTCCGATGATTGCACATGTGCACTTAAACGCAGAAATCAGGAAGTTGCTGTCCGAGCTGACCTGCTCTTCCAGAAGCTACACTACACAGAGAGACTCTGCACTGAAAAATATGAAACGGTGTGAAGATACCTACTAAACACACCAGAAAAAATTAGAGCTTGTCCATTCCAGTCTCAATACATTTTTAATAGCGTGTTAAGTCTTAATAACTACCAAACAACCTTTCTGGCACTGAAAACTAACTTTTACAAGTGTGGAGTCTCATTCCTTCAGATTTTAATTATTGTAGGAGATAATTTTTTAATACTTTTTCTCTGTCTTTAAGCTACAATTATTCAAAGTGCAACACGACAAACCGTATCACATAATAATCAGGAAGAATTTAAGCTGGGGTTCTTTTCTCTAGAAGAGAAGGCTGAGAGGTGACATAATAGAGGTCTTTAAACTTATGAAGGGGTTTGGTAGGGTAGACGTAGAGAAGATGATATTTTGACTTGTGGGGTGGGGGAGTCCAAAACTAGGGATCATAAATATAAGATAGTTACTAATAAATCCAATAAGGAATTCAGGAGAAATTTCTTTACTCAAGAGAGTGGTTAGAATATGGAACTTGGAATATGACATGGAGTAGTTGAGGCGAATAGCATAGATGCATTTAAGGGGAAGCTAGATAAGTACACGGGGGTGAAAGGAATAGAAGGGTATGCTGATATGGTTAGATGAGGAAACTCATGTGGAGTATAAACACTGGCAGATCAGTTGGGTCAAATGGCCTGTTCTTGTGCTGTAAATTCTATGTAATTTGAGAACCTTTTCTACATTAAGTCAGCCTCTCAAGTAAACCCTACTTATAAATTGCAATGGCAATTGTACTGACTGGTGCATTTTTGTTTCTCCCCCTATTTAGGTCCTCCAGCATCATATATAATTCTACTGCTAAAAGGTTAATTAGTTAACATATCGACAAAAGTCTGCCAATGTTACTATCTGGATGCTGGTTATAATGTAAGCAAGAATGGTTCAGCATCACACCAGAGAGACTTCATCCATCCCACTAAAAGTTAATCCGTCTATGGCACAGCAAGGATTGGAATTCAAGTCGAGAGCCATAAAAGCTGCTACAGTGTTAACAAACTTACTAAAGTAATATGGATCCTAGTAATGAACAACATGCACCCCCCAATAGTGCATTAATATGCAAAGAGCTAATATAATATCTAAAATTATACAAGTAATACAACAATGAAGTCAGGTAGACAAATACGCAACTAGAGGACCAGTGTATTAATGAGGAATTGGGGGGGGGGGGGGGGGGGGCAGGCGAGAGGAAGAATGAGAGAATATTTGGCACTACAGCCAAAAAAAACTAGTTATTTATAAATGTTCTTTCGCTGAAATAAATTCCAGAACTGCACGGAGTTCAGAAAGCATCCAAACTTCTGCTAGACAAAGTTTAATTGGGATCAAAAATCTCAAGCCCTCATAATTTGAAAAATGAAGTTCAAGTAATTTCAAAAGGAAGAGGGTACTTGTCATTCCTTATTTGTCCATCCTTCTTTCATTCTTTTCTTAAATCTTTTTCCCTCATCCCTTTTTACTTCTCTTTTTCATCAGCTATTTCTACAGTAGCAAAAGTTGCCTTAATCTTAGGGGATAAAGGCAGAAGATGGAGACATGAACAGTTGTACCCAACACAATGTCAAGTATTTTACACTTTGAAAACTCTACCTGTACTTTGCAGCATGCAAACTTTCCTTTTCTGTACTGAGTTGCAGATATAAATCCACTCCAAAATCTGAATTTCATGTTGGTGATTATCCTCTATGAGGATGATTTTTGTTGGAGCATTAACTGATGACTGCCCCAGTGACCATTATGGCCAACACAAGCAAAGCAAGCTTTCCTGCACATTTCACAGGGCCAAACACTCCACCTGGCTATTCACATTTCCACTGTTGCCAATTATGCTTCAGGAGATCAATGTGCTAGCACCTGTATTAGCTGACACCACCATGTATTGCTGCTTATATGATCAACTGTCAATACTGATACCGCATAGATAAGGTTGTGCTTCAGCTTGTTCAATGTCTTTTACTTCTCACTCTGGTTTCACTTGCCTTGTTCCAGCTCATTATACAGTATCCTTTTCGGCATTCTGGAGTCTTCAATAAGGACAACATGGTCTGACCAGTGCAAAAGGATAGCCTCAAGTCAATGATTTTGGTACGCTTGAGGATTTTACAGTTGTTAATTTTTTCTTGCCACTTGTGTATGAAGTAGTTCAGGTGTTGGAGGTGGAATTCATTAAGATACCAAAAGTGACGATGGTAGGAGGATAATGATGGCGCCAACAACCCTGTTTTGTTCTGAGCTTGATCATATCCTGGTTCTAGGCGTGACTTTTTAGTTTTCCAGAGCTGGCTTTATTTGTACAAGTAAGCACTTCATCTATTAGTGCATCAGTTGAGAACACTTTACCTAGGTAAGTGAACTGATTGGGAACAGGTCGTTTAATAATAATAAATTGGTAGCGATGATAGGTTTGGTTTCATACTTACCAAGAGCTGGCCGATACATAAACTTTGTTTTCTTCTGCACCATGTGAATGCTTCAGTGGAGATCCTCCTTCACCAAGGGAAAATGCCCTGCACGGGAATGCTATTTTTTTAAAAAAAGTGGTTTGCACTGAGCCATTCCACTTCGCTTGCAGAAGTGAGTAATGCACACATTGTACTGCAATGCGTACCACCCACCACCTTTTGCAACGTTCAGATTTCAATACGAAATGCCTAGACTGTGATTTTAATTTCTCAAATAGAAAGGCCACTGGGACCACACACAAGCTCTTTAAAAAGCAGGAGTTGCTCGATGATTCAAGTCTGTGCCTCGAATAGGTGCCTTTCGCACCTTTATTAGGCTAGTTAGAAAGTGAAAGATGGGAAGGAACAGAGGAATGGGGTGGGGTGGTGAGAAAAATATCTGTTTCAAAGGAGTTGTGGGCTTTATTTTTATTTCAACTTCCCCCTCACAACAAAATCTATTAAGTATTTTGTAAACTGTTACAGCAATCCACCTTCAACCCAGCTGGTCTTGTCTGCTCAGCTTGCCATTCAGTAATAAGGCTGCTGCACCTGGTCCAGTAGAATTTTCTAACTAGGAAGTACAGTAATGCTGCAGGCTCATGAAAATGCACAGCAACAGTCATCTGACCTAAAGAAAATTACAATCCTGATGCTGAGGAATTTGGCTACTTAGGGGCTAAAGTTCCAAGGAATCCACATTTCCTTTATAAATGTAATTCCATCAACAACTACTTGCATTTATATAGTATCTTTAACGTAGAAAAACGTCAGGAGGCGCTTCACAGGAATGTTATCAAACAAAATTTGACACCAAGCCACATGAGATAGTAGGACAGGTGACCAAAAGCTTGGTCAAAGACGTAGGTTTTAAGGAGTGTCTTAAAGGAGGAGAGAGAGGCAGAGAGGTTTAGGGAGAGAATTCCAGAGCTGATGGCACGGCCGCCAATGGTGCAGCAATTGGAATCGGGGATGCGGAAGATGCCAGAATTGGAGGAGCGCAGAGATCGCTGAGGATTGTGGGGCTGGAGGAGGTTACAGAGATAGGGAGGGGCGAGGCCATGGAGGGATTTGAAAACAAGGATGATAACTTTAAAATTGAGGCGTTGACTGACCGGGAGTCAATGTAGGTCAGCAAGCACAGGGGTCATGGGTGAACGGGACTTGGTGTGAGTTAGGATACAGGCAGCAGAGTTTTGGATGAGTTCAATTTATGGAGCATGGAAGAAGGGAGGCCGGCCCTATGAGAGCATTGGAATAGTCCAGTCTATAGGTAACAAATCGAGGCATTGCTTAACTGGGAGTCAATGTAGGTCAGCAGCAAGCACAGGGTAGATGGGTGAACGGGACTTGGTGGGAGTTAGGACACGGGCAGCCGAGTTTTGGATGAGTTCAAGTTTACGTAGGGTAGAATGTGGGAGGCCGGCCAGGAGTGCATTGGAATAGTCAAGCCTAGAGGTAACAAAGGCATGGAGGAGGGTTCCAGCAGCAGATGAGCTGGGCAGGGGCAGGGGCGGAGACAGGTGATGTTGTAGAAGTGGAAGTGGGCTGTCTTGGTGATGGAGCAGATATATGGTCAGAAGCTCATCTCAGGGTCAAACAGGACCGGGCCAGAGAAATACAGACCTGCTGCAAATTCGGAGGGCACAGATTACCTGGACTGGGCAGGTAATTTTAGTTGTTTTCTATGGTTCACATCCCCCTACATTGCTACAGACTCATCAAGTATGCAAGATCTAAAGGGAGATGCTTACATTAAAATGGTGGCTCCTGCTTCAAGCGCAGAATGTCCAAATGAGCTAAATTTAAACAAATTTTAGTAAAGGTATGCAAGCTACTTCAGCTAGCTATATGACAAATACTATCCATGGATACTCATCTGATAGATGCCCAGCACGTAGTTGTACAATGGGTGCAATGACCATGGTGGTGGCAACAAAAAGTGCACCCTGTAAGTCATTAGGCATGCTGTAATTTAGTTCCTGGTTTGTTCAGAGTTCTGGAACTGTAAGGTGAATAATTTATTTGATTCCCCTAAGCCATTGGTTTTATCCATATGGGTGAGCACCAATACAGGATAATTGTATATCTACATCATACTAATGAGAAAGAAGCATAAAAATCAGACATCATAATTTTTTGATTGAGGTGTAAGGTAAATATCACCTTGGGCGAGAATGTCAGGTATGTTTACAAACCCACAATCTAAATGGCAGACTACAGAGGGATAATCGCCTATCTGTGCCTGAATCTCACTCTATGCTGAAATGAAACCTACCAGCAAACAACTTTCCATGCAATGACTTTTAGATTACAAGAATCAGTTGTGGAAGGAGTATTTAGTAAGACAAGTTATATGCCAGCTAGAAATTAATGGAGGGTGGCTTAGATACAACTGCTCAATAGCTTTTACAAGAGAACAATTAACAAATATTATCCCAAAGAGCAATAAGGAACTAGAA
This sequence comes from Squalus acanthias, assembly GCA_030390025.1. Taxonomy (NCBI): domain Eukaryota; kingdom Metazoa; phylum Chordata; class Chondrichthyes; order Squaliformes; family Squalidae; genus Squalus; species Squalus acanthias. The sequence goes on from CM059438.1 coordinate 41,390,833, forward strand.
AGGCTGAGATGGGGACAATGTGGACCCAAATGGAACCTCGTTTCAGATGGTTGTCAACAAGCATCAAGGGCAGGTGGCACCCTACACGAAAGAGGCCGAATGTTGCTTGAGGAACACCAGTAGACAAAACATTTGCAATTGTAAGCACAATCTGTTGACAGCTCACAAGAAGAAAGGTGGACGATTCTGATGAGGAGAGGCACTGACTCAATAAGCATTTCCTTTTAGCAGCCAAATCAAGTGGAAAACTGTTGGATTCAGGCACAGAATTTGCTCCATCGAGAGAGAGCGAGGAGGTTCCTATTATGGGGGGGGGGCAGACAAATCAAGAGCATTGTTTGTCAAGACTGAATCATGATTTCAGATACCAAAACAGTGTTATCAAAATGAAATTCTTTCCTTCCACCAATTTTTTTTGTGGAAGATCTTATAAATCAGAGGAAATGGTGGGAATATTTAAGGAAACTGTGGGTCCACCTGAAGGACACATCATCCAGTTTCCAAGCTGTGGCCTGTGGTCATGGAGAAGAAGCAGGAGAGTTAATGTTTGGCCAGTGATGCAAAGAGATCCATCTTTAGATGACACCAAATCCTGAAATTGATTTGGACAACTTTGGGATGGATCTTGTTGAATTGTGGTCTGACCAACTTATCAACTCTGGCCAGGTGTTGTGCCAAAAGCATCAGCCATTGGTTCAGGCACTAGGCGGGTCAAGCAGTGTTGCATTGTGACACAGGAACAGAGCAAGGGCCCTGCCTTACTTTTTCTCATACTGGACTACTGTCGTGTCGCCTGTTCACAGAGACTTACTCAAATTGCCCTATACCAGAGATTCAAAGCATTTAAGAGCAAGCCACACTGTTTAAAATGCAAGTTGACCGTTATACCAAGTGGACTCAGATGCTGTCTACTAAGCCCAAAGGTCCTCAAGATGAGCACCCTAACCTGACAAATGCATGTCACTTGTATTAGTTCAGAAGGGGTTTAGAAAGTAGAGTTGGCTGAAATCAGACTCCCTAAAGTACTTTGACCACTACATCTTGGCTGAAGCAGGTCAATCACAGTGATAGGCAGCCTGTGGCAGGGGGTTGCCGGTGGAGTATGTTCAACCGGAGCAACCTCATGAATAGTCACATGTGGGTACCACAAGATGACCAGGTATTCAGAAGTATTGCTGTGCTGAAATTATAAAATTTTCCACAAGTAGCGTCACTAATCCACAAAAGGTGGCAAAGTAATCCAGAAAGAGCACCGAAAAAGGAGATCACCTGCTGCAGCTTTATGCATGCCATTATAATTTACCACAAAGCTAAGCTCCTGGAAGGTGCTGAGTGAGCACCTGCCAGATAACTAACCAAACAGATCCCTAATTTGGAGCTCTTAAACAGTTGTCTATGTTAGTGGTTTACAAACTTCTTAATGTGGGGAATCCCATGCAAATACTGACAAACATCTTGGACCACCTGCCTAAATTCTGAAAGACAATGCCAGCTACCCAGAGGGAAATGCTGTAATGGCCAAAACAAATTACTATTGGCAACAAATGTGCAGAAACACATCAGAGTCATAACACAACAGTAACAGCTTATTTAAATAAATAGCAAGAGGGCTGTAAAGAAAAATTATTAAAGATGCAAATTAATTGAAACTGAGGATGAGCACAAGACAGTAAGTATTTTGAATGATTATTTCCTAAAAGTATTCACAATGGAAAACATGAACTATTTGCCTCCCCCACGCCCCTAAAAAAAAACAGAAGTACCAAGGCAAAATTCAAGTCTTTGATACAAATAAGATAGAAGCTGAAAGGGTTCTCCACCTGACCACGAGCTGAGCTTCCGACTCCATATCCTCTCCATCACCAAGACCGACTACTTCCACCTCTGCAATATCACCCGTCTCCGCCCCTGCCTCAGCCCATTTGCTGCTGAAACCCTCACCCATGCTTTTGTTACCGCCAGACTGAACTATTTCAATGATCTCCTGGCCGGCCTCCCACCTTCAACCCTCCGTAAACTTTAGCTCATCGAAAACTCTGCTGCTGGTGGCATCTTAACTTGCATCAAGTCCCGTTCACCCATCACCCGTGCTCGCTGACCTACATCGGGCTCCTGGTCCGGCAACACCTTGAATTTAAAATCCTTCCATGGCCTCACCCCTCCCTAGTTCTGTAACCTCCTCCAGCAGCCTTACAACCCTCAGAGATCTCTGCATTCCTCCAATTCTGGCCTGTCCGGCATCCCCGACTGCAATTGTCCCACCACTGGTGGCCGTGCCTCGGCCTTAAGCTCTGGAATTCCCTCCCTAAACCTCGCCGCCTCTCTCCCTCTCCTCCTTTAAGATGCGCTTTAAAACCTACCCCTTTGACCAAGCTTTTGGTCACCTGTCCCAATACCTCCTTTCGTGGCTCGGTGTCAAATTTTGCCCGATAATGCTCCTGCAAAGCGCCTTGGGACGTTTTACTTTGTTAAAGGCGCTATATAAATACAAGTTATTAAGACAAATAAATCCCCACTGTTAGATGGCATTTATTCCCAGAGTGTTGAGAGAGACTAGCAAGGAGATTTGTGAGACATCAACAATCATTACGAGGGAGTTAATAAGACACTGGAGAGGTGCCAGTCGATCAGAAATGGGCTAATATGGTACCCATATTCAAAAAGATGGCAAATCAGACAAAACTATTATGTCTTACTTCAATTTAATGTAAAATAATGGAATCTATTATGAGGAGTAAACTTAAGGATTATCTGTACAACAGCCACCTAGTAAACAGCTGTCAACGTTGCTTTAAACAGAGAAGGTCCCTGTCTGACCAATCTTCTTGTTTTCTTAAGTTGACTGTTCTATAAACCATACAATGTTGTGCTCTTAAAACTTCCAAATGGCATTGGATAAAGTTCCACACATAAGGCTACTAGTTAAGCTCAAAGCGGTGGGGATTCAGAGTAAAACTTGTAAATGGATAACAAATTGGATGACAGGTATAAACCAATAGATACTGATTAGAGGGGTAATGTCGGGGCTGCGGGGAAGAAAGAGTCCCGAGTGAACTCGGTGCTGGGATCATTTCCTGTTTTTACTTTACATCAATGACTTGGATTCAGAAACTCAATGCAAATGAGTCAAATTTGCACACCATAGCAAACTAGGAGGGGTAGTAGAATCAAAGGAGACAGTGCAGAAATTACAGAATGAGTTGGACAGAATATGTGAGTGGGCTGAACAATGGCAAATGAAATGTAATGTAGACAAGTGTAATATACTCCATTCAAGGAAAAAGGACGCCATACATAATCCATGAATAGTGAAATAGCGAAGGATGAAGTTGAGAGATTTAGGAATCTTAGTGGACAATGCCCTGCATCTCCAACCAATTCAAAGCAGCAATCAAAAGAAAAGGCTTGCATTTATATAGCGCCTTTCACAACATCAGGACGTCCCAAAGCGCTTTACAGCCAAAGAAGTACTTTTGTAAAGTAGGAAACGCAGCAGCCAATTTGCACACAGCAAGCTCCCATTAACAGCAAAGGGGCAATGACTAGATTATCTGTTTTAGTGATGTTGATTGAGGGATAAATATTGGCCAGGACACCGGGGATAACTAAAAGAAAGACTTGCATTTATATAGCGCCTTTCACGACCACCGGACATCTCAAAGCGCTTTACAGCCAATGAAGTTTTTTTTTGGAGTGTAGTCACTGTTGTAATGTAGGAAATGCGGTAGCCAATTTGCGCACAGCAAGCTCCAACAAACAGCAATGTGATAATGACCAGATAATCCGTTTTGTTGATTGTTGATGGAGGGATAAATATTGGCCCTACTCCCCTACTCTTCTTCCAATAGTGCCATGGGATCTTTTACATCCACCTGAGAGAGCAGACGGGGCCTCGGTTTAACGTCTCATCCAAAAGACGACATCTCCGACAGTGCACACTCCCTCAGTACTGCATTAAAGTGTCAACTTAGGATATGTGCGCAAGCCTTTGGAGTGGGACTTGGAGGCGAGAGTGCTACCAACTCAGCCACTGCTGAATCAGCAAGGCCAATAGAATATTGATCTACATAGCCAAAACAATAGAATACAAGTCAGACAAAGTCGTGATCAAACTGTATAATGCTATGGTCAAATAGCAGCTTGAATACTTGGTGCAGTTCTTGTTGTCGGTAAACAACGGAGACATTCAAGCACTTGAGGCAGTGCAGAGAAGAGCCACAAGATCAATCTCTAGTGTAAGAGGTCTAGTTATGAGGAAATACTGGAGAGACCTGTGCTTTGCAGCCCTGAAAAGAGGCATCGGAGAGGTGATCTTAGAGCTATAGTGGAAAACGTTAATCCAGAACACTAAATCAAAATAAACTGTGGGAGTAGGACAAGGGGACACATGACTTCAACTAGTAAAATTTACAACTGATTTCACAAACTTGTTCTTCACATGGAGTGTGATTAACACTGGGGACTGGTGCCAAAGTTTGGAGAGCAGTACCACAGACTAATTAAGAAACAGGCTGAGATTGTCCTACTCCCAGAATCATACTGACCAGACAATGTCCCAGACTCCTCCATCACCATCCCTGGGTATGTCCTGTCCCACCCGCAGGACAGATCCACCAGAGGTGGCAGCACAGTGGCATACAGTAGGGTGAGAGTAGCCATGCGAGACCTCAACATTGACTCTGGACCCCATGATGTTGCATGGCGTCAGGTCAAACATGGGCAGACTGGGCTTGCAGTAGGTGATGAGAGAACCAACATGAGGGAATAAGCTACTTAACCTCGTCCTCACCAATCTACTGGTTACAGATGCATCTGTCCATGGCGGTATTAGTAGAAGTGACAACCGCACAGTCCTTATACGGACCAAGTCCTGTCTTCACACTGAGGACACCTTCCATTGTGTGGTGTGACACCACCACCATGCTAAATGGGAAAGATTAATAACAGATCTAGTAGTTCAAAACTGGGCATCCATGAGGTGCTGTGGGGCATCAGCTGCAGCAGTAAAATTGTACTCCACCACAATCTGTAACCTCATGGCCCAACATATGCCTCACTCCTCCATCACCATCAGGCCAGATGGCCAACCCTGGTTCAATGAGGAGTGGGAATCTAGAACAAGAGGGCATAATCCTAAAATTAGAGCCAGGCCATTCAGGATTGAAATTAGGAAGCACTACTAGGAGGAGGGGTGAAGGAAGATCGGGAAAGCAATAGTGATAGGGGATTCCATAGTTAGAGGAACAGAGAGGTGTTTCTGCGGTTGCAGACATGATTCCAGGATGGTATGTTGCCTCCCTGGTGCCAGGGTCAAGGATGCTACTGAGCGGCTGCAGAACATTCTGAGGGGGGGAGGGTGAACAGCCAGAGGTCGTGGTCCATATCGGTATCAACAACATAGGTAGAAAGAGGGATGAGGTTCTGCAAGCAGATTTTAGGGAGTTAGGAAAGAGATTAAAAAGCAGGACCTCAAAAAGGTAGTAATCTCCGGATTACTCCTGGTGTCACGAACTAGTGAGTATAGAAATATGAAGATAGATCAGATGAATGCGTGGCTGGAGAGATGGTGCAGGAGCGAGGGCTTCAGATTCCTGGGACATTGGGACCGGTTCTTGGGGAGGTGGGACCTGTACAGGCCGGACGGGTTGCACCTAAACAGAACCGGACCAATGTCCTCACAGGGGGGTTTGCTAGTGCTGTTGGGGAGGGTTTAAACTAATTTGGCAGGGGGCTGGGCACCAGGATGTAGCATGAGAAAAGAGAAACAAGGTGCACAAAAGATTGGGAGAGACAGATAGCACTGGAGTAAGAAATAGTCTGACCCCACCTAATACCGTACTAAGAGACTATAAGGAGGTCTAAGATAAGTTTACAGTGCATGTGTGTAAATGCATGAAGCGTGGTAAATAAGGTTGGTGAGCTGCAGGCACAAATAGCCACATGGGAATACGTTGTCGTAGTGATAACGGAGACGTGGCTCAAAAAAGGACAGGATTGGGTACTAAATATTCCTGGATATAAGGTGTTCAGGAAAGATGGAGAAGGAAACAAAGGAGGTGGGGTGGCAGTATTGATTAAGGAAAATATTATAGTGCTGGAGAGAGAGGATGTCCTGGAGGGGTCAAGGACAGAATCTATTTGGTTAGAGTTAAGAAACACCAGAGGTGCCATTACACTACTAGGTGTATTCTATAGGCCACCATTAGTGGGAAGGATATAGAGGAGCAAATTTGCAGGGAAATTACAGAGAGGTACAAGAACTATAGAGCAGTGATAATGGTGGACTTCAACTATCCTAATATAGACTGGGATAGTAACAGTGTAAAGGGCAGAGAGGCGGAAGAATTTCTGAAGCGTGTTCAGGAGAACTTTCTTGATCAGTACATTTCCGGCCCAACGAGGAAGGAGGCATTGCTGGATCTGGTTCTGGGGAATGAGGTGGGTCATGTGGAGCAAGTGTCAGTAGGGGAACATTTAGGGAACAGTGATCATAGTATCATAAGGTTTAAATTAGCTATGGAATAGGACAGGGAGCAATCTAGAGTAAAAATACTTAATTGGAGGAAGGCCATTTTCAGTGGGTTGAGGCTGGATCTGGCCTGGGTAAATTGCAATCAAAGATTGGCAAGCAAAACTGTAATCAAACAATGGACTGCCTTAACAGAAGAGATGGTTCAGGTACAGTCGCGGTACATTCCCACAAGGGGCAAAGGTAGGGCAACCAAAGTCAGAGCTCCCTGGATGACAAAAGAGATAGAGAGTAACATGAAGCAGAAAAAGTGGGTGTATGACAGATGGCAGGTTGAGAATACAAGTGAGAACCAGGCTGAATATAGAAAGTTCAGAGGGGAAGTGAAAAAGGAAATAAGAGGGGCAATGCAAGAGTATGAGAATAGACTGGCAGCTAACATAAAAGGGAATCCAAAAGTCTTCTATAGGCATATAAATAGTAAACGAGTAGTAAGAGGAGGGGTGGGGACAATTAGGGACCAACACATGGCGGCAGAGGGCATGGCTGAGGTACTAAATGAGTACTTTGCATCCGTCTTCACCAAAGAAGATGATGCTGCCAAAGTCATAGTGAAAGAGAGGTAGTTGAGATACTGGATGGGATACAAATTGATGAAGAGGAAGTACTAGAAAGGCTGTCTGTACTTAAAGTTTATAAGTCTCCAGGACCAGATGGGATGCATCGGGAAGTAAAGGTAGAAATTGTGGAGGTACTGGCCATAGTCTTCCAATACTCTTTAGATACGGGGGTGCTGCCAGAGGACTGGAGAATTGCAAATGTTACTCCCTTGTTCAAAAAAGGGTGCAAGGATAAACCCAGCAACTACAGGCCAGTCAGTTTAACCTCGGTAGTGGGGAAGCTATTCAAAACAATAATCAGGGACAATTAACAAATCACTTGGACAAGGGTGGATTAATTAAGTAAAGCCAGCACAGATTTGTTAAAGGCAAATCGTGTTTAACTAACTTGATTGAGTTTTTTGATGAGGTAACAGAGAGGGTTGATGAGGGCAATGTAGTTGATATACATGGACTTCCAAAAGGCGTTTGATAAAGTGCCAGATAATAGGCTTGCCAGCAAAGATGAAGCCCATGGAATAAAAGGGACTGTGGCAGCATGGATACGAAATTGGTTAAGTGACAGGAAACAGAGAGTAGTGGTGAACGGTTGTTTATCGGACTGGAGGAAGACATACAGTGGTGTTCCCCAGGGGTCGGTACTAGGACCACTGCTTTTCTTGATATATATTAATGACTTGGACTTGGGTGTACAGGGCACAATTTCAAAATTTGCAGATGAGACAAAACTTGGAAGTATAGTGAACAGTGAGGAGGAGAGTGATAGACTTCAAGAGGATATAGACAGGCTGGTGGAATGGGTGGACACGTGGCAGATGAAATTTAATGCAGAAAAGTGCGAAGTGATACATTTTGGTAGGAAGAATAAAGAGAGGCAATATAAACTAAAGGGTACAATTCTAAAGAGCAGAGACAGTTGAGAGGAGATTTGATAGAGGTGTTCAAAACCATGAGGGGTCTGGACAGAGTAGATAAGAGAGAAACTGTTCCCATTGGCAGAAGGGTCGGGAACCAGAGGACACAGATTTAAGGTGATTGGCAAAAGAACCAAAGGCGACATGAGGAAAAACTTTTTTACGCAGCGAGTGGTTAGGATCTGGAATGCACTGCCTGAAAGGGTGGTGGAGGCAGATTCAATCGTGACTTTCAAAAGGGAATTGGATAAGTACCTGAAGCAAAAAAAATTGCAGGGCTACGGGGAAAGGGCAGGGGAGTGGGACTAGCTGAAGTGATCTTGCAGAGAGCCGACACGGACTCAACAGGCCGAATAGCCTCCTTCCGTGCTGTAACCATTCTATGATTCTATATTTTGCACCCAGTCAGCAAACATGTATTGTTGCCGTGTTGAAAAGAACACAACTCCAATTTCATAACTATGAAGATAGGAGAGAGTATGTCAGAATTTTCAAGTTAGTCAGAAAGGGCAAGCAAGCCTGTCACAATAATTTATAATCGTTAGAATCCCTTGCCTTGCAAATTTTAGTCTACATTACTCTTCTTGTGAATGACCAATCAGAATATTTTTGAAATTATTCTCTGGGGAAAAAAAGAATTCTAATTGGACTGCACCACTCATTGTTTCTGTGTAAGTCGACACTCATCATTACTACAGAACAAATTCCTCATGTCACTATCGTGAACACCAAGAGTACATTGCAATTGTAGAATTTTTTTTAACAGGGAAAAGAAAGCCTGAGGAAAAGGTGGACCCCCCACCCAAAGTAACCCATTTTGACTCAGCAAAGTTTTGATAAATGTTCTAACCAACACAAAATCTGAGTGTATGTTCTTCCTCCCGCTGCTGTTCTGATAATGTCACTGATGGGGAAAACCCCTATGCTCCCCCTCCTAAAAGAAAAAAGGTGGTACCACAACTCCAACCTGATCCAAGCCTTCTTGGAAACCATACCAAGCTGGGAAATCGGCAGCCCCAGCCAGCAGCAAGGCCTTCCAGCGGACCAAGGCTTCGGAGCAGCATCCAGGCTGGTTTCAAATTGTGCCCTGCACTGTCCCTAATGAAGCCACTTCAGATTGCTCCCTGTAATGTTGCAATAGGGAGGGAGAGGCAACTCGAGGGTCTCCAGGTTATTAAGGGAATAGATTTTTTTTTTAAATCACATCTCCAGGAACTAATATTTTCTTTCATTAAATGGATCAGTCATTGCAAAGAAAAGAGTCTTTTCCCCATGACTTTTGTTCCTCTTTAATTTCTGTGTTTCTGTATGCAGACTATATCAACATATGCTGAAGATTTCAATTACACTGTTATGCTATATATTCAGTTGAACCCAGTATTTCCACTAATCCACTTCTTTACTACCTAGTATTGTGCAATGAGAAACGATTAATTAATAACCTTGTAGTAAAGGGGCCTTTAGGGAAGAGTGACCATAATATGATAGAATTTTATACTGATTTTGAAAGTGATTTAGTTAAATCCGAAACTAGGGTCTTAAATCTAAACAAACCAAACTACGTAGGGGTATGAGGAGCGAGTTGGCTAAGGTAGATTGAGAAGCTACACTAAAAGGTATGATGGTAGAGAAGCAATGGTTAGCATTTAAAGAATACATAATTTACAACAAATATACATTCCTTTAAAACACAAAAACCCCACAGGAAAAGTGGTCCAACCGTGGCTAACAAGAGAAGTTAAAGATAGTATTAGATCAAAGGAAGAGGCTTATAATGTTGCCAAAAAGAGCAGTAAGCCTGAGGATTGGAAGGATTTTAGAATTCAGCAAAGGAGGACCAAGAAAGGGAAAATAGACTATGAAAGTAAACTAGCGAGAGACATAAACAGACGGTAAAGGCTTCTGTAGGTATAAAAGGAAAGGATTAGCGAAAGTAAATGTGGGTCCCTTACAGGCTGAGACAGGAGAAATTATAATGGGGAATAAGGAAATGGCAGAGAAATTAAACAAATACTTTGTGTCTGTCTTCACGGAAGACGACGCAAAAAACATCCCGGAAATAGTGGAGAACCAAGGCTCTAGTGAGAATGAGGAACTGAAAGAAATTAGTAAAAAAAAAAAAAGTACTGGAGAAATTAATGGGACTGGAAGCCGATAAATCCCCTGGACCTGATGGCCTACATCCTAGGGTTTTGAAAGAGGTGGCTATAGAGATAGTGATGCATTGGTTGTCATTTTCCAAAATTCCATAGATTCTAGAACGGTTCCTGAGGATTGGAAGGTAACAAATGTAACCCCACTATTTAAGAAAGGATGGAGAGAGAAAACGGGGAACTACAGACCAGTTAGCCTGACATCAGTAGTAGGGAAAATGCTAGAATCGATTATTAAGGATCTGGTAATAGGGCACTTAGAAAATAATAGGATTGGGCAGAGTCAACACGGATTTATGAAAGGGAAATCGTGTTTGACGAATCTGTTAGAATTTTTTGAGATTGTAACTAGCAGAATAGATAAGGGGGAACCAGTGGATTAGGTGTATTTGGATTTTCAGAAGGCATTCGATAAGGTGCCACACAAGAGGTTATTAAACAAAATTAGGGCTCAGAGGATTGGGGGCAATATACTAGCATGGATTGAGGATTGGTTAACTGACAGAAAACAGAGAGTAGGAATAAACGGGTCATTTTCAGGTTGGCAGGCTGTAACTAGTGGGGTACCGCAAGGATCAGTGCTTGGGCCTCAGCTATTCACAATCTACATCAATGATTTGGATGAGGGGATCAAATGTAATATATCCAAGTTTGCTGATGATACAATGCTAGGTGGGAATGTATGTTGTGAGGAGGATACAAGGAGGTTTCAAGGGGATATAGACAGGCTAAGTGAGTGGACAAGAACATGGCAAATGGAATATAATGTGGAGAAATGTGAAGTTATCCAATTTGGTAGGAAAAATAGAAAAGCAGAGTATTTTTTAAATGGAGAGAGATTGGGAAATGTTGGTGTTCAGAGGGACCGGAGTGTCCTTGTACACAAATCACTGAAAGTTAACATGCAGCTACAGCAAGCAATTAGGAAAGCAAATGGTATGTTGGCCTTTATTACAAGAGGGTTTGAGTATAAGAGTAAAGACGTCTTACTGCAATTATATAGGGCTCTATGAGACCACACCTGGAGTATTGTGTACAGTTTTGGTCTCCTCACCTAAGGAAGCATATACTTGCCATAGAGGGAGTGCAATAAAAGTTCACCTGACTGGTTCCTGGGATGGGGGTATTGTCCTATGAGGAGAGACTGAGTAGACTAAGCCTAGATTCTCTAGAGTTTAGAAGAATGAGAGGTGATCTCATTGAAACATACAAAATTCTTACAGGGCTTGACAGGGTAGATGCAGGGAGGATGTTTCCCCTGGCTGGGGAGTCTAGAACCAGGGATCACAGTCTCAGAATAAGGGGTTGGCCATTTAGGACTGAGATTAGGAGAAATTTCTACACTCAGAGGTGGTGAATCTTTGGAACTCTCTACCCCAGAGGGCTGTACAGGCTCAGTCGTTGAGTATATTCAAGACAGAGATCGATAGATTTTTGAATATTAAGGGAATCAAGGGATATGGGGACAGTGCAGGAAAGTGGAGATGAGGTAGAAGATCAGCCATGATCTTATTGAATGGCGGAGCAGGCTCGAAAGGCCGAATGGTCTACTCCTGCTCTATTTCTTATGTAGCCAAGTAAATACATTGTTTCATCAAATTTCTTCCTAAATTAGCCTCATCGCATTATAAAATCATGGAACCTTATAGCATAGAAAGAGGCCATTTGGCCCATTGTGCCTGGGTTGGCTCTCTGATCTCTAAAGTTAAGTGCCATTTATTATTTTGTAATACATTAGTTAACAAACATATAACCTACTATGGTTGAAGACAAGAATCTGTTAATTTGCCATAACTAACTTTACCAGTCCAAAGCCCAGAACCCTGTGTGCTAAACTGTGGTACTCAAATCAGCTGTCAACGGCAATCAAATACCACTCCTCAAAGTATCTTAAGAATAAGCTATTAACAGCTGAAAAACAAGGCTACATTGTACTACGCTAGTCTTTCTGGAACTAATCTGCTCCAGTGGAAAAGAATGTTTGCAACAATGCATAATATTCATTCCCTCAACCCCAAATCGCTCCACTTACATCAGCAGATCTCTATGGCTACTTAATCAAAAACTTGTAATAGAAAATGTCAAATATTAACTGTAAAATGCTATTAAATGCACTCTGTAAAACTATATTATCAGTCTAATCAACAGTACAGTTTGCAGCAAAGCAATATCAGTCAACTTGGGGCATTAGATTAAACCTAGGATCTGCGAAGGACTAAAATAAAATGAACAGGTAGCAAATTCAAGCTTTATACATGTAACCAGAGTGAAGTGAAAAAAGTTACATACACCAGATACAATATTCACGTATAATTTTGCTTCTGTTACACTCTCTTTTGCATAAGTGATTTGTGAATATCGGGTATCGGTAACACTATAAACATACACAGTTAATTTTAAGTATTATTTTGAATATTATTTTCTACACTGGAAGTAAATTCAGATTAGACTGTCTAAGAACAACAGATCTTCATGGCATTGCTCATGGGGAGAGAAAAAAGAGAAAATATTGATTTAGAGTACTCAGGGTACCAAGTTTCAAAAAATCTTTCCAGGCTGTAAACATAATGGGCCAAAATTTGCTCGAACAGGGCATCTTGCAGCGTGCCCGGTTAGTTAGACTTTTCCCGCACCCTTCAGCTCAAATTTATTTTTGTCCTGTTAAGTTGCTGGAAGTGCTTTTTGAAGATGATATTCTGGTGTTGGATCTAGTCAACAACTTGAACAATAGGCTAACTGGTACATGCCCCAAAGTAGATGATTGTGACTTGGCACAGCTCAAGAAAAGATTTCAAAAATATTCATTGAAAAGCTGCTTAGTTATCTTACCTACACCCATTGCCGCTGAAACTCTCATCCACGCCTTCGTCACCTCCAAACTATTATTCTAAATCTCTCCTCACAGGCCTTCAGAGTTCCCACCTTCATAAACTACATTATGTCCAAAACTCTCACCTGTATTGCCAACCTCAATTGACTCCCCAAACCTCAAAGTACCAAATTCAAAATCTCAGTTCTCATCTACCAGCTCGACCACATTCCCCCAGTCCATGTCCTTTTGTGTTGAAACTAGACTCCTTTACATTCCCACTCTCCTCTGGGCCTTCAGCTGTGTTGGACCTGCACTTTACTGCCCTCCCTAGACCCTCCTGTCTGGTTACCTCTCTCCCCTCCTTAAAACCGATCTCTTTGACCATTCCTTTGGCCACATCCCTTTATTTTTCCTCCATCAGTATGTGGTGCCCAGCTGTTGACTCTGAAGTGCTTTGTAATATTTGATTGTTGGAGGCACTATAAAATTCTGGTAGCTGCTAAATGTGACAATATTGCTGTGCTAACTGTGGAATCATACACTAAGTTCAAATGGAACATAATTTGCAATAATTAATTTTCAAGAAAATGACTTGAAATCTATAGCATTCCATTTTGAACATTCAACATTCTGTGAGTCACCATTGACCAGAAACTTAACTGGACCAGCCACATAAATACTGTGGCTACAAGAGGTCAGAGGCAGGTCAGTATTCTGCAGCGAGTGACTGCCCAAAGCCTTTCTACCATCTACAAGGCACAAGTCAGGAGTGTGATGGAATACTCTCCACTTGCCTGGATGGGTGCAGCACCAACAACACTCTAGAAGCTCAACACCATCCAGGACAAAGCAGTCCATTTGATCGGCACCCCATCCACCACTTTAAACATTCACTCCCTCCACCACTGGCACAACATGGCTGCAGTGTCTGCAAGATTCACTGCAGCAACTAGCCATGGCTTCTTCGACAGCACTTCCCAAACCCAAGACCTCTACCACCTAGAAGGACAAGGTCAGCAGGCGCATGGAAATACCACCAAATCCAAGTCACACACCATCCTGACTTACAAATATATCACCGTTCCTTCATCGTCGCTAGGTCAAAATCCTGGAACTCCCTACGTAACAGCACTGTGGGAGTACCTTCACCACACGGACTGCAGCAATTCAAGAATGCGGCTCACCACCACCTTCGAGGGCAATTAGGGCGGGCAATTAATGCTGGCCTCGCCAGCGATGCAGACATCCCATGAATGAATAAATAACAAAAAAAAACTATTGCAACACATCGCATTTTTCAAAAAATAATTCTATTTTGAAATGATATGGTCATTGACTTTATTCCTACTATTAACATATTTAACCAGCAAAAGATAATGTAAAAGAATACTTACAGGTTGTATATTTTGTAATGGCTTTTATGCTTTACATCCAGAAACCTAGGTTAAGACAAAAAAAAGTTTTTAGACTTGACAAAATGGTTTGCCACTAAACTTTCAACTGAAAACTTAAAAATTACACTCCTCTAAATACTAATTTGTAAATCAATGGTAACCTTAATTAAATATTTTTGCATGGTTTCGCATCAATAATGAAATTATCAATTTGCATAATTTAGGCAGTCTCCGTTAGACCAAAATTAAGCCAGCCTTTCCTTTCAATGACTGTTTAAACAGAGGTCATGATGTGGAGATGCCAGCGTTGGACTGGGGTGGATAAAAATGAGAAGTCGCACAACACCAGGTTATAGTCCAACAGATTTATTTAATTTTACAAGCTTTCGAAGCAGTTCGCTCCTTCGTCAGGTAAGTTAGCAATGAGAGAATCTCCCAGAATTCACAATTTAAACCCAGACAAAATCTATTCACATTATTCCCTGCAACAAAGAGCACAGCCAAGACAATGAGATGTGTCCCAGGGGGTCCAACGTGTCAAACCACCTGCTGGCTGCATATCCTGTCAATTTGTGTTCTTGTGTTAGCCTTTTTAAAAAAAAAACACCTGGGAAGACCGGCCATGATGTCAAGTCACGTTCTGTATCGTGACATGAACCCGATATCGCGATTGAGGCCATCCTCATGAGTGCGAAACTTGGCCATCAGTTTCTGCTCTATGATTTTGCGCTGTCGTGTATCTCGAAGGCCGCCTTGGAGAACGCTTACCCGCATATCCGAGGCTGAATGCCCCTGGCTGCTGAAGTGTTCCCCGACTGGGAGGCAACCCTCCTGCCTGGCGATTGTTGCGCGGTGTCCGTTCATACGTTGTCTCAGTGTCTGCATGGTCTCGCCGATGTACCATGCTCTGGAGCATCCTTTACTGCAACGTATCAGGTAGACAACGTTGGCCGAGTCACATGAGTATGTACCATGTACCTGGTGGGTAGTGTCTTCCCAGGTGTTTTTTTTTTTTTGTCTGGGTTTAAATTGTGAATTCTGGGAGATTCTCTCATTGCTAACTTACCTGACGAAGGAGCGAACTGCTTCGAAAGCTTGTAAAATTAAATAAATCTGTTGGACTATAACCTGGTGTTGTGCGACTTCTCATTTTTGTTTAAACAGAGAAAAAGGGGGTTGATTAGAAACACATTTGAAGCCAGGCAACAGAATGTAGCTACTTAACTTTTACTGATGACTCTTCACGACCACGAGCAGAATTTTTTTTTTTAAGAATTTCAACAATTTTTAAACTCAAAATCAAACAATTACATTAATCATGCATATATATGGACAGATGGGCAAAGGTTGTACAGTAATAAAACACACAAGCAAAGCCATTTGACACTTTATGCACACAAAAAACTATTGGGGAGCCAGAGGACTGAATTTGGATCAAATGTGCTATTCAACTTCTTGGTGCATCTCAAAACAATATTAAGAAGAACATAAGAAATAGGGGCAGGAGCCTGCTCTGCCATGCAATAAGATTATGGCTGACCTTTTACATCAACTCCACTTTCCCACCCTATCCCCATATTCCTTGATTCCCCTTAGTGCCCAAAAATCTATCTCAGTCTTGAATATACAGCGCTCCGAAAGCTTGTGATTTCAAATAAAGCTGTTGGACTATAACCTGGTGTTGTGCGACTTCTCACTTTTGAATATACTCAACAACTGAGCATCCACAGCCCTCTGGGGTAGAGAATTCCAAAGATTCACAACCCTCAGTGAAGAAATTCCACCTCATCGCAGTCCTAAATGGCCGACCCCTTAGCCTGAGACGATGATCCCAATTCTAGACTCTCCAACCAGAGGAAACAGTCTCTCAGCATCTACTTGGTCAAGCCCTCTAAACATTTTATACATTTCAATGAGATCACCTCTCATTCTTCTAAACTCCAGAGAATATAGGCCCACTCTACACAATCTCTCCTCATAGGACAACCCTCTCATCCCAGAAATCAATCTAGTGAACCTTGGTTGCACCCCCTCTAAGGCAATAAATCTTTCCTTAGGTAAGGAGACCAAAACTGTATGCAGTACTCCAGGTCAGGTCTCACCAAAGCCCTATATAATTGCAGCAAGACTTCCTTACTCCTATACTCCAAGCCCCTTGCTATAAAGGCTAACATGCTATTTGCCTTCCTAATTGCTTGCTGTACATGCATGTTAACATTAAACATGAATCACAGAAAGTTAAGAAAAGCTAAATACTGTGGATGCTGGAAATCTGAAATAAAAACAGAAAATGCTGGAAATACTTTGCAGGTCAGGCAGCATCTGTGGCGAGAGAAACAAAGTTAACGTTTCAGGTCGGTGGCTTTTCATCAGAACTGGAAAAAGTTAGAGATGTAACAGTTTTTAAGCAAGTACAGAGGCAGGGAAAGGGGGGAGGGGAGGAAAGAACAGAAGAGAAGATCTGTGATAGGGTGGAAGGCAGGAGTGATTAAATGACAAAAGGGATGATGGTGCAAGGCAAAAGTGGGTGGCAATGGCACAAGTAAAGAAACAAAAGATGGGTCGAGAGGAGCTGTAAATGGCAACAGCAGAACCATGACCAGCACCTGCTGTTTGAAAAAAATGGGAGCAGTGGTTATGATCTGAAATTATTGAATTCAATGTTGCGGCCGGAAGAACATAAGAAACAGGAGCAGGAGTAGGCCATTCGGCCCCTCGAGCCTGCTCCGCCATTCAATAAGATCATGGCTGATCTGATCTTGGCCTCAACTCCACTTTTCTGCCCGCTCCCCATAACCCTTGATTCCTCTGTTTTTCAAAAATCTGTCTATCACCGCCATGAATATATTCAATGACTCAGCCTCCACAGCTCTCTGGGGTAGAGAATTCCAAAGATTCATGACCCAGAGAAGAAATTCCTCCTCATCTCAGTTTTAAATGGGCGACCTCTTATTCCAAAACTATGCCCCCTAGTTATAGATTCCCCCACAAGGGGAAACATCCTCCCTGTCAAGCCCCCTCAGAATCTTATATGTTTCAATAAGATCACCTCTCATTCTTCTAAACTCCAATGAGTATACGCCCAACCTGCTCAACTTTTCCTCATAAGACAACCCCTTCAACTCAGGAATCAACCTAGTGAACCTTCTCTGAACTGCCTCCAATGCAAGTATATCCCTCCTTAAATAAGGAGACCAAAACTGTACGCAGTACTCCAGGTGTGGTCTCACCAACGCCCTGTACAGTTGTAGCAAGACTTCCCTACTTTTACACTCCATCCCCCTTGCAACAAAGGCCAACATTCCATTTGCCTTCCTAATTACTTGCTGTACCTGCATGCTAACTTTTTGGGTTTCATGTACGAGGACACCCAGATCCCTCTGTACCGCAGCATTCTGTAGTCTCTCTCCATTTAAATAATATTTTGCTTTTTTATTCTTCCTACCAAAGTGGATAACCTCACATTTTCCCACATTGTACTCCATCTGCCAAATTTTTGCCCACTCACTTAATCTAACTATATCCCTTTGCAGACTCTGTGTACTCCTCACAACTTGCTTTCTCACCTATCTTTGTATCGTCAGCAAATTTGGCAACAGTACACTCGGTCCCTTCATCCAAGTCATTACTATAGATTGTAAATAGTTGAGGCCCCAACACTGATCCCTGTGGCACCCCACTAGTTACAGTTTGCCAACCTGAAAATGACCCATTTATTCCAACTCTCTGTTTTCTGTTCGTTAGCCAATCCTCTATCCAATTTAATATATTACCCCCAACACCGTGAGCTCTTATCTTGTGCAGTAACCTTTTATGCGGCACCTTATCGAATGCCTTCTGGAAATCCAAATACACTACATCTACTGGTTCCCCTTTATCCACCCTGCTCGTTACATCCTCAAAGAACTCTAGTAAATTTGTCAAACACAATTTCCCTTTCATAAAATCATGTTGACTCTGCTTGATTGTATTATGATTTTCTAAATGTCCTGCGATTACTTCCTTAATAATGGATTCCAGCATTTTCCCAATGACAGATGTTAGGCTATCTGGCTTATAGTTTCCTGCTTTCTGTCTCCCTCCTTTCTTGAATAGGGGAGTTACATTTGCGGTTTTCCAATCCGCTGGGACCTCTCCAGAATCCAGGGAATTTTGGTAGATTACAACCAGCGCATCCACTATCTCTGCAGCCACTTCTTTGAAAACCCTAGGATGCAGGCCAGCAGGTCCAGGGGACTTGTCCACCTTTAGTCCCATTAGTTTGCCTAGTACTTTTTCTCTAGTGATAATGATTGTTTTAAGTTCCTCCCTCCCTATAGCCCCTTGATTATCAATTATTATTGGGATGCTTTTAGTGTCTTCTACCGTGAAGACTGATACAAAATATTTTTTCAAAGTCTCTGCCATTTCCCTGTTTTCCATTATTAATTCCCCAGTTTCATCCTCTAAGGGACGAACGTTTACTTTAGCTACTCTCTTCCTTTTTATATACCTGCAGAAGCTCTTACTGTCTAGCAAAAAATATAAAAACAGTTTACTCCCATAATCTATCTTCTTCCTCTATTATTTTTTTAGTCATCCTTTGCTGGTTTCTAAAAATCTCCCAAACCTCTGGCCTACCACTAATCTTTGCAACATTGTATGCCTTTTCCTTCAATTTGATACCATCCTTAACTTCCTTAGTTAGCCACGGATGGTTCCTCCTTCTCGTAGAGTCTTTCTCTCACTGGAATAAACCTTTGGTGAGAGTTATGAAATATCTCCTTAAATGTCTGCCACTGCTTATCTAAGGTTGCAAAGTGTCTAATCGAAAGATGAGGTGCTGTTCCTTGAGCTTCCGTTGAGCTTCATTGGAACAGTGTAGGAGGCAGAGGACAGAGAGGTCAGAGTGGAAGTGGGACGGAGAATTATTAATGTTAATAATAATTAATGTTAATTATAGAATATGCATTCTACCCACATACTGTAGGAATAGAGGCTAGCTTGATTGACAATACCACAGAACCAGTTCACATGCACATCAATCTCCACAGTACTAGTCACAAAATACTCCAAAGTCAACTGAAAATGCTCAATTGTTGTCTACTAGGACTTCCAAAAAGCGTGTGATAACGTACCCCACAATAGGTCACTCTGCAAGACAGAATTTTGTGGCATCAGTGGAGAGCTGCTACAATGGTTTAGAAATTGGCTACATTCTTGACCTGGAGTACTGTGTACAGTTTTGGTCTCCTTACCTAAGGAAGGATATACTTGCCTTAGAGGGGGTGCAACAAAGGTTCACTAGATTGATTTCTGGGATGAGAAGACTGTCCTATGAGGAGAGATTGAGTAAAATGGGCCTATATTCTCTGGAGTTTAGAAGTGTGAGGTAATGCATTTGGGGAGGGCTAACAAGGCAAGGGAATACACAATAAATGGTAGGATACTGAGAAATATAGAGGAACAGAGGGACCTTGGAGTGCACAGGTGTCCACAGATCCCTGAAGGTAGCAGGACAGGTAGATAAGGTGGTTAAGAAGGCCTTTATTAGCCGAGGCATAGAATAAGAGAGCAGAGAGGTTATGCTAGAACTGTATAAAACACTGGCTAGGCCACAGCTGGGGTACTGCATACTGTTCTTTCTGGTCACATTACAGGAAAGATGCAATTGCACTAGAGAGGGTGCAGAGGCGATTTACGAGGCTGTTGCCAGGACTGGAGAATTTTAGCTATGAGGAAAGATTGGACAGGCTGGGGTTGTTTTCTTTGGAACAGAGGAGGCTGAGGGGAGACTTAAATGAGGTGTATAAAATTATGAGGAACCTAGATAGGATGGATAGGAAGCACCTATTTCCCTTAGCAGAGAGGTCAATAACCAGGGGGCATAGATTTAAAATAACTGGGAGAAGGATTACAGTGGAGTTAAGCAGAAATTTTTCACCCAGAGAGCGGTGGGTGTCTGGAACGTACTGCCTGAAAGGGTGGTCGAGGCAAAAACCCTCATTAAATTTAAAAAGTACTTGGATATGTACTTGAAGTGCTGTAACCTGCAAGGCTACGGATTAAGAGCTGGAAAGTGGGATTAGGCTGGATAGCTCTTTTTCGACTGGCGCAGACACGATGGGCCAAATGGCCTCCTTCTGTGCCGTAAATTTCTATGATTCCCGTAGGCAGAAAGTTGTGGTTAATGGCTATGAATCTGCTTGGAGGCTGGTTACTAGTGGTGTCCCACAGGGATCAATCTTGGGGGCCATTGCTTACTATTTTCATAAATGACCTAGATGTAGGTGTTGGGGGAATGGTCTGCAAGTTCGCAGACGGCATTAAAATTTGAGAGAGTCAGGACTACATAGGGAAAGGAACTTCTGCAAGCAAATCTACATGTGCTGGGGGAATGGGCCAAACTCTGCCAGTTGGCCTTCAACTTAGATAAGTGCAGTGCAATACACTTACAAGCTATATGATACCGAATTAAAATCAGCTGAGAGAAAGGGATCTTGCCATTCTGTTCATAAGCTTCTCAATGTTCATGACCAATGCAGAGAGGCCGTATAGAAATATTCAACATAAAACAAAGCACACCGTCTTGAGTGTGGGATGGCGGAGTGGAAACATGGCTTCTGATATTTTTGGTGTTGAAACCCACAATTCACCCAGAAAAGGATGCTAGGTTAGCAAATCTTCCTCAAATCTGCCATCCAGAAAATGAATTTACTGAAGCCTGCAAGGGAGGGAGAGCACTTCTAGTAAAAGATCTTGTTTCGAGAGAGATACTTACCTAGTAGTTGATATCTCTCAGTCCATCTGTGGAGGAATATTTATTTTTGGTTTGTTGTATTGATGTCCAGCAACTACTACTGAGGGAGGCTTCAGCAATTGGATGTTAATTAGAATCTCTGAAACCTATTATTCCCTTCCCCGAGGGTTGCCTTTGGCTTATAGGACACTTTACAATGATTGGCATTGGCACATCCTCAGCATTAAACTGGTTTGATAAGTTCTCAGCATTGACTTGTGCCAGTGAGATTTTGGCATTGTCCGACTGGGACCAGCTGGATTCAATGAACTTGGTGACTTGATTCAGAGTGGCTGGCTTTCTTTTGCTTTGAGCTTCTCAACTTGCCCTGATTAATAGACTATGGGGCATAATCCTCTGTGGAAGTGTATTTTGAGAAACTGAACAAATATACAGGCAGCAATGTCACGTTTTGGTGACGCACTGTTTTGTGCATTTATTATGCCAGTGATTGGAAATGGGCTGCTGCATTTGGACAGTATTTAAAGCCTTGGGGTAGACATACCATCCCCACTTAGTTTGTACTGAACAACAAAGTCTAGCTGAGAGGAGACAAACTCTGTGCTGAGTGAAAAGTTCCAATTTTGTGCTTTAGACCATTGGTTTATTAGTTCTTTTGTTTCTGTTGGTTTTTATTGCACTGCTTTTACATGGCCAACTGGAGAACATGTGGTTGCTCAATGGTTATTGCCATCTGGCTTGGGAGGAATGCTGCTTGAAGCTGTACCTGGAATAAGGCCGATAGTGTAGATTCTATTTTATTTCATATGTGTGTCCTAATAAGGACAGCACCAAGTTTGTTGATATTCATTCCAGAGTGAGGGTAATCAAACATTGTCATAATGGACCATTATAATGAGCCACATATAAAGAATAAAATTACCAATTCAAGGAATTATACATAAAAACATTTCATCCCTCGGTTAGGTTTTCAAGGACAACTGCAGGAGGCTTTGCAGACCAGTAAACCAGGGCTTGTGGATCAAATGTGACCCACAGGCCATAGTCTGGGTAGATACACTCTAGAGGTTAGTCAGATCACAACACTTCTAATTTTCAGGATAAAAACAAATATGAACTGGCCAGTTTGGAAACTGAACAACTATAAAGGATTCTCTAATCTAACCTATTTCTGTTAAGAAACTGAAGGCAAAAGTTTTGTCCTAATTCAACAGGGAGAAATGTAAAAGCAGAGAAGATAACCTTTTTAGCTGAGGAAAAATAAACAGTGGCAATGGCACAGATGGTGAGGACATGGGAGCAGGAGATCATGTACGAGAGTACCTATCTGTAATATCACAAGGTCACTTTCCCCAAGAGATGATCAAGCTAGACTTTACTCCTACAACGTGTGGAGGATGTTTAAACGAAGAAACAACTTGCATTTATATAGCACCTTTAATGTAGTAAAACTTCCCAAGGCGCTTCACAGGAGTATAAGACAAAAAATGACACCAAGCCACATAAGGAGAAATTAGGGCGGGTGACCAAAAGCTTGGTCAAAGAGGTAGGTTTTAAGGAGCGTCTTAAAAGGAGGAAAGAGAGGTAGAGAGGTGGAGAGGTTTAGGCAAGAAATTCCAGAGCTTAGGGCCTAGGCACGGCCACCAATGGTTGAGTGATTGTAATCAGGGATGCTCAGGAGGGCAGAATTAGAGGAGCACAGATATCTCAGGGGGTTATGGGGCTGAAGGAGATTACAGAGATGGGGAGGGGCGAGGCCATGGAGGGATTTGAAAACAAGGATGAGAATTTTGAAATCGAGGCGTTGCTTAACCGGGAGCCAATGTAGGTCAGCGAGCACAGGGGTGATGGGTGAACGGGACTTGATGTGAGTTAGGACACGGGTAGCCGAGTTTTGGATCACCTCAAGTTTACGTAGGGTAGAATGCGGGAGGCCGGCCAGGAGTGCGTTGGAATAGTCAAGTCATGGATGAGGGTTTCAGCAGCAGATGAGCTGAGGCAAGGGCGGAGATGGCAATGTTACGGAGGTGGAAACAGGTGGTCTTAGTTATGCTGCGGATATGTAGTCGGAAGCTCATTTCAGGGTCAAATATGACACCAAGGTCAGGTAAAATATTGAATTGGAGGATAACACTGTTGTCACATACCGTACGTATCCAGTACCAAAAGTAGTCCAGTTGTACTTCACATTTTAAAACAGGAAGTAATAAGCTCTTTTTAAGAAATGTATTCCAACATCTTAGTGCAGTAATGAACAAAGAGGATACTGATTAGAGAAAAGGGATTTCCATAAAAGTAAAGGAAGTCAGGAGGTCCAATATATTATACAGCTAGCATCACAAGCAGCAAAATGAGAATGCACTCAACTGCATTTTCTTTTTCATCCTAGCTGGCAGATCAAGACAACAATTTACAAGAACAGTGAATTTACCTTAAAGAACAGCTCCAACTTAGGGGGCAGCTATCTAAAGTCAACAACATGGCCATGGCTGCTACATTTTTCTCATCAAGGGTGGGCAACTTCTCTATTCACCGTTTCTACAGACCTTATGCAGCGACTGCAGAAGATCTGGTAGTCAAAACTAAAGTCGTAAAACACAGCTTTCAAACAACTACAGGAAACTCTCTTTTAACCGGCACCCAAATAACCGGAAATCTCTCTTAACCGGCAAAATTCTTGAGTAGGTAACCGGGGTTTTCCTTCATCTCTCCTTTAAAAATAACTTTAAAACCCCCCCCCCCCCCCGAGGCATTTGCCTTGTATCGGAGCATGTAGATTGGGAGGGGAATGTGCAGCCCGGGTAGGCAGCGGACACGACAGATGGTCAGCTGGTGGTCCCCGGGGAGACGGAGCTCCGAATGCAGGCGCATGTCAGTGTGTACGGGGCTCTCGTACGTTGGGAGATATAACTCTCCGTTATCCGGACTTTTTGATTAACCGGCACCACGCCGGTCCCGTCGGTGCCGGTTAATAAAGAGTTTCCTGTATATATGATATTTGTTGATGCTGCTGCTGTGGAATCTACCTCACTGCACAAACAGGGTGGATTGCCCAGCACTAGGAACCATGCAAAACAAATTAATTTACTTGGTCCTACAGATAGCACTGCTCAACTCTCAGCTAGTTGACCTATGAGCTGGAGCAAGTACAATGAATCTTCCTGCTTGATGGAGGAGGGAGGTATGCGGGGGACTCCCTGTGCCACGGTCTAGAAACAATAAAGGATTACTATTAATTACACTGCCAAATTCATTAAGCCCTAGTCAGTGATTGGTCTACCAAAAGCTTTGTTCTCATTAGTAATAGTTCAGCAAGTACTCTTGATTTTATATTAGAAAGATAAAGCATTGTGCACAGATACTTCAACAGAAGAAACACACATTAGCAGGGGAATAAACAGTGTCTGAGGTTCAGAACACTCAAAGAACTGTGCCAAATTTGGCAAAAACTGCCAACCTTTTTTGTCAAATAAGATCTGATCGATTTACAATTACTGTATTTTGGGAAGTCAGGTGTCGAACAGATATGGAAACCCAGCACTACGTTTAAAACTTTCAGAACCAAGTTACTGTCCACGCAGGTACCTATTTGCCTGATATGGAGTGTGTACTCTTGCTCCATATGGAATTACCCCATTGTTCAATATTCAGTTCTGGATGAGTCGCAATTTTCTCCAATGAAACAATGGGAAGACCAAAGCCATATAGTCTTCGATTCGCGCCACTCACTCTGTTCCCTCGCCACTGATTCCAACCCCGGCCACTGTCTCGGGCTGAACCAGATTGTTTGCAACCTCGGCGTCCCATTTGGCCCCCAAGCTGAGCTTCTGACCCCATATGTTCTCCATTACAAAGACCACCAGTTCCACCAATGCAACACTGCCCATCTCCACCCCGTCTCAGCTTATTTTCTGCGGAAACCCTCATCCATGCTTTTGTTACCTCCATAATGAAGTATTCCAATCCTCTTCTGGCTGGCTTCACATCTTCCACCCTCCATAAACATCAACTCATCCAAAACTCTGCTGCCCATATCCTAACCCGTATCTAGTTCCATTCATCCAACACCCCTGCGCTCGCTGACCTACAATGGCTCCCGGTCCACCAATGCCTCAACTTTAAAATGATCATCCTTGTTTTCAAATTCCTCCATGGCCTCGGCCCTCCTTACATCTCTGTAACCTTCTCCATCCCTACAACCCTCCAAGAACTCTGCGTTTCTCCAACTCCGGCTTGTTGTGCATCCCCCACCCCTGCGCCTTAGCATTGGTGGCCATGCCTTTAGCCGTCTAGGCTCTATGCTCTGGAATTCCCTCCTAAACCTCTCTCTCTCCTTTAAGACACTCGTTAAAACTGACCTCTTTAGCTATGCTTTTACTCACCCATCCAATTATCTCCTTCTTTGACTGAGTATCATTTTTGTCTGATTACGGTCCTGTGAAGCACTTTGGGATGTTTTACCACATTAATGGAGCTATATAAATGCAAGTTGTTGTTAATTCAAGCCTAAAGAGCTTAGGCACAGGTTGGGAAAAGCCAAAGCTCAAGGACCCTCCCCCCACACCCCAGTTGTGTACAGGGATACTGTACGTGGAACCAGCTAAAGCAAATTGTCTATTCAATTGTTATCAGTATACTGCAGTGCTGCAAACTTACCAGTCTCCTCTCAGATTACCATATATTCCACATATAGCTGACTCTGTTCCATCAGCTAAGTTATCTTAGAGCCATCTCAACTCAAAAGATGCCACTTACTTAACTACTAAAATGTGCAGTTTGCAAAACTTCCAGACCAAAATCCCTCCTGGCTAGTAAAGCATGTTTTAAGTATTATATAAACTGATGAATTCAAAATGTTATATAGTTTGCCCAGAGCCATTTTTTTCCCCACAGATGAGAGTTAAATGATTAATGAATGGCTCCAGGCTCCTTCCATAAATCTGGATGCCAATGGTGTTCCCAAATGGATTTTCCACCAAAAGGATCTATAAACTGATCTAGCTAGCATTCGGACATAAGCAAAGCGAAAGCCCATGACTTAGCAACATTTTCAATTACAATTTAGTTGGATTGTTATATCCCAACTAGTTAGGTCATTAGCATCAATGAACAAACTTTTCATTGGCATTGTAAATCTTCAAGATTGAAAACTTTCCTAGATGCCAAAGGCAATTCAATCACATTGGATAAGAAACCTTGTTTGATCAAGCTGGAACGCAACAGCCAAACTCCGTGGGTCACAATGCCTTTACATGTACCAACCTATCTTGCACATAAAACAGTTACTTTCTTTTTTTTCCCCCCACAGCAACATTCTAGATGAGATAATCCCAAATCTGGAGAAAATAATTAAATGAGTGATACATGAAAAGGACATCAACAATTCAAATCAATTTTTTGTGCTATAATTCTTATTAGGGCAACACGGTGGCATAGTGGTTAGCACTGGTGCTTCACAGCGCCAGGGACCCGGGTTCGAATCTGACCTCGGGTGACTGTCTGTGTGGAGTTTGCACATTCTCCCCGTGTCTGCGTGGGTTTCCTCCGGGTGCTCCGGTTTCCTCCCACAGTCCAAAAATGTGCGGGTTAGGTTGATTTGGCTATGATAAATTGACCCTTAGTGTTAGGGGGGAATTAAATATGTGGGGTTATGGGGGTAGGGTGGGATATGTGTACTGTGGGGATTAAAGCAGGGGACAGGGTACTGGATTTGGATGATCAGCCATGATCGTATTGAATGGTGGAGCAGGCTCGACGGGCCGAATGGCCTACTCCTGCTCCTAGATTCTATGTTTCTATGTTTCTGCAATCACTAAGGTGATCAATGATAGTGCACAGGAATGGAATACTTTACATTTTGGATGTCAAGCATCAAGCACTCCCTGGTCAGGGGCCCCATGTTAATTGCAGAGTAAAGCCCCCTCTACTTGGTGAGCTTGGCAAGAAGAGACTTAAACCTGAGAGCAGCAGGACAGGTTGGTAATGGGAATATCATTAGATGGGGCTGGGAAGTGGGGCTGGGAAGTGGTTATTTTAGCCAAGTAAGTGATACAGCTATAAGTGTCAATGTAATAATGCACCAAACTATGCACCAAACTAGTCCAAATCTGTTACTGCAGCAACAATTTTATATCTTTAACTAAAGCAGTGGCATTTCATGTATCTACTCATCCCCACCTTCCCATTGTTTGAGAAAATCGGTTTGTTGTTGTTGGACGGGGGAGGGGGTTGCATGGTTCCTTTTACAGTTCTATGGATGAGTGAACATAAACCTAATTTGGAGAAGGTGAAAGAAAATCTCATAATTGACCATAAATTTAAAAATATACTGCAAGAAGACTGAGGCATTAATAAAATCCTCAATGCAAAAAATACATTTCATTACTGAACGAATCTATATGGATAAAAATCGCTTATCCTCGGAAGTGAAAGTGGTGGTCTGGCAGCTCACTGCTATGCGCTGTTTTTCCGTTGGAGAAATACAGCAAGAGTACTTATTATATTGATCAAAGGGCCTTTTATGGGACTCCATTGCGATTCAGGGCTAGATTTTCCTTACTGGCCAAAAATCAAGGAAAATTAGGTGGGAAGGCCTACTGCCCCATCCAACCTGGATTCACTCCACCCTTCACTGTCCTGCACATAACCTGTACAGTGTCAATATGCAGTTACGGTGGGGTGCAGCAACCCACCCAATATCTGTTTTCTGCCAGTACTGCTGCTGACCCCAGGGGCTACCACGAGAGGGGTGGTGGCAGTCCCTGAGGCAGTGGCAGAAGGTCTACTAAACACCCGTTTCAAAAGGAGGGGACCGAGTAGTGGGAGCCCCTTTCTCTCCTCTGGCTGCACAACCGTACTTTTTTAGGCATCAGTCCAGTCTGTGGCCTAAAACAACTCATCAATCCTCAGGATTGTAGGGTTATTCTGATTCCTCTTCCTTCTGGTATTGCAGTGGCAATCCCAGTGTAGCAGTGCTGCATCTTCCTCACCCACAGCAGCAGGCTTCCTCTTGGTGGCAGAGATCCTGCCCTGTATAGATAATGACCTCCAACCCAGGAAGTTGGGTCAGAGTCATGCTAAGACACAAAAGTCTCAATCTGACCGTCCTCCAACGGGTGAAGCAAAATCCAGCTTTAGAAAATGTCGACAGGATTTTAGACTGCTCTATTTGACCTAACAAAGGCTCAGAAAGGTGTAGATGACTTACATCACTATATTTTTTGATGATATCAGTGCCTGAGTAACAAGTAGGCCTAATCAGAGACATTAGAGTAGGGGATGCACAATCACAGAGGGAAAAATATGATCGTAAATTGCCCGTCCCCACCCGTGCCTCAGACTATCTGCTGCTGAAAACCTCATCTATGCTTTTGTTTAAGACTTGACTATTGCAATGCTCTCCTGGCCGACCTCACATCTTCCACCCTCCATAAATTTGAGCTCATCCAAAACTCTGCTACCCGTATCCTAACCTGCACCAAGTCCCGCTCACCCATCACCCATGTGTTCGCGGACCTAAATTGGCTCCCGGTCCACCAACGCGTCAACGTTCAAATTCTCATCCACATGTTCAAATTGCTCCACGGCCTCACCCTTCCCCATCTTTGTAACCTCCTCCAGCCCTTGAAACCCTCAGAACTCTGGCCTCTTGTGCACCCTGCCCACTCCCTTCGCCCCACCATTGGCGGCCGTGCCCACAGCTGCATAGGTCCTAATTGAATTCCTTCCCTAAATCTCTCCGACTCTCTCCCTCTTTAAAATCTCTCTCTTTGACCAATGCTTTGGTCGCCCCTCCCAATATCCCTTTGGCTTGGTGTCAATTTTTGTCTGATTATGCTCCTGTGAAGCACGATATAAATGTGAATTCTTGTTGTAATTGATTAAAGAGAGGGTGACCAAAAAATTAACAGTTAAGCTAAGGCCATCCAAAACAAGACTAGGAAACAACGCAATACAAAAAACACCTCACTCAGGGTGCATTTATACAGCAGGTTTAGCACCCACACAAAGCAATATATTAAACTAGTGCAGTGTATGTGTGGATCTGAGGTCCGTCCTCCAGTGAGAATTTTCCATTCATTAAGTTCCGAATTTAAATATTTAAGTCTTCGCTGCCCAGTAGATTTCATGCATTGTTAGTTATTTTTCTTTAATAAAAGGAGTACAACCTGTGCACAACAATTTTTTTTAGCTGATGGGAAAACATTGTGTCTGCTCTGATAGTACCTTCACTAGTAATCAATTTGCTATCTGACGGCAGAAAGTTGTGTCTTGTAGGCCACATGCTGATTTATCAGGCAAGGCCCCAGAAGTAATCAAACTACTGGGAGCAGTACTCAGTTTTAAGGTGGCACTATTTAAAACAGACAATATAAAAAGCAAAGTCTCTCATATCTTCAGTATGCCTGAAACCTCATCTACTGGATATTCATTGGAATTTGTCCTCTTGGCCACTCAAATGCAAAACCATTATGCAGTTCCTTGTTCGACAGGAATGGACATAAACCAAATTGCACAAAAAATGTGAACTGGGAAAAATGGTGTTGCAGGCAAAAATGGAGATGCTCAAGTTCCAATGAAGCCACCAGCACGGTTTTACACTGATGGCCGCCATCCCCTGCATTGTGTGCGCGCATCAGCATTTTCTAACAAAAATCACTTCTACTTCTGTCCTGAAAGTTGTAGAATGATCATTTGGGCACATGGAACACCTAAGCACATTTACAGAATTTGTGCACAGCAGCCCAATCAGACGGGTTCCACACTGGTTAGCAATGAAATTGCATCCAGCAGTGTCCAAGTACTTCAAGCATGTAAATTGTACTTGAGAGCCTAAAGTATGCAAACTCAATCAAGGGGAGATTGATATAAAATATATAAAAGGTACTCGAGAGAGTGATGAAAAATGGACATTCAGGAAAGTGACATATGTCAGCCATAAGTGTTTGGCTTATATTCCAGGGGCGGGGGCGGGCAAGGATCTTTGAAAACAATGGCAGAATTTACCAATTTGTTTTTGAACTGCCTTTTTGGAGGCTATTGAACAGCCTCTCCCGTTTCAGGTATGTATACCCTTGGTGTGCCAGACTGCAACTGTGGTTCCTATCCACAAGAGGATCCTAGTGAGCTCACAAACTAGAGGATTTGCGCTTTTAAGACAGTTCTTTGGCTTGATGTGACATGTGTATCAGATACTACATAGGCTTGGCGAGCAATCAGAAAGAAACAGGCTACATTGCTCTCATCTAGAAAAGGTTGTGGTTTAATAAGAGATTGCAAAGTGTCATAAGGTTCAGGAGAAACACACTTGCATTACTTCCATGGATTTTAGTATCTTTTTTGCTCTAGTGCCTCCTGCAGTCCTCATGAAGAAGATGCAAACTATGATATGAAGTCAAATGTTGGATTTTATCTGGGATGTGTACTCTGCTCTAAGATCTGTGTATGGGTAGATGGGAGAGTCCTTGAACCTATCCCTCTCAAAGATGAGCGAGAGAAGGTTTACGGTGGTAGATGGAGTGCTGATCAAATGGACTGCTTTGTCCTGGATGGTGTCTAGTTTATTGTGTTGTTGGAGCTGCACTCATCCAGGCAAGTGGAGAGTATTCCATCACACTCCTGACTTGTGCCTTGTAGATGGTGGAAAGGCTTTGGGGAGTCAGGAGGTGAGACACTCGCCACAGAATACCCAGCCTCTGACCTGCTCTTGTAGCCACAGTATTTATGTGGCTGGTTCAGTTGAGTTTCTGGTCAATGGTGACCCCCAGGATGTTGATGGTGGGGTATTAGATGATGGCAATGCCTTTGAATGTCAAGGAGAATTGGTTAGATGCTCTCTTGTTGGAGATAGTCATTGCCTGGCACTTAAGTGGCATGTAACTTTCACGCCACACATCAGCCCAAGCCTGAATGTTGTCCAGGTCTTGCTACAGGCAAGCATGGACTGCTTCATTATCTGAGGAGTTGCGAATGGAACTGAACACTGTGTAATCATCAGCGAACATCCCCACTTCTGACCTTATGATTGACGGAAGGTCATTGATGAAGCAGCTGAAGATGGTTAGGCCTAGAACACTAATCGGACGGTAATTGGCCGGATTGGATTTGTCCTGCTTTTTGTGGGCAGGACATACCCGGGCAATTTTCCACTTTGTCGGGTAGATGCCAGAGTTGTAGCTGTACTGGAACAGTTTGGCTAGAGGCATGGCTGGTTCTGGAACACAAGTATTCAGCACTATAGCTGCCATGTTGTCGGGGCCCGTAGCCTTTGCTGTATCCAGTGTGCACAGCCGTTCCTTGTTATCATGTGGAGTGAATCGAATTGGCTGAAGACTGGCTTCTGTGATGGTGGGGACCTCAGGAGGAGGCAGAGATGGATTATCAACTCAGCACTTCTGGCTGACTATGGTTGCAAATGCTTCAGGCCTTGTCTTTTGCACTCACGTGCTGAACTCCGCCATCACTGAGGATGGGGATGTTTATGGAGCTTCCTCCTCCCATTAATTGTTTAATTGTCCACTAGCATTCACGACTGGATGTGGCAGGACTGCAGAACTTTGATCTGATCCGTTGATTGTGCGATCGCTTAGCTGTCTAAGCTTCCGCTGTTTAGCAGGCATGTAGTCCTGTGTTACAGCTTCACCAGGTTGGCACCTCATTTTTAGGTAAGTCTGGTACTGCTCCTGGCATGCTCTTCTACACTCCTCATTGAACCAGGGTTGGTCCCCTGGCTTGACGGTAATGGTAGAGTGAGGGATATGCTAGACCATGAGGGTACAGATTGTGGTGGAATACAATTCTGCTGCTGCTGATAGCCCACAGTGCCTCATGGGTGCCCAAGTTTTGAGCTGCTAGATCTGCTCTGAATCTATCCCATTAGCACGGTGGTAATGCCACACAACATGATGGAGGGTGTCCTCGTGCAGTGGTCAATCCTACCAATACTGTCGTGGGCAGATACATCTGCGACAGGTAGATTGGTGAGCATGAGGTCAAGTAGGTTTTTCCCTTGTGGTGGTTCTCTTACCGCCTGCTGCAAGTCCAGTCTGGCAGCTATGTCCTTCAGGACTTGACCAGCTTGGTCAGTAGTGGTGCTGCCAAGTCACTCTTGGTGATGGACATTGAAGTCCCCCACCCATTCTTTGTCTTTTCTGTCCTTGGTGCTTCTTCCAAGTGGTGTTCAGTATGTAGGAGTACTGATTCATCAGTTGAGGGAGAGTAGTAGGTGGTAGTCAGCATGAGGCTTCCATGCCCATGTTTGACCTGATGCCATGAGACTTCATGGGTTCCGGAGTCAATATCGAGGACTCCCAGGGCCATTCCCTCCTGACTGTATACCACTATGCTGCCACCTCTGGTGATGGAGGAGTCTGGGATGTTGGTTTGATTGTGAGTATGTCAGGCTGTTGCTTGACTAGTCTGTGGGTCAGGACTCCCAAGTCTGGCCTAAGTCCCAGATGTTTGTGAGGAGGACTTTGCAGGGTCAACTGGCTGGCTATGCCTTTGTCGTGTCTGAATCCGATGCCTAGGTCGATGCCGAGTGCTCCGTCCGGTTTTCTTCTTATTGTACTTTGGCATAGCGGTTTGGTACAATTGAGTGGCTTACCAGGCCATTTCAGAGGGCAGTTAAGAGCATTGCTGTGGGTCTTGAGTCACATAGGCCAGACTGGGTAGGGACAGCAGATTTCCTTCCCTGTAGGACATTAGTGATCCAGATTGTTTGTTTTTTTATGACACTCCGTTAGTTACATGGTCACTATTACTGATGCTAGCTTTTTAATTACAGAATTATTTAATTTACTGAATTTTAATTCCCCAGCTGCCGTGGTCGGGTTTGAACTCATGTCTCAAGATTATTAGTCCACCCTCTGGATTACTAGCGCAGTAACATAACCACTATGCTACTGTTGCGAAAGTTTTTGCAAGTTTGCTATGTTAGAAAGAAAAGAACTCGCATTTATATAGAACCTTTCACAGTCCAAGGACATCCCAAAGCGCTTACAGCCAATCAAGTACTTCTCAAAGTGTAGTTACTGTTATAATATAGATATCATGATGTGGAGATGCCGGCGTTGGACTGGGGTGGACAAAAATGAGAAGTCGCACAACACCAGGTTATAGTCCAACAGATCACGAACCCACTCAAGTCGACATACAACACAGACTACGCTGAGAGACTTTGCCGTCGTACCTCTCGCACACTCCTCAACCATCTCGTACACCAGCTCTACAGCAGACGTCGCAACCTCGAAACCAAGATAGAGTCCATGCTCTCAGCCTGTGCTCAGGACACAGCAGACCAGCTACGAGACACCGCCAAACAGACGAGGCAACGGAACTACGCTGCCTACATGCGCATCAAGAACAGGAAGCTTGAGAAACTCGGCGTAACCACCAGCTACAACCAAGCCTCCCCCGGTACCACGGTTGCAACCACAGGGAAGTCCATCGTCAACCTGTCGGACCACACCCTTCAACCAGACGAAATCGAAGTTCTCGCCCTAGGGCTCAAGTTCTGCCCCACCACCAAAATGGACCCCATCGGTCTCGCGGCGGACACAGAGGAATTCATCAGGAGAATGAGGATCCGGGAATACTACCACAAATCCCAAGATGTCAGCAACATTCCTAATGGGACAATCAATGATCCGGAACAGCAGACAGAGGGAACCGCAGTGCTACAACCGAGGAAGAAAGAGTCAAATTGGACCCCTCCGGAGGGTCGCAACCCTAAACTTGACATGTATGCTCAAGCTGTCAGGAAATGCATCAACGCCAGATTCATCAGCCGTACTCACAAGACAGTCCAGAATGTCACCCGAGCACAACGCAACGCCATCCACGCACTCAAGACCAACCGCAACATCGTCATCAAACCAGCGGACAAAGGAGGAGCCATCGTCATACAGAACAGAATGGACTATTGCAAAGAAGCATACCGACAACTGGACAACCAGGAACACTACAGACAGCTACCCGCAGATCCGACCAAAGAACACACCCGCCAACTCAATAGACTGATCAAGACCTTCGATCCAGACCTTCAAAACATCCTACGCGCTCTCATCCCACGTACTCCCCGCGTAGGAGACTTTTACTGCCTCCCAAAGATACACAAAGCCAACACACCCGGACGTCCTATCGTATCAGGCAACGGAACCCTGTGTGAGAACCTCTCTGGGTACGTCGAGGGCATCCTGAAACCCATCGTACAGGGAACCCCCAGCTTCTGTCGCGACACTACAGACTTCTTGCAGAAACTCAGCACCCATGGACCAGTTGAACCAGGAACACTCCTCGTCACGATGGACGTATCGGCACTCTACACCAATATCCCCCACAATGACGGCATCGCTGCGACAGCCTCAGTACTCAACACCAACAACAGCCAATCTCCGGACGCCATCCTACAACTCATCCGCTTCATCCTTGACCACAATGTCTTCACCTTCGACAACCATTTTTTTACCCAAACACACGGAACAGCCATGGGGACCAAATTCGCACCCCAATATGCCAACATCTTCATGCACAAGTTCGAGCAAGACTTCTTCACTGCACAGGACCTCCAACCAACGCTGTACACCAGATACATCAACGACATCTTCTTCCTTTGGACCCACGGCGAAGGATCACTGAAAGGACTACACGATAGCATCAACAGGTTCCATCCCACCATCAAACTCACCATGGACTACTCCTCAGAATCGGTTTCATTCTTGGACACACGAATCTCCATCAAAGACGGACGCCTCAGCACTTCACTCTACCGCAAGCCCACGGACAACCTCACGATGCTCCACTTCTCCAGCTTCCACCCTAACCACGTTAAAGAAGCCATCCCCTATGGACAAGCCCTGCGAATACACAGGATCTGCTCAGACGAGGAGGAACGCGATGGACACCTACGGACACTGAAAGACGCCCTCGTAAGAACGGGATATGACGCTCGACTCGTCGATCGACAGTTCCGACGGGCCACAGCGAAAAACCGCATAGACCTCCTCAGAAGACGAACACGGGACACAACCAACAGAGTACCCTACGTCGTCCAGTACTTCCCCGGAGCGGAAAAACTACGCCATGTTCTTCGCAGCCTTCAACATGTCACCGATGACGACGAACACCTTGCTAAGGCCATCCCCACGCCTCCACTACTCGCCTTCAAGCAGCCGCCTAACCTCAAAAGTACCATCGTTCGCAGCAGATTACCCATCTTTCAGGCGAACAGCAACCAAGACACCACACAACCCTGCCACGGCAACCTCTGCAAGACATGCCAAATCATGGACACAGATACCATCATCACACGTGAGGACACTACCCACCAGGTACACGGTACATACTCATGTGACTCGGCCAACGTTGTCTACCTGATACGTTGCAGTAAAGGATGCTCCAGAGCATGGTACATCGGCGAGACCATGCAGACACTGAGACAACGTATGAACGGACACCGCGCAACAATCGCCAGGCAGGAGGGTTGCCTCCCAGTCGGGGAACACTTCAGCAGCCAGGGGCATTCAGCCTCGGATATGCGGGTAAGCGTTCTCCAAGGCGGCCTTCGAGATACACGACAGCGCAAAATCATAGAGCAGAAACTGATAGCCAAGTTCCGCACTCATGAGGATGGCCTCAATCGCGATATCGGGTTCATGTCACGATACAGA
Source organism: Squalus acanthias (assembly GCA_030390025.1). Taxonomy (NCBI): domain Eukaryota; kingdom Metazoa; phylum Chordata; class Chondrichthyes; order Squaliformes; family Squalidae; genus Squalus; species Squalus acanthias. The sequence continues at coordinate 41,426,603 of CM059438.1, forward strand.
ACGTGACTTGACATCATGGCCGGTCTTCCCAGGTGTTTTTTTTTAAAAAAAGACTAACACAAGAACCTACACAGATTGACAGGATATGCAGCCAGCAGGTGGTTTGACACGTTGGACCCCCTGGGACACATCTCATTGTCTTGGCTATGCTCTTTGATGTAGGGAAAGATTTGAATATATTTTGTCTGTGTTTAAATTGTGAATTCTGGGAGATTCTCTCACTGCTAAACTTACCTGACGAAGGAGCGAACTGCTCCGAAAGCTTGTAAAATTAAATAAATCTGTTGGACTATAACCTGGTGTTGTGCGACTTCTCATAATATAGATAAACGTGTTAGCCATTTTGCATTCCAATTAATCAATTTTGGTTGAGGGCTAAATGCTGGCCTGATCCCCTGATCTTCTTTGAATAGTTCCATGGGATCTTTTGTTTACATATATGAGCCACACAGAAAAATAATTGTGGTAAGTATTTTATGCAACAATCGTATTTTAGTCATTCCTGAACAAGTAAATTTATGCCCATTGTTTACAAGTTAATCTCAGTTAATGGAATCCAGTTAATAGCGCTTGTACTATTGTACCGTCTCTTATGACAGATGTCCGGTTTTAAAAACAGGAGGAAGTTACTTAGACAATGCAACACGTGGGTCAAATCAAGTTCATATACAGCTCATTTAAACACTTCGGTCACCCCTTATTGCAACAATTAAAAGGAAACTAAGCAACTATCGTATGTTAGATCAGTGTTGTCTGATACATTAGCCACGTGGCTAATTGAATTTCTGATTAGCAAATAAAAAATGAATAATCAGTCGTTAGGCATGTGATTTCAATACTAATTTGCATGGCGTATGCATGCGTACTTTAACCTTTTTGTACGTTTGTTGGTAAAATACTAAGCCAAAAAAGCAGACTTAGAGTGTTTTTTGATCGTTGAGCGTTTTACTTCCTTAGTTACTGAATGATGATAGCTATTTGTTAACTAAATATACATGTTCTGTACATTTACCTGTATTGTGCGAGTGGGCCAAACTTCCTCTAAGGTTCCCCCCCTGCCCTAGCCCTGAACTCGCATCTTACTCCAGTTTCTCTCCCATCTCCCCTCATGACCTCTCTGCACTCATCTTGTCCATGAGAACCACCTCCTGCTCCCTCAACCCTATTCCCACCAAACTGCTGACCACCCAACTTCCTTTTCTGGCTCCCATGTTAGCTGATATTGTTAACGGTTCTCTCTCCTCAGGTACTGTCCCACTCTCCCTCAAATCTGCCATCATCACCCCTTTCCTCAAAAAGTCAACCCTTGATCCCTCTGTCCTTGCAAACTACCGCCCCATCTCCAACCTCCCTTTCCTCTCCAAAGTCCTTGAACGTGTTGTCACCTCCCAAATCCGTGCCCATCTTTCCCGCAATTCCATGTTTGAATCCCTCCAATTAGGTTTCCGCCCTTGCCACAGTACCGAAAGAGCTCTCATTAAAGTCACAAATGACATCCTTTGACACGGTTGACCACTCCATCCTTCTCCAACACCTCGCCACCGTAGTCCAGCTGGGTGGGACTGCACTCGCCTGGTTCCATTCGTATCTATCTAATCGTAGCCAGAGAATCACCTGCAACGGCTTCTCTTCCCGCTCCCGCATTGTTACCTCTGGTGTCCCCCAAGGATCTATCCTTGGCCCCCTCCTATTTCTCATCTACATGTTGCCCCTTGGCGACATCATCCAAAAACAGTGTCAGTTTCCACATGTACGCTGCGACACCCAGCTCTACCTCACTACCTCTTCTCTTGACCCCTCCATGGTCTCTAAATTGTCAGACTGCTTGTCCAAGATACAGTTCTGGATGAGCAAAAATTTTCTCCAATTAAATATTGGGAAGACTGAAGCCATTGATTTCGGTCCCCGCCACAAACTCCGTTCCCTAGCCACTGACTCCATCCGTCTCCCTAACATCTGTCTGAGGCTGAACCACACTTCGCAACCTTGGGGTCATATTTGACCCTGAAATGAGCTTCCAACCACATATCCGCAGCATAACAAAGACCGTCTACTTCCACCTTAGTAACATCGCCCGTCTCCGCCCTTGCCTCAGCTCATCCGCTGCTGAAACCCTCATCCGTGCCTTTGTTACCTCTAGACTTGACTATTCCAACGCACTCCTGGCTGGCCTCCCACATTCCACCCTATGTAAACTTGAGGTCATCCAAAACTTGGCTGCCTGTGTCCTAACTCGCACCAAGTCCCGTTGGCCCATCTCCCCGGTGCTTGCTGACCTATATTGGCTCCCGGTTAAGCAGCACCTCTATTTCAAAATTCTCATCCTGGTTTTCAAATCCCTCCATGGCCTCACCCCTTCCTCTCTCTGTAATCTCCTTCAGCCCCACAACCACCCCACCCCACCCAGAGATATCCGTACTCCTCTAATTCTGCCCTCTTGAGCATCCCTGATTATAAATTGCTCAACCTTTGGTGGTCGTGCCTTCTGTTGCCTAGGCCCCAAGCTCTGGAATTCCCTGCCTAAACCGCTCCGCCTCTCTACCTCTTTCCTCCTTTAAGACGCCCCTTAAAACCTACCTCTTTGGTCAAGCTTTTGGTCACCTGCCCTAATTTATCCTTATGTGGCTCGGTGTCAAATTTTTTTTGTCTTAAAATACTCCTGTGCAGCGCCTTGGGATGTTTTACTGCGTTAAAGGTGCTATATAAATACAAGTTGTTGCAGTTGTGACTGTAAAGGCTTTATCTACTAAAATTATTACATGTAGTCAGCAAATTCTAAAGAACTACATTGCATTGGATAACCTGAAAATTTTTTCCACAGAACGATACATTACACTGGCCTCAAACAACATGCTTGTCAAGAGTGCTGAAAATGCTAAGTAATGCTTCCAGTGTAAGCTTGCAATAGCAAAAGCAAGGCAACCTTTATCAAACTTCCTGTTCTCTATTTTTCCAGGATATTCTCCAAATTCTCTAAACATCAAACAAAACACTAACAAAATCTACATTTCACTTAAATTTGTCTCTACCAGTCCAACGGTATGCAGTGTCGTGTCAAAAACTGCAATTTGATTTAAGTACATTTACTAAATAGGATGGCATAGTCATTATTGGTAGGAAGAATGAGGAGGCCACATACTCCTTGGAAAATAAGTATCTAAATGGAGTAGAGGAATATGGAGGTACAGATACACAAATCACAAAGTAGCAACGCAAGTTAATAAGGCTATAAAAAAAGCAAAAAAAGCACTGGGTTTCATTTCTAGAGGGAAAAAATTGAAAAGCAGAGAAGTTATATTAAACTTGTATAGAACCTTGGTTAGAGAATACTTGGAATACTGTGAACAGTTCTGGTTGCCATACTGTAAAAAGCATATAAAGGCACTGGAGAAGGTGAAAAAAAGGATTTACCAGAATGATACCAGAACTGAGAGATTATGCCCATCAGGAAAAGATTGAACAGGCTGGGGTTCTTTTCTCTGGAAAAAAAGACTGAAGGGTGACCTGATCGAGCTCATTATTATGAAAGGGTTTGATAGGGTAGACGTAGATAAGATGCTTCCACTTTGGCAGGGGGGGGCGGGGGGCAGATGAGACCAGAACTAAGAGCCATAGTGACTAATAAATCCAATAGGGAATTCAGAAGAAACTTCTTTACCCAGAGAGTGGTAAGAATGTGGCGACTAGCATAGATGCATTTAAGGGGAAGCCAGATAAACACATGAGAGAAAGGACTAGAGGGATATGTTGATGGGGTTAGTTGAAGGGTGGGAGGAGGCTCGTTTGGCGCACAAACACCAGCATGGACCTGTTGAACTGAATGGCCTGTTTCTGTGCTGTCAATAAGAAGTAATAACTGGATATTCAAAAATCATCATCTTGACGGTGGAATACTCATTTAAAAAAGATAGCATTTTGTATTAAACTTTGATTAGTGTTGGTTTTGTGCATTAGTTATTTGGTCAGTTCAAGGTTACCACAATACCAGAGTTTCAATCTGTTCAACTACTTCAGTGGTTACATTGGCAAGCTCTGTAAAATGTAGTACACTGGAAGCAAAGATGTCAGGGTAGTTAGAGCAAGTAGAATTACATAGAATCTACAGTACAGAAATAGGCCATTTGGCCCAGCTGGTCAATGCTGATGTTTATAATCCTCACAAGCCTCTTTCCGCGCCAATTACCTCTTCCCACCCTTTCCCTGTATCCCTCCATTCCATTCTCCCTCATGTACGCATCAAGCAATCCACCACGGCCTGGGTTTTTGTCCCCCTCAAGTTTGGCTAGTTTGTTTGCATCTCCTTTCTTTCCATCTTAACTCTTGGAACATCCCTTCTTCGACTGATGTCATTTCCTCTTTGGTAGCCTCTTCAACGAAAACAGAGGCAAAGTACTGATTCAGTAGCCGTACCATTTCAGCATCATCTCCTGAGAGTTTATCTGGCTCTCTCCCCATCTTAATTCTCCTTTTGTTAGCTATGTTCTGTTTATATTATTTTTTCAATTATATTGTTATTTGCATTTCATATTATCCCTTTACCTTCTTAATTTTCTTTTTAACCTATTTCCTAAGCTCAGTATATTTCCTTTAGTCATCCTCTTCTTTATTGCTCATGTACTTTGTGTGCCTTTTTTAAGATTCAATTTTATCCTCACCTCTATTTATCCAGGGCATATTATTGGCTACTTTGTTATAATTTTTTTGAAGAATATATTTGTCCTGAACACTCATGATCTCACCTTTAAATATTGCCCGTTGTTCTCTTCATCGGTCAATATTTTTCTCCAGTTTATACAGTTATGCACAATCTGCGATCTCTGCAGTTGTTTGACTGTCATTAATTCTGTATTTTGTCTTAATTAGTACATGTAATGATTGTTTTATCAAAAAACACATTCAGAAATACCAGTCTTTAGCCATTTGATTCTGCAATATCTCTTAAATAAACAAATAACTAACTCTGAACCAGCATAAAAAGATACTGTACTTAAGTCCCGGTATAGTAACCTGGGACTACCCTGGCCACGTTATACCGGCCATCGCATATAGCAGGCAAATTGTGTTTGCATTGAATGTGCCGAAAATGTGCGGTGAGGACTGTATTTGCCTACAGATGCAAAAGAGGAGAGAAACATAAATTTCCCAGTTCCAAGTGAATTGAATGGGCAGGTGGGACATTTGTCCTAATATCAAGAGTCCTGCCAAAAGGATTACTGCAATCTATAATGAACAAGTTACCAATTAAGGAAATGGCACCGATGACCTCCTGGGAGGCAAAAAGCAATGTTGCAATTCAGAAAACTGAGAGAAAACTCATGATGTGCTTGATCTGGTGCAATATTTCTGAACAGATTTAAAAGAAACCAAGGTAGCCACGTAGGTAATCAGTTTTTTTTCTTCACCTACCCCTCCTCGCTTTTTCCTCCCCAGAAATCAGTGACACTTGTTGGCATATGGTTTCACATGCACTGTAATCCTCCCAATGACCCTTCCTTCACATACTTGCCTGGAGAGCGAGCAGTGAGCGATTCATCTGTGATGTACATCCCAGCTGAATTCAATCCAGGCAACACAAAGTCCATACACAGGTGCATGTAAATAGCTTTCAGTAGTGACAACCCAGGATGTTTTTTGATTTTGCCTTCTCTTCCTAATCCAAGGATACAGATGCTAAGTGTAGTGTCCCCACCCCCACCACTGCTCTGGTAAAAAATGACCAACACAGCACACACTACGACCAAGGGACCTTCCAGATCTATATAAGCTAGTATGACATCAGAACCTGTTAAAAAAGTTTTGGGGCTGCACAAAATATTCTGTGTCTCCAGTCGCTCCTGTAAATGGACCCTGCTTCCTCTATACTCTGGGCAGTACTTTTACCACTCCACTTACATGGCAATGTGGCCCAGGGACAGCAATACGACCCTTAGTTGCGTATACTTTTTACACACACATACACTCACACTCTCTCTCTCTCTCTCTCTCAGCTCAGTCAGCCTCCTGCTGTGCTCAATGAATGGTAACTATTCTAACATTACAGATGCAAATATCTGAAGGAGGTAGTGGACAACTCCCATTATCTCAAACTAACCTGTGCTCGCTGACCGACATTGGGTCCCGGTTAAGCAGCGCCTCGATTTCAAAATTCTCATCCTTGTTTTCAAATCCCTCCATGACCTCGCCCCTTCCTATCTCTGTAATGCCCCCCCCCCCCACGGAGATATCTGCGCTCCTCTAATTCTGCCCTCCTGAGCATCTCTGATTATAATCGCTCAACCATTGGTGGCCGTGCCTTCTGTTGCCTAGGCCATAAGCTCTGGAATTCCCTGCCTAAACCTCTCCGCCTCACTACCTCTCTTTCCTCCTTTAAGATGCTCCTTAAAACCTACCTCTTTGACCAAGTTTTTGGTCACCTGCCCTAATTTCTCCTTATGTGGCTCGGTGTCAAATTATTTGTCTTAAAATACTCCTGTGCAGTGCCTTGGGACGTTTTACTATGTTAAAGGTGCTATATAAATACAAGTTGTTACATGGTATGCAAGAAGCAATTCTGTTCACCACTTTGTCTGCTACCCAGCATCCCAGATAACTTGCATGTTCCTGGGAATTAACCCCATGTGACTCAAATTTAACTTCCAGCAATGTAATGTAAACTAATGCGAAAATTCCTTCTGGGCAAATAGACAAAATCTCAAAACGAGTGTCCATTTTTAACCATTGTATCCTTTTTACACCAATTTTACTGACAACACAAGTAAACACTGCCTCGCATTGTATAATCAATGCCCCTTACCTGGAAAGCAAACAAGAAACCACAAGGGACAAAGTTACTGTGTGCGCGCAACTGGAAAAGAAGCAAACCCTATTCATATAGGAGAACAGCACAGGTTTGACTGTATATTTATGGTTGGTTGAGTGGGAATGCAAAGATACACAAGAAAGGAGTTACAATCCTAGTGGGCTGACTTAATAAATTGAGATTCAATTCACAAATTATAATCAACACACCATAAAATGAAATTTTACCTGATAATCTCAAGTATCCTCTGTCACAACCGGCAAGTTAAAATAAGTTAAAATTTATACCTACTATTAAAATTGGGAACTTAACTAATGTCTGGACTTGTGTTTCCAAGTGACAATACCTTCACCATTTTCAACTTTATTGCTCTCTCCAGGCAAAAGGTTAAGTGTTTTATTAACATGACAGCAAGTGTGCTGCAAGACTAATTTACTCTTGTGCTTCAGATGACAGAAGATGAGAATAAGGGTCAAGTTTCCATACAATGTTGGACCCCAAATTTAAATTACGATCTTATCAGTCACTCTACAGAAGATAACGGTCCTAGTCTTAAAGCAATCCAGATGGCAGTTAAAAGCAGTGGTGAAAATGATCAACAGCTGCAAGAAGCTATTGTAACACTCCCATTCTATAATTCATAGGAAGGTGCAAGTTTTTGCAGAGAATTTTAAGGAAATTAAAGGAGAATGAAGTATACTCCACCTGTTTGAGTATTAAAGTCTTAATCTCTACTTTATAAAAGGCATTTTAAGATAGCTCTCCAGAGACGCATACCATTTCAGGTTGTTAGAAGCACTCAACTGGCATTAGCCAAGACACCAATCAGTGAATAGCTTCACAGAACAAAGCAGATCAAGATCCGTTCATATTCTGAATGCTAACCAAGAAATATCCAAACTAAGTAACTTAAGTATCACAAAGACAAGTCCAGCTCATCTTTACTTGGATACCCACAATTTCCCTGATCATAGCATCAAATTGCCTCTTTAATGGTTCCAGAACCTTGGGCTCCACTCCTACTTGGAAGATTATTCCAGGTATTAACCTCTCTGCAAAAATATGTGCTTTCTGAAATCAGTTCTGAACTTGCCTTTTCCTAGTTTGTACCTATGTTCCCTTATCGTGCAGTCAAAGATCCATGTGAATTAGTGCTCCAGATTAACCTTTTCTATTTCACTTCGTAAATATATATCTTCAAGTTTCAGCATGACTGCTTCAAATTTATATTCTACTAATGTGGCAATACAGCAGAGATACTACTTGCTTTGCCGATTGCTACTTTGACTCAAGTTACCATAGCCAGTCATTTGCAATCACTCCCACATCTCTTTCAGCCTCTCCTCTGGTTACTTTTAAGCCATTTATCTTTCAATGTCTAAAATTTTGCACTTAACTACAAACTAAACTTGGGGGCAGTCTAGTCTGACGAAGATGCGAAGGAGGTACAAGTGGACAGAACTAAGGCAAATTAAATTCAACGTAGACAAGTGCATTAAAACACTGGAAGAAATAAAATGGGTGCCTATCTTACTTAAATTAAATGAATAGTGTTAATGTAGGTATGGGAGAGGCAAAGAGATATCTGGAAGTGATAGCAGACTCAACACTCACCATGTCAAGTCAATACCTAGCAGCAATCAACAAAGCAAGCAGATTGCAAAGCTATATTGCCAAATCAGTAGATTGTAAGTATGAGGCCATCATGCTAAAGTCTTATGGAGCTCTGGTTAGGCCACACCTCGAGTACTACATTCAGGTCTGGTCACTGAGGCACAAAGCAACCATCTAAACCTTGTAAGCAGTAAACAGAAGGCTACAAAGCTGATCTTTGGTGTCCAAGGACTAAGATAGGAGGAAAAATTAGAAAAACTTAGATTTTCAGCCTTGAAAGGAGGTGAATTAAAGAGTGGTTCTTGTAGGAGATGCACAAGATACCAAATGGAATACAAAATCTCAAATAAAAAAAGAAAATTCTGGAAACACTCAGTCAGGCAACATCTGTGGAGAGAACCAAAGTCGATGTTTCGGGTATAAACACTTCCTCAGAACTGGAAGATATTACAGATGAACAACATTTAAAAAGGGAACAGAACAAAAGGGAAGGGGATAAAACATACACAGGAAAAGAAATAGAATGACCTATAAAGTGCTTAGGTGGTGAACAGGAGATGGTTAAATGGCACTATTTCACATTAAACCACAACTGCAGGACAATGGGGTATAGGTACATAACTGGTTAAAGCAATTTCAAAGACTGCTGTGAGAAAGCATTTCTTCATACAGAGTGATCAATACCTGGAGTGGTCTTCTAGGTAGGAGAGTACAAGCAAAAAATCTTGATCATAGTTATGCAGAAAGACATGAGAAATTGAGGCTTTTATTCTCTGGAACTGAAAAGCTTAAGGGGTGACCGGATAGAGATCTTGAGGTTATAATTAGGTACAGTGACAGATTATTTCCAGTGGTCGGTGAGTGGGCTTAAGTTTAAGATAAATCAAGAACAGAATTAAAGAGGAAATCAGAAAAAAAATCTTTACAAAGATGATGCTTAGAATGTGGAATTCTGTGCTACAAACCATGGTTGAAGCAGAGTCCAAAAAATATTTTAAAAGGGAATTAGATCATTGCTTAAAAAAAGACTATTAAAGGATAGGGAAGTGAGCAGGACAGTGGGATTAGACAAGATGTCTCATGTGGAGAAATGCACGAACACAGAGTTTTGTTTCCTCAGCTCCAGATATAGCCTGTATATTATCTGTTCAGATAAATGACCCACAGCTATCTTCCACATTTGTTGGAGGGATAACCAGGCTGCATCATAGCTTGGGGTGCATTTTCCTGCTGCAATGAACAAGAGCTGTCCTGCCTGTATGGTGTGTTCAGTAGGTCTTGAGGCAAAATGAGGTATGTAGTAATGTGTCCCTGTAGACCCTCAAGCATTCTTCTGGAAAGCAGAGTTTGAATTTGTGTAGCTTTGGTAGAGTATAAATTATTAAAACTTTGGTGCATCGGAATGTTTCACTTTTTGTCAAGAGCCACCATCCCAAAACAGCATCTTACTTTAGGGTCACTCTCAGGAACGCTCCAACATGCTGCACTAACAAATTGTGGGATATAGGCTGGCACTCAGAGTTCCCCATACAGTGAGCTCCCAATATCAAATGTGCCAACTGCCCAGGGTGGCATGTGCAGGTCAAATCACTTCCTTCCTAGAAAAGATCCACAAGACTTCACATATGTGTAAAACCAAGTTCTGCTTGAACTGGATTACTCGAGGTAGATGTCGATGGAACAACTTGATGTCTAGCCAAAGCCAAAGAAAATGGCACTGATCAATAAAAACAGTACAGCTTCACCATCGTTTCTCAAGCATTTTTAAAATACTTTTGGAAGGACTTCTGAAGGAACATGTCTAGAATTATAAACGGCAAAATACACTGCTTTACAGCAAAGGAAAGCACAGAACTGTCCTGGCACTGAAGATATCTGCTGTTGTTACTGATATATTCTATGGTTACATAACTACATTTTTAGTGGTATGTTACATCAGGAACTCAAAGCACAATGAATAGCATCACAACAGTAAGATTTACATTGATTTACACAGTGATTTTATAGTTTTTCGTACAAGAACAGAAACGGTACACCATTCAGCTTGTATTGGCAAAAACAAACAGCACCAAAAGACAACTCATTTCAGTGACAACTTCTACTGGGCCTCTTGCACATTTTCATCCTCTGTTTTTAGTTATGTGGATGGAGTAGGTCATAAAAGAAAGGTCTGACTTGCTGATGTATGACATGGCCAATTCAAACTACACTAATTTATGTCCTGATCAGCTTAAAACAAAATTTGGTGTAAAAAAACAGTTTCAGACTAATTTTCAGCCAACTAGAAGTACATTTTAGGAAGTGGATCTGAAATGGACAATGTGTTGCTAGAGACACACACACACACACACACACACACACACAGAGAGAAAGTGGTAGTTTTTATAGTTTCCAGTTAAGAAAAATTACTGCAATAAAACATAACTTCATTAAGTGATTCTTTAACCTAAGAATTAATGGACAACCACAAACTTCCAGGGCTCCCACCAAAAATGTTTTTTAATGTCATTTGGAGTTCCTTTTTAGAAATGTAAAACTTTTGGCAATTTAAATTATGGAGCGAGAATGTCTTGGAAAAGCAACACCCAAACCACAAATTCAAACACACAATTCCCTTCCCTTCTCTGTGAAATAAGTGCGAATGAAAATGCGAGTTAAGACATCAAGAGGGTATGCATTTTAAGCCGACCATCATAAACCAAATTTTTTTTTTTTTATATAAACAGAAACGTACCAGTTTCTATAAGGTCTTTTTCCATAAGTATATTGAAATGCTATTACTGAAATGATATCAGAGGTTCCAATGAACATAGTTCTCCATCTTCAACTGTTGAGAAAACTTTCAAGATCCACAACTGAAAATGAAAAATAGCTTCTAAATACAAGTACTTACTTTACTACATCATCAATGTTATTTCTGTAGACGCCTTCAAGTCTCTCAGCTGGAAATCCCATGGCAATGATGTTTGGATAAATATCTGATTATGTTGGTTAAGAACAACAACAAAATTTGTGACCAGTACAAATGAATACAAAAATGTTAAAAAACATACATTTCTTTGAAGAAAGAACAAATACTCAAAATGCAAATTATTGCATTTACTAATCTGTATAGATTTACTTCTTCATGGCCTGGTCATTGTATTTGGATAGGATGCACCATACCTACAAATGAAGCAGTGAAATACATGAGACCTTTTAAAAACAAACTAGGTTATTACTGCAACCGGCTATTTATGTATATATATTGAAACTGTTAGTAATTGGTAGGAACCGGTTCACAAAATGTGCCAAGTAAACAAGGTACTAATGAGTACCATCAAATTATTATGTTTTAGGTAACCATTTCCTATAGAATTACATGTCCCTTCTTTACTTGCTCCTGCACCTGAAATGTACAATTTCATCATGTGCTGAAAATAGTTTAAGCTGTTCAATACTGTAGGCTACCTATTGAATACTAATTCATCACTGTAGGTCAACCATCTGATTATTTTATTTTTGTAGCTAATTGAAGCTGTAAAAATAGTACTCTCAGTTAAATATGCATTCAGCATTATGATTAGATGAAAACTCTTGGCCCAACCTGAGCGGAGAGCAGAGCGCAGACAAGGAGAGAGGATGGATATGGAAGAAAACTATTTGCACAACATTACTATAAAAATCAGTTTGAAAGAAAAAGGAGAGGGAGAGGAGGAGAGAGAAAGAAGGAGAAAGAGAAAGACAGAGCGAGAGAGAGAGAGAGAGAGAGAGAGAGTGAAAGCAAGAAAGGAGACAGACTTGCATTTATATAGCGGCTTTCACGACCTCGGGACGTCCCAAAGCACTTTACAGCCAATTAAGTACTTTTGAGGTGCAGTCACTGTTGCAATGTAGGAAACGCGGCAGCCAATTTGCGCACAGCAAAGTCCCAAAAACAGCAATGTGATAACGACCAAATAATCAGTTTTTGTGATGTTGATTGAGGGATAAATATTGGCCAGGACACCAGGGATAACTCCCCTGCTCTTTGAAATAGTGCCATGGGATCTGTTATGTCCACCTGAGAGCACAGACGGGGCCTCGGTTTAACATCTCATCTGAAAGATGGCACCTCCAACAGTGCAGCACTCCCTCAGTACTGCACTGTAGTGTCAGCCTAGATCTTTGTGCTCAAGTCTCTGGAGTGGGAGTTGAAACCACAACCTTCTGACTCAGAGGCGAGGGTGCTACCAACTGAGCCACAGCTGAGTTTAAGTAAACTGCTCAACTTCAGATTATATAATATAAAATTGTATCATCAGAACAGGAGCCTCATTGGTAGAGGTGGCGATGCTTTTTGACCACCAGTACACTGACTGTCCTCACCTGGCTATAGAGACCAGCAAAGTCTTTATGTTCACTGGCCTGTGCGGACCTTTCTCAACCACTAAGGAAGATACAGAAACAGCTACACAGTCACAAACCATAACGAACTTTGCACATGAACAGTCATTTCAAAAGAACTAGCTAAAGTGGAAATGCTCCAACTCCCAACCACTGCAATATAAACCCTACAAATTCAGGAACCAGTCCTGAAATTTAAATGCAAGTGAATAATGGAATCCTTATTAGTTCCTGATGTAGTCATGATTTAACCCCTAATGCAGATGCAATTCTATACTCGCAGAACATATGCTGTGAGTCAGCATTACACCTGCATACAGCAGCTGTTGCCCAAGGCAGCTCTTGGAAGATGAGCTCTTACCATGCCCTCAAAGAGGATGGGGATGCTTGTCTGCCAATCTGGAAACGTGCCACTGATCTCAGGCAAACCAGCCTATGAGTCATGCATACAAGATGCCTTCAAAATTGTTTTTGGTTTCACTGGTACTAGGGTCAAACCCCCAATGCAGTGGCTTACTGGGCTCAATACCATGGCTGGAGAATTAAAATGTTGTAACTTGAAGGAGCAGCATTAACCTACATGCATACGAGATAGAGACACGGCTTTGGCCAATCATAGCTCATTCATCCAGAAGTCGTCCCATTCTGTCTGCTGCTCTTCTTTCTTCCATCCCCTACCGTCACAGCAACCAGCTGCTTTTTAAATTATTCTAGGGTTTTAGCCTCCACCATCCTATCCAAAACTGGATGCTTCCTCTGCATAGAAGGCAGTATTCCCAACAGAAGTCCCAAGTTCAAACATTTCCAGTTTTTCCTCAAAACAACAACTTGCATTATATAGCGCCTTTAACATAGTAAAACATCCCAATGTGCTTCACAGGAGCATTATCAAACAAAATTTGACAGAACCACATAAGGAGATATTAGGACAGGTCAAAGAGGTAGGTTTTAAGGAGTGTCTTAAAAGGAGAGACAGGGAGCGAGACGGAAGCGCTTCGGGAGGGAATTGCAAAGCATAGGGCCCAGGCAGCTGAAGGCATGGCCTTGCCCCTCCCTATCTCTGTAAGCTCCTCCAGCCCTACAAACCTCTTGAGATCTTTATGCGGCTCCAATTCTGGCCTCTTGCGCATCCTCTATTTTCTTTGCTCCACCGTTAGCAACCATACCTTCAGCTGCCTAGGCCCTATGCTCTGGACTTCCCTCCCTACACCTCTTTACCGCTCTACCTCTCCCTCTGCCTTGAAGACACTTTTTAAAATCTACCTCTGTGGCCAAGCTTTTGGTCATCTGTCCTAATATCTCCTTACGTGGCTCAGTGTCAAATTTTGTTTGATAATGCTCCTGTGAAGCGCCGTGCGGCGCTTTACTATGTTAAAAGAGCAATATAAATGCATGTTTTTTTTGGTTGATATATAACCTCTGTTAAACAACTGATGGAGGGAAACAAGTATAAACATTTAAAATGTTTGTTATGTTAGACTTAGAAAACTAGTTAATGTACCAGTGAAAGTTAAGTAATGTATGGCAATTTAATCTAATCAAGTTTTCCTCTTGTAGAACTTTACTTTTTACAATGAACTGAGTTCGTAGTTTTAAAGCCCAAGTTATATGATCTGTCAGCATAGCATTATGTCAGAGATCAGGGTTACAATATTTCCTGGACTTACCCAAATGGGATAAGGGTTCAATAGTCACTCAGCTGCTTAATACCCCATTCAATCCATAGTTATGGTCACAGTTTGGTCCATATCTTCCACCTGGAAACAGATTTTTGCAGTGAACATGTATAAGGAATATTGGGAAGTATTCTGAATGATGAAATCTGTTCCTATGACAGATTACATTCCAAAAGACTTTTTATGTTGTGGGCACATTGCTGTTTAACACAACTGTAAACTGGTGCCACATCTGAATTCCTTGTTACTTAATATGCAATGGTGCAAGTTTTCTACATAGTGGAGAGTGTAGAAATGTCCTTCAAATAAAAAAGCAGCTCTGTACTGTGGGAAGCCAGTCCTTTCCAGGGCTGTTCTATAATTCTAGCCTACCTGAAATACATTTCCAAAATGCTATAAACACTTGACAGCATTAACAAATCCTCCGCTAAATATAATTTTTGCACCACAGCATCAAACAGTAACGCCAATAACCAAACATGAGGTGTGTGCTATCCATGTCCAGTAGTAAGAAATTACTGGGAAAGTGCTTGAATTAGAGTTTACGAGTGGACCTCTCGTTGCTTTGCTCATGTTAACTCAGATGATACACTATTGTACAATCATAGGAGCATTGTACAATATATTATTCTACCTAGGTTCAGCTGCATTTAACTGACCTATCATTTTGCAGCTTTAAAGAAACAAGGAACAAAGTCTAATTGGTGCAAGCCCAGAGGTCAGAGGTTAATGGCTGTTGAGTGAGGTTTGCAGATTGGAAGGAATTTGCATATTTCTGACTCTAGTTCACAAAAAAGTAGCACGAGATGAATACCTTTCTTTCTCTTAAAAGAATATGCTGAAATTGACCATCTGCAATGCGATGAACACACTACAAAACTCCTTCAAGTATCCCTGTAAAAAATGTTTTACCAAACAATATAGCATATGCATAATTACAATCAGCTGTGATATTATCTATTGTGTGTACAAAGCCCCACACACAGATTACTCTTGTCCTCTCTAGTGAATTGATTCTAAGATTTGGATCCTAACTTACAAATCTCTCCATGACCTTGCCCCATCCTACTACATCCCCATCCTGCACATATCTTGGCCATGATCTTCATTCCTCCGAATCGAGATTACTGCTTATTAGCTTTCTTATCTGCTCCACCATCGGAGGCCGATCTTTCAGCTATTTCACCTTCCCCTGTGGAATTCTCCCCCAAAATCACTCTGCCTTGCTACCCTTTTCCCCTCTGGCTTCAATAATCTTCAAAAAAGAAAATCTCTCTTTAATCATGCCATTAGGTTCTCTAACTTCCTCTTTCCCAATTTCTTTTACTTCCTTCCAAGAGTCCATCTCTCTCTCAGTAAAGTGCCCAGAGACAATCTGTTGCACGAGGCTATATAAATTGAAGTAGCATTATATGTACAATTTTCAGTAGGAAGAATAAAGCTGCTTGGGAATTTAAAAAAAAGTTAACCATTAAAATTCAATAATAAAACTTGAAAGCCGAGATGGAACTAACAAATCATATCGTTTTTCATTAGAAATAATTCATAAATAGGGTGGTGGGGGTCTGGAACT
Organism: Squalus acanthias; assembly: GCA_030390025.1. Lineage (NCBI taxonomy): Eukaryota > Metazoa > Chordata > Chondrichthyes > Squaliformes > Squalidae > Squalus > Squalus acanthias. Next base: position 41,442,630 of record CM059438.1, read on the forward strand.
CACTGCCTGAAAAGGTGGTAGAGGCAGAAACCCTAATCACATTTAAAAGGTACTTGGATATGCACTTGGGTGCTGCAATTTACACGGCTACAGAGCAAGAGCTGGAAAGTGGGATTAGGCTGGATGGTTCTTTTTCAGCCGGCACAGAGACAATGGGCTGAATGGCCTCCTTCTGTGCCATAAATTTCTATGATTCTATTCTATGAAATAGCAGTGCTCCCACTAGGATTTCAATAATGTCATGGTGAGTGTACAAAATCATACCATGTCCATCAGAACTGTGAAAAATACCCAACAAGACAATTATAGACTTTGTCCTTTCAAACTTAGGTTGTACTTAGAGAGAGCATTTTGAGCTGTGCAACACAAGATTGCAAAGTACAGATGGTTACAGTTCTGTCACTGGTGGAGTAGTGGGAGGAGTAAATTGAAATAATGAATTATGAATATCTCAACACTTAAAGCAACCAGCTTAAGTGTGATTTTTCACAACATATTGGTAATAATATATTAAAACTACAGGACAGCACTGGATGGTAAAAGAACAAAAAAATGCATTTATTCTACACCTTCAATACATTATAAATGGCACAAAACCATTGCACTTCCTGGACATCACAGATTCTTATAAGAAAATGTATTGTAGCTGATGTGCAAATGTATTATAATTTGTTCATGTGAATTTCTTAGCAAGGACAACCAAATTGTAAAGCACTTCCTAAAAAATTTTTGCAAGCCCTTTTTTCCCCCCCCACATCAGTTGCTAACTGTGGGCTCCAAGTAAGGTTTCCAAGTAAGAATGAGAGGAGAGGAAGGTAAAGGAATTGAGAGGAAAGTGAGCTAAAAGAGAGAGCAAGATGGGAGCGCGCAAGCGAGAAAGATGGAAGAACGACAGAGATTATTCTCAACATTTATTTATGGAGCTGCACCGCAAAAGAAAAACACTAATTTCCAAGAAACAATTTTAAAAACTTCACCATCTCCAGGGAAGTTACTTAGATACTTTATAAACATTTCCACTGCAGATAACCATTCCTCCCCCACACCCCTTAAGTAACAGCATAACCCTCTGACTCACTGTAAGCAACAGTGGGACTGAATACTACCAATCAAGAAGTGCTAGTCATATGAAAACTACCAGTCATCTCACAGCTACCAATAAACCATTAGCACGGAGAAAGGTAATTAACAAAATCAATCATTTTGAAAATCATTTTAGCAGACATCTTGTTTGGTCTGCAATTGAAGCAGGAATACTAAAAACATTGTTACACTAACAACCATGGTAAACATTACATAAATCACAAAAGCAGTATTCATACCCATGAAGTTATCCATGTCCCTTTGGAAATTCAATCAATAAGTTTCCCACCTGTCCCAAAGCCTAGCCCCTCTCAGGAACCTGGATCTGGAGATCTGCTAATTTCCTTAAGTTTGTTTTGTTCAGCTTGGTCTTAGCTCTCATAACTTTCATGTATAACTCATGGAAAAAGTATGTATTTTGCAATAATAATGTATTATAAATGGTCGCGACAGCCGCATTTTGTTTATAGACATGGATCTTAAAAGAACAAAAACAGCAGAAAGAGAGCAGCATATTTTGGAAGGATTGAAAAATGTTCAAGTTCAAAGGGAGGTTCTGAGTTAAAGTTCTGAATTTAAACATGTTTATTTAAGATAAACCTTTTAGTTATACTCATTAGTATAATCAGAAATGGAAGATATAAAATCTTCTGATGTTTTGTAATTCTTGGTATTCGGTATAAAAATAGTAAACCATAAAAAGTCTTCTCATTTGTTACGCTAGGTAAGGAACTGTTACAATGGGCCGTCTCAAATGTTTTTTTGTTTACAATATTGGCCTGGATTTTGCGGGGCCTATGATGGCCTACGCTGTGTCATAAGTGCGCCACAGGTTCCGGATTTCTGCATGCTCGAAAACCCGTAACTTGCGATGTGAAGTTTCTCCTTGACAGATCGTACCCATCCACTGGAAATTCACTTTCACCAGCACAGAGTTGGGCTATTTGCCCAACTACTACCCAGCAAATACCCACCAAACCCTTAGGCCTGGTAAAAGCAGGCATAAGGCCTTCTTTTACCAGCATAAGGGTTTAAATAAATGTTAAAATATTTATTTATTTATTTTAAAAAGATGATTTAAGCATTCACTTACATATAAAGTTTGCCAATTTTGTCCCGGTTAAAAATGTTTGAATTTATTTTTCAAAAAATATTTTTATTTTATTTTAAATGTTTAATTAAATGGTATTTTAATTAATTTTGAACCTGCGATCATGTTTTTTATTTCAGTGTTGTGAAATCGTATTTTTTTTTTAGGTGATTTCTATTATGCTTATGGGGATTCCGTACGTAAATGGAATCCCCATAAGCATAATTGGAATCCCCGTGTCATTGGTTGGCCTGGCCCACATGATCCCAGGGACGCTTGCGAACCGCATGTGCCCCTGGGATTCGTAGGCCTTTACACAGGTGTATGCCTACAGGTCCAGGACCACAAGAGTCCGAAGCGCCGGAGGCAGCAGGTAAGTATGGAGTTTTCTTGCGGTTCGGAGGCGTACGCAGGCGGCACGCCTCCGATTGCAATTTCCAGGCCATTGTATTTTATATCTTCAATTGTGAAGGAAGCACAGCAAGACAAAATATTCATTATTTAAAGCCATGTTTGAAATTGAAAAACAAGATGTTGGTTGAAACTGGGAACCTTAATACATTTCACATGTAGCTTATATAATGCAGACAGATAAATATTGACTTTTGGCTTCTTGAGCCAATGTCTACTTTCTGCATGTGAGTCTACCTTCTGACATTCTAGCTGGTAGTGACAGTCTTGCGCTCATGAAATTAAATGTAGCTAAACAAAGCAATTGTTTTAACCATATCCAGCTGATTTGAGAGAAGGAGAGATACTGGTGTGCTTAAAAGGAGAGAGCTGCCAAACCAAGAATGCAGCAAGTACATGGAAGGCCAAGAACCAAGTTTTATAATAGGAATGCTTAAGTGCCTCTTGCCCCTCAACAAATGTGTATTATTTCAGACCTCTCTGCATGCATGAACCGTCGCCCTTGCAGTTGGCTAATCTAGTTTATGTAAAAAATGTTCAATTTGTTTCTTGGATCCCTGCCCAGGTCCTTGATCCCCAGGTCATGATTTCTGACTGGCACCAATAAGCATTGCCATGGGAGATCCCCTTATATTTACTATTTTATGTAATGTTTGCACCTCAGGCCACTTATACAAATTGGAGTTAAACATTATAGCACAATAATCTTACAGGAACTATTTGAAAAGATAACTGAAGTGTTAATTTTGCAATACTCAGCATGCTGCATAATACAAATAATTGGTACATTTAAGTTGTATCTATGATTTAACATAACACGAATTGGAAAATCAAGTTATTAACCTTACCAAACTAATAAAAAGTATGATCTTCCTCTATTAAGGTTAGCATATATATGATCCTACATAGGGCAAAGAAAAATCACCAAGGACTCTGTGTTCCTTAAAGAAATTCACACTAGGCAGTCCAGTGACCTTCCTTTACTTTGTTGTTTTCTGGGGTGCGCCCTTAGTTCTTTGGCCAGAGGCTGTATTGACACCCCAAGCAACTGCAAGAGCACTGAAGCATAACAGTAAACATAAAGCATCTCAAAGCACATCAGACTAGAAAAAAAACAAGGTGGCTGTGAAGGAATTTTGTATGTGAAGGTTGATTTTTTCCCTCCCTGAAAGAATGAGGAAAGCTAAACCTACTGTAATAGCGTATTAGCTTTCTTATTCAACCTCCACATACAAATAGGAGTGTCGTACAGAAGTAATGAGTATAATACAAATTATTAGTGGTGGGCCTCAGGATCCACATCTTCAGCTTAGCTCAGAGCACAGAATTGACATGTACTCATCATCCTGAGTTATGAACTTAACTTAATAATGCTGGTGAAGAAAAATAAAATGTGGATAGCTTCAGGCTGCTAATTTGCAGATAGCCCTGAAAGGAAATCATATCTTGCTCTAAAAAAATGACCATTTCAGAAATCTCCAAGCAAGTCTCGAAATCTGAAGCAGAACTCCAGTAGCCTCACATTCTGGAACATTGCTACAAGTCTGCCTCTAATCCATTTGTTACAGATAGAACTAATGACCTATAAGTGGAGAGTCCACATGTCCGATATTGGGCCCTGAGCCACACATGAACTTTGACTTGCACTTTGCCATATCTATACTGTATTTAGGTAGATAAAGAACATTTTCCCCCTAAAAGCACAAAGACGACGAGAAGTTTTGTAGTACATTTCAAATGGCAGAGATATTTTTTAAATATTAAATATAATGGATAATCTGCTGTTGATAGGGGTTGGAGAAAGCTCAAGGGACAACAAAGAATGAGGCCCTACATACAGCAAAATGGGGGGGCATATCACCTGACCACCCAGGTGCTCCTAAAGTGCCAATAATCGCAGGTGATTAATTCTCCATGGAACAAAAATGTGCACCAATCCAAAACCTTCTCCTGAGGAATTGTAAGAATGTTAAGTAATATAAAGAGAGAATTTACTGCTCAAAAATTGAAATATCAGATCATTTAATTTTAGCAATTCTGAATTAAGGGTAGACTGTAAATCTACATCTCATATCCACCATAGCAGCCCATCTCAATGCTGCAGACTTGTTTGAGCGAGTGTTTTTGCAGATGGGGTACTGGAGGGCATGGGATTCAGACATACAATCAGGACCTAGATGTCCATATTGTGCAAGACCCACAACCGTAGTGAGGACAAAGGTCCCAACCTCCCCCAGCAGCACACGGCATAGATGCAGTCTTTTTTTTATCCCATTCTAGTCAGATCCACTCGATATCTAAATCCATACCAATCCAGACATATAGGGAATTAGAGTAGGAGGCATGGAATAAAAGAATGTCACTGCAAGGAACACTTCAGAACCCCTGACTTCACAATGTCCTAGCCCACATTAATGACAACCTCTCTCCATACAATATTAACCATGCAAAACAGAAGTCACAAAGTGGCCGCAGCTACTTAAGACACATTTCTAAGGCCACTAATTTAAGGTTTTCACAGAAACATTGTTGGAATTGAAGAATTTGATTTTTAAAACAGCTTTTTAAAAAAATTCCAGAATCCCATGTAAAATGGAATGTGAACTTACTCAATTACGATAATCAGTTGCTGAGGAACATTCAGCCCTTTGAGCCTGTTCTGCCATTCTATTCGATAATGGCTCATCTGTACCTCAACTCAATTTACCCACATATTCTCCTCATCCCTTGATACCCTTACCTAACAAAAAACTATCAATATCAGTCGAGGGGCTAAACGGCCTACTCCTGTTCCCATGCTCTTGAAAATTTCAACTGACCCAGCATCTACACCCCTTTGAATGACAGAGTTCCAAATTTCCACTGCCCTTTGTGTGGAAAAAAGCTTCCTGATTTCACTTTTAACTGACCTAGCTCTAATTTTAAGATTATGCACTCTTGTTTTGGATTCCACCACCCCCCCACCCACCCCCCAATCTGAGGAAAAGGTGGCTTTGTATCTACCCTACTGAATCACTGCATCATTTTCAACACCTCGATTAGATCACCCCTCAATCTAATAAATTAAAGGGAATACAAACTAAGTTTATGTAACCTGTACTCATAATTTAACCGTTTCAGCCCCGGTATCATTCTGGTGAATTTGCGCTGTACCCACTCAAAGGCCAATATATCCTTCCTGTAAAACTGCACACAATATTCCAGATAGGGTCTGAACAAGGTTCTGTACAACTGAAGCATCACCTCCTCGCTTTTGTAATCCAATCCCCTTGGCCCTGCACATTTCCCTTGAAACAGTCCCCCTCAAGATTCAACTACAGTACTTAGGATTCAATAACACCTGACCACAGGAGCCTCTATATTAGAGAGAAGATTATATCCTACTGGTCATTCCTCCTTATATCTGTTAGGCAGTTAGTGTTTCAAAATACCCCAATGACTATCCTTGGAAGATTCCTCACACCATCCTAACTAGCAGATAACATTTCTTTGTACTGACAAAAAGACTTCAAAACAGAGCAGCCTCACACCAGTCGCTCATAATTCTGGAATTATACAAATGCAAATATAAACCTACCCAACAAAGCCAAACTGAAATAAAACACCAAAACCAACTTAAAAAACAAATCAACCCAATATCAGTAGTTAAGCCTAACCAATGATTCTTTAAACACTAGCGCAAGCGCAGGTTCATCCATAACTGAGTGACTGTTGAACTCGACTATCATTGCAGCTGTAAAACCGTTGTGGAATAAAAAAGATACAAAGAAATCAAGTGAAACCAAGTGGCTGGTCATCTTAATCTGTCTACCAGTACAATTTAATTTTCCTACTGTAGGGTGTCACTTGATGTCTTATTTTAATTTTTTTGAAGCTTGAACAGATTAGCATGTATTGCCCTTTTTTTTTTATAAATAAGCCGTTTTTAAACACACATTTTTTCCCCCCCCCAACTAAAATCAGTAAAAAAATATCTAGTTACAGGGTCCCACTGGTTTACTACTTGGACACTCCACCAGTGTTACAGCTAGGGTTCAAACTAGCCTGAGGCGGTTTGCTCCTGATAAAATCATTGGCCATTTGTCTGAAAACAGCATCGCAGTTATGCATTTTAAATATTTCTGAACTGAGACAAAAATGAGTGACCATGATAGGAACAATACAGGAATCAGGGATACAGAGAGAAAGTAATTAAATGCAGATGGGGTGTAAGTGGAGGCTAACCAGCAAAAATAGACTGTGGAAAACACAGAAATTAGGTTTTAGAATAAACCCAACTAAAGAAATGAAGAGGAAGACAAATAATAAGTATACAATGCTTGAAAAAAATCTGTGTGGAGGTTGTGTAAAAAAACAATTAAACAGCAAGTTTACAAACATCATACCAAAATGAAAAATAAGCTAATTATATGTTTCAAAATTATCTACCAGTGATTTTGCAGCACTGAAAAGATTGCACGTGGAAAAGATCACTGTGCCTACCATATCCTGCGCAGCTCAAAGTAGAGTATCCTTCCATACGCATATCACAAGCAAAAAGGAAAAGAATGAGTCCCGAAAGCCCATTATTACAGAAATAGGCATTATTAAGTGTTCAACATTTAAATAGCTCAAGCAACTATTACTTGAGAAAATAAAAGTTCTGACGAAAGGTCATCGACCTGAAACGTTAACTCTGTCTCTCTCCACAGATGCTGCCTGACCTGCTGAGTATTCCCAGCATTTTCTGTTTTTATTACCTAAGGAGGTTTTCTTATGCCAAAGACCTCAAACAACTTAAGCTTGTGATGTTTATGAAATAAGCCCAGTTAGTAACTACTAATACTGGTAACAATAATACTCTCTATGAAGAAAGAACTTGCATTTATATAGCACCTTTCACATCTTCAGGATGTTCCAAAGTGCTTTAAGCCAATGAAGTACTTTTGAAGTATAGTCACTGTTGTAATGTAGGGAAATGTGGCAGCCACTTTGGACATAGCAAAGTCCCAGAAACAGCCATGAGATAAATGACCAGATAACCTGCTTTAGTGATGTTGGCTGAGGGATAAATGTTAGCCAGGACACAGAGAACTTCCTTGCTCCTCTCTGAATAGTGCCATAAGATCTTTTGTGTTCATGTAAGGGGGTAGACAGGATCTCGGTTTAACGTCTCACCCAAATGACAGCACTTTCGACAGTGCAGCACTCTCAGCACATCACTGAAGTGTCAGCCTAGATTACTTGCTCAAGTCTTTGGAGTGGGGCTTGAACCTATGACCATCTGACTGAGAGGCGAGAGTGCTACCACTGAGCCAAGGCTGACGCCGATATAACGCTTGGTTGCATTTTTGGCATGAAATGCAAAATGAAAACTAAAATCCCACAATTTAAAAAAAACATTTCCAATATCTGCTGAGAAGCTGCCAACCATAACTTTAGCTAAAATTCAAATTAAGTCTAAGATGCCATGGTTAATATGTAATGGATGTGCAAGAACAGATATTAAAAACAAAGAATCCAATACAACTAGTGATGTCCCACTGTTACTCACTCTCAGTGCCAATTACAGTACAAGTACATCTGCCTACCTGTGAAAATTGAAAAGTAATTAAATACTGCACACATTAAACATTACACTGTATTTACTGTCAGATATCATTCCAGAGTTTAAGTGTCATCACCTCCTACAGATCCAAAAATGTGTCTCTTGCTGCAAGTGCCTGTTTCTTTCCCCACTCTAATTCGGTGTCAGTTGTGTATTGCACCCTAAGTTCCATTGTGTTCTCTCCATCCCTCCTCACTTGTTCTGATACGTTCATTCTTTCAGCAAATTTCTTCTTCCTAGTCATTCCCCTCTTCTGTAAGTTTGTAAATCCTTCTCTGACTGCCCCACATGATCCTATACTGATGTGCACAATTTTCATGCCTTATCTTTTTTGAAGCCCAACGAACACAGCAAGATGACAGCCAACATGTTGTGTGTCAAAAATGGGTATTGGGAATCAGGTAGGGTGAAGATATCTGGAAGCTGCTGAAAAATGCTATAGTGAAAGAAACTGAGGACCAGGAGGCTGGGGCCTAGGACAGAGTAGACATGGATGGCAAGCTGTCCTAGCCATCCTCATTAGTTGGGCCAATGAGACCCGATCGATTATATTCAAGGGATCTTGGGAGATCTACTTAAATGGACCAAATAATTTTGAAGAGGCATTTCACATTTTTAATAATAGATGGGGCTGTCTTCATCAAGATTCAAGTTATGTGACTGAAGTCATAATTTACCATTCAAGTGCAGAATGTTTAGATACATGGCCCAGTGTCACAAGAAAAGCCATTTTGAAAAAAAAAATGATGGGCCATATTTTGCAACCCCTATGGGTGCGTACGCGCCCATCGGGGCCGCGCAAGTTCCGGGTTTAGGCATGCGAAGCGCATGTGCTAAAACCCGGAACTTGCGATGTCAAGAATCTGCTTCACAGATCCTTCGCATCCCCAGGAGAAGGGCCTCTGAGGGTGGAGTTGCGCTATATGTCCAACTTCCGCCCGCTGAATGCCCGTGAAATGCTTACACCTGGTAAAAGCATAAGAGTTTTAAAAAATAGAAAAATAAAATTGCATCACTCATTTATACATTAAAAACCCTGTCCAAAGTTAAGTTTATTTTTAACCCCGTTAAAACATACTTTTTTCCAAAAAATTAAATTTTTGTTTAAAATATTTAATTAAATGGCATTTTAATTAATTTTAAATATGTATTTTTTTTATTTCATGTGTGTATTTTTTTTTAAAGAGATCCCCATTCATACTTATGGGGTTTCCGTACGCACGGAACTCTCATAAGTACGAATGGGAATTTCCTTCTTTTATTGGTTGAGCCGGCCCACGTGATCCCAGGGGCGCTTGTGAACCATATGCGCCCCGGGATACGTGGGCCTCTGCCCGCGCATACCTGGAGAGGCCCAGGATCGCAAGTCTCCATACCTCCCGGGCCACCAGGTAAATGCGCAGATGTTTTACAGGTCGGCAGCATCTACCCGCGGGAAGCCTCCGATCGCAAATTTTAGGCCAGTAAGTTTTAAATGAAAGCAAGAGGTCTATTTTCAAAAAATAAACCAAAATAAATTTCAATATTTTAAAGGGGAACAATACTTCTGAATTTTGGCAAAAAAACAGGCTTTTTAAAAACAAATCAGAACTTAATGGTCACAAACAATAACTGAGCCAACCAATTCACAACGTAAATACTGCGACACACAGAAACCAAAGAAGCCTGGAACACCATGCAGCAGCAATCCTTTAATTTTTAGACTCGTTAAAATGCAACTAAGATAGCTAAATCTGTGGGGGGTTTTGTCCCCTCCCCAGAAGAACATGTCCTGAAACAATACTCAGCCTTTCCTACAGCTCTGATCTTCCGACCTAAATGTTATCACCATGAAAAAGTTGTTTGAAAGAAGCTTGGACAAACATAAGCACAGAATAATAGTTTCTCATGGAAAACAAGTCCATCTGAAAAACCTTTAAAATCTTGTCCTGCACAAAGTCCTGCTTGACCATCACCCCAGTCTTCATTTGATCTACATCCTCCTTCAACACCTCAACTTGGAAATTCTCATCTTTAAATTCCTCCATGACCTCGCCCCACCCTCATCCAGCCCTATATCCCCACCCCGGAACTTACCAATCCTCTGGCCCTGGCCTTGTTCAACACACCTCACCATTTGTGCAACAGCCTTCAGACAACTGGGTCCTGCTCTCTGGAATTGCCTCCCTCAAATTAAAATTTATCCCATTTGCTGCTATGGTGAGCCTAAACTATCTTAGGTTCCAGTAGCTAAAATCATTCAAACTGTTTTTCTGATTTAGAAAGAACGAATGAAGAAACTTACATTTATATTGCACCTATCACGAACTCAGGATGTCCCAAAGCACTGCAGTCAATTAAGTTTTGAAATGTAGTTACTATTGTAATGTAGGAAATGCAGTCAATTTGCATACAACAAGGTCCCACAAAAAACAATGTGATAAATTTTGGTTAAGGGACAAATGCTGGCCAGGACAGTGGGAGAACTCCCTTACTCTTTGTCGAATAGAGCAATGTTACGTCCAACTGAGGGGACAGATGAGGCCTCATTTTAATATCTCATCCAAAAGATGGCATCTCCGACAGTGAAGCACTCCCTCAGTACTGCCCTAGGTGTCAGCCTAGATTATGTGCTCAAGTCTCTGGAGTGGGACTTGAACCAACAATCAGATAACTCAGATGCAAGAGTTTTGCCACTGAAGCAAGGCTGACAAAAAAAATCGTGTGTCACAACAGGCTTGATTACTTCCTTGTAATTACCATCCCCCTCTCGTATGTTCCATGTCTATCTAAAAGTCCTGCATCAAGTGTGCATCACATCTCTCAAATGCTTCACACCTATATAAGACAACAAAAATGTGATCGACTCAAATAACCACCTTCAGTTAAGTTACCCATGTTAACAACTGATTAACCGCTCCATTCACTGGGCAGGCAGAAAAAAAACCTACCAACCAGCAAAAAACCAAGCATTACGCTACTAATTATCTTCCAGAAGTGATGGCGCATTTCCAGGTCACTGACTACAATGTCTAAAAATTAGCAACATAATATTTCCCAGCGTGTGAAAATGCTCCACTGCAGAAAGAAAACATGCACAAATTTAAAATTCAGAATTTAGTGACTGCAAGTGATCTTGCTACCTTCCATCTAACCCCTGGCCTCACTCCCATCTGTTTTGTATCCTGGTACTACCCCCCTGCATCCCAGACCTCTGCCCCAGGTCCTGGACATTGCACTTCCTGACAGTAATAATAATTATTCATGCAATGATATATAATGCAGACAGTCCACAGCAGTAACCACCACCATTTCTGTAATGCACCCCCAACTACCTTCATATTGATGGCAAGCCTAAGTCACTATGATCCCGCCCTCAAACTCCTGCTCTGTCATCAAAAGCCGTCTAAAAACCTCTGTGACCACATTTCAGCTTCTTCCCTGGTCCCCCCCCCCCCTCACCCCACCCCCCCTAACCCCCAAAATAAATTTCCTGTACCCCTTTTCCTGCTGCTCAGTTTGAAAGGTCAGTTCCCAAAGCAGGGGTCTCATGCAACTAGCAGCAACCCAAATGTAAACTTGCTGGACTAACTTAAGCCCAGTGTTCAGGTAGACCCATTAAAAAAAAAATTCCTGGACACTGGCATTATCAAATCTGGCAGGTTCACATTGAAGCTGCCAGTGGCTGGACAAGACCCATGCAATGGGAACCAGTAGCACAAACACCCTACCAATGTCAAAATAAAAGCAACTGAAGATGTCTGAATGCCTTACCAGGCAGAGGTCAAAAATGATCAAGTAGGAGGAAGGGAGCACTGAAAGTCTGATGGGGAGGGAGGCTAAAGCATAGTCAAAGGAAAGGGTTTTTAGGAGGTCCTTGATAGCAGGAAGGGAGTTTGAGGACAGAGGCATCGTACAAAAACACCTGTCAATAATGGAGTCAAAGGAGCAAGGAAATGAGAACTAAGTCATTGTTGGAGAGCCAGAGGGCGTGAACGTCGATGAGTGGCTGGAGGTCACAGATAGGGTGGGTGAAAGGCAGTGCAGGGACTTGAAGATGAGGATCTTGATATCATTTTGTCAGATTGCAGGAAGTCAGTGTTGCTCAATAAGAACTGTATTCTACTAATTAATAATGTAATATTGGATCTCCCATAGTTTTACTCAAGGTGAGTGGAATGGTGCAGTAAACTTCTTAATTAATCAAGTTCCATTAACTCCACTCTTAGTACTTTAAAATTCATGAGTCATTATTAGTTGAAATGGAAAGCTAGCAATATACACTTCACAAACTATAGAACAAAAAATGATACAAAACATCAATTGTACAAAAAACACTACAGACCCAAGAAATCATAAGTTGCCCGCTGAATATGAAGGGGGAAAAGAGCAATATGTACATCTGAAGGTGGAGGACACAACCAACAACAAATTCCCTTGTGCCGATTGCAGTTTCAGCTAGTTACATGGCTTCCCTATTGTACATTACACAGTGAAGATTTAATGCTTAGGATTTTGTTTCACATTCTGTTCAGTTGGCAAATGAAGTTCAACACAGATAAATGTGATGTATTACATTTTGATAGGAAGAATAGGGAGGTCACTTATCACTTGGAGGGTGCGAGTCTAGGTGGGGTAGAGGAACAAAGTGATCTCGGTGTACAAATACACAAATCACTAAATGTTGCGACACAGGTTAGCAAGGCCATAAAAAAAGCAAACCGAGCACTAGGGTTTATTTCTAGAAGGATAGAATTGAAAAGTAGGGAAGTTATGCTAAACCTGAATCGAACCTTGGTTAGACCACACTTAAGAGTACTGCGTACAGTTCTGGTCGCCATATTGTAAAAAGGATATAGAGGCACTGGAGAGGGTGCAGAGACGAGTTACAAGGATGATACCAGAAATGCGAGGGTATACATATCAGGAAAGGATGAACAGGCTGGGTCTCTTTTCTCTTGAAAAAAGGCTGAGGGGTGACCTAATAGAGGTCTTTTAAAATTATGAAAAATTTTGATAAAAGTGGAGAGAGAATATTTCCACTTGTGGGGAAGAGCATAACTAGAGGCCATCAAATTAAGATAGTCGCCAAGAAATCCAATAGGGAATTCAAAAGAAACTTCTTCACCCAAAGAATGGTGAGAATGTGGAACTCGCTACCACAGGGAGTGGTTGAAGTGAATAGTATGGATGCATTTAAGGGGAGGCTAAACAAACATATGAGGAAAAAGGGAATAGAGGGTTATGCTGATAGATTTAAATGAGGAAAGACGGGAGGAGGCTCGTGTGGAGCATAAACACCGGCATGGACTGGTTGGGCTGAATGGCCTGTTTCTGCGCCGTATATCCTATGTTTGCTACATTTAACAGTTCTATGAAGCTTTAATAATAGATTTATATATTCTTTATACAATGACAATCTCAAACCATACAGAGGTCACCAAACTTATTAATTTTAATCAAAATTCAATTCTCAATTAGGTCTTTTCCATGAACCAAAGAAAACCACAGACTGCCAGAATGGCAATTTTATGAGGGACAGGATGACATGGCAGGTTCCTGTTCATCACTGGGCCCTTGGTTTAAAACAAGACCATACAGATGGGATGAAAGTGCCCCTACAGTGGTAAGGGTTCCATGCAAAACAGACTGGGGTAGTCCAATTTCAGTTCGTAGACCAAAACCCCCCCAGAAAAATGCACACAATCATAAGGCACTAATTGGTGGTCTTACTCAGAAACCACAAGCATGACTAACACAGGAAATGGAGCTGTGGGAGACGCTCTTCTGGGATTAGGATTAAAATTTACTAGCAATTATAAAATGTAAGAAAATAAACAGCATACAACCTTCTAGAGACATGGATTAGGTTGATATTCAACCCTGAACAAAAGGTTTGGCACAACTCAACTGTAGGTATATTTTAAAATGAACTTTTACAGAAGATTATTTTACAGAACCCTTTCAAGACGGTGTTGTAAAGTTCCAGTCAGCTTGAGTTTCTGCTATAATAATCACTATTGATAAAGACATTATTATACAAACAAAAAGGATCTCCTGTGAAGATTTCTTGCTTCTAGAAGGGAAAAAAATTCCCCATTCCTTCAGAAAACAGGATTATCTACTGCATTCCAGATAATTTCATGAGTGATAATGAATATTCTCCCGTCACTAAATACAGTGTGTACAGAACCTAAAAAGGTTTCATAGCATAAGCAAATCCCTAGCTAGATTCAACAGTTAAATCAGAGACAACACACAACTTTAGTATCTCCTTATTTGCAATTCCTTGCCTTAAAGCCGGTTTTCTCTATTGGGGAATAAAAATGACAAACTGTAATAAAATGCAACAAATAACTAAAGGCTAAGGAAATGAATTAAGCCCTAGCAAAAAACCAACATGGACTCAAACTTCTAAAAGAAAGAAAGACTTGCATTTCTAAAGCACCTTTCACGACCACCTGATGTCATAAGAACATAAGAACTAAGAGCAGGAGTAGGCCATACGGCCCGTCGAGCCTGCTCTGCCATTCAATAAGATCATGGCTGATCATCCACCTCAACTCCACTTTCCTGCCCGATCTCCATATCCCTTGATTCCCCTAGAGTCCAAAAATCTATTTATCTCAGCCTTGAATATACTCAAAGACTCAGCATTCACAGCCCTCTGGGGCAGAGAATTCCAAAGATTCACAACCCTCAGTGAAGAAATTCCTCCTCATCTCAGTCTTAAATGGCCTACCCCTTATCCTGAGGCTATGCCCCCTAGTTCTAGACACCAGGGGAAACAACCTCTCAGCATCGACCCTGTCAATCCCCTTCAGAATCTTGCATGTTTCAATGAGATCACCTCTCATTCTTCTAAACTCCAGAGAGTATAGGCCCATTCTACACAATCTCTCATCATAGGGCAGTCCTCTCATCCCAGGAATCAATCTAGTGAACTTTCGTTGCACCGCCTCCATGGCAAGTATATCCTTCCTTAGATAAGGAGACCAAAACTGTGCACAGTACTCCAGGTGTGATCTCACCAAGGCCCTGTATAATTGTAGCAAGACTTCCTTACTCTTATACTCCAACCCCCTTGCAATAAAGGCCAACATGCTATTTGCCTTCCTTATTGCTTGCTGTACCTGCATGCTAGCTTTCTGTGTTTCTTGCACGAGGACACCCAAATCTCTCTGAACACCAACATTTGAAAGTTTCTCACCATTGAAAAAATATTCTGTTTTTCTATTCTTCCTACCAAAGTGAATAATCTCACATTTCCCTACATTATACTCCATCTGCCACCTTACTGCCCACTCACTTAGTCTATCTATATCCCTTTGCAGACTCTGATGATCTCACAGCTTACTGTCCCACCTAGCTTTGTATCATCAGCAAACCTGGATACATTACACTCGGTCCCTTCATCTAGGTCATTAATATAGATAAATAGCTGAGGCCGCAACACTGATCCTTGCGGCACCCCACTAGTTACAGCCTGCCAACCTGAAAAAGATCAGTTTATCCCTACTCTCTGTTTTCTGTCCGTTAACCAATCCTCTATCCATGCTACTATATTACCCCCAACCCCATGAGCCCTAATCTTGTGTAATAACCTTTTATGTGGCACCTTATCAAATGCCTTTTGGAAATCCAAATATACTACATCCACTGGTTCCCCTTTATCTACCCTGCTAGTTACATCCTCAAAAACTCTAATAAATTTGTCAAACACGATTTCCCTTTCCTAAAACCATGTTGACGCTGCCTAATCATCTTGGCCCGTATTTTCCGATCCCTACGGGGGTGTACGAGCTGTGTACACACCTGTAGGGACATCGGAAATGCTGGTTTCAGGCATGCGGAGCGCATGCGCTGAAAACCAGCATTTCCGATCTGTCAAGAATCCTCTTGACAGATCGGACGCCTGCCCTGGAGAAGGGCCTCTGCGGGTGGAGAGTTCCGCTTTCTGCAGAACCTCTGCCCGCTAAAATCACTTAAAAATCTTACGCCTGGTAAAAGCAGCGTAAGGCCTGCTTTTATCAGCTTAAGAGTTTAAAAAAGTTTTTTTTTAAATTTCCCCACTTCTTTATAATTTAAAAATACTTTTAAAAAAGGTAAGTAAAAAACATTATTTTTTTCAAAAAATTAAATGTTTAAAATATTTAATTTAATGTAATGCAATTTTAACTCATTTTAAAAACGTGATTTTTTCCAAAAATTTATTTAATGTAGTGTCTTTTTTCAGTGATCCCCATTCATACTTTTGACAGGTCTGTCAAAAGTATGAAGGGGGATTCCCTTCTCCCATTGGCTCGCCTGGCCCACGTGATCCCAGGGACACTTGCGAACCGCATGCGCCCCTGGGATACGTGGGCCCTGCGCATTTCGACTGTGGAGGCGCCCAGGATTGGAAATGGCCGCACCTCGGGAGCCCTCAGGTAAGGGCGTAGATTTTTTCCCAATAGGAGGCATCCGCACGCAGGAAGCCTCCTATCGGAAATTACGGGCCGTTATGATTTTCTAAGTGACTTGACACCACTTCCTTAACAATGGATTCCAACATTTTCCTGATGACTGATGTCAGGCTAACTGGTCTGTAGTTCCCTGTTTTTTTTCTCCCTCCTTTCTTGAATAGCGGTGTTACATTTGCGACCTTCCAATCCACTGGGACCATTCTAGAATCTAGGGAATTTTGGAAGATCAAAACCAATGCATCCACTATCTCTTCAGCCACCTCTTTTAGAACTCTAGGATATAGGCCGTCAGGTCCAGGGGATTTGTCGGTTTTTAGTCCCATTAGTTTCTCTAGTACTTTTTCTCTACTTATATGAATTACATTAAGTTCCTCACCCTCATTAGACCCTTGGTTCCTCACCATTTTTGGTATGCTTTTTGCGTCTTCTACTGTGAAGACAGATACAAAATATTTGTTTAACGTTTCTGCCATTTCCTTATTCCCCATAATAATTTCTCCTGTCTCAGCCTCTAAGGGACCAATGTTTACTTTAGCTACTCTAGTTTCGGACTTATGCAAGTCACTCTCAAAATTAATGTGAAATTCTATCATATTATGATCGCTCTGCCCCAGAGGATCCTTTACTCAGACTGCTAATTAACCCTGTCTCATTACACAATACAAGATCTAAAATAACCTGCTCCCTGGTTGGTTCCATGACATATTGTTCTTGGAAACTGTCCCGAATGCATTCCATGAACTCGTCCTCCAGACTACATTTGCCAATTTGATTTGTCCAATCTATATGAAGATTAAAGTCCCCCAAGATTATTGCATTACCTTTGTTGCAAGCTCCTACTATTTCTTGATTAATATTCTGTCCAATGGTATAGCTACTGTTAGGGGGCCTATATACTACTCCTACCAGTGTTTTCTGCCCCTTGTTATTCCTGATTTCCACCCATACTGATTCTACTTCCTGATCTTCTGAGCCGAGATCCTTTCTCGCTAATGTCCTTTTGTCATCCTTTATTATCAGGGTTACTCCCCCTCCTTTTCCATTCTGCCTGTCTTTTCAAAACGTCAAGTACCCTGGAACATTTAGTTCCCAACCTTGGCCACCTTGCAACCATGTCTCTGTAATGGCTATTAGATCAAACCCATTTATCTCTATTTGTGCCACTAGTTCGTCTATTTTGGTCCGAATGCTTCGTGCATTCAGATAAAGAGCCTTTAATTTTTTTTTTACCATTATTCCCTGCTTTGACCTTATTCGCTGCTGCACTGCTACCATTAAACGCTCTGTCCCTTCCTGTCGCACGCTGCTTATTTTTACCCAATTTGCTACACTGCTCTATTGCCTTGACCTTTCTCTTTAGATTTCTAAATTTCCCCTCACCTGACCCCTCCCCAAAGCACTTTACAGCCAATGAAGTACTTTTTGAAGTGTAGTCACTGTTGCAATGTAGGAAACGTGGCAGCCAATCTGCACACAGCAAGCTCCCACAAACAGCAATGAGATAATGACTAAATAATCTGTTTTAGTGATGTAGATTGAGGGATAAATATTGGCTAGGACACCAGGGATAACTCCCTGCTCCTCTTAAAAAATAGGGCCATAAGATTTTTTACATCCACCTGAGGGGGCAGACGGGGCCTCAGTTTAATGTCACCTCCGACAGCGCAACGCTCCCTCAGTACTGCAATGGAGTGTCAGCCTCAATTTTTGTGCTTCAAGTGGGGCTTGAACCCACAACCTTCTGACTCAGAGGTGAGGGTGCTACCTACTGAGCCACGGCTGACATCATCTTTCTGGTCAGACGGGTATCTGTCATACACAGAAACCATGCTCAAGACTCTGGACCAAGCTACTGAATAATCTGCATATTGCAGTTTCTGCTTGCCCATATGGAGTGGACACACTCTCCCTGTAGGGGCACATCCCATGTACCCAAGGTCAGAGAACTTTGGTACAGGTTGGCAAGACCCAAGGTTTAGGAACCCCAAAGAATCTGCAGGAGAACTGCTGAAATTTAGCCACTTGTAAGCTCCCTCTGCCAATACATCCAGTACCATCTAACCATTAGGGCAGTTCATGCAGGGTTCCTTCTTGAAGCAAGAAATCAGGAACTCTGAAAAATACCAGCTTTTAGCGACTGCTCTACCCCTCCAGGTCACATTAATGAACAAAGCTGTCGAGTCAATCATCAACAGTTCCTTGGAGTACTTTGGTTCTGCCTGACTCAGCTGTTATACAAGTAAATCTGCTACAAAATTCGGACTTAGTTCTGATTTTCCACCAGCAGGCAAGTGATCCTGAGTCACTGGCTCCAAGAGACCTTGCTTATCTAAAGCAAGATGATGATGACAAGCATGGGTTTGAGATCTTGTTCAGCAGACAGCAGTTACAGGAGATCCTCATTAATTATATGGGAGTAGCACAACAAATCATAGAAAGGTATGAGTGCATTGCTACAATCCTGTTGAGCACAGCATGAATATACACCATACCCCATAAAATGGTGGTTTCACCAGTTGGAGGTGCAGCGCATCAGCAGCATATGCTTGCCTCTCTGCAATTCAATCATAACAGGAATTGAACCCTGAATATGAGCGCACCCAGGTAACATCTTCCACCATCTGTCATCTGCAGTCTCAGCAGCTATACGACAGAGGGGCTTACACAGGACAGTTTGAAACAAGGCATTCAAGTCTAATGCTACTCACAGCAGGCCTCCTTATCTTATTCTAGATCCACACGTGAGGGGCTTTAAAAAAGAGATGTACCTACTATGAGGTTGGCTCCCAGGGTGATGTGACACATTTATGTAAGCTGAAGCCCTCCCTCCCTGCAACCATTATCCACTTTTTGCCACAATCCACCTCTATGAGTTTGGCATTTCCCTTTCAATATTTTATGTATTTGAACTTGAAAATAAAGGTTTCATTTACAACCAAACAACGACCATTAACACAGAGGGGATCAACAAATAATTAAAATATCATATTACTAGTTTAGAGCTTCCTCAAAACTATCAACTTTCAAGTACACCTTCAAAGCTTGGTTTGTCATCCTTTCCATAATTATGGAAATCACATCTACAATTATCGCATCCATAATTGGGTGACCCTCATATCTTATAGCAATAATTCTAACTGCATTTACTAAAGTGTCACAAAAATATACTTCTGCAGACTCTAAGATTATAGAGATGAATAACCTGCCATGTAATCCCTCTGAAAATAGGTTGGCACAACCAGAAAAAGAATTAACAGTTTAGCTAGCCAACAGTTTACCTATAAATGTAGCGCAACTGCTTTTACCAGATGATGAAAATCAAACCAAGTATACCGAGCCTTTACAAACTTTGCTATCCTTGCATCAGGTGCCTTCCTCCCATCTCCTGAGTCAAGATCTCAATGTGGCCTGCATCTTCAGTTCTTGACTCACCCCACATATTAAAATGAGGAAACAAAAATAGCATCAAATAGAACAAGATCAAAGAGAGAATAAAGGGGTGGGTGCTTTGCACTTTTGAGTTGAATACATTACAATTAGTATAAAATCTAGAGGTGGGATTCTGAGGACCAAAGTATGTAAACTAGCTTGAAGAACTCATCACCCTGAGCAGTCACATCAACACAACTTACAAAAAGAACGCAAATTGCTCCAGGTAGCTTTAAGATCCATGCTTAATAATGAGTTTGCCTACAGTTTAATTCCATTTTTTTTTTTAAATGCCTAGATTGTCAAGTACTGTTCATTCCATCAACACAAGAAGCTGCTCTGCATACATCAACAAGGCAATACTTTCTCTCAATGCCAGATACGAGAGGTGGTGGATAAAACTTCAATGCTGTGATTTTCTGAGACAAATACAACAGATAGAGCTTTGGCAAAAAAAGCCGAACAAGGTCTTCTTTCTGCCCTGCCTCCATGCCAAGTAACACATGGTGGGTCTATCGCCAAATCATTAAGTTCACCAATTCCACATATAGAACCAAGTGCCAACAAAGGTGACAGTCCAAACTAAAGCTTCAGCTCACAAACATATATAGCTTCAAATGATTTGAACATTAACTTGCTTAAGATGACTAAATCCCAAGAGAGAAGTAGCTGAAGAAAAAACAATTTAACTTTAAGAATGGGAAGGCCCAAGATCTAAGTGCCCCTTATTGACCGAGGAAACTAAGATGAATTGGTAGTTTCTGCTTCTCTCCTCCCCTGAAAATGAGGATTCTCAAATGGCTATTGGTTCCAAGGGTCTGGCAGCCCTTTGATAGTTTACCCAAGTGACAGGATAGCTTTTACACTCTTGGTGCCGCTAAATTTTTTGAAATGTACGCTCTACTTGCTTAACAAAGATGTGCTTACCCAAAAAGGAAGCTTCAATAATTTACTTTGTAGGCTTGGTGGAAAGCCAGATTTTTAGCCACCCACATCTGTAAAGTAGGAATATTTCAGGCTGCAGTTCTAATCCCAGTATCATGGGCATACCATGGTGAGGTTCTATGATTGTCTTTCCCAAATTTCCCGAAATATGGTCTTATTTACACTGAAGGGAGGGGTGTTGAACCACTTATGCGAAAATTGCTTAAGATTAAACTTAACCTATTGTGGGGATTGTAGGGTTTTCAGTGCTGTCAAGAAAAAAAACCTCAAGATGCAGCTCACAAGGTCTTGTACAGGAAACTCTCTTTTAACCGACACCTAAATATCCAGAAATCTCTCTTATCCGGCAAAATTCAGGAGTAGGTTCAGGGAAGTTTTACTATATATTAGTGGCCGTGTAACCGGGGACTCCTGGATCTGTGGCCATGTAACCGGGGTTCCTGCACCTGTGGACGTGCACCAGGGACTCCTGGATCTGTGGCCATGTAACCGGGGCTCCTGCACCTGTGGCCGTGTACGGGGCTCTCGTACCTTGGTAAGTATACCTCTCTGTAATCCGGACTTTTTGATCAACCGGCACCACGCCGGTCCTGTCGGTGCCGGTTAATAAAGAGTTTCTTGTATATAGGAATGGGAAAGACCACCAAATCCAAGCATAGGAAAGTGCTTAAAACAGAATGCATGACTGGTGTTTCTCATTCTCTCGTCTTGCTCTCTTTTCACCCCGAGCCCAAGTTGACATTTTTTATTTATTTACACATATGTTTGAAGAAAAGAAATCATTTTATACAGCATCGGTCATATCCCTGTAACATGCAGTAAAATAAATTCCGATTACTACAGTTCAAATCAAGCGATACAGCATTACTGTCATCCAGTTCCATCATGGAAAGCTACCAGGTGTTCTTTCACGACGCCTGCTAAAAACATAAACTACCTTAAAACATAAGAAAACCTCAAGTGCACTACCAAGGCTTTGACTCACAAAAGGTGATCAGATAGCACTGGAGATGCTCAAACTTTCTTCAAGGTTTCATGTCTGAAATCTCCACTGATGCATTATTACCATGTCATATTCTGACACACACAAAATTGACACTTTTTAAGGTAACCCAAAAATCTAGTCCTCAGAACTATTATACTTTCTAGATATTTGTCAGTATTTACAACTGACATTTGATCATTTTTAAATAAAGATATGGAATAAAATTTTATTCTAGTGCAAAGCATCAAAATATTAATATGAGCAACTCTTCGACAAATGGATTATTACTCCAAAGTAATCCCAAAATCTTTGCATGTGTACGAAAACTTTCACTTTACTAGTTTTACACGTGATTTAGCAAACAGCAAAAGCGTCCAAAAGATTCAATTGGCACAAACAGAACAGACGATAGGAATAGCACTAGAATTTCCAAAAAAAGAACATTTTGTTCCTATCTTAGTAGGTCCATTTATGATTAAATTGTCACTGAATGTTTCCTTACCTAAGGAAATGCATTACATCACTTCAGCAAAATAGCTTGAATGTATGAATGTAAATTATGCAGATACAATGTTCATTATTATACTGACAGTAATATTCAAAGAGAATATTTTTCACATGAATTTTCTGAACTCAATAGCCTGACTTAAATAACAAACAATATAGGAGGCCTTTTTTGGCAAAATCATGTCCACAATTCAAGTATCGAACAGTTTTGCCCATCCCATTTAGCTGGTTTCGTTCACACCATTTTGCAATTTTTAGTTATTCAAAATGTCAGCTTCTTTCCACAGGCAGAGCACATTAAAATGCTGTTGTATTTCAGAAGCATAAGTCAGACATAAAATCAAAGAATGTTACAGCACAGAAACAGGCCATTTGCCTCAAGTATGCCAATGTTCCCATCCTCCAACTCATGAATGACCTAGTCTCATCCCACTCTCCTGCTCACTTGTGGGTGTAGGGTCATCAGGCACATTTCTCCCCAAGCAAATTAGGCTCAGTTGCTCACCAAGCCTACATATTTGGAACTGCTGCCACCAAACCCTCTCATTTCCAACTGCAGTATTATACCTACATGCTCAGACATTTTTTTACAAATTACGCAGTTCTTCTAAATTTCTAGAATGTAAAGCAACTGCCGAAGTGAGATGTAAAGAAGGAACTGGCATTTATATAGCGGTTTTCATGTCCTCAGGATGTCCAAAAGCACTTCACAGCCAATGAAGTATTCTTAAGTATAGTCACTGTTGTTAAAAAGGCAAAAAACAAGAAAACTATCGCCCAACTTTCCACTGCCTCGAACTTCTTGGGGAGAAAACTAGCAAAACAAATTTGTCAACCCTCTTGATTTTTGCCAAGCTTTCAAAGCACGCAGCACTAATTTCAACATTAGGAGTATCTGGACGAGAACAAAAAAAATCTAAAGGATGAATGGCTGAAGTCAGCACTGGCAAAAGCTTATTACAGGCCAAATCAAGCAGGTTAAGAGATCAGGCTACCTGTGGCCAGACCCAAAAAGATCCAACATAACTGCCACCAGCTGCAGCCATTTATATTTATTGCCATTGATGCCCACTAATTTGAAATGTCCCTCCCAAGGGGAATCATAATGTCACTTTGTTTCACTGTGTTGCTCTGACAACACCTTTACTGTCAGTAGCAATTCTGTAAAATAAATGAGGTATACGGCAACTCCAAGAGACAGTTAGAAGTCTTAAAGGGCTCAAAAAATGTTTTAAAACTCAATGGACAGATGATATTTATCCCCAAGCACCAAGAGATAAAAAGATTAAGGTTTTTGATGCACTAACATTCATTGCCAATTTTCAGAAAGTGTGATAAAAGATACAGGGAACTACACAATACTGGGTAAAATCCAATGAATATGGGTAGCCTTGAGGTTTATCTCTAAGATGATAACCAAGTCAACTCCAGTCTACACTCATTCAGAAGGAATAGATACTACCTGACCAACCTCCTCACCTCCCACCTGCCATCCACCCCACAAGATATGACATCCCAAGAACTATTTTGTGACAGTGTATTTCAACTTTTCAAAAAGCATTTGACAAAGTTCCAAAGACAACATTTAAATTAAAAGTGAGGATTCAAGGTATAACCTGTGGAATATTTTTTTTTAAATTGGCTGAAGGAATGGAAACAGGTACTTGTTACAATAATTATGTCAGGATGGCAGGAAAGAAAGTGGGATGCACAGGGATCAATGGGACCCCTACTATTTTTTAAATTTACATTAACTTGAATTTAGAATCTCAATGCAAACTGGTCAGATGACCCCAAACTAGGAACACTTGAATCAGAAAATGCAGGATGAGAATTACAAATTTAGATAAAATACACCAATGGCTGGAACAATAAGAGCTAAAGATTTAATATGGATAAACATAAAGTACAGCGTTTAGAAAAAAAAAGCTGAAGTCCTCCATACTGCTAAAATAGATAAGTGAAGTTGTAAGAAATTCAACTCTATGCTCAACATGTTTAATCACTGCAGAGCAACAATCAAAACAAATGGAACACTGAACTATATAGCCAAAACTGTAGAGCACAAGTCAAAGGAAATCATAATCAAACTATACAGTGCTGCTCAGACCAAGCCTCAAATACTGCATCCAATTTTGGCCATTAAGACTCAAGGGAATAAATTAAACCTTGGAGAAGGTGCAGAGGAGTCACAAGATTGATTCATAGAATCATGGAATAGTACAGCACAGGAGGTCATTCGGCCCATCGAGTCTGTGCCAGTTGTTTCGAAGAGCAGTCCAGTTAGTCCCATTCCACTGCTTTCCCCATATCTCTGCAATTTTTGCTCCTTCAAGTATTTATCCAATTCCCTTTTGAAGGCTACTATTGAATCTGTATCCACCAGCCTATCAGGCAGTGCATTCCAAATCCGAACCACTCGTTGCGTAACAAAGTTTTCCTCATGTCGCCTCTGGTTCTTTTGCCAATCACCTTAAATCTGTGCCCTCTGGTTATCGGCCCTTCAGCCATTGGAAACAGTTTCTCTTTATTTACTCTATCTAAATCCTTCATAACCGAGAGCAGAGTTCTAAGGAACAGTCTAAAGAAGCTTTGCTTTCCAGCCTTGAAAGGAACTATACAAAAAAGTAAACCATATAGAAAAAGGTAAAAGCTACTTGAAAACTACTCTACAGTAGGGCAAGGGAGCACAGTTTCAAATTAGTTAAAGTCAAACTTCGGACAAACGACAAGATGCGCTTCACAAAGAATGATGCACATTAAATCTATGGAGACGATCTTGGAGCAGGCGAATTTCAGGAGCCTGGTAACTTGCCAACATCACTTACATAATTAATCCTTCCACCAACCTACAGAACATGCCATAAACATTATTGCTGCATGTAACTGAAAGACAATATCAGAACCAAATCTTAGACGAACGTACTATAAAAAAGATTTTAATAAATGGTATTTTTTTTAAACTACTTAAAAAATTTGGTAATTTATTAGTAAAATCTGGAATCTTTAGTTATAAACTACATACAATAAACCTGTAGTATGTATTACAAAATACAGACATTCACAATCAAGCTAAAAGCATGTTGAGAGGAAGTCAGCAATGCTGCGCAGTTAAGTGAGTAGGGTTTTGGTTATTTCTTTCAAGATTCAATTTTCCTTTTAATTGGTAAACCAAGGCCCATTGTGCAAGGCACCACCAAGGCTGAAAAGAACAAAAGTGGAGGTAAATCAAGTAGTGATCACATAACACCAAGCTCAAGTTTTAGAAGCTTGAAAAAGTCCTGGGAAAGAAAATTTACAACAGTAGGATGACAAGGAGAATGAACAGTACATAGGAGGTGTCTCTGCAGCTTAGGAGGAACAAGGGGAAAATGTTCAGAGGGGCATATGAGAGATGCAGAGACAGGAAAAAGTAGCATTTTTCTTTTTATAACATGCAGGAATGCGAGAAATGTTAGAAGGGCCTTTCCAGATATGGGAGCAGTATTTAAGCGTTGGGCAGACTTACATTTCATAGTTAAGAGTTATTGAGGTCAAAAGAAATGTCTATCTTCTTGGAGGCGTGAGACAAGTCAGGTAGAAGATGACAGGAAGCTAAGGAGACTGATTTGTGGAAGGACCAAGGATGCAGCCATGGATTATACTTGAGATATTAATAAACTTCCTGAAGAATTGGAAAAAGATTTCATTGCTCCACTGATTGCCATGGAGGAGATCAACACTTATTGATTCAGCCAATACACTGCAAGAGAGGTTGTGCACCCTGAGGATGCACAATGTGAAGGAATTTCATGGATGTAGAGTGGAATTAACAGCAAGTGTGGAGAGTATTGGGTGATGAGTGAAAGAGGTAATTGGCATGAAGATAAAGTAAAGTGCAAAGTTCTAGAAATCCCATGAGTTGGTGAAAGCACAGTCAGAGGGCAAGCCATCAGCTACAGCACACAGTAATTTAAGAAGTTAGCAAATGAAAAGAACATATGATTGTAACTAAGCGGCATTACAGAAATTCATAAAAAAGTTAGCTCTTACCAGAGATTAATTAAATACTATTCGACTCAATAAATGCATGAGTTCCATTTTATTCAGTATAGAAATTCTGAATGTATATGAACATATAGGAGGAGCGACTAGAGCATCATGCAGATTAAAAACTCAAAAATTGTATGCAAACAAGTTTCACAAGCTGAAGAACACAAGACACTGACCAGTTATTGAGCTTTTCCATATCGTTTAAAACCAGACCATCAAAAAGCAATATAAAAATCCTCTTATTTTGAATGTAAACGTTAAAGGAACTACCTTACATTACAAAGCATGACTTCCTAACACGTACACAAATACTCCAGTACAATTACAGAATTTGCACATCCAAGCATGACAAATCAAAATGCAGCGGCAGTCAAAAACTCATTATTACACATGTTTCCCCAAATCAGAACTGCAACTCAGGTTGTTGAGCTGCTCTTAGCTAGTCAGTGTACATACATTAAAAAAAATCGAAAAGATATGCTCTTTGGTGAGAAAAATATCAGCCCATCAGGTTGCATTGTGCAGCATGAAATAATTCACAATGCAAGTGCTGTACAACATACGAAAACAATTGCAAAATACTGCAAATGCAATTGTTTATTTGTATGCATGCATTTAAAAAAATCACCCACAATTATGTTAAAATACAACTAAAGAAAAAAGGTTCCTTGCGCCTCTCCCTTCAGCTACAGGAAAACTCACATGAACAGGCACCACTGTACAATGAGTAATTTTATGATGCAGTCTACTCCTCTTAATTTGAAGATGATTCATTTAGATTACCTACATTCAATTTTGTGTGACCACTAAATTCCTATTTTAGTGCTCAAAAGAATTTGAATTCAAATAACTAGAACTAATTAACTTCAAAACAAGCATAGATGGCATTATAAAAATGACTTACTGTAGAGTGATCGACATTGCTCAATTCAAATAATTGGTCAATTTAATTTTTTTCATAAAAAACTTTGCATTACGAGGAGCAGACTGTACCGGATATACAATTTCTCTACTCAACTGTCGATTTCCCTTTAATCCAGCAATATTTCCCCAAACAACGTTGACACTCCTGGGAATATCATTTTATTCAGCTTCTGGTTTACTTCACAATTCCACAAAATAAAAACTTACTTCAGGTTCAACTCTTCAAAAATCACTGATTACGTGACTTTAATCTGCTGCGAGAAGCCCAATGCAATAAAAATGTCAACAGTTCCCCTGGGGATCAAATGACATTAATAAAGCACCCTACCTTTGCTGATAATTTCTATCATTTAAAGCTTCTGATCAGATTACACAGTTGTAATCACTCACTAATAGAAGCTAAAATCATTTAACTTTACACAGGGACATCTCCTTATGCTTATGAACCCATCCTGTAAATTCCAATTTCGTTAAGTATGTAATGGTATGAACTGGCATGACATTTAGTTTTGATGTCTGCTCTCATTATACAGGGCTCACAAAGTGGCCGTTCTCACTACCAATAATTCAGGTCTGGATAAGGTTTATATTTCTCCCTGGAGGCAAGAGTGCAACCCACAAGCAAAAAGTTACAAAAACAATCATAACTGGGACATGAATTCTATTTTCACTTTACAACCTGATCATAGCTTACTAACAACCATTGTACAATATAAAGTCATTATCACTTGTTTAAAATAAGCAAAGCATATGCTACATTTGATTTCCTCTACCAGAATAAAGCCACAGAATACCTCACCAATAATGGACAATTACTTTTCAGTCCTAGCAAAAGATGCATCAAACCCAAGCTCATCTTATTTTCTTGGTACCAATTCTGTGCCATATTGACCAATGCTTACCACCATAGTTGACAAACAGTGGACAATTCAAGACTGTACAACACCTTCCATCCAAATTTTTCAATATAAACACGGTAACAGAAATTTAACTGATATAATTTGAACATTTCCAGAAAAATATTTGCATTAACTCATCAGCAAATTACTTATTTGCAATTTTCTGGGGACACAAATGCATGAAATAACTTACAACTAAAATGCAATTGCAAGAACACACAGCCCAATCAGCCAATCCATTTATTCATCAATATTTTTCACAGCTGGAAATCCAATAATCACCAGCTCGCAGTGTCATTTTCAAGAGGGGAAAAAATCCTTCTAGTAAACTATTCTTTACCACTGTGTATCTTTTAATTCTATGTTTGATATTTATTAAATACAACTAAAGCTCTCATTAATATTGGCCTTCATAAATTATATAGGATTCCTAGTTTAGACTATATGTTGTTAAGCTTATTATTGGACAGTTTGGCTAACACATGTTGCCTTATAGGGTGGGAAAAAAAACATGAATTTAAAAGTGCAGTGCCCAGAATTATTATTTTTTTTTTTTTTAAGCTGAATATTAAAAAAGCCTATTTACTCATTTCAAATGAGAACTCATTTTGAATTTTAGTCGGTGGAAAATCTCAATCAAGCTTTTAGTTTATAAATGGCACTAACCTCCACTTTGCAAAGTACATTCTTGTTAAAAAAAAATATTGATCAGCTCATGAAGTCAACATAGTGGCCCTGAAATTGCAGTGTCTGCGACGGCGTACTCTCAGAGTATGCAGTCGTATTCCCTTTGGAAGGCCCCGCAATTTCAAGGTACGCCTTGACAGATCATCTGAACCGCCTGAAAACTAAGTATTGCTAGCGCAGAGTTGGGCTATTTACCCAACAACTGCCCACGCAACTCTTACGGCTGGTAAAAGCAGGCATAGGGCCTGCTTGCATCGGCGTAAGGGTATATAGAAGGCTTAAATAAAACATTTAAAAATCCCAAATTGTGCACAAACACTTAAAATTAGTTTATGCAAATATTGGCCTGGATTAATGATGTTTAAAATGATCAAAAATTACATTTTTATTAAGGTTGGTCCAATGAAGGAACTTATGAATAAAATTGCAATTCTGTACATTGTATAATTATTTGGGGATTCCATTGCATATCATTAGGGGATTCCCTTCGTAAATGATTGCAATGAAATTCCCCTTTGTCATTGGAGGACCAGGCCCACATGATCCCAGGTACGCTTCCGAACTGCCTGCATCCCTGGGATCCGTGGGCCATCACGCTGCCCTCCGCCTCGCAGCGTAAGACTGCAACTCTTCGCAGCCTGGGCGCCAGGAGATAATTTCGGAAATGTTTCGCGGGTCGGAGGCGTACTCTGGAGATACGCCTCCGACCGCAATTTCTAGCTCATAATTTAGAAATTAAAAAGCAGCATTCTTTAACACTAAGCTACAAAAGGGACAGAAAACAAAAAATTGTATAGCAAGACAGATACCATTGTACATCTTATTCCAAAACAAAACACAGCGTATACTAACTACAACCAGTTTTCAAAACCACTATCTCCTGTGTCGCACATGTTTTGTTTGCCAGAAGTTGACCTTTTCATGGTTAAAAAATGAAAAATGAACACATGGTGGCAATTTGCTTTTCAGCAAAATAAACTACAGTATAGCCATTTAAGTCAAACTATGGCAAGAACATCGAAGTGTTAAGAGGTTACTGAAGTTGGAACATCATCTCACCTTTTGAAAATAGGCAATTAAAGCATTCATTTGTTTGTATTAACAATCCGCAATTACATAGGTGATTAATTGTGCAGACTAAGATGGCAAAAAAGGTTGCAAGGGCACTTATAGTGGCACCAGGAGTATACTGCTCGAGACCACATACCACTGAAACTGAAGAAGACAGCCGAACTGAATCTAGCAGTCACCCTCAATACCTGAACATGCAGATAGATCAAACACTTGCAAGTTAAAACCTGGGATCCTTTTACAATGCATGTGCAACATCCTTGTAAGGAACCCGCAGCTAGAGAAGTGAGCTTATATCAACACAGGTGAGTTTATTCCAGAACATAGACGCTACCAGAACAAACACCACAGTATAAATGGGATTTTAAGTTACTGCTGCTGCGCGGCACCTAAATACAAGCTTTGAAGCTTAGTGATACTCTCCTTCCCTTCCTCCTCCTCCTCCCTTCCCCACCCTCGGAAATGCTTAGCTTTGAAAGTAACACATCTGATATTGGAAACTCAACAGTGCTGTAAAGTCATGAGCCATAACCACACACAACATTCTGGACCACCATACCACCTTGAATAATCACTCTCTCCTAAGCACTACAGAATTGGTGCCATAGAAATTGTAGTGTCAGCAGAGCACTTCCAAACCTTAAGAAACAGCAGCTGTAGAGTAGCCATCTCACAATTGCTCCCAACAATTGGCCTGATATCACAAACTCAAATATTCCTACTGCACCCAGTGTGGATCTTCCATTTTCAAAATACCATGGCCTCCAAGTGAAATTTATTTCAAATTGTAGATAGTTGTACGTTGTGGGCCTACTCCCACTCAGAATTTGACTGAGCTGCCCAAACTAGTTTCCTTTAGGACTCTCACATCCAAAGAGGTGTGAAAGTTAACCCTGGAACTGGGCTTGGTAGGGCAGCATCCGAACCTACTGATCCTATTTCAACTATTCGCAAACCATCTATTCATATGGGTTTTTGATCATTTCTAGATTGATTATTTTTTGCTTCTTTAAAAGTTCTATTCGATCAGTAAACCTTACTGAGATAATCACCCACGTGAAAACCTGACTTCATTAAAATTACTAAATCTTAGACAATCTCTGTGGCATTGCACACAGGGAGTCAAGACCAGATGTGAACAAAGGGAAAAGTTGACACAAAATGTGTGGTGCAGACAGGAAGTGCACATAAACATAAGATTTTTAATAGAATCTAGATAAAAAATAACAAAGTTATACAATAATTTAGGAGCATATGCTCTGGTAATTTGAAGTTTTGCCTTTACACCCCTCCTTTTTCTCTTCACATACAAAATCAAACATCTGTCTGAAGATTATATTTGAACTTGTGGAATCAACAGCACATAAGTAATGAACAGGAATACATGACACATATCTGCTCTCCCAAGGCTGATCATTTTTTATAATGCAGTCTGAGAAGACATTGCGTCAACCATTTGTAGAGATACAAGTCACTTGGAGAATTTCAGGTGTTCGCCCCCTTAATTCACAATTTGCAGTTGCTGAAAATTAATTTCACATTTGAACACAACAGCCAAAATTCTAGAATCATTTTAAACCTAGAAATAGTACACATGCACGAGTTGGGGAAAGCTTTCAATCTCAACGTGGATCATTCTGTACTTGTGGCATTTTTCACGGAAAATCTGCAAGCAGCATTTCAGGACTGCTCTCAGCATAACTCAAAACATCTTAATTAACACAGATGCATTCATTAGTTTGAAAGCACTGAAGACAATTGCCATCTCCATTACAAAATTCTGATATTACACCAATGAATAAAATTTACTAAATTTCTACTAGATCCCAAATACAATAAATTCAGAGAATTTCCATAAAACAAAGCATTACATTGAGAAACTGGACATGCTAAACATTTCCTTACCATGATTTTAACAATTCAAGGATAAGAACCAATGATGCTTTACATATATTCCTCTTAACCATATTTCTACAACCACACACTAATATATCCCAGATTATTTTCCCACCTATCTTGACTATCATTACAGCCTTCAATCATTCCCCAACGCTCCCAGATATTCTCTTCACCCATCAAACCATTGGCTTGAGCTTCTGTCATGTTAGTTTCAAATTACTGAAGATCAAAATTGTGCATTATGAGCCTGAATTTATATTAGTTTCTCATGTTCAAGCACTGCAATATATATATTAGCTGTTCATTCACTTGGAAAAAAAAACCACTCAGATTACAGAATTTGCACAATTTATCTGTACATCATAGGAGAAACTTAATTCCTTCACGAAAACAATACAAAATCCTGGTTGAATTCCATAACTGGCTTTAAGGCAGAACTCATACTAACGAAAGCATAGTAGCAAAAACTAGGCTTGATTAAGAATTTAGAGACGACTTACACCTATAGAAGTAGCGGCATTGGAAACTATTCCTGCATCCTATGCCCCCAATTTGAAAGTACCTGTAGCCCATAACCTAAGTTCTGAAACAACTTATGGCTTACAAGGAAGGTCTTTTCATGAAGTGCTTTGCCACAACTACAAGAAGAATGACATTTCATGTAAGCAAATGTGTTTGTCACAAAAGAGCACAAGAGCAGTGTACCCAGCAGTAACCACTGATTCCAGCTTGTCTGGAATGCTTAAGAGGCCAGAAACACATTGGTTTTCTATTTTTGTTATCAGTGGAGCTCATAGAAAAATTCAACAGGGATCAACTATTTTACACAGAATATTTTCCTACTGTAATCAAAACCCATTCCACGGGTCAACAGGGAAAAGCGCATACAAATTTTTATTCCATTTAATTTTCACTCAATTGTCTTCCCCATCATCAACCAATCTACCATAAACAATGAGGATAACAAATCCCTCTAATATTCCCCACCTCAAAAAAAATGAATTCAGTCTGAAATAGCCCTGTAAACTAAAAGTTAGCACAAAACTTCACATTTTCCAAAACTACTAAAACAAACAATTCTGAAACTGCGTGTGCTTTCCCTTCTCCAGCTCTTTGGCAGGTGGCTCCAAAAGTCAATGGACACTGCATCAACAAATATGTAGATCATGAACTGCCAAATTCTGCCAGACCAAGTTATTGTACTCCTATCACACGAGAAGTGAGAATGGCCTCAGAGGCTCAAAGATAAAGAAACACTGAGGGTATCAGAGTCAAACACCTGACAGCTTATGACACGTTAACATTTTATCCTCCACAAGAGGTCAGTAAGATTGATTCCCCATTTTGTAAAACCTTAGCATGCTCTGAATATCACATTGGACCTTTGCCCTCGAAAAAGGAACTGCATGCGATGGCATTGTCACGTATGCCAACTGCTAAAAAGGATATAATTGTACAGTCATATTTCAAATCAGCAAGTTTCAGAATGCATAATGGTGGGCGTTGCCACCTGGCTAGGTGCTACCACCAAGCATGTAAAGTATTTGCTTAGTTTCCCTTTTAATTTTTTCCTCATGCTGTTTTTGGTCTCAATCCAGCAATCTCTACAGGTTGAGAATCTATTTTGTGCCAATGGAGCTGGAGTTTAACAATGTCCCTCAGCAACTGTGAAACTAGTCTATAAATCACTTGTTATACTCCCCTCGTAGTAAAGATAAGCCCTGCCTCTATTAGCAAACAGCAGCCTCATCAAGAAAGACTTGCATTTATACAGCGCCTTTCACAACCTCAGGATGTCCCAAAGCACTTTACTTTTGAAGTGTAGTCACTGTTGTAATGTAGGAAACGCGGCAGCCAATTTGCGCACAGCATGCTCCCACAAACAGCAATGTAATAATGACCAGATAATCTGTTTTTAGTGATGCTGATTGAGGGATAAATATTGGCCAGGACACCAGGGATAACTCCCCTACTCTTCTTCGAAATAGTACAATGGATTTTTTACGTCCACCCGAGAGAGCAGACGGGACCTCGGTTTAATGTCTCATTCGAAAGACAGCACCTCAGACAGTGCAGCACTCCCTCAGTACTGCCCCTGGAGTGTCAGCCTAGATTTGTGCTCAAGTCTCTGCAGTGGGACTTGAACCCATAACCTTCTGACCCAGAGGCGAGAGTGCTACCAACTGAGCCACTGGTGACATCAACTTGCAGCAGGCCTACCACACGACTGCTAAAGTCTCAGGTGACTATAGAACTTAATAAGCCTGACAACAGTCACTAGGACATTACAACTGAGTCTTGGGTAATTCCACACAACTGTACATCATGCAGTATTACCCAATTTAAGGTTACAGAGCAGAAGAGGGACCTCGGTGTCAGACATGGCTAGGACAGTTTGATAAAAAACTAGAAATACAATACTTGGTACGGTTGTATCCATGTTGAGTTTTGTTCCCCTCATGTGGCAGGAGACATTGAAGCCCTGGAGAAGGCCCAGAGGAGGACACCCGTAATGATAACTCATCATCGGGCACTTGGGCATTAAGATGGGCTCAGGGAATAGGGCTTTATCAATTAAATGAATGAGGTCTTTAAAATGACAGTGGGAATAGATTCTGTTCAGGTGGACAAGTTACTTGAGCTGGATAAGAATGGGGGAACGAGAGGGCACAGTGTAAAAGAGTTAGGTTAGATGTTAAAAAGTATTTCTTTTCACAGACTCATGAACCTAATCATCGAATAGATTACCAAAACATGCAGTAAGTATGGATTCACTTCAAAAAAGGTGGATGAGTTCCTGAGTCGAGGACATCTGAAATTTTATAAACTATGTGACAGGTCGCTGTGATTAGCATTGAGCTTGCTTTGGGGATTGGAGAGGGTTTTTTCCCCCTAAATTGGCCACGGTGTTTTTTATTTGACCTCTCCCAGGATTGGCATGGAGGCTGCACCATGTTGGGATAGGACAGGCTTGATGGACCAGTTGCTCTTTTCCTGTGCTTTTTAATATATTCATCCAAGTCAAACAGACCAATGTTAGTTTTGAATTCTGCAACAGCCTGCTGCTTTATTCAACTTTACCTATTGTTATTGATAAAAGAATTACTTCTAGGTCTAATCCCATTTTGATTTTTCACAAAATTAACACCGAAAAACATTATACAAAAGTAAAACTAGGGATTCATCGGTGTGACAATTCAGGTGTATAATCTCCTTTTTAAGACTTTCAGAATCAGACCATTTAATAGTTCTTTTACAATTCCAAAACATAACCATCCAAATCCATTTCACTGAAATTTTAATTTATGTTTCAGGACTAATATGGCATTTGCCTAATCTTTCAATTCAGCTACTCTCTACGGATAAGGGTCGCAGATTTTTTTTTAAAACTCGGTGGCAGAGCAGAAAAGGAAGACATCCTGCAAAGGCAGTGCTATTCACAAACTTTTTTGCCAAGGGCCACAATTCCAAGTGGCGTCTAACTGGAGAAGCACTCACACAAATGCTCTAATACACTGTTCCACGCAATGATGAGATGCAGATCTGTTCCCAAAATTTTCTACGTGGTTTATCTCCCAATTAAAATCATATCACTGTTATCAGTTGCCGAGTGGATGAATGACAACTTTCCACAGTAATAGGAAAAAACCCTACAGAATCAATAGTTTTATTAAAATTCTAGGTTCTACAGTTTTGCGTTCTACCTTGCTACAGAAAGTAGAATAGCTCTCACCGAAATATATTTATTTGCTTTCTGTTGCTGGCCAATCAGGACAACCACCTACTGCTGAAGTAGAGCAACATGTGAACACATGCAAGCTCGCTCCTAATTACAGCTTGGTGTCGTGACCCACAGAGGCAATAGAGTGACCTTCTCCCCCACCAATCCACTGAACATGGGTAAAATCACTATAGAAAATGAGCCAGTTTGGAAAAAATAATGTACTCACTGAGGCTGAAGCAAGAGAAATTATTCAAAACCTGATCCTCATTTCTGGCCCATTGCCAACAGACCAACATCGAAAACATCCCCCACATAGCTTCGGCTTGTGCAGGAGGATCACGCATCAATCCACTGACTGAAGAAACCCTCAAAGCTACAAGAGTTGCATCCAAATACAAGTACCACTTATCAGAGCGAGCTGCTAAAGTTCCTCATAAGCTACTACAAAATGTATGCTGTAATCCATTAAAACTATGACAAAGCACTGGACCTAAATAACAGCAGAATCTTGAAGAAAACGTTTACTCTCAAAATCCCTTTTTTTTTAAAAAAGCTATGCTTCAATCAGACTGTATTAGATACTGCACCTTTGAAACCATGACAATTGCTGTAGTAACACATCCTTGAATTGAGATGACATTGATAAGACTCCAAACTATTCTCCCACTTCTGGCTTCCTCTCAACTCCTTCATACTACTTCTTTGCAAATGTCTTGATTGTGTGCTGTCCTATGTAAATACCAATAAAAATGACTATAGGGTGGATTTTGCATTACAGTTAAATAACTAATGCAAAATCCATTACAATTCAAATATCAAACCACGATAGATTTGTGTGACACCTTATCCTCATGGAGATATCAAAGAAATGCAGTGACTGTTATATAGGCAAATATAGCAGTCATTCTACACATAGCAAGATCCCACCAACAGCAATGAGAGGAATGACCAATTAAATTTTCTTTTTGATTGAAGGAGAAATATCGGACAGGACCCTGGAAGAACTCCCTGCTGCTTTTCAAATAGTACAATGGGATTGTCAAAGTCTATCAGAACCACTAGACCAGGTGTATACTGTCAGTTTAGTGTCGCACCCGAAGGATGGCTCCCTCAACAATGCAGCACTCCCTCAACAATGCACTGAAATGTCAGCCTAGATCCGAAAGTGGAACTTGAATCCACAGAGTGCTATCTACTAAGCCATACTGACACACAAGAGCAGAATGCACACATCTGAACCTCTTATTCTTACAACAACTTGCATTTATATAGCACCTTTAACAAAGTAAAACATCCCATATTCCTTATAGTATATAGGTAAAGTTGGCGGCAAGTCTTATTCCACGTCTGGCCAATCAGTGTCACAATGCCCTCGATAGATGACAGCCACCTGTGACTGAATTGCATAACTTGAAGTGAATGCTATTGCACCACGTAATTTGAACTGCGGTGGTAGAACATTTAAAGCATATTAACATCTCCCAGCATAGATATATTGTGGATTCTAAGTTATTAATGTATGCAGGACAAGTTACACCAAAGCACTTGCGATATTTACTGTAGACTGCTGCATTGCTGTTCCCTTTCAATATTAACTACTCAAGGGTACCAACTTTCATTTCATTTTTCATCCAAATTCTACTTCTCTGGTCATTCCAATCATGAAGGCAAAAGACCAAAACTTGACTATATAAAACCAAAAAAGAACTTGTCTGCAATATGCAAAACATAAGCTTTTAAGTTTTATAAGATTTCAGGTTAAGGGTCAATGATAAAACTGTATTTTCATAAAGAACTGTGTATGGGAACAATATTTATTGAACAAATTTTGGGTATATTTTTGTTCAGAGTAAGAAGATCTACCTTATTGCTAGGTTTGACCCAAACACAGCTTTGTTAACAAGTTCGTTTAGCTTCATTTTTCACACTCAAGTCTCAAAATATTTTCTGAACGGCAGCAGATTTCCCACTTTATATCCATAATCCAGTGTGTCGTATAGCTTAATTATAAAAACTGCATGATACTCAAGCAAAAATTGACAAAGTAGCAAATGTTTTCTGAAGGCATAATATGCCAAATTTGTAGAATACTTTCTCCTACAGTAGATCCTAGAAACATGACGAAAAGCATGTGCATGGTTATTTTCAAACCATGTTATAATCAAAGTCATAACAGGAAAGCATTAATGAAAAATACGCCTGAACTTTCTGTTGCTTTCATTTACAAAACTGTATCAAGAACTCAAACACCAGTAGTTCTTCCTCAAGGTATTTAACTTAGTTATGCAAATATCTTGCATATGCAGCACACTTTTACACCCTAACAAAGGAAACATTGTGAAAATAGGCAAAACTGATTAACCAAAATGTCAATACACAAATTTACCAACCAGTGCTACAGTGAAAAACTCAGTCATACAAACACACAGATTTGAATACTGGATTGTGAACGGACGATTTGCATCTCGCCAACACCAGAGACTGGGTACAACCCAAGTTTTCCGTACGTGCATAATCGACACCCAAGTCTGCAGAGTTGTTAGTGATATTCCAAGAACGGAGGGTTCAGTACAATTTTTTTTAATGCCAAACCATTTTCCAAAGAACCACGTGACATAAAACTGC
Organism: Squalus acanthias; assembly: GCA_030390025.1. Lineage (NCBI taxonomy): Eukaryota > Metazoa > Chordata > Chondrichthyes > Squaliformes > Squalidae > Squalus > Squalus acanthias. The sequence continues at coordinate 41,480,972 of CM059438.1, forward strand.
AGTTAATTCTAATGCAGTGCAGGTTTATCAGCTACATTACACACAATATTTCAAATCCTAGTAAAGTGCACAAGATCAGACAGCATGTCTTGTAATTTTAAACTGATGCACAATGACATCACCACCATAAACTGCTCGTTACAGTATTCCACTTGCATGTCAGTTTTGTCCTTCCATTCAACTGCTACTAAACTAGAAATAAGGCCAAAGGTATCAGCAAAATGACCAGTCACTAGATCCAATCCAATCAAAAGAACCTCAAATGACTCCTAAATCATTGTATTAGTGACAATATTAACAGCACAATGACTGAGGTTTTTTTTTAAACTGCACCTATAAGGTCTACTGCCCATTTCACTAGATGGCAGCATCACTTGTACGTTAAACTAAAAATAGACGACTGAATCCAGTAGTGATATAGAATAGCAGCAGAGTAAAGCAATTGCCCTCGACACTGCAAAGTGATTATCTTTAATTATACGAAAGGTCGTGCAAAAATGCAAACCCGTACCTTTAAAAATCTGTTTGAACGATATTACGCATTTTGGTTAAAGTCACATATTTGGCATTTAACTTCATCCATTCCTATCTAGGCCAAGACCTAACCGCACTCTGTACAGTACGTATACCCCCTGCAGAGGCTACGCATGGCAGCTCTAGATCTGCACAATAGGTATTTCAGCACCACAATGCAATGTATATAATGACAGTACACATTTAATTTAGAACGCCTGGGCCCCACGTCCAATTCATTGTTAAATATAAAGGAACTCACCCAGTATCTCTATGCAGCCACTTACGAATTACCCCAATTTAAATGCGCTTCAATACAAAAAAATATATAAATTGTGTAATTCCCACAGTCTCTAAAAGAGGGAGGGCCAGGTCTCCCCTCCCTGATATAAAATAAAATGAAGCACTGCATGGATTTCTTTGCACTTCTCCATTCAAACCTTGATTAAGTAAGGCACAAGAGACGCAATTTTCCAACCACCCCCCCCCCCCTCAAAAAAAATGGATACATGTCAAGTCCAAGTCGAATCCATCTTCCTGGTATCTCCTCTTGTTCCTGCTGACAAGTTCTTTGATTCTCGAAGCCATGTCTGTGCGATCCCGGTTGAAGAGGAGGAGGAGGTGGTGGTGGTGGTGGATGTGGAAATGGGTTTCTTGGCTTCTGCCTTATTATGGCTGCTGTCACACACCGGGGCCTACACACCGACTGCCAGCCCCACACACACACTCTCTCTCTCCCGGCGCCGTTAATGTTCTCCGCGGGGGCTTCGCTCCGGTTTTTTTTAGATCACCATCGAAGAAGTTAATGGGGGCAGGGAGGGAGGGAGTGGGGAGAGAAATAATCCGACGGGGTAAAAGTGAAAGCGGTGCGGGAGGAGGAGGAGGAGGAGGAGGGGGGCGGCCGCCACATTCACCGTCTCTCGCTGCGATTTTTCCTCCTCCACTATCGCCTCCACCGCCACCGCCGCCGTTACCGTCGGTCGGGGGGGGGGGAGGGGGGGAAAAGAAGAGAAAAAAAATCCTCGCCCGTGCTTCAAAGGAGGAATTTAAAACGAAACAAGATGAGTTTAAAAAAATATATCTATATATTTAAAAAAAAATTATACATCCGCAGCCGCTCCTTTCCCTCCGTCAAACGGCAGAAATAATCCACACTCCGGGATCCAGACCGCTCCGTATTAAAAATAATAATCATAAAAAGTCAGCAGGAAGCCGAGCCCCCCTCCTCCTCCTCTCTTCTTTCTTTCTCTTCTCTCTCTCTCGGCCGATCGCTCCGGCCCCGGCCCTGGCCACGGCTCCAGCTCCGGCCCCGGCACCGACTCCAGCTCCCCAAGCTGCTGCGGCCGCCGGACTCTCAAACTTCCATCATGGCTTCCCAGGGAAAAAAAAAGCGCAATGGCCCCGAGTGGGAATGAGAGAGAGAGAGAGCGAGCAAGAGAGAGAGAATAACCCTCCGCCTATTAAAACATAAACCCTCTCACTGCCAGCAACTGAACTCAGGGCCAAGGGGGGGAGGGCACCCTTTTTCTTTGCTCTGTGCCAATTGCGACCGATTTAAACGTTTGAAGGCAGCCGTCAGATTTTGGCCACTGCACCGATATCGTTTCTCGGTTTGGTTTGGTTAGGAAGAGAGAGGGGGGGAGGAGGGATATGAAGTGAATTAAATCAGTATTACAACATTTTCGCTGGTGATTTGGTGGCGGCGTGACACTGGCCGGCACTACTTGCGACGGTCACGTGTCCGCTGCGATTTGGGGAAGTGGCGGCCGAGCTCGAGCGGGCGGCGGTTAAACGGCTCGGGAGAGGCGATCGAGCGCGCGGCGCCTCCTGTGACCGGGGAAAGCGTGAAGAGGGGGCGGGGGAAATTGGCCTGCGGAGGAAGGTGGGTGGTGCCCGCCGAAAGGACGGACACTCACTCACTTTAACCAGGCGCAGTGCCCACGGCCGAGAGAGTGAAGTTAGGGAGCAGGCGGTGACGCACCGAAACCTTCCCCCCACCCTCCTCCGCACAGTAGGCCTGCGAAAGCCGCCTTAAACCGTGATGAAACCGCCGGCCTGGCTCCTGAGCCTCCGCTGCTTCAGCAATCAAGAAAATTAAAAAAAAACCTTCGTGCAATTGTTCCCCCCCACCCACTTGTGCAGGAGAGAGGGACGCTCAAGAGGCGGCCGGGTGCGCGTTAGTCGGATACGGACGCGCGTTTATTTAATAATTAAAAGTCTGGAGCTGGAGGCCGGCCGCCGCCGCCATCTTTGTAAAGGAGCAACCTGTTTGGGCACGTCGGGTTACACTCTCAACCAGCCGCTCACCACTTCAGGCTGCTATATGGATCAGGGGACACCGTTAAAATACTTAGATTATAAAATCAGTTGTTAAATTCCACTCTCTGTGTTGCAGATACTTCTCACCCCCCGCCCCGTTACTTTGGGAGTCACAGTTTAGATAGAAATTGGACAACTCCGATTTAGAGGTCACTGAAGAGCTTCAGAACATATTTAGGAATGTTTTGGACTGAAGTTGGGAATAAGGAAAGGACAGCAGGAACACCGAGAATTAAACTACAACCGAGTCTCTGAAATAGATGACAATGGGCAGGAATATAACTTTTTAGATTCCCGTTTACATGGCTTAAAAGAAAAGGCAGTTACAGGTGGTACTTAAGAGATTTCTGCTGAACAGATAAGTGAAATGGCGATCCTCTGGCTATATGAACGATTTTACCGAACCTGTTAGTAAATTAATGTTGGTTATGGCAGTGTAGATATGAATAACGTTGATCTGGATAGTATAGATATACATTGGGTATTCAGGATGCTGAAATGTATCCTCACCAGCAAAATGAAGAACCATCACAGGGGGAACTACCTATTTAGGTGAAGATTGGAGATCATGCCATATTACAGTATTGGCGGCAGCTATATGAAACCTAATTTTTCAAACATTGTAAAATATGCCTACCTTAAATAGTTGAACAGATACCCTATGCAAGTCTAAGATGGATAAACCTAATTGTTGACATTGAACCAAAACTAGCAGTAGCCTGTAAAACCATGGACATTATAATTTTAGTGACTGTCGTGGCTACAGTGCTTAAGGAGGAATGATTGAAGTTTGCTTGGTATGTGTCATGGTGTTCAGGTCAACTTATCAAATTGCTATTTGATAGTTTATTTGAGTTTCATGCAATGGACATGTGGTTGAATAGAAGGAAGCAGAGCAAATAATGTATAATGCTGAAGCGTTTCAACAATATCCATGGTTTTTAGTGTAACGCAAGCATATACAGGGTCAGTGGTGTGCAAATTGGAGCAGAGTTATCCTTTACAATCTAGTGAGTGTTGACCATTGATGTTGGATGCTCGAGTTCCTCACTAAGCATCCTCCCAGTAGAATATGCTGTTTGTGGCTGGGAACATACGGGACAAGTTTTTTTCCAAATGAAACAGCCACCTTATCGCTGCAGGGTGGAGACATCCATTTCAAATGAGATCGAGATTTATAAACATTACTAAACAGTCAGTTGGAATATGCATAAAGAGACTTGTTATTAAGCAAGATAATCTTTTTTCAGCCGGCAGTCACAGTATATTAAGGTAGTTACTAGTGCCATTCTACTGACTGCTTTATCCACTCTGATTACTGAAGCGGTGTGATAAGAATTGTCCTTGTGTACATTTAGTACCACTGAGAAAATAAAAACAAAATGGAAATTTGGTAAAGGGGGTACTGTTGTCATGTAGTAGCAAGATTGCTACCTGGCGGAATCTGAATGGCAACTGTCTGATGACTCCGATCTCTCTGGACCATGACTTCACTATTGAACAATAAACCATCATTTCCTAGACTGTCACCAATTTCTTCTTGAGATCTTTTCGCACAGAAGGTTCTTCGGACATATATTCATTACACAAGTGGCTATGGAGGAAGAGTACACATTTGAGATGACCAGTTTTTTCCATTTTGATAAGTGTCTAAAACTCTCCACTGACAATGCAAATTGTAAATGGATGTTTCACATGTTTACAGCTGACTACCAACAAGTGATGAGTTACAGTATTTTGTGACTCATGTTTTGCTGTGTTAATTTTCATTTTATTCTGCCATTGAATGGTCTTATTCCTAGGATTCTTGTCGGTGCTGCTCAAGTCAGCTGCAAATATGTCAGCAAGAGTCATTTAGCTGACCCTCTTTGATACACTTTGATATTCCATCATTGCTAGAGATGTGCTTATATTGGTGTTAATATACTCAACACTAATCTGAATGCCCATGTACAGCAAGAGTGAGAAACAAACAAGTAATGATGTGTTTTATGACCTTATTTCTTATATATATTTTGTAACTTCCTGTGTAACATGGGATAGAATTTCCGCAGAGCCTGCCCCATCTTCCGCCGCAACTTTGACGAAAACCCTGGAGAAATAGTGTAAGTGGCTGTTTATGCCATTTCTCTAAGATTTCCGCCAAAGTTATGGCAGGAGACCGGATAAACTTTTGCAGAAGTTCCAGGTGTACAGTTTTATACAGAAAAACAAAATACGAGAGATACACAGCAAGGTAATCGGCATCTGTAAAGAAAATGCACAGGGTAATGTTTTGGGTGTATCCCCTTCCTCAAAACAGCAAGATAAGTAAGCCCGTTGCAGGGCAGAAGAGAATAAAAGGAAAGGGGAGGAATTGAGATAACATACCCCAATCGTTGAGAGGAAGTTAATGGGTTGTATAACCTGTATATTGCCTAATAGAGAAGCAGGAACCTTGTGGATGATATGAAAGGTCAACACAGTGAGGCAAAGAAAAGATATTAGAAAACAAAATAACATGCAACAACAATTTACATTCATATAGCGCATTTAACCTAGTACAACGTCCCAAGGCGCTTAACAAGAGCATTATCAAAACAAAACATTTTTGACACCAAGCCACAGAAGGAGATATCAGGACAGATGACAAAAAGCTTGATAAAAGAGGTAGGTTTTAAGAAGCATCTTAAGAGAGAGAGAGGCGAATAGCTGTTATGACAAAAAGCAAGGGAAAGGCAAGAAATTGGAGGGGGAAAAAAGGTCTGAAATGAAAGCAGGAAGTGCTGGAAACACACAGCAGGTCTGCCAGTCTAAAAAGAAATAGCATAGGCTAACATTCTAGATGGAGAATTCCACTAGACCTGTGGTCTGACAAAGTGTCTACACAGTAAATTGTATGTTTTTAAAACATTAACAAACATTTCAAATGTTAAAAAATGTGACTTAACACAAGAAGTATACATTTTAATAACAACAGAAAGCGCTGGAAAAACTCAGCAGGCCAGGCAACATCCGTGGAGAGAGAAACAGAGTTAACGTTTCAGGTCGAAGACCCTTCGTCAGAACTGAGAAAAAAGCAGGAAATGAAACAGATGAAAAAGCAAATTTGGAGGCTGGGGAAGGGAATAAAAGAACAAAAGGGAAGGTCGTGAGACGTAGAGACATTAAGAGATACACAAGAGATTAAGAGATATACATTTTATATGGTTTTTAAATAAAATTGAATTTATTGGAAGTTAGTTTTTATCAAAACCATATCATACAATATGGCCACCAGAAAAATAGTTTGCTGCATTAGTTCCATTATTTTTTTGTCTATATGTTAAGCAGTTTCAGTGGATAACCATTACTCACTATTTGAATTTTTGGGGGGGAAAAAATCAAAAAGTGCTGAAATGGTAAACTAATAAAGTCAGGTGAATATAATGGAATAGAGTTGTACTTAAGAGGACTTGACCTTAATGTTTAGCCTTACAATAGTCTGCAAGGTTAATGATATGGTAGAGAAAGCTGAGTCGGTAACTAAGAAACTTGATACACAAAACAAACTCAAATAAATGTGCATGTTAATGGTAAGCAGCACCTGCTTAAACCTAGAACTGGGCATGAGATCTACATCCAAAGCAAATAATCATTATTACAGAACAAGAACAATGCATCTTACCGAGAGCAGTGCTCATTTAGTATTACATTGTGTATGCCAGGGTAAAGTGGAACAGAATGATGGAAATTGCATAGTGATTAGAAAGATGTTGATTTTTGATTCCAAGAAGTTTTTCACATGTGGCCTAAACAATTTCATTACTCAGATGGAGGAGAGATAAGTTTGGATCAAATATAATTTATAGTTTGGCTTCTGGGCACAACGAATCATCGATTTTCAAATTTGTGGTCCATGGATCCTAGGGGGAAACCACAAGAAGATCCCAAGGTATCTGTGAGGTTATCAGATTTCTGTCTGTCTGTACCTGGGTGTACCGTGCATTGTAAGCAGTATCTTGAAATCTGAAATCTAGACTTCCTTCTTTGTCGACTTATTGACACATTATTTCTGTTGCTCTGTGCTAATAAAAATATTTCTGCAATGTTGATGCTTTCCTGTGAATAGCTGACACTCTTTCGGACATTAGGACATGGAGTCCCTAGGAGTTTGTCATTGTTTGTCAATATTTTTGAATGGGCCCCGCAGAGAAAAAGTTTGAAAACCACTGAAGTGGCTGGAACTTAAAGTTCTTAATCACTTTATTGGTAGTATCCCTGGAATCTTATGATCGAGAGTACTTTTTTCCTGTTTGCACTGTTTTATATTACAAATTGGAAACTACGGAGTACAATTAGTTCTACAAATGAGCTGTGCAGTATAACTCACGAGTACTCATAAGTGAGTTATAATGGTCTTGCTCCAAAGTGGAATAAAGAATGTATTCACAGTTTCACACTGTATCATTTTTATTGCATTTGATTAGAGGCAACCAGGTTAGGTCTCTATGCAGATGCAAAACAGTGCTTAACTACAAAATCTTGTTTAAAGCTTTTTTATTAACATTACATGAATTGGGGAAGCATTTTATATTGAAAATATTTAATGTTACACTTACTGGCTCCTTTAAGGAGCAACACCATCCTCCATAGTGTATATTAAAAGAAAGCAAAAATCATATAAGAAGCTAATCTATATATGTCGTAGATTATTATAATAACCATGGCTGTTTCACATAGGATTCCTAGAAAGTACATAAAACTATAAATGACACCTCCCGTAGGCCACAGAGCAGCCATCATTTCATATAAAATGTTCTTAAAAATCATGTCCAAACCACCAAAAGTCAGCTTGAACCTAACTAGTTCAAATTATGTGAAGCCCCTGGAGTCATCACTAGTCTGTCAAAGTGGCTAAGCATTCCATAAAATAACAGTGGACAGGCAAACAATCCAATCACAGAACAGCATATTGTAAAAGAGTGTCCACTGAACAAAAAGTTCACATTCAAGTCACCCAACCTTTATCTCACAGTTGCAAGAACTTTCCACAATCTTCACAAGGCCAGGAAAAGAAACAAAACAAACAAGTTAAACAGTCGGCAGACATAGAATGACTGGTATTGGTTCAGAATTTACCATACATTACTGTGGTGGTCTCTCACACATGTGCATACTTTCTCTTATAATTAAGGCGAGCTTATTTCTCAACTAACAGTAACTATATTTACCCTTTAATTAATTTCTGTAAATCATAGCAATATTATGAATCGCAAAATTATCTTGGATGGACACTTCTCGGGAACATTTTATCTTATGCATCTGCATATCCCTCTCAGGATTAGAAAGTGTGCATTTTATCTGCTGTCATTGGAACTCCATAGAAATTGAGAATTCTTGAAGGAATATTATTTTGATACCTTGATCTTTCCTCATTTTAATGTTTTCCCCTCTATTCTAGAATATTATGCACCATAATTAAGATGAGGGAAACTGTTATGGTTCTCACTCTAGATTTTTCAACTTCTGTGTTTTGGATCACTCTCATAAGTGAGTCCCTACTTCCTATGTCTTAAAGAGTATCTTCAATAGCCTATATACTTTAGTAACATGCCCATCTGTTAATTACCCTGTGCCTCCATAGGAACTGACTCCTGTTTTCAGTAACTGGTAGAGCATCACAACATCAGACCCTATTTTAGGTTAAAATTATTAAGCAAATTTGTTTAATAAAAGATGAACAATTAAATAGATAGCAGTAATATAATACATATATTTATTTACAGTAGAAATTCTTCTAGCTAGCTCCTAGACAAAGAAGAAATTTACAGGGGCTATGGGGAAAGAGCAGTGGAGTGCGACTAATTAGATAGCTCTTTCAAAGAGCCGGCACAGACAAGATGGGCCGGATGGTGACCTCCTGTGCTCTATGATTCAATGAAAAAACAAAAAGGTCACAATCTAAATGCTAAATTATTTTTCTGTAAATAACTTGCATACATGCAGTGTTTCTTTTCTATTTATTACCACTGGGAACTATTGCTAGACTGAACTAGAAGATCAGCCATGATGTTATTGAATGGCGGCACAGGCTCAAGGGGCCATATGGCCTACGCCTGCTCCTATTTCTTATGTTCTTATGAACTCTTTCAAGCTCCAAACTGATTCTCAAATTCAAACAGCTACAGCTCCTTAGATATCTCCCAGGACAATTACTGGGACTTCCTGGATTTGAATAACCGTTGATCATTTTCAAAAATAACTGGCTGCCATACATATAACTGAACAAGTCACAATCTGTGTGAAAGTAGCTTGACTGTCCCCTCAAGCTTTGCACAAAACAGACAAAATGTGCAACATTTCTATTGAGTTAAGCTTGGGAAAAGATTCTGACTATAGTTAGTTTTTTAAAAAGAAACCTTTATGACCATTGATGAATCAAACGAACGCCATCAAAGCTAAAACAAGACAGAATTGTTTCATTTTTGTCACAAACAAGTCAAGATCTATTAAGTTGTGAAGGTAGAGAACAGTATATTTCTTTCACTGTGGACATGGCCTAGTACATATCGAATTTTTGTAATTGTCAAAGTGAAGGTTGTTAGCACTGAATTGCAATACTTGGCCATTTCAATTACCACTATTAACATCAAGCACTCCCAGGGTAGGTATGGTACAACAGGCTTCAGAGTAATGCTCTCTTTGTTTCTGGCCTAACTTCAGAAAAACACCTCCTACTGAACTTGAGTGACATTTAAATTTGTTACATGAACTATCCCTATCAATCTGAGAGAGATTACCAATTTAGGGATAATTTTGTGATACAGGCATGTAACCATTAGAGTTTAATTTGGCCAGGCTCATGTCACATAGAACCCTCACACACAGACAAAGAGAATCTTCTTCTCATCCAGTTGGGCTGAATTAACTGCAGGTTCCAGAGTTGACAGAACAGTGGAACAATGGTAACCCACTGAGCCACCCAATATCCATGCAATGGTTTCTTTTCCCGCACCGCTACTTCTGGAGTCCCCCTAGGATCTATACTTGGCTCCCCTCCTCTTCGTCATCTACATGTTGTCCCTTGGTGACATCATCCACAGACATTCGGCCAGTTTCCACATGCGTGCTGACTACACTCAGTTCTACCTCTCCACTGCCTGTGTATTATCAGACTGCTTGTCCATAAACTTTAACTCGTCCAATGCTCTACTGCCCATATCCGATTCCGCACCAAGTCCCCACTGATCTACATTGGCTCCCAGTCCAAAGCATCAACTTTAAAATTCTCCTTAAAATTTTCCCTTCAGAGATAAAATCGACTCCATGATCATTAAGTTTTACCTGTAGCTGCTTTATCTATCAGTTAGTTGTTTTTGGTGTCTGACATCTCCAGTGTTATACAGTGATCTTCTGGGTTGAGAAATGCTATTGCATAGTCTGAGTGTGCTATTTTGCAAAGGGAAATCACTGCATTATATTTTCCATATCTTTGAACCACCTATCAATTACTACTGCATAAAGCATTGAAGAGATTGTTTGAAATAGATTTAACATCTGAAATTGGGGCTTTGTTCTGTCAACCTCCTTGTTTTCTCCTTCCTATTTTCATTCTTCATGAAAGGGGTTCCAGTTGACTATGGAAAATTTTAATCTATGGGAAAAACTGATATTGTCTAATAATTATGTCCAATGAAAAGGTTCACTGTCAAGTTAGCTTAGCAGAGGAAACTGATCAGTGGGACAAGACTATGGGTTCAATTTAGCTTTTGATTCCCTTTTAATGTGCATGTGATACTTTAATAGCTTCCTTTTCAAATTACCAAAACAGCAACAACTTGTATTTATAAAGAGGCTTTAACATAGTAAAACATTCCAAGGCACTTCACAGAAGTAGAATCAGACAAAAATCTACACCGCCAAAGAGTTTAGAGCCTAGACGGCTGAAATCACGGCCACCAATGATGGGGTGAACAAAGAGGGCATATGCACAAGAGCCCAAAGTTGAAGAAACACAAGACCAATGTTCCTTCTAATTTTATTGGCGCCACGCGGCCCCTTTAAGAGGCTGCGCGGGCCATTCAAAATACCGCCCATGCGTGGTTTTTGCATTGACTAGCCGGTTGTGCGGGATCCCTGGAGCACTGCGCGACTGTGCAGCGTAAAGGAAGCATTGCACAAGAGGTCTTGGAGGGTTGTCGGCTGAAGGTTACAAAGATAGGGAGGGGTAAAGTCATAAACAGACTTGAACATGGTAAGTTAACATGTAGGTACAGCAAGCAATAGCAAGGCAAATGGTATGTTAGCCTTTATTACAAGGGGGTTGGAGTATAAGAGTAAGGAAGTCTTGGTGCAATTATATAGGTCTTTGGTGAGATCACACCTGAGTACTGTGTCTCCTTACCTAAGGAAGGATATACTTGCCTTAGAGGGGGTGCAAAAAAAGGTTCACCAGATTGGTTTCTAGGATGAGAGAGCTGTCCTATGAGGAGAGATTGAGTATAAATTCTCTGGAGTTTAGAAGAATGAGAGGTGATCTCATTGAAACATATAGTCTTAGAGGGCTTGATAGGGTAGATGCTGAGAGGCTGTTTCCCCTGACTGGAGAATCTAGAACTAGGGGTCATAGTCTCAGGATAAGGGGTCGGCCATTTAGGACTGAGATGAGGAGAAATTTCTTCTCTCAGAGGGTTGTGAATCTTTGAAATTCTCTACCCCAGAGGGCTGTGGATGCTCAGTTGATGAGTATATTCAAAACTGAGATCGATAGAATTTTGGGCACGAAGGGAATCAAAGGGATATGGGGATCGGGTGGGAAAGTGGAGTTGATGTAGAAGTTCAGCCATGATCTTATTGAAGGGCGGAGCAAGCTCGATGGGCCATGTGGCCTACTCTGGCTTCTATTTCTTGTGTTCTTATAATGAGAATTTAAAATCTGGGGAACCAGGAGCCAATGTAGGTTAGTAAGCACAGGGTTGATGGGTGAGTGGGACTTGGTTTGGGTTTGGATACGGGCAGCAAATAATGCAGACATTAAAGTGGATGGAAAGGTTATTTTGTAATGCGTTTTAAAAAAGTAAGTATATTACTCCGAGTGGAATCTATTTCCTGTCGATTTTTTGTGCAATCACAGGAAAAATGCAGTTTACCAAGAAACCTGCAGTGTTGCCAGTAGTAACCATGACTTGGCAGCATCCATGATAGTTATGAATGCAAAGCCTGTTGTGCTCTTTACAACAATATTAGATCTGTAGAGTTTGACATGTGTAATCGGAACATGTCTAATGCTGAATAAAGGAAGTTACTCCTTTTATTTAAAAATCAGGCGTTTCTGCAATTTCCTAACAGAACCGTCAGCTGCCTCAGTTACAACAACTTGCATTTATACAAGGCCTTTAACATAAAAAGTGTCCCAAAGTGCTTTATGGAGAAATAATGAGTGGAATGAAATGCTGATCCATGGAGAAGTAGACCAGTGGAATGACACAGGGCCAGTCCAATGCCACCAAACTAAAATAGACACTACAAGTGCCCACCCCAAGAAGAGGGTATCACTAGTATGTGTGGTCTATCTGAACTAAAATTGTATGTGAGTTAACTTAAAATTTGATCCTCATGGTTGATGATACGACCAATATACCATGGTGCCCACCTGTGCGGAAAGGTGTTTGCAGGCTAGATCAGGGTTTTGAGATTTTTAAGGGAGGAGAGAGAAGTAGAGAGGCAGAGGGGTTTAGGGATGGAGTTCCAGAGAGTAGGGCTGAGGTGATTGAAAGCTCTTTCACCAATGGTGGGGTGAAAGCGGGGGTGTTGGGGGGATGCACAGAAGGCCAATGTTGGAATGCTGTCGGATCTGGAAAGGGATGTAATGATGGAGGAAGTTGTGGAGGTAGGGAGGAGTAAGGTTGTGAAGGGATTTGAAGACTAGGATTTTAAATTGGATGCTTTGGGAGAGTGGAAACAAGGGTTAAAGGGTGAGCAGGACTTGGTGAGGGATAGAATACAGATTAGCAGGACTTTGAACAAGTTGCTGTTTCTGGTGGGTGGATAATGGAGAACAAGGAAATAGAGCAAGTCGACTCCAGTGTGACAATGTGGGCAAGGGAAAAGGGACTTCACCTGAGGAAGGGGCAATCGATAGCTCCGAAAGCTTGTGATTTCAAATAAAACTGTTGGACTATAACTTGGTGTTGTGCGACCTCTCAAGGGAAAAGAAGCCATTGCTGTAGATGCACTGTCTTTGTCCGGAAGGGTTGCAGCAGAACTACACAAGGGCAGTCTCATGGAGTTGGACAATGGAGGAGAGACGATGGAAGAGGATGGCATGTTTGGCTCTGTCAAACACGATAGAAAGATCAAGGAGACATAATGCACCATGGTCACAGTTACTGAGGGTGTCATTCATGACTTTGTCCAGGGCCATATCAGTGCTGTGAAATGGGCAGAAGCCAAATTGGAGGGATTCAAACAAGGGGTTTCAGGAGTTGAGAGGCAACGACATGCTCAAGGACCTTAGGAAAGAGAGATTAGAGATGAGCCAATTAGCCAAAGCAGATGGGTCAAGGGTGTTTTTTTTTAAGTTGGAGGTGACAGCAGCTTTGAAGGGGAGAGGGACGGTGCCAGAGAAAAGGGAATCACTAACAACATCAGCTGTCATTTCTTGGCCTCAGTGGAAGCTCTATCCCTAAATACCTAAATTCTTTTTCTGTGTTTAAAAGCATTCTTAAAACCCATCTGTTCGACAAAGATTTTGGTCTCTTCTCCTAAATCCCTCATCATCTATTCATTTTTATTTTTCCCTCTATAAAGCCCCTTAGGACATTTTTCTGCCTTAAAGATGCTATATAAATGCAAGTTGTTCATAAAAAAAACTCTTGAAACCAATGTACATATAGAAAATATAATTTTAAAGCTTTTTAATAATACCAAATGCAAAACTAATTGATGCAAAGCCAACTGATGCAAACTGGTAGCATTTTCCAATATCAAGAAATGGCAAATATGCATAATCCAGCAAGATGCAGATCTGCCATGTGATAAGATTTTCATGCAGGAGATTATTGGAGGTGCAACATTGGCTCCTCACATTTTCTTTGATGGAGTTAACACCATTTCTCCATGACTGAAAATAAAAGTTGAAAATTATCAGTGCTGCTAAACGTTTAGTAATTCATTTTCACCAGAATGTAAACGGTCTTCAAGCTCTACTTTATAATTCCGATTGCCTGGAAGCATGTTCTCATGACGTTTGAGCAAAAAATATGCACCATATTATGCTAAAATTACAGAGCAATACTGTCCATTATAAATATAGCATTTTCATGGGGTCTGCCTGAATAATTGGTACAGCCTTGATAAACGAAATGGCCCATTTGTGTGCTATAACATTCTATGATTCAGACAGTCAGTCAGGTCCACCTGTTAGCATCACATGCCTGATCCTGCAAATCACATTTTTGTCGCACTTTCAATTTTTTGCAATGATTAATAAACTTTTCTGACAGAGTCAAAAGAATGATATAACTAGAAATTACTGCTGGAGTTTATAGCAGATGAAGGCTTAATGCATTTGCATGAAATTCCTCTGTTATGGGTTAATGTCTTCATTAAAATAACTAGAAAGAGGAATACCTAGCTTCATGTGTTTTAAGATTTTAAGAACAGAAAATGCTTGAAATGCACAACAGTTGATCAACATCTAAAAGAGGAAAAGACAGATTAATGTTTTGCTGAGACCCTTAATCAAAACTCAGTCCCAGGGTTTTGTTTCAATGATACTGACACATCCTTATCTCTCTTTAAACCACATTAAAAAAAATTTTTTGAATAGTTAAATCAGCACACCCTTAATCTGGAATGGAGTCCAGAATAGGGACAGATGCGAGTTTGACAATGAGCCAGTTTTTTCTTGTGAATATCAGATGCACTTCAGATTATTGTAGGTGTGTGTTGTAAAAGGGTTCAGTTCGCAAATTAACATTGATGTATCTGGGATTAGATTCACAATGACAGACACTGGATGCTGCAAAGTCGTATTGAAATCCCTGCAACTGCTTTTATTTTCATATTTAAAATATCGGTAACCCTTCCAGGAGAGATTATCATTGGTTTGAAAAACTCCAAAATGCCAGTAAATTCACAAAATAAAATGTCCAAAATCAACATTTTCTGGGGCGTAGAGTGGAGGTCCTCAGAACCCCCTAGAAAATAAATCCCACACCTTCCATGCTCACTTTAACCACCGCTGCAAACTGCACTTTGTATACTTTTGTTTCTTTCTCCCCCCCACAACAAATATGATTGAATGTTGGCTGAGTTATCCGGAACCCCACTGGAAACAGCCTTCCAGTCACAAAAACACCCATCGACCATTACCCTTTGCTTCCTGCCACTGAGCCAATTTTGGATCCAACTTTCCCTTGGATCCCATGGGCTTTTACTTTTCTGACCAGTCTGCCATGTGGGACCTTGTCAAAATCCTTGCTAAAATCCATGTAGACTACGTCAAACACGCTACCCTCATCGATCCTCCTTGTTACCTCCTCAAAAAATTCATTCAAGTTAATGAGACATGACCTTCCCTTAACAAATCTATGTTGATGATGGATATCTGGCCTCATCTCACTAAAGTGTTATCAGCCCATCTACCAAAAGATTAGCGAAGTGCATGTACAAAGGATGCAATATCTAGTTTGGATCAGAAGAAAGTCCTATTGCTACTCCTCCAGGTTGCATGATTGTATAATTAGATATTGAGCAGTATAGGTGAACTCCTGAATGTAAGAGACACTGAGTCTGCTTACGGAAGTGATCAGCACCACTGAACCCAGGAGAATGAATATCTAAGGCAGATGCAAAATTTATAACAACAAATGATTGCCAACTGGACTCTTGTTACACTGTAATCAAATAAATACTCAGCACAATGTTCAAAATAAGTGCAGGGCATTTATTTTCTCTATTGTGTAGTGTGAATATTGGCAGCTTGAGTTGGCACACTACTGTTACTTAGTGCTTGTGCTTTGTTTCAGATGTATGACACCTAACCTATCACTCCTTCTAAGTGATTCTCTTGTGGGAGGAATGTGTTTGCTGGTTGGCTAACAACCTGCTGGTATTCTTATGGCCTTAGACCTCCTTAGGCTGTGCATTGTAGCCGGTGCAGTCTGCTTTCAGCTACCTCTTCCCACTCTACTGCACCAGTTACTTCTGGGGGAGGGCTAGCCATCCGTCCCATAAATTGTGTGCCTCCTCACCCTGAATCCTTGCAGAGCCATCAGTAAAACTATATTTTCTCACTCTAGAACACACCATTCTACAATTTGCATTTATATAGCACCTTTCACATAGTTAAACATTTTCCACCGTACTTTGGCTCAGTAAATATTTGCCTTTGCTTTGCCAGTTTAAGTGTTCATCTCGGGATGGGCAATAAATGCTGGCCTTGCCAGCGACGCCCAGATCCCATAAGCGAATGAAAAAAAAAATCTGCCCCCTAATTGCAGTTCACAACTGAATAAGAGGATTATTGCATCCCCCTTTCCAGTGGTTGGCCCTGCCACATTTCAGCCAACAGACTGAAAACAGCAAAACTGTGAGTAAAGCAGCAGGTTTTATTCCTCCCAATTACTGAGCCATAATTAACCACTGAATAGCACATCAACAGCAATTTCTAGATTGATATGGTCCCATTATAAACTCAGAACCACTGAATCTTACCTTCCCATTTCTTCCCCTCTGCACAGACTTGCCAACAGCAGAAAGGTGTTATTCTGAATAATCACAGATAAAGTTGAAGGAGATTTAATAGGCCTGAGGTATATAGGCACACAAATTGTATATAATCTTTGGACTGGTATAATTCCCGACTTTGTAACTGATCTGAGTATACATTGTGACTGAATTATTGGGTGGGTTGCAGTGTTTGTATACTCCTGTAATTTTGATCGACATTGGCTTTTCCAAGTGAGCATTGCATCTTGTGCTCCCATTGAAATTGCTTATGGTACTATCATGTACACCTGTTAGCTGTTAATATCCATTATTATACCGGTTGTTACTCCATTAATAGAATGTTGAGAAGAAAATCTGTAATATTTATGATAATATATCATGAAATAAAAATACGGAATTATCTCAAATGACCAATAATTAAAATGTAATCTGATGGGCCAATATAGGTTCTGAAAGTTATTTTGAATACTTTGGTGACAAATGTCTGTGAGGATGTACATTATTTCTAAGGTAGAAAATTAGTCCACCTACAGCCATACTCTGCAACCTCATCTTTTATTCTGATGAGGTTCCTGTATTCATGATTTATCTGTCACAATTCTTTGTTGTATTTTGCAACCTCCTGTTCTACGTCATCGTCCACATTCTCTTGTGCCACAATACTTCCACAGTTGTGGCACTTCACAGAACGAGTGCAAAGCTGACTATGTGTAAATGCAAAGTCAACAAAGAACACACCTCGCTATCTTGATACCACACTATCTTGAAATATTTGAATTAGCTGTTTTGTTATTCTGGAACTAAGCATTTATTTTGTGTACTAAGAATGAACTAATTGAACCTAATGTGCAGCTTGGTCATGTTTTATAGAGCTGTGGGACTTGAGTGTGTAAAAACAAGATAGAATGAAAGAACAGCCTTCCTGATGCCAAAGTTTCAAAAATTAGCAAATACTGTACAGCTGCCATTCTCAACACATGATGAGGAAGAATATTTTGGAAAAGGCTATTAACTACAAATTAATTTAATAGCTTGAGCGTTGCCTTTGAGAAATACAGTGAAGCAAGTGCTGTCAGCTGGGAAAGGAAGATCAGTGAAACAGCTGTGCATTATCTCCATTATGATGTCATTTTCACAGCATAATGATGTCTCTCACTGAAGTTTGTGACATCTCTTTAAAAAAAATTCTCTTCAAAATTTTGAATCCTAAGAAAACTATTCTTCAAACACTGGCAGGTGGATAAGATATAATTGGTAGTTTTGAAGTTCTGTTAATTTCTTAACTTCTACTTTGTGACATTTAGTAATAAAATGTAGATTTTTTAAAGCTATTTAGTAGGAAACATCATTTTTTTTTTGCCAAAGTTCTAACTCTCCCAAAGGTGTTAACTCTGAATATGGTTGGCCCAATGGTTCCCCTCGTTGCCATGCCCAAGTGAGCCTGGACAGCAAGTGTTCAATTCTGGGGAGAGGGCAGATAGAGAAGACTGATCTTAACCTCATACAATGCCCTTTCCCTTGGCTCTTCGCAGCACTCTAGGTTCTGAGGTCAAATTCATCAATACAGATCAGAGCAGGAGTCTGTGATCTTAGGAAACACCCCTAACTCCCTATTTTAGTTACACACACACACACCACCATCTTGCTGTCCGGCGGAGGCAGGGGTCCCCAATGGAGGGCTCTCGACGCGGGAGTCCTCCCTTTATCTATTGGGGACTTGGCCTGGAGGGTGTTGCATGGAGCAGTCCGTGCAATAAAGTTTTAAGTAGGTTCACGGACTCCCAGGCCGCCTGCCTTTTCTGCGGCCTGGAGGAGTCCGTGTTCCATGTTTATATAGAGTGTGAGAGGTTGCAGCCCCTCTTCCGTTATTTGAAGGGGCAGCTCCTCGATTTCTGGCTGCACTTCAGTCCCACGCTCCTGATCTTTGGTCACCCGGTGCGGAGGGGAGCGGGCAGGTTGGGGGACCTCCTCGTAGGACTGCTCCTGGGCCTGGCCAAAGTGGCCATCAACTGGTCCAGGCAGCGGGTGGTCGAGGGGGTCATTCAGCCCGACTGCCTGCCTCTCTTCTGCGGCCACGTTCGCACCCAGGTGGCCCTGGAGATGGAGCATGCGGTGTCCGCCGGCACGCTCGAGGCCTTCCGTGATCGGTGGGCACCGCAGGGACTGGAGTGCATCATTACCCCGGACAACCAAATTTTAATTTAATTTTTTAAGTTACAGTTTTATTTCTTTACAGCATCACCAAAAGAGTACACACACACACCACCATCTTGCCGTTCGGTGGAGGCGGGGGTCTTCAATGGAGGGCTCTTGACACGGGAGTCCTCCCTTTATCTATTGGGGACTTGGCCTGGAGGGTGTTGCGTGGAGCAGTCTCGTGCAATAAAGTCTTAAGTAGGTTCACGGACTCCCATGCCGCCTGCCTTTTCTGAGGCCTGGAGGAGTCTGTGTTCCACGTGTACGTAGAGTGTGAGAGGTTGCAGCCCCTCTTCCACCATTGGAAGGGGCTGCTCCTCGATTTCGGGCTGCACTTCAGTCCCACGCTCCTGATCCTTGGTCACCCGGTGTGGAGGGGAGCGGGCAGATCGGGGGACCTCCTCGTAGGACTGCTCCTGGGCCTGGCCAAAGTGGCCCTCAACTGGTCCAGGCAGCAGGCGGTCGAGGGGGGTCGTTCGGCCCGATTGCCTGCCTCTCTTCCGCGGCCATGTTCCCGCCCGGGTGGCCCTGGGGATGGAGCACGCGGTGTCCGCCGGCGCGCTCGAGGCCTTCCGCCACCGGTGGGCACCGCAGGGACTGGAGTGCATTATCACCCCTGGCCAACCAAATTTTAATTTAATTTGTTAAGTTTTATTTAAAGTTTTATTAGGAACAGATTATTTGTTTCAGCACCCAAAAACCAAAAGATTACACACACACGCACGTGATTTCTCAGCTCCGGGTCGGACTATCCGGCGGAACTGTGGAGCCGGCCCGCTGTTCCCCGTACGCTGTGTGGAGGCGGACGCGGAAGCGGGGTCAGAGGGCCCTGCGCAGTGCTCTCCGCGCTCGGGCCCAGGTGAGTTCCTCTCAGCCGCCGTTTCCCCCCTGCTCCCTTTTGGTTCGTGTCGGAAAGACCGGGCGGCCTGAGGTTCCTCGTCTGAAGGGCAGAGTCGGGTTAGTTGGAGGAGCGGCCGGCCGGGCGGTCAAGTCGGGCGGGCGCCGTTGGCAGCGAGAAGGTCACTCTCGGCGGCCGTGTTTCGGGACATTTCTCCCGCCGCGCTCGCTACGTCGCCTCGGGCGGCGGATAGAAGGAGCCCGGGCCCGGGCACTGTCTTCAAATCCACCCATCCGGTCGGCGGGCCTGGCCTCTGGCCTGTCCAGTCCAGTTAGGGTAATTGAGCTGGAAGAAGTCGCATCGGTAGGAGTTTAACCTTGAAGAATGTGGAACATGGCCGTGAAGTTTGAATTTGATTTAAATTGTTCCTAATGTTACTGTGTTCAACCAGGGGTGTGTGGGTGGGGGAAACACCTACGCAAAAAGTGAGGACTTAACTGGCCAAAAACCGAGGAGGGTGTTTAGAGGCAACGGGTTTTTTTTAAACCGGGAAACGACCCTGAGGAGGTTAGATCTTCGCAATTTAAACTCTCTTGCGGAAACACACACCGAGGATTCAAAGTCTCGAAACCAGCCACTTCAAAATCACAAGTAACCAGCTTATGCAATGATCAAGTGAAACCGAAAGTTCAGTGTATGGAGATGTGCTTCATGTTTCCTCAAACGTCAGATTTATAATGAAAAATACCAACTATAATAATTTCACCATGACGCAGTATGTTCAGAATGTCTAAAAGTTGCTCTTCTGGATTTGGCCCTCTGTTTCACACAACCCATTCCGAATGATACTGGGCATTCATTGCACTGCAAGTGTGATGACGTATTCGGGCTATAACTGAAAATGTGATGACTAATTTAATACTTTGTAGGCTACTCCTATTGCTACTAGGAATTGACTAACTCGGTGTTCAGCAAAGCAGCAGGAAGTGCATTTATTTTCATTAAATAATAGTTTTTGTACTGACTTAATTACATTTAGGTAACACACAATACAAAAAGGTAATTTCTTAATTTTGAATAGACAGTCAGTTCAGTGAAGTCTATGCGAGAACATACTTTGTCTGCACCTTTCTTTGCAAAAGGTAGCCTGTGTAATAGAGTCATAACGGCACAGAAGGAGGCCATTCGGCCTATCAAGTCCATGCCGGCTCTCTGCAGAGCAATCCAGTCAGTCCCATTCCCCCGCTCTATCCCCGTAGCCCTGCAAGTTTATTTTCCTCAAGTGCCTATCCAGTCTCCCCTTGAAAACATTGAGTGTCTCCGCTTCCACCACTTCGGTCGGCAGCGAATTCCAGGTCATCACCGCTCGCTGTGTAAAAAAGTTTTCCCTCACATTCCCCCCTGTATCTCTTGCCCAAAACCTTAAATCTGTGTCCCCTAGTCCTTGGACCATCAATTAGTGGGAACAGCCTTTCCCCGTCTAGTCTGTCCAAACCCGTCATAATCTTGTACACCTCTATCAAATCACCCCTCAACCTCCTTTGCTCTAATGAACACAAATCCAGCTTCTCCAACCTGTCCTTGTAGCTAAGATCCCCCATCCCCGGAACCATTCTGGTAAATCTCCTCTGCACACTCTCGAGGGCCTTCACATCCTTCCTAAAGTGTGGTGACCAGAACTGGACGCAATACTCCAGTTGTGGCCTAACCAGCGCTTTATAAAGGTTCAGCATAACTTCTCTACTTTTGTACTCAATACCTCTATTTATGAAGCCCAAGATCCCATATGCTTTGTTAACCATTCTCTCAATATGTCCTGCCACCTTCAGGGACTTATACACATTAACTCCCAGCCCCTCTGTCCCTGCACACTCTTTAAAACTGTGCCATTAAGTGTATATTGCCTCTCCCTGTTCCTTCTGCCAAAATGCATCACCTCACACTTCTCTGTATTAAATTCCATCTGCCACTTGTCTGCCCATTCTGCTAGCCTTTCTATGTTCTGTTGCAGTCGATTGGTATCATCCTCACTGTTTGCCACACCCCCAAGTTTGGTATTATCGGCAAATTTAGAAATTCTACTCTGTATTCCAATATCCAGGTCAAAAATACTGGCACCTGACAAAACAGGACAGGGAAATAGAGTAGAAGCAATCACGCCGCGCATGCATGTCACATCTAATGTCCTGGAAGGAGTTCTTTTCAGAAGCTGGTTCCCTTTTGTTACAAAATCAATACATAATAGCACTGCTGATTCTTTTATGGGTTTTTAAAATTAAATTTGAGCAGCATTGTTTAAAGTGTAGTTACTGGTTGCGATCAATTTGTAATGAATTGATTCAGGTATTTTTAAGTTAAATCATTGTCTGGTTTCAAAGGTTTGTACCCATGAGATTGCACGATGTATTGTCATAGTGATGTGGAAGAGGAAAATAGAAAAGTTTTCTATTAAACTATCTAAATATAGAAACTTTTCTCTTACAATACTTATAATAGGAACTAGTCGAATAGATTATTGCACCCAATTGTAAATTTAGCTGATGTGACAGTACTGTACTACTTTGTTATGCTCAAATTAAAAATTTAAAATTATGTACAATAAGCTTTAGAATCACTGGAAAAGCTGGAAAAATGACGTCACCATGTACTGTACATGAAAGTTCGACAATTTTAATTTACCATTAAAAAGGAAGTAAAGCACATTTTTGTGTGAAGTTCTACTAAGAGTTAAGACAAAGATACTCTGGTTCCTTTGTGAGGCATAAAAAGTTTATGCTGGCAGCAAAATAGAGCCAGTGAAGTTAGTATAGTGTCAACTAACATTCCATAAACTTTAATCCTTTACGCAAGTGAAATTGAGCTCAATCTGCAAAAGGGTATCTCAGTAACCTCTGGGTACTGCAGCCGGGAAACAATATGAGAGTCAACAAATGAAACAACTTTTTTTTTGCCTTTAGGTCTAGCAGTAAAGATGGTTTTAAAAGAAATCCCAACGGAATCTTTGGCTCGCCCTCTGTCACGCAATGAAATAGTTGGGTTAATTTTTCGTCTGACAATATTTGGTGCAGTAACGTACTACACTATCAAATGGATGGTAGATGCCATTGATCCTACAAGAAAACAAAAAATGGAAGCACAGAAGCAGGTCGGTTTCTTGTTTTATCATTTAAAACACACACATCAATATGATGGCATTTTGGAATAATTTTAGCCTTTCCTCTGCTCATTCTTTGAGTTGTTTAGAGACTGGAGCATGAGTCACGGTCAGCTGAGAGATATACTTAAAATATCTTCATAATTGAGATGAACTGGATACTCATCAGTTAGAAATCTTGTATCATTTGTAAATTGCCTACGGTGTTGCTACGGCCAGTTGATGAATATATTTTAATATATGCAACATAGGAGAGGTTTCAGATCCCCACCTAATGACCAGAAACTGCCACAATAAATTGGATGAGAAGTTGTTGACGTAGCAATTTAAAATGGTTAACGTTGACGCAGAGTGACCAAAAGCACAATGACAGGACGTATGTGCCCTGTGCAAGATTTTTAATAACAGTACTGTATATAGTTTTCCCTATTCATCACTGGTCATGATTTATTTTGTTCATGCCATACTTCGTTTTAATATTTTAACTAATTTAATTTTTTTTCTTACTCATTTTGGTGGTGACTATCGTAGGTAGAGTGCCCGTGAATAATCTCCATTAAGTTTATCTCTCCTATCTCTCGAGGTGACTAATAGTCATATTGAAAATTCCCCTAGTGTGGCCATTAAGTAGCTGGAATGATCTCTATTCTAAAACTAGATTGGCCAGCAAGGGCGAAACTTATTCGCTGTGAATTAATTTCTGGCCTTGTGGCAACTGTTGGAGATGGCCCCACCCCATTCATGGCATTCGTCATCTTGGATGCAAGTATAATTGAAAGGCACGATGCAGTGTGTGGGTGCATGCTTACCGGTTCATTGAGCAGTTATGCAGCCAATTGACGTCACTGAATAAAACTCTGGCAAATATGAAGCAAAATTACAGATCCCTTATCTGAAAGTAAAACAGGTTCCTCGGTATCAACTTACCAAGAGTGCAAGCGAGGAAATTGCTCTTACTGTCTTGAGTTATAAATGCAAGTTGTTGTTGAGAAATGCTTATTCTACGAGTCAAAAAGAATGTTTGTGTCTGGATATTGTAGAAGTTACAATCATAGCTATACGGAACTACATTTCCAAGGTGTTCTAACCACAATTCCATAGTGTGGTTGCAGTCAACTCATGACAAGAATGCATGGAGTATCGCTCAGCAACAATACAATATGATAATCCGATATCATTGTGGTTCCCAAATGGGAATGCCAATGCAGTGTCACATCAGGAATATATATATCTATAGGTTTGATCCGTAACTGCTGCATTGGCACCACTCAAGTATCAACTTCAAGAGGAAATGGCTGGGGTGGTGGGTGTTTATGTGACCAATATGAAGCAATTCTGTCTTTCTTTCATCTGGTGGCTGCCCCTCTAAATCGGGCACCATGTGTGAGATTTTAAAAAGCTACCTGCACAGCTTCAACCTGTTTGGTAGCTTATGCAGTGAAGTTTGTTGTTATAGTCTCCCTGGGAACAGACATGAGATGATGTCTCACTCAAGATTTTCAAATGTACAGACTTGTTGATTGGTTCAGTTATGTATATGACTGGCTGTTTTTTAAAATTTTACAAGCAGTTATGAATTTCTAACAACCCTTAGCAACAGGTCAAGAGCTATAAAAAGAAATGAATAGACAACAGTCCTGAGGGTTGAATAGAACAAACTGAGATTTTCATAGAGAAGCAGGTAGATATTCGCTAGCTCTAGTAGCTTATCAGTAGATGAGAAGCAGGGGGAACTGTGTATATTAGTTTGTTTATAGAGATTCAAGTTGGAATTTAGATTTGCGATCTTTTGTTATTTTGCTCATCAAGCCGATAGAGTTCCTACTGTATATAAAATGTTATTACATATGCATTTTAAATAAGTGTGCTTAACAGTTTAAAATTAGATTGAGAGCTGATATTTTCTATTACTTAGCAAGGACTGGAGATATATCTTATGGAGGCGTAACAATAATTCCAGTAGTTTAAAATAAATTGACAGATCCAAATTTTCTGTTCATTGTTCTGGGCACATTACTGAACATTTACCAAGAGTAAGGTCAGTGAAGACACTCTGGAAGACATAAGGAGTTGAGACTCATCTATGAAGGTGATCTAAGATTCAAGAGCCAAAACATCTGGAGTAAAGAACGGTAGAAAAAAAATGTAACCGCAATTTTCCACACTGCAGAACCTTCAGAGAGTTAATTAATCGTACTGGCCTGATAGTTCAGTGAGTGAATGCAGTCTCCCATATTGCACCTCGTGGCCCATCTCCATTAGCTGCCAGGATCTCAGTGCTATATCGCATTTACAGTGAACAGTAAGCTGCCGCTCTTTCCTGATGAGATTATTTGGCATCTTCATAATTTGCTCAACAAGATAACAAAATGAAGCTTGTTCTTTTCGGATTAATCTCTGCTTTGTAGTTTAGTCTGGAGACTATTCTCATAGACTGTGGATAGGTTAATAATAGAGATAAAAGTGATCTTGCTGTTTTTACTTAAATATGAGTGATTAATTATAGTGATTATTCAAAGCATTTTGAGTGCTGCTATAGGTGTATTAAAATCTATAGTTGTTGACCCTGTTAAGTTGTTGTGTTTCATGTACAGTACTTGGGTATCATCTAATTGTTGAGCCCCTTAAATTCAGAATTCATCCTCATTCTTCTCCAGAGATGCAAATTTCAGCTCTCGCTTACTATATTGTGCAATCTGTCCCTATCATTTGGTACAGAGTGCAGGATATAGTAAACTAACAAGGTACATGTATATTGGGGGGCAATCAGACTATCGTCAATAATGAAGGAGTGCTGCACTGTCACCGGCCTCTTTCAGCTGAGATGTTAAACACCTGCTCGGATGGATGTAAACAATACCGTAGCACTGTTTGAAGAAAGAAAAAAAAGACTTGCATTTATATAGTGCCTTTCACGACCACCGGATGTTTCAAAGCGCTTTACAGCCAATGAAGTACTTTTGAAGTGGAGTCACTGTTGTAATGTGGGAAGCACAGAGGAGCAGGGGACTTCTTCTGGTGTCTTGGCCAGCATTTATCCGTCAGCCAACATCACCAAAACCAGATTAAATTGGTCATTTGTCTCATTGTTTGTTGTGGGACCTTGCTGTGTGCACATTGATTGCACATTGGTGTACATACCAACGGTGACCAGACTTCAAAGAGTACTCCGTTGTTTGTAAAGTGCTCTGGGATGTCCCGAGGATAGAAAAGGTCCTGTGTAAATGCAAATTCTTTCTTTTATCTTTGCTGTGAACACACATGCACAGCTCTTTGTTAGTATATAGTTTCTATTTTGCTCTTAATTCTTGAAGGATTGATACAGTTTAAAAGAAAGACCTATTAATATAGCACCAGGTCCCTTCTCTGAGAGTGTGTCAAAAATACAATTAAATTGCTTTGAAATGCAGTAACTGGTGCAATGTTGGCAAATATTTTGCTGAGCACATTATTCCAAAAACAGCAATGAAATGAATGACAGTTAATTTTTTTTTTTATGATGTTGGTTAAGGAATGTATGTTAGGCAGGACACTGGGAGAACTCGCTGCTCTTGTACCATGGTATTGCTCATAACCACCTAAAGCATTGAAACAGTTAGACAGGGCATTGGTTTCACATCTTATCTGTAGAATGGGTTGAATAGCAATCCCTCAATACTGCATTGGAGTGTTAAAGAAGAAAGAGCTTGCATTTAATGTAGCACCATTCATAACCAGAGGAAGTCTTGGCACTTTACACTCCAAAAAGTACTTAATTGGCTGTAATCACTATTGTAATGTAGAGATATGTGGCAGCCAATTTGTGCATAGCAACGACCCACAAACAGCAATGAAAAAAATGATCAGATAACCTGTTATAGTGATCTTGATTGAGGGATAAATTTTGCCCAGGACACTGGGGAGAACTCTCCTGCTCTTCTTCGAATAGTGCCATGGGATCTTTTACGTCCACCTGAGAGGGCAGACGGGGCCTCGGTTTAATGTCTCACCCAGCAGACGGCACTTCCAACAGTGCAGCACTCCCTCAGTACTACACTGGAGTGTCAGCCTAGATTATGTGCCCAAGTCCTGTAGTGGGGCTTGAACCCACACAATACTGACACAGAACTGAGAGTGCTACCAACTGAGCTAAGCTAACTCAAAGTAAATATAACCCACCCGTTTTATATTTCCTTATTATCACACAGCTAGTTTACATCTCTGACAATGAACTACTCTGAATAAGTGGATTATCCGTAGCCTTATCAGTACAGCTTTGACCTCTTGCACTGCTTTATCCCAGCAGTTTTATTAATGTTTGACAGCTAGTTCTGATTTGTAGTTCTGTGAATCCCTTAGCACTCACACTATTAAAAAAAAAATGCAGGATTGCAGAATAGTGCTTTTAATGATGCAGTGGCTTTTGCTGCATTTCCATATTAGTGCTGCTCAGTACATTTCAAATGTTTAACTGCGAAGGGCAGCCCTTCCTGTTTTGCTAAAATCTAACTGGAGCGGGAGTAATAATTCATTATTTTATCCCCTTTAGTCAACGGGTCTCCATGCCCCACACACCACATTTCTGTCCATGGTCCAATGAGCTCACCACCCTTCTGGGACTTTCAAGGCTGATGAGCACTGCCGTATCAAGTCATTCCTCCTCATAGCCTCCACTAATATTGCCCTGGAGCTGGCTGCTAGAAGCTGGCCAATGCAACGAATGCCATGGGCTATCGATTTGTTTATTTTAATTTGAAGGAGTAGGAGTCTCAAAGGTGGAAATTTAAACTAGTTCTGTTGGAGCTCTAAATTATGAAGAGAATTGCAGAACTGAACTATTGGATATAAGATTGATTGGAGACGTGATCCAGGTTTTTAAAATACTGAGAAGGGATGATAATCTAGATGCAGTCGAGTTATTTGGATTGTGAGTGCAAACTAGAGGACATGAATACTAATTTTTACTCGACTTCACATAAAAAGGAATATTTCCCACGGATAGTGAACATAGAAAATAGATACCCAGCTTAGTATATATTTCCCCAGAAAATCACAAAATAGATTCAGATGAAGATGGATCCTCAGCTCATCAGATCTTACTAACACTACTATATTTCCATTACAATGTCCAACTATTTCTGGTATGCTGGCTCCAGCCACCCTCCCTGGCAAATTGTTCCATCTGTTGACCAGTCTCCGTTTTAAAAAAAAAAAACATTTTCTGTGACCTGTCCTAAACTTGTACTTCACAACCCTGAACCCTCTTACTTCGCTGCCTTGGTATATCTGAAATTATTATTTTCTGTGTCCTAAGTTTTTATATATTGTACTTATTTATACAAGGTTTCCTCTGAGGTATCTCGCTTCAAGTTGCTCTCATAGTTCACTCCTCTAATACTGGAGATCAGTCTCATTGTTCTCCTTCGCACTGCCATTAGGGCTTGGGTAGCTTCATATCTTATCAAACAAATGTACACAGACTGCCGCCGAGGTTTAACTAGAGCACCGTATAGCTTCAGCGTGACTTTTGGAAGTTTGAATTCAATTAATTTGTCAATACAACTCAGCATTGTGTTTGCTTTGTTTATTGCTATTGTGACAGCTCGGAGATGTTCCAAGATATAAAGATTCAGTGTTTTAATATTTCTTTATGGGATTTTGTAGGTAGCTAGCATTGCAGGAATGTAAAAATTTGCTTACTCTGAGCGTAGGCTGGCTAATTGGAACACACGATTCCCTCGCTCATAGCAATGTAAAAATCCAATTTTGATTAACAGCTCTTTAACTAGAAGCTGCCAGATCTGGGTACAAGTTTAGCATGCTTTTCCCAGCTCACTAGTTCTTTTTTTATGCTGTTCTGCTGGGGAGTGGGGGGAGGCAGCTGAGGACTCTGTTTGTCTTTCTCCCTTAAAAGCATGTCATTTTATTGTTTTGAAAGAAACACTGGGCGATTAGGTGAGGTATTATCTAGTGAAATCTGTGTGTTTGTATTTGCTTCTGTTTTAATGCTACTTAAGGGGGTATGCCCTCTTGTTCTGGATGCATTGTCTGTATTGAACTTCAGTAGCCACTGATCTATCCAGGTGCAAGCCTTGTCAAACTCTTTGCAAAATCTTACCGTATTTACTGCCACCTCTTAAGTCCATGGTAACTCCTGGCTTGGTGTCATCGGCGAATTGAACTACTTTGCACTGAGATTGCAATTCCAGGTCATTCGTCACTTGTCTATACTAGGAAGAGAAGTTCCAGCACAAATCCCACTACCCAGCACCACCCCTCTTCCCGGGACAGGTTCTGATGGCAAAAAATGTCTCGTCTCTTGTTCGTAAACCAGTAAAATACACTCTTATGAGGAGTTAAATGCTGGTAGTTTCTTGGACTGAGATAAAGTAATCTGCTGATGATGTCACATCTGTGGATAAAGGGAAATATTTCCCAAGTTTATTTCTCCATGCTTATGGTATTCAGTGGATTACTTATACATTTTAATTGGAAAAAAATACATATATTTCTTTGTATTTTATTTTCCTGCTATTTTCTTTCAGCTGAACCTGCCTCCTCCAGGCTTTACCCTTCAGGGGAACAGGAGTCTCGGAAATGTAGGCTGTGGACATCCATAGCCTCTGTCAAAGCCATTTCACGATTCGTCAATGAGAAGTGTATTTCTGTCAGGCAGGACTGGTCTGGTCTTGCCAGTGTTTCCTTGTCATTTTACCTCACAAATAGAGCTGTGCAGGCACAAAGAGCCCTATCTGCGGCCCTGCCGACAACCTGCAGGACTTGCTTGATAAAGACGGGGGTGTTTGAGAATCAGTCAAAGCTGGCATTAAAAACTGCAGCTATTTAGTTGGGACTAGCGTTGAGCAATGTCGGCCGAGCACCAATTGGGAGGTCCCGCGCAGGCTGCTCACCAGATATACCGCACATACGCCGCTGCAGCAAATTTAAAGGGCCCTCGCAGGAAGAAAAATTCGAGGGAACATTGGTTACAAGGCAGCTGTGTATACCCGCCTTCCTTTATTCATTGCAGTATTTTACAGGCACCAGTTTCCCTCCCATACCATGCCCAAGTAGCCATTATTCATGTGTAAGCCTTGACGATGAGTGTCAGCAAGCTGTTTGACTACAGAGGGCATCACAGCTCAGTCCAGTTCTGCCCTCACCAAGTGTCTACACACATCAATTCCACAAAGGATTGCTGTAGCAGGGTTCAGCAAGAGGGAGGGGGGAAAATCTGGCTGATTTTCCCCCTCCCTATCTTGGCCCACTGAGGCCAATTTTAGTGTCCCTAACACTACTCTGCACAGCTTGGTGACTGAACTTGTAACCTTGCTGGTCTGTATGACTCAGATACTCACTGAGCCACAGGGGGAGCTTGTAATACTTATTTTGAATGAAGTGGACTTGATGACGTAGCGTTCCAGTATTTTATTTTATGTTTCAGCACCAATGGAAGTTTTGTATGACCCTTTTATACTTTCAGATGAATTAAAACCATAGTTTAAACAACACAGTACTCTTCACGAGAAGCTCATTTTATCGAAGTTTTGGAGAAAGCAAAATTACTTTAAAGGGCCTATTCATAGAGTCTAAATATTACCACTTTTTAAAAATTTTTGTCAAACCTAATCCTAATGTGCAAACTTTCGAACAGTGCCATCACGTCTTGTAGTGATTTGCATATTAGGGTTGTACATTCTTCACTGACTTGTCATTCAGTGGCAAGTACATGGTAGAGAGCATTTCACGTATTCCCCTGTATGCTCGAGCCACATTTGGCAATATTGGGATGAGAATATGATCTTCCAGTCTCTTGTGTTACATCTGTTCTCCTGTGGTATTTGTGTTTTCTGTGTAAGTCACACTCTATAACTTCTTAGTGGGTTTAAAGGAAAATGTAAACATTTAGAAAAACATGGAGGCCTAGTTTGACATTTTATTAGTAGTAGAATCATTTTAGCAATTAAAACTGTTAAGAGTTGTGCTACCAAGATCATGTTTGGAATTCCTATAACTGTAAGAGATGCTATGGAAGTTGAGTCACTGTACTTTTACTCTAAGCACCATGGACATTTTACTACATTAAAGGTGCTGTATGAATGCATGTTGTTGTTGAACTGACTAATGTATATTCCATGAGACTGGTTCAGGTAAGTGGCTTTCTGTTCAATTACATTTTTTAACCTTTCATCAAATTTATGTGTTATATTTTGATGTTAACTTGTATTCAGTGAGAAGTATATAATATGCATTTTGAAGTAAAATGTAATGAATACATTTTTCTACAGAACTGAACATTCAGTGAACAGTTCCTGATACTGAATGCAGTTGGAATGTAAGAGAGTAAATTAGGATTGAAGTGCAGCTGTGGGACTGTCCTTGCTTTCTGTTTATATTTTAGATTAATTATTAATTAACTTGCAGGCAGAAAGACTAATGAAACAGATTGGCGTAAAAAATGTCAAGCTTTCAGAATATGAGATGAGCATTGCAGCCCATCTAGTGGACCCCCTGAGTATGCAGGTAAGGCATGTTTTAATTGTATTTGGTGTTCTTGCTGTCTTGGAAAGTGAAATGTGGATAGAGTTGAATTACTAATCCTTACATTAGCTATGCACTGTTGCAATTGGAATGTAGTGGAAATCTCATTAGAGGCAACTAGCCTAATATAAAATTCCATTTTCCTTTTAGCGAGCAATTTAAATTGATTTATCCCCTACCATTGAAGGACCAAGCCGCCATGTTTTTTGTCTTGCTCCACCTGGTACTATTTGGCCAGTGTTGGATGGTTGCTATACTGGGAATCATGGACATGACACCTGTGCTCTGTTCAGCAGAGAGTAATGAGCTTTTTCCCTGAATTGAAGTATAATTCAAATTTGGAAATGACTCATTCTTCAGTAATACTGTATTGATATCCTACTAAACTGCATGTTATATTTCATTCAACCAGCAGATAACCTGATCCCTGGCCCCTGTTAATAGTGCTCTGGAACTGCCAGTAGAAGGTGCAGAAGAGCAGCCTGGGGCAACTCATCCCTTTTTAAATCTCCTCTCTATCCATGTGGAAAGTGCTGGTCTTTGCCTCCCTTAACAGCACATCTAGGATTAGGAGCTTGCCCTTTAGAGAGTCACAAGTGTGATCTTGTATCTTTGTGGTGCAGTGGGTTGGAGCTCCTCTAAGTTGCTATGCCCATACTTCTAACAAAAAAAAGTAATGTGTTTTCAACTTGGTTTGTTTCAAGTTTGTCTTGTGTTACGGTGGCTGACAATATGTGTGACTGAGGGCAACAAGTCCACTTTTAATTTCATTCTGACTCTGATTAAATATAAGGTCAACGGTAATCCTCCTTTAAACAGACAAATCCTGCACTTCAATACGTACTCCTTATCTGAAGCAAATAGAATTTTTTAGTGCGTGTGTTAAAACTTGCACGGATAATTCCACACAAACTGACTTACAATGAAAACAGCAACTGCAAATTAAAAATTACTGGCAGAATTTAAAACAAAACTGTAGTGCAGTGGGTGACATAAGCTGGTGTTTTATTTTCAATAAAATAAAATTAACATTTTGTTTGCAGTCTAATTTTCAATGTTGAGCTTTTTAATATATGCGTTTAAAAAAAAAATCATCAATGTGAATAATTTATTCCGCATGCGAGTTTAAAATGTGATGGGTGGAAAAGTATGTTGCTTTTAAATTTACTAACTTTTGAATCAAGGCTATTGAATCCGTTCATAGTTGGGAGAAAAGATATATAAATAAAATTTACAAACCCTCTGCTTCTAAATTTGCCATGTAATCTACCTGCTTTGAGTTCTACCTTTCAGTGCAGTCTGTGGAGAAAAGGGGAAAAATTGTGAAAGGATAAACTGTATAAATAAAATTTGTGGCTTCAACAACATTGTTTTCAAAATTTAGAATATGAGCACATGGCTTTGAAATTGAGAGTTAGAAAGCTGTCTGCTCAGTTGCAATTGCTGAATTATTCTCACTTTTGGAGAGCATAAACTTGGTTCTCATTTAAATATGGTCTTTAAAACTGCTGTCTTGTGTATACAGTAAAATAGAAACGAGTCCCTGCAGTAAATTCCAGTGCTTTCTCTCATCTCAGTTCCTGCATGTAGATACCAAATAAATAACCCTGGGAATCAAGCTTAGCTATCATCAAAGAAATTCTGAAATCAAGGTCTGAGCCAGGATCATTTTAATCACTTGCCCAACAGCTAATGTACTTAAATTTATTTACCGCCTGTTAGACAAATTATGATTTCTTTAACTGCTTGTGGTTTGTTAAAAGCAGCTCATGGTTTCTAAAGTTCTATTTAATAGATCTGCCAACATAATTATTCTCCGATTCAGAGGCAGGATTCTGTTTTCTTGGAGTTGCCACAAGTTTGTGCACGCACAGCATGTAGACAGTGCATCAGTGTTACTCCTTCCTCATTTTGCTGTGTGTGATGTATTTCGCATTCCACTGAGAACCAGTTAGGGGCAGTAGTAATTCTGCAGATGAGGTGCTATAAACCATAATTTGAACTGAATTTAGTGTAGAGGTCAGCCTCCCCCCCCCCCCCCCACCCCAACATGATGCATGTTAAGCTGCCTTCAATAAATAATGTATGTAAAAATAAAAATTATACCTAATGTGGCTTTAGTGCCAGGTAATGTTTATTTTTTTTAAATATCAAATAAGCTACTGCTCCACCATCTTGCGCAAGAAATCGTCTTTTTAAAATTGTGCCGTGTAATGTCAAAAATACTCTAACGTCCCAATGCAGTTGTGCAGCAGAAACTGCATTAAATCGTGTTACTGATGCATATTTGGTTTTATAAAACACCACTTTCAGCCAGAATTAAAGTTGGAGGACCATAAAAGGACCATCAGTGTCAGCAATAAAATTGCTCTTTGCCATCTTCATTTTCTACTTTTCTTTGTAAACATGCCCGTCCAGAATATATTCAAATCCTTGAGTTGGTAATGCTATAAAGCCTCAAGGACATTAAAATCAAAGGGTATCACTAACAGGAACAGCTGCTGTTATTTCTACCTTTAGAAGTCACGCGTGAGAAACACTACAGGAGATTCATTTGTAGATTACTAAATATTATTGAATATCTGAGATTTTTTAAGGCATTTAAGTACTATAATTAGCATTTGAAAAAATGATCTAACTTTTTTCAATAGTTTATTAATGCTTATTTGTACTGCTCTGATTGGATAGATTTGAAGTACAGCTTATGATCATTACCAAAAAGAAATGGATTTTTAATAAATGGCCAAACAGGAAAATAAAGCTGCCACTGGATCATTTTATTGCACGGAACATTATTTCATTGAAACTGCAGTAATCTAACATTTCCAATGGTAGTTCAGATACAATGCTTTCATCTGCTTTCAATAGGTTACCTGGGATGATGTTGCTGGCTTGGACGATGTCATTGCAGAGCTCAAAGACACCGTGATACTGCCGATTCAAAAAAGGCACCTATTTGAAGGTTCCAGGCTGCTGCAGCCTCCAAAAGGTATACGGGCAGGGTGGGGGGTTACAACATATACATTAATTGGGGCAAGCACGTAGCTTGCATTTGTAATAGTACTTGAGAGGCTATACAGCTAAGGATCTTCAACTTGTATTTTGAGCGAGTGGCCAGCCGGCAGGCTTGGTGATGGCAGGCACTACAACTGTATGCAGGAAATCAGCGACTCTGGTCGTTCAGTGCTGGGTGATTGAGGTTACAGTGTTATTTGGTAGTATCCAGGATGACGGAGTAGCACGATGTAGAGTTTGCGCTGCTAACCTTAGATGGAGAGGGGACCTCTTAATAGCTGGGCTAGCTAATTGTAGCTAGTAGGCTGTCCTTTACACTTTGGTTGTGGAGGAGAAGAAAACCACACAGAATTTGATATAGGCTTAATGGAATATCAGAATTCTTGTTGATGGACGATACAAAAAGGCCAGAACAGAGAACTCAGCTGCTAGCATGAGAGCTGGATTGCTATTCATATCAGCATTACTGCACTGAGTGAGAGGTATGATATCTGAAAGATGGCACAGGCTTATACCTTCTAGTGCATGCTGTTGATGTAAGGTTTACAGTTTGCAGCAACGTTGCTGTGAACATGCAAAAAGGCATCAAAGAATGCCTGACACCTGTGAGACGAGCACTGAAACAAAAGTGCTATGCCACCTATTAGTGTCTACACACCAACAGTAAGAAATGAAGATGAGCTGAAGAAGCAGTTTTATGATGTCACTGCAACACCATCAGCAGACAAACTAATCATCGAGGGAGATTTCAGTGCGTGGGCTGACAGGGCTGCTTGAGTGACACCACTGAACCCAATGATGTTGGGAAAGCTAATAATGATGGCCACCACCTTGTGACAAAATGTATTGAGAATGAGCTGGTGGTCATCAGCCTAGTCTTGTGCCAACCAGACATGCTGGATGCATCCATGCTCCATAAACCGGTATTTGATCAATTATATCTTTGGCCGGCAGTCTGACCAGAAGAATATAAAAATTGCACGTGAAGGAGAACGCTGGACTAATTGTTATATGAAACGCTTAACTCTATTGGCAATCCAACCACATTGTTGCAAAATTGCCTCGAAGCCCATTAGATGCTTAAATGTGAAGTGGCTTAAGGACTCGAGCAGGAGCTATGTAGAACCTTCAGTGCAGAGCTTCCTTCTGGTGTAGCATCTACAGATGATATCAGTAGCAAGCGAGTTACACTGAAGTACATGGCCTCAAATGTAACAATACTGTTTCTCGAGCGTAAATGGTGCCGCTCTTGTGATTTCAGCCTTGCCATTAATGTAGCGATGGCACAATCACTTTGAGGGATTGTTGAAAGGACCGACCAATGTTACAGATGAAGCCATGATAGTCACATAGTGGCCACAACATAATTACATGGATGAAATCTCCTCAATAGCCAAGGTTAATGAAGCCATCGAGGCAATGAAGATCATTAAAGCTCCAGGACAGAATGGGATTCCTGCAAAGATTTGCATGGGTGGAGCTTATTGACTCTTCAAAACCATCTGGGTAGTTGGCACCATCCCACAGGACCTAGAACCAGAAGCGGAAAGGAGAGAGGAGCAACTGCTGCAAATATCGTGGATTTTTTCTTCTTTTGATAGCAGGAGTGCATCTCAATTGCCTGCTTGAAAATGCCATTGAATCAGTCTTCCTCGAGGCCCATTGTAGCCTTCGATAAATTGCAACACTATTTGACATGTTTTTCTTCGCTTGGCACATTGAAGAGCAATGCGTGGAATTGCATGAAGACCGCTACACAGTCTTTTCTGTTCTGGTGAAGGGTTTTGATACTGTCAGCCGAATGGGTCTGTGGAAAGTGTTTTAGTCCACATTCTATTTCAGTTCCATGGTGGAATGTTTGTTGGAGTCGGTGTTGATTGAGTGCGAGCTGAGTTTTTTTGCCATCACCAGTGAACTGAAACAAAAGTGTGTGCTTGCACCTAACTCTTCAAAACTGTGGTTGATAATGCAACAGGAAGCTTAGATGTGGGTGTTCACATATGTTTGCACACATCTAGGAGATTCTTTAACCTGTGTAAATGCTTTCATCCAGCAGAAGCCACTTAGAGAATTACTAATCACACAAGTAAAATCCATTGATCTTCAATCAGGCGTCCTGTCTGGATTTTGCGTTAATGTGTTTTTGAAAATGCCTAGTCATTTTCTGTGTAAACTGAGGTTTTTAACCCATTGTGCTGTTACCAATAAAACAATTCAAATCCATAATCTAATATGGACAAAAATCCATTTTTGTTATAGTAATACTGAACTAGGTGATGTCACCCAGTTCACTTACCTTGATAATGTGTTGTAAAATGCTGCACTAATATAGACAGTGTGTATATAAAAAAAAAAGCCAGCTCTGTGCTTGGAAGACTGAAAAGTATGTTTGGAATCAGCATGGGATCTAATGCACAACAGAACTGTTGCCATCACCACCCTTCTATAGGGATATGAATCCTGGCGTGTTGCCTGTCTCATTCAGTAGCTCGATTAGGTCCACCTCCAATACTTGAGGTTCTTCATGTGCATCAAGTGGAAGGCCAAAATTGCCACGTGCAAGGTCCTCTAGTGTGCTAGTTCCACCGGCACTGAGGCCATGTTGATGGTAGTACAGCTGCGTTGGTCAGGACATGCCACCTGCATGGCAGAACACAGAATTACAATAAGGATCCCATGCAGCAAGCTGGAACTTAAGGGCAAGTGGAAGCTGGGTGGGCAACAAAAGAGCTAAAGGGACCCACAAAAACAGCCTGAAGCTGTGCAATGTCACTGCCAGGAATGGGGAAAGTCTCCTGTCCGATCATACAAGCTGGTGAGCAGCGATACGTGGCAGTGTCAGCCAGGGCAAGCACCCGCTCACAGATTCCCTGAAGGGGAAATGGCTGGAAATACGAACAGCAGCAGGCTGTTTGGCTCTGTGAAAGGTGTGGGAAAGCTGGTAGGCATCTCAACTATTGGCCTTAATAGTCATCAAAACTGATTCTCTTTCCAACAACAACTTACATTTATATAGCGCGTTTAACATAGTAAAACATCCCAAGGCACTTCACAGGAGTGTTATCAAACAAAATTTGACACCGAGTCCATGAGATATTAGGACAGGTGGTTAAAAGGGTAGGTTTTAAGGAGCGTCCTAAAGTAGGAGAGAGGTGTTTGGGGAGGGAATTCCAGAACTTGGGGCCTCGGCAGCTGAAGGCACGACTGCCACTGGTGGAGTGATTAAAATCGGGGATGCGCAAGAGGCTAGAATTGGAGGGTAATCTTTGGGTACAAAGGACCAGCACTACACCTTCCAGTTGTATTTCTACCAACAAGATATATTTATGATCGGATTAGATGAAGAGGGGTGGGAGGAGGCTCAAGTGGAGCATAAACGCCATCATAGACCAGTTGGGCCGAATAGCCTGTTTCTGTGCTGTAAAGTCTATATAATTTAGTAAGATTGAAGAAAATATGTTGAATAGTGGCACCATTTACACTCTTGAGAAGCAGTATTATGCAGTGTAATCCACTTGCTCCTGACATCATCTGTAGGTGCTACAACAGAGGGAAGTTATGCAGTGAAGGTTCTGCACGGCTCATGCTTGGGTCCTTAAGCTATTTCACATTTAAGCACCTAATGGGCTTCAAGGCAATTCTTCACAGCAGTTGGGTTGCCAACAATAGCTTAAAGCGTATCATACAATGATCAGTCCAGCATTCTGCTCCACACAAAATTACACGTGTTCCCAATGATGAGGTGATTATTCCATGTGCACACTTCTAACCTGCTACCTCAGAAATGTGCTTTGGGGGATGGGGGGAGGGGGAATTGAAACTGACTTTTCTTTGGTTCCTAGTGAAACGATGAAATCCTTGTTTAAGTAACTTTCAAAAATGCCATTTTTTGTGTTTCCCATTCAGGTGTACTTCTGTATGGGCCTCCAGGCTGTGGAAAAACTCTTATTGCCAAGGCTACTGCTAAAGAAGCAGGTTGTCGGTTCATTAATCTACAGCCTTCCACCTTGACAGATAAATGGTACGGAGAATCCCAAAAACTGGCTGCAGCTGTTTTCTCGTTGGCTGTAAAACTGCAACCTGCCATCATCTTTATAGATGAGATTGGTAAGCATCTGTAATTTAGGTTATTAGCATTTTGTTCAAGGTCTCTAACAAAGATTGTAATTGCTAATATAGATTTGTAATACGTACAATTTTTCTATTTTTCCAGCAGAATAAACACTAATTGAATTATCAGTCCTCTGCTACTGTATACCTTCAAGTCTCATGTCATTCTTATTTATATTACCCTACATCATTCATGAATTTTACTCCGCAGCTGGCTGCCTGATCCCACACTCCCGATTAGGAGCAGTTGCTCTGAATGTTGCTACTGCAGTGTTATAGCCCAGCCTCTGATCTGCAGTCCCTTTGAGTTGGGCAGGATTGGTAAATGTATCCTGTGTCTTGCTTAAAGGAAGAGAAAAAAACGAAACACATGCAGAATAATGACATTCGGTAAAAATAATAATAGTGTAAATGAGGTTGGAATTGTAACACAATTCTCTTTCGGATGCTGACTCTTGACCCAGAAATTGACAGCCTCAGTGGTGTCCATCCTTCAATCCTAAGCTACTTGACCTTCTTGACTTTGATGTTGAGCCATGAAAGTCTCTGTGTTCCTCTTGATTTTTCTCATCCATTTTTCTTATCAGCAACTCGCACACCAGCTGGCCTGTGATCCTCCAAAATGGGGGAAGTTAAGTACTTGAGGGAGAAAGGCTATGATGGGGTGAGATGTAGTGAGGTGGAATGAGGCTTGTGTGGGGCATAAATACTGGCCTGGACCTGTTGGGCCAAATGACCTGTGTCTGTGCTGTAACTTCTATGCAGTTCAATGTAATGTCTGCAGTATCTTGTCTGTCTATGCACCAAGGATTTCAACAGTGCTTTTTTTTTGTCCCACAAGTTGAGCATTGGTTATTCGGTATATGCTGCCCCCAGTTTATGTAGAACCTCTTGCAATAAATCAACATTTCAAATTCTTCCAATCTTGTACATACCACTGCATATAGAGTCCAGGCTTGGCACCCGTATTGAAGCTATCAAACAATCATGGCATTTGATGTGTATTGTCAGGCTACCGTATGGGTTGGTCCAGCAGTTTTTCATGTTGGTAAATGAATGCTCCACTGTTGTTGCTTGTCTCTTGCTCGCACAGTAGTTCTGATTGATTTTTGCTGCTGAGGTAGGGAACTGGCCAAAATTTTCAGTCTGAGGAGTGCTATCAACCGCTCTGAAAGTTTTCAGCTTTCTGCCTCCACGTTGGTATTATTTGCTGTTTTGGTTTTTGTTTTCTCTGTATTGACTTTTAGCCCATATTCCAAGCTCTTGTTGCTTATTCATTTTAAACTTTCTACTGGCTACGTCTTTAGGACACCAGATGTTATTCAGCAGCCTTCCATTCACCTTAACATCATTGTTGTCTATCAGTACCTCACAGGAGGAGTTATGAATTGATCCTGTGCAGGAATGGAGAAAGCACACAACTTTATCTCACCCACACTTGATCTTTATCTTGTTCGCAGTATACACTCTGGATAATTTGGCTCTATCATATCAAGCTCAATAGAATTTGGGATGTGATCAGTTGATAACGCTGTACTTCATCAAATGCCATTTTGTAATCGGTGAAGCATAGATAGAGGTCATACTGAGCTTCTACGGCTCGTGCTCGCATTGTTTGCAAACAGAAGATGTCTGGTTCTCTTTCCTTTGTAGAACGGATTTTGTCTTCAATGATTTCTATATCAATCAAGGATCGCATTCAAGCAAATGTTAATTTCATGACTCAACTCTCACTATTCAGTGATTGCTGCACTCTGTTGGTATTGCAACAAAAGCAAAAGATCATGGGGTGGGGGGTCGTGCACTGTATCATACGTAAGATTATAGTTAGATTTAGCTTTGCCATCTTATATCATCAATGTGGGTTGCAACATTTCAGCACAGATGTTATTGTTTCAGTTTGAGCTTCTTCCCAATACTTTTCCTTGTGTTCACAGCCGCACGGCAGTTTGTGGAGAACTGAAAGCTGGGTCCTTGCATGTGTTGTGTATGGGTTAGGGTGCCTAGATTTAACAAATAACTTCTAATCGAGATATATTACTCACTGGAGAATATGTACGATGCCCACCACTTTCTCCCATAATAAAATACCATCAGGCAATTGTGTACAGGCTAAAACTACTTAGTCAGTTTTATTTACAGGATAAATACACAGGAATCAAAAGACACAGCAAGATACTCAACAGCATAATACTGGAAAAATTTAAACTAGAATAAATCCACAAGGGCTTAATATACCCTTTTTGGTATGTTGTTTCTTGGAGTCTGATAAGCAACAGGCCTTTTGAATGAAATAGCTCTGTCTCTTGGTGGTTATTTAAGATGAGATGTACGTGGATGAAGCTGGTTACTTTCTGAACAAGGGAATTTGCTGTTTTCCCATAGACATGGCATCTATCGTCTTTCATTTTGAATCTTGATCAACGATGACAGCTTCTATATTAACTCTTGCTACTTTAAGAGCTGTATTGAATGAAGAAAGTCCCCTATTTACCTTTATCCATTATCCCCTCCCATTGCTTTACCTTTTTTCATGTTTCTTATGGTAAACCAGACCTCTCTTTGTGTATCCTGGGGCTTGCTTCTGGCAACCTCAAACGTGTATTCGCACTATCATCACATGCTATCTTTAACTTCATATGATATGGTGCCATTTTTGTCCTTTAGTCATGTATTGCCAATTTTTGAACTGTTGATCTCTTTTGATTTAACTTTGTCATCTTTTGCTGTTATGTTTTTCTGGTTGTACGGTGTTCTTCAAGGAAGCATTCATCCATTTCTCTTTTTCATCCCATACTTTTTGTTCATCTCTGATAGTCACCTTAATCTTGTTAAGACCTTCACTGGTTCACAGCCAAATGATGTATCAAAAATACATGCAGTGGATGAATAAAGTCTCTGGTTCGAGATTGATCTTTACATATACATGGGATTCGATGTCCCTGTCTTAGTGTCCCCGAAGTGTTTGAGAAGTCTGACTGAATGGTGAGGCTCCTGCATGCTGTATCATTGTGTTCCAGGAAAGTCTTGAGGAAGTTGTCCTGTTAAAGACTCTGGTGCTACATCATTTTTTTTAGACTGAACTAATGTCTATAACCTGTGAATCTAGTTAGATCTAGTCGGTATACAAATATACAGTATTAGTTTACAACTTTGTGCAGCAGTCTTTTCTAACAAACCAATAAGGTGACTGCTGCCAGGGTCCAGGGGTGCATCTGTTGACATCTCCAGGAAACTGCGCTCTGGGTTGGATTTGATTGTGATCTCAGTAAGACTGAATCTGGAGGAAGGACCAGAAAATATGTATGAAAACAATTGCTTCCTTCCCTGGTACTTTTTTTCACCTTGAGCAGAAAGAATTGAGACTAAAGGAGAAATTGGTATGATTTTGCTGGTGCAGACTTCAAAGTTAAAGAGGTAACAAGGGTTTGATGCTTAAATTTTGAATACATATTTATTTTTTATGAGGATGTTTGTATTTGTCCCTCAGATTCTTTTTTGCGCAATCGGTCCAGCTCGGATCATGAAGCTACAGCGATGATGAAAGCTCAGTTCATGAGTCTCTGGGATGGTCTTGATACAGACTTCAACTGCCAGGTGACTGCAGTATTTGATTTTAATGTTAATAACCTGCATCTTTTTGTCACCACCAATTCGCTCCATGCCAATCTCCTGTGCTCCATCCTACACACACTCCCAACTTCAAAACTCTGCTGTATGCATCCTATCTTGCACTAAGCCCTGCTCCCTAATCAATCCTGTCCTTGCCTGCCTCCATTGGCTCCCCATGCCTCAATGCATTGAACTTAAGATCCTCATCCTTGTTTACCAATCCTCCCATGGTCTTGCCACATCTTTTGCAACCCCACCACCAGTTCCATTATTGGTTCGTCTTTAGCCCATCAGGGCTCAACACTCTGGAAATCTCTCCTAAACACCCCTCTCCACTTTTGAAAAGCCTCCTCCAAAAATACTTCTGAATATGCTTCTGGCCATCTCCCTTAGTTCTTCTGTGTAGCTTCCATTTTCCGCCTCTGACACACCTTGGGACGTTTATTAAAGAGATTACATAAGTGCCATGTGTTACGATGAAGTACAACTGCAGCACGTGGATTATTATATCCTTGAGCTTAATGACATGTAATTGGTTAGAATTGTCACATAGTTGAAATCTGTTTTTTACTAATGTTCATTGTTTGGCACTACTCAGCAATAAAAGAGGTTATTGCCCCCTGCTGTACAAGTCGCAGGCTGTAGACTGCACATAATGAGTGTGAATGTT
The DNA here is from genome assembly GCA_030390025.1 of Squalus acanthias. NCBI lineage: Eukaryota > Metazoa > Chordata > Chondrichthyes > Squaliformes > Squalidae > Squalus > Squalus acanthias. The sequence goes on from CM059438.1 coordinate 41,523,614, forward strand.
TCTCTTATTATTTAATTCATGAGTATAATAACCCAAGTGCTTCTGCTATCCTCTGATCAATAATTTACTAGCAATCATTACTTGTTTTTTTGTGATCATTTTAAAAGTAACTTTTACTGTATCAGTAATGCTCCACAATTTAGAATTATGTGGTGAGAGCTTATGGAAGATTTATGCAGTGATTTTTTTTTGACATTGACAATTAGAATCTTTCCTCACCTGACGTTGACTCATTGCTACAGTTCTAAGGGCACCACTTGCTGTCCAGTGGCTCACTTAAGTGGTCATTATTCATACGTGAGCCTTCAGGGTGAGTGTGGGGATATTGGACCATGGGGCAGTCACAGCCAAGCTCTATGCTGACTTCACCTGGCATCCATAGCTGCATGCTTGCAGCAGGAGTTGCTGAATAACCATCAGAGCAAAAAGCCTGGCTCATTTCCCCCCTCTCTTTCTAACTTTGGGTTCTGAAGCCAATTGTAGCACTTGTACTGCTGTCTCTGATCAGCTAACTGAGCACAGACCATGGTTTAAATCTGGGCTATTCGGGTCTGGTCGACTGAGCTACTTACTGGGTAAACTCGCTGAGCAATCTAGGAGCCCCACACAGGCATCCTTTTCACTTGAGTGCTTTAATTACCATGATTAGATGAACTGTTACTTTTCAAAAGTAAGAGCGCTGTTGACCATCCATCGACCGTTATTTCAACTTGTCACTAATGCAACATACAGTACTTCTGTACTTGATTTCCCAGTTAAAGCTGTAAATTTACACACGATTATTTCTAGGAGTGATAATGTGTGACTAAATGAATTTGCCTTTTTGTTTGCTGTGTTATTGTACAATCTATAAAGGTAGTATTAAGCTGATATTGCTTTAGATTACAAAGTAAGTTAAAATTTTAAATACTGAATATGAAGTCATTTATTAATGACATTCTCCTAACGAGCAGGAGCTCTATTTCCATTGAAAACCTGTATTTTGGAGGCGTGGTAGGAAAAGAGAACTCTTATGTATAGTAACCATTAAATCTGTGCTCCATGTTGTATCACAGAATCCCCACAGTGCAGATAGAGGCCATTTCGGCCCATCGAGCCTGCACCGACACACATCCCACCCTATCCCCGTAACCCCACGTATTTAATCCCCCCTAACACTAAGGGTCAATTTATCGTAGCCAAATCAACCTAACCCCGCACATCTTTGGACTGTGGGAGGAAACCGGAGCACCCGGAGGAAACCCACGCAGACACGGGGAGAATGTGCAAACTCCACACAGACAGTCACTCGAGGCCGGATTCGAACCCGGGTCCCTGGCGCTGTGAGGCAACAGTGCTAACCACTATGCCACCGTGTTGTATCAATGCCTATTATCCATGTTTTATTAGGTAATCGTGATGGGTGCCACGAACAGACCACAAGATCTGGACTCTGCCATTTTACGAAGGATGCCAACAAGATTTCATATAAATCAGCCTGTAAGTACCGATACAGGTATAATGTCGTGGGATTAATGTTAACGTTTAATATTTCTGTGATTATAGCCACAAGATTCATTCAGAGTTAAGAAGTTTTAGCATGGATTTTAAAGTTAGTGATGAGAGAACAGTGACATTTTGGAGTGTTTTGTCTGTTAATTTGAAAAATGCAAGATCTCTGAAAGGCAACATGATATAATTGGAAAAAAATATGCTTGCATTTATATACCTTATTCCATTGCAAATTACTTTTGGAGTGCATTGGCTGATGTGTAGGTAAACGAGAAGAACACAATATCATCTAGAACTTGAGAGGGAACTGATAAACAAATTGGTTTCACTGTTTTATATTCTTCCTATTAAATAAATGAACGAAACCTGCGAACCTTTGCTGAGAACCTTTCTGTAAGCAAAAGGCTGCATGCATCGAGAGGACACTGATCTTAAATCCAGTCCAGATAGGTTTTGCTTCCTTTTACTTAAGTTATTTGTATTGAGACTTGGATCCAGAGTCCTGGCTCAGTGCTCAAGTAGATTTAGGGGAGCTACCTTATATGCTTGCTAGCCAGCTCCACAGATATGGTTTTGTTTTGTTTTTGACTGCTACTGGTTTACAACTGTCATGTATTTGAATTGGCACTTATGTGAGAACTAATTCTGAGGTAGATCTGGTTTGCCATGGCATGAATTTGGAATGCAAGGTCAGACTTTGTTAAACAGACATTAGGGCAAATCTAATTTTACTTTTTCTTTAAAAATGCGAAGTGTAATGGTTGGTAAGAGTCCTAAATTTGGGCATTTTCAATCCGATTTGTGGTGGATAAAAGCCCACATTACAAAACTGGCTGTGTATATCTACAAGATATACTGCAGCAACACGCCAAGGCATCTTCGGCAGCACCTCCCAAACCTATGACCTCTACCACCTAGAAGGACAAGGGCAGCAGGCGCATGGTAACACCACCACCTCCAAGTCCAAGTCACGCACCATCCTGACTTGGAAGTTTCTCGCCGTTGGTTCATCGTCACTGGGTCAAAATCCTGGAACTCCCTCCCTAACAGCACTGGGAGCACCTTCACCACACAAACTTTTAAAAAAATTTGTTGTTATGGGATGTGGGCGTCGCGGGCAAGGCCAGCATTTATTGCCCATCCCTAATTGCCCTTGAGAAGGTGATGGTGAGCCGCCTTCTTGAACCGCTGCAGTCCGTGTGGTGAAGGTACTCCCACAGTGCTGGTAGGGAGGCAGTTATAAATAAAGGTTTTAAAGAAAGTGGCAGCATGTTTGTGGTTAGCGGCAAGGCCTGGTCTCTGACCAAGACCGAGGTTAGCGGCACCCTACATGTCTGCTTCTATACAATCACAGTGGGCCATTCTTCGAGAAACACTGAACCTTGATAGCTGCACTAAACCATGATCCCTTCCCTAAGGGATCTCCCAAACAACCTGAATGCTGCTGTGACTTGGAACAGTGGATTGTTTCTACGATCTTGTGCAATAAATGGATTATGTGACCTTAAATAATCCTGTAAACTCTGCATTACCAATGCAAGTTGCTTAGATGTTCATGAGAAATGATAAATAAGCATAAGTTGCAACTTTTTTTTTTTAGGTGTCACATCTTAATTATTAAAAGGTACAATCAAAAAGAAATGTTGGCCCAGAAATTAAAGACGGAGCCTTCGTGCGGGGGTAAGGCTTCCCCGCGATAACTCACTGCGCGCCTGCCTTTTCATTCCGAGCTCGCACGAACTTGAGTTTCTAGACAGCAGCTGTGCAGGGCTTCCGTATCCCACAGACGCAGTTAATTCGTGTGAGCTGTGGGATCACGTGATTCAGTTACAGCCAATGGCAGCACACCATCTTTCATTCACAGCCCTTGCTCTGAAAACTATGAAAGCTATGAATCTATACCCCCCCAAAAGAACAGCTAAACCTCAATTAAATTTAAAAAAAACCCATCACATTAGTAAAATAAGTATAGTTAAATAAATTAACCACTTTAAACAAAAAATTAAATTTTTGAAAAAATTTAAAATCTTTTAAAAAGTTATAAAAATAAACTTACCTTTCTTTAAAGTCTCTAAAAAAGATATACCTGTTGAAAAAAATTCAGAATAATACTTAATTAACTACTTACCTTGTTAAAAGAGGGTCTTACGCCTCCTTTCTTTATGTGCAAAATCTTCCATGCTTACCTGCGCGTTCAAAGCACTAAGTGCACTGCGTGCGCACAGCCTGTAGCGCGCACGCGGTTCACTTGGGAACCGCCCCCTTTTGAAATCACCAAGTGCCGGTTTGCAGTGCATGCAGAAAACCGGCAATTGGAGACAGAATACGCGAGAGTACACAGTGCGTACTCTCGCGTAGCAAGACTAATTTTTGGGCCGTTAAAACTATAACTGCGAATTGGAGTCGAGATTGTTTTTGGTCATTTACTGTCAAGGATGGACCTGTTGCACAGGCGAGGCACGTGAGCAAATAAAAAAAACTTTTGCTTCAAAGCTTTGGAACTTTCATCCAACAAAACTGTGCCTGGCCCCAGGTAATAAATTCAACAATGCCTCCACGTCCCTCCACTACCAAGAAAAACCTTCTTCCAGAAACGTTTACACTAATAATAAATAGCGCATGCTTTGCATTTTTACTGTGTACTGAAAGGTAAAATTTGCTGATGACACCAAATATGGAGTGAGGGGTTTATGACAGATTATGATGAGATTTGTGAAAGACTCTAGGAGGACATACGTAGACTAACAGGATGGGCAGATAGTTGGCCGATGCAGCTCGATGTAGAAAAATGTGAAGGAGTACCTTTTGGTAGTAAGAAAAGGGAAAGGATATCAACCTTAAATAGTAAGAATATAAATGGTGTAAAGGAGCAAGGGACCTTGCAGTACAGATACACAGGTCATTAAAGGTGGCAATGCAAGTAGATAAGGCCATAAAAAGGTGAAGTTTAGTTTTGTATTTAGCAATATAAAATATGAAAGTGAGGTAATGTTGAACTTGTACAAGATATAAGGGATATAGTGATAAGTCAATAAGGCTAGGTTGAGGTAAGTTGAACAAAATAGCCTTTTCCTGTTCCCGGGTAATGTTAAACAATAACGGTATTCTTTACGTTGTGGTACTGTTCCCATACCGAAGAAGTACTGAATTTTGTCTTTGTTTCACAGAATATCAAGCAACGGGAATTAATCCTGGATTTAATTCTACTAAATGAAAAGGTACGTGGCTTATAGTAAAGGAATTAAAATTGACTCAATGTTTTTAGTTGGATTGCCAAAAGTTTTCCAAACTTGGATTGGTGTTTAGCTTCTTTAATCATATACCAGATTAATTTTGATCATTTATGCCTTCTAAGGCCACTTGTGACATTGATGGTTTAGAAATTTATTATTTCTTTATTACCATTCCAGGTTGTTCCTTAGAAAACAGACTTGAGAGGACTTGAATTAAAACTGTAGGACCAGTACCTGACAAAAATGCAAACCAATGGCTAGCCACTGTTACAGAAGCTTCACAATGGTTGTACCTTTATTAATATGGATGCACATTGTTGGTATTTAATAAATAGCCTGAAAAAGCTTCTGGATTCATTGAACACCATGAGTCTGTGTTAGATGGTGCTCATTGTCACTGATTTGTGTCCTAGTCTACTAGTTCTGGTGTAGGCTGTGGGAGCTCCGAACTGAGTCTTCAGTCGGAATGCACTCTGCATTGTATCTACAGTATTTGGCTCAGCTGAAGTTGAGAACTCAGTGTTGGGAAACTATGGGTAAGAACCCACTCTTGTGTGATGTATTTTTCCAGCATTGCATTGTCCAACAAATATACCTTTCCAGAATGGGTTCACCTCATCATTCCCCAGTAATACTTGATGTCTCCAAAGTCCTTCTTACTGACTTCCCATCCTCCACTCCATTAGCTTCAACTTGTCCAAAAGTCATTACCATATCCCCATCCCACAATAAAACCTGCTTGCAGTTCACCTCTGACCTCTTGGACATTGGCTCCCTGTATCTCAACACATTCAATTTAAAATCCTCATACTTGTCCTCAAATCCTACTCCTCAAATCCTTTGACCTCCTCCAGCCTTGTATTGCCTTTCACTCCTCAGACTCTGCCCTTTTGTGGATCCCTAATGGCTCAAGACCATTGTATTCTATCTTGTTTGACATTCCTCAGTGATGATTCTATTTACCACAAACAAATATAGCCCTTCTGTTCGTCCTCAGTAGGGTATTTCAGGTTGTCGTCATGGCTTAAGTTACACACATGCGCACACACTCGCACTCTCTCTCCTGGGATTCTGTTTGCATATCTTGTTAACTGACTACTCATTTCTTTGTGACAGTTGTGCAAGTTGACTCTCTTCCTCCCTCCCCGTGAGGAAGCATCTTGCATCGACCTGGTTTCTCTCCTTAACGTCCCCAACTTTGGTTGAAAGCTCACTTTGGAATGGTGGCACAAACGGGCATTCTGTCACTGCGTAGGGGTGCGGTATGCCAATGTGTCTGCAACCAGACTGCCTCTGACTTCCAGTTTTTAAAAATGCATTAATATTTTACTAAACCAGTTATTTCCAGGATGAAATTCAAATCAAATCTAAAGAAGATGCTGTTTGTTGTTTAACAGGTGGACAATTACGTGAACTTGAATGAAGTTGCCAAGGAAACTCATGGCTTTTCAGGGAGTGACCTGAAAGAACTCTGTAGAGACGCTGCCATGTTTTGTGTCCGAGATTATGTAAATAGTTCTGATGATGATGAAAGGTTTGTATAAATCAGACCTTTTTAAGGTGCAGTTTTTACAGTGTAGCATCTAATTGGATCTAAATTCACAGTTAAACAGCCAAAGGATTTCATTCACCCGGTGCATGATGGATGTTGAGTGGTCTGTATATGGTGATGGGAACTCAGATTACCAGCATTTTTGTTTTGAGCTAATGTACACATCCTGTCGGACATGCCTTAAGCACCATTAGCATCAGGGGCATGAACATGACCACAGTATTGAATCGTCAGATTGTACAAAGCAAATAAAACAGGTCTTTCAGGCAGTGAATCGGGACTCTGTTTATTATTTTAAAATATTTTTAATTGACAGAGTCATTTAAACCTTCAAGTAGTGAATGTTCTTTGAAGCTCTTGTACTATGCAATTTTACTAACTTAGAATACCAGTTAATGATTTCTGGCAAAATTCTAAAGTTAATATTGAGTCCAGGATTCCTGCAACTACAAATTTTTTTGTGCTCCCTGTGTTCAATAAATTATATTTCCTTTTATTAATGCTGGCAGCATTGAGAGGTTAATTAGTGCTCATTTAAAAATGATTCTTGACAAGCGACAGTAGGTTTTAGCAGCTTCCGTGTTTGTGAAGTACTTTGGGACATTCTGAGGGCTTGATGCAGCTCTTTTATCTCTTTTTGCTTTTCTCTTTGTTTTTCATTGTTTTTCTTGCTTTCTTTGTTTCTTTTGCTTTCTTTCACTCTCCCTCTCTCTTAATCTTTCTCTTTCTATCTCTCTTTCTCTGATACTCAGACTGCCATCTTTACTGGCTTGGTTTCTTACAGTTTGTCGGATCACAGAGTGGAGCAATTTGCAGCAGGAAAATTGGACACTTCACCATATCACTCCAGTTTCACTTAATTCTGTGATACCTCACGGTCCGCAGCCAGTTGCTGAGGATGGTCATGATTTTTGCACCTTTTGGCTGTGCTGCTCCTCAAGCTCAGGGATAGGGGCTGATGGGCTCGGTTTGAAGTGAATGAGTGAGCAGTGTTTGAAACACTGCCTCAAGGCAGTTTAAAGTGACGTTGAGTTTCTCCGTGAAAGCCACCTATTGGATTTTGTTATTTATATGTTTATTTGTTAACGGAGTTGTATGCCCTTTAATTTAGTATTACTATAGTCTGCCACCAATGGTGTGCAAGACGTGAATCTGTAATTTGAAAATTGTTTTTAAAACAAAATAGAAGTAGAGAAATGCCACTGCAACTGGTGCAATCCCACCCACAGATAACCTGATCCTGTTTCTCCTCTCATTCTGTTAGTGTGAAGTGCATTTAAACCCAGGTACAAGAAGTGTTAACTTTGGTGGGCCCCCAGTCCTCCACTACCCCTTTAGTGATTGGTTGAAATTGTTTACTGTGCATATAGTTTGCAAACAATAGCTATCCACTATCAGAGATTAGTTTAACTGCAACAAGTGACTTATGCTAGAAAATAAGCAGGTGTAGAACTTTGTTCCAGTAAACACAATTTTTAGTAATGTAAGGTTGACCTCATGCCATTTCTTATCAAGACCTTGCTCATAATCTATTCCATTTAATCTGATCAATACAGACTAAGCAAATGCTCCTTCATTTAATATCTTCACATTAACTGCTAACGCCCTGCTTGTGTCTGTTTTAATAGTGCTAAGGACAAGATTCGACCCATCAAACAACTGGACCTTCAAAAGGCAATAGAAAAGATGCGACGGTCTAAAGAAGCTACTGTTTCAAATGGTTTGATGCACCTCAGTGTGGACTGAGGGTAAACTTACCTGTCCAGTTACCAGGAAGGACAAATTGAGCTGCATTTTTGCTTGGTGACTTGGCTGGATGATGGCTGTTCCTCTGCTGATTGGGGGAGCTATATTTGGGGAAAGATGGGGGGGGGGGGGGGGGGATTTTTTTTTTCAATTTGTATTTCTGTGAATTTAATATCACCCATCAAATATATAAACTGAACCCAACAATTCATGGGTCCATATTCCCAGAAAACTTTATGCCGAACTATTTGTGTAATTCCTATTCACTGGGACTTGTGCAGATACATGTACTAGGATTTTCTGTATGTTGGTTCAGATTGTGAAGGCATTAGTATCATTGTTTAAGATTTAATACTGAAAGAATACTACTTGAATGATACAAACACTGTGGGGAAAACTCAAGTGGACTTCTAAGACACAATGAAAGTACTATACTGATTGGATTGCACAGCAATCTGCATCATTTAATAATGAATTAGAGAGTATTTCAGAGCTCTGAAAACTGAATAAATATGAAGAAACTATTCAAAGCAGTTTCTGACATTTGGTTGAACCATAGTCATGTTTGTTTTATTTAATTACAAACTAGGCTGGTTATGCTTTTTAAATGTATTTTTTATGTTATGGTTCACTGTAAATAAATGTCTAAAGTCTGTCAGGTATTTCAAGTTTTATCTGTTCATTATTTGGTTTGATAAATGGAGGGGACCTATAAGAAGGTGTTCAGTATACTGACTAGCTATGTTCACTATTACTTTTAAAGAATATCTTTAAAAGCTTTGCACATAGCATTTTGAGCTCTTGCATGTAAGCACTATTTCAGAACTGAAAACCTTTTACAAGAGGGTATGTGGTGCAGTTTTATATAGTTATGAAGAAAGGCTAAAAATTGGAAGTTTTTTTCATTGCAACAGAAAAAGATAAGGGGGAAACTAATAGAGGTTTTCAAAACCATAAAATAATGAAGGATTCAGTCACTGGTTGGCTAATTGGTGACGAGGGGAACACAGGTTCACAATTATCGGAATGAAGGGGGATGTTTATTGAGAACGTTTTTTAATATGAGGGTTATTAGAACATAGAATGCTTTGCCACAAATGACTATTTGGGCAGACAATGTAACAACATTAATATGTATTTGGAAAAAATGTAAAAGGGTATAGGAGAAGGGCTGGAAAATGCGTTTATAGTAGTTGGCACCACTTGAAGAGCTTGCACCAGCACAAGAGTGCTGTGATTTCAATGATTCAAAGTCCGTCATCAGCACATTACTCGATTGGATCAGTGTTTAATTGAAATTTTATTTGGCAGCAGAAAAACTTTGACACCCCAGAAATTAAAAAAAATACAATTTAGCATGCTAATATTTGCGATTTGGCCCCCCCCGTAACAGTTAATCCTGGTGGTGAGCAAATCCTCACATATGGAATCATCCAGTTTCCTAAATTTTCACATTTCAATCCTGATGGAAGAGATCAAATGACATTTTTGGTTTAAATAAACATTTTGTTTCTATTATAAAATTTAATTATGTTGTTGGTCATTTCAAATGTGGCCTATTGCAAGTCTCTATTGAGTCTCCAGAAGAAATAACTGGTTTTGTGTATATACAGGTTAAAATATATATAGAATAGAGGTAGCTGGGAATGAATTCCAAGGCTGTAATGAAATTAAAGTGTTCATATGGAGTCCTAAACTTCAAGAACAGAGTGTGACACAAAAAGCAGGAATTTCTGTCTTCTGTGATCTTAATGGAATAAGATAAATCCATATTAAAAATGGCACCAGCCAACTGTATCTCTGGTACATCTGTATGAAATGTCTTTTGTTCTGTGGTAAAGTTAGTCTGTGGATGGCCAATACATGTGACTGGCTGGAGGGATTTGGCCCATGTCAACTTATTCAATGTGAATATCTGTCCTAAATATTTTTGGTGGTGATTCATATCTCTGTCTAGCTGCTCAAAGCACAGCCCATTATCTTGTTTTCTCATGGAACCCTCTGCAGGATTACGTTATATAAATTCATTTTGGTGTTGGTAGTCTAAAAAATGTATTTCCTCTTTTGTCTCTTTTTAAAAAAAAGTCTGGCTAGAAGGATGTGAGCACTACCGAAAGGAGACATGGTTTCTAGGCTATTCTCCCATTGGTTGGCTAAGGTGCTTTAATTGTTGATCCTTTTGATTGCCTGATTGTGACAAAGAAAAAGTTTGAAATTCAGAGGAAAATAATCCAGTTTTCTAGTGGCCTTCATGTTTTTATTTTCTGCATCTCTATTTGTAAAGGCGACTCCATAAAATATGTATATACCATCATAGACTGTGTGTTTAGAAGAACTTACTGTCGGGAGCTATTAAAACTATGGACACTGTCCTTTAAATAATCAACTCAGTTTGCATATAGTGTAAATTGGATTATATTGTATGGTATCTTACTGATCTTTCTGCTTCTGTATAGTGTTATCTGTAAATAAATCTGAACAGTAGTTTTAGCCTGTACACAGTGGTCTAGCAGTGTAGTATTTCCTGCTCTGAGGTGACAGGAGAACATGGTTGATATCCCACAGCAGCAGTTTAATCACAATTCAGAGTTAATTGTTAGACCTGAGTTTATACAAAACAGAAAATAAAGACACAGGTTGTGGCTTATGGGAGACTCGGTCTGCTTATTGAAACTGTTACTGGACTATAAACATGAGCAAAAGTATGTGTAAAAGGTGGAAGGGAAAGGTAATACAGGGAATACAACAAATTGCAGTCAGTACATGTTTACAAATTAATCCTGCAACCTAGAGAACATATCCATTCTTGTCAATGTCTGTTTTGGACCAGAGGTAGAAAATTACTCAATAGGAGATTCTGTCTAAGTCATCAGAAGACCTAAAAATAGGTTGTATTGCACCAATAGGAAAATGATACAATTAGAAATTGCCCTGGGCTTTCCTTCAGCATTTTCCCAACATGTTTCTAATGCACTGAAAAATGTGAAAATGTATCTTGATTTTTGTCACCACTTTGTGAATTTGAACCCTGCAGTAGAAATTTGCTGGAGAAACAGCAGGGTTATATCCACTAGCAAATCATCTGTGGCATTGCTCACAGTCAGTGGAAGAATGCACAATAAGGATGTTATACCATGTAACCCTATGTATTACACAGTAGAGCTGATCTGTGCCATTGTTCTTGGAGAAAAATAAAACAAATTGTCTTCTGCAATTGTCTCGATCTTTCCTACTCTAATTCATCTGTGCCACTGTCTTTCACTCTTTTCCTTTCATTGTGTCTATTTATTTGCCTATGATTCTCCCTCTCTGTGTAACTCCTTCACCATCTTTTCTCTGTCTTCTATATTTCTTTCATTCTTTTGTGGCGCTCATGTTCCTTTACCCAAGTACCCTATTTTTGTGTCTTGCCCTTTTTAAAGCTTAGGATATCGAACGAGAGTGGGCAAAATGTATGATAAATCAGGCAATGAGAGAGAAAATTGAGAATGGGATCTCAAGCTGGCAAAAATAGGAAGTGAATGGGTGGGAGGCAGTGGGATGAGCCTAGGAGAGAGTGTTGCCCTTAAGTAGCTGTGGGGAATGGGGTCTGGAAGACTTGAGATCTACAGCTTGGAAGCACTCACTAGGGCTGGGCTTTTGTGAATGGGGAACGTGGGAGAGAAATAAAATGGACTTGTGACACTAAAGGGTGTGGTGTGGGGTCTGTCAGTACTCCATGGATGGGAAGGTACTGGGTGCACTATAGGGTACTGAGGTTACGAACCCTCAGGTGTAGGCTAAGGTATGGGACACTGATGGGATCTGGGGTTGACTGGTATTTTGGAAGGAGAGTCCTTCAGATTTTGCAGCACTGCGGATGACTAATGGCGGTTTGATGGGTGAGGTGATAGTGATGGGGTTTGATGGTGTTGGGCCAGGTGATGGTGTTGGGTGAGTTGATGGCATTGGGCCAGGTGATGGGGGTTTGATGGTGTTGGGTGAGTTGATGGCGTTGGGCCAGGTGATGGGGGTTTGATGGTGTTGGGCCAGGTGATGGGGGTTTGATGGCGTTGGGCCAGGTGATGGGGGTTTGATGGTGTTGGGTGAGTTGATGGCGTTGGGCCAGGTGATGGGGGTTTGATGGCATTGGGCCAGGTGATGGGGGTTTGCTGGCATTGGGCCAGGTGATGGGAGTTGATGGCGTTGGGCAGGTGATGGGGGTTTGATGGCGTTGGGCCAGGTGATGGGGGTTTGATGGCGTTGGGTGAGTTGATGGCGTTGGGCCAGGTGATGGGGGGTTGATGGCGTTGGGCCAGGTGATGGGGGTTTGATGGCGTTGGGCCAGGTGATGGGGTTTGATGGTGTTGGGCCAGGTGATGGGGGTTTGATGGCGTTGGGCCAGGTGATGGGGGTTTGATGGCGTTGGGCCAGGTGATGGGGGTTTGATGGCGTTGGGTGAGTTGATGGCGTTGGGCCAGGTGATGGGGGTTTGATGGTGTTGGGTGAGTTGATGGCGTTGGGCCAGGTGATGGGGGTTTGATGGCGTTGGGCCAGGTGATGGGGGTTTGATGGCGTTGGGCCAGGTGATGGGGGTTTGATGGCGTTGGGCCAGGTGATGGGGGTTTGATGGTGTTGGGTGAGTTGATGGCATTGGGCCAGGTGATGGGGGTTTGATGGTGTTGGAGGTTTTCATAGAAATCATAGAAATGTACAGCACAGAAGTAGACTATTCGACCTATTGTGCCTGTGCCCGCTCTTTGAAAGAACAGTCGTGCTTAGTCCCACATTCCCGCTTTTTGTCCATAACCCTGTAAGTTCCTCAATGATGAGTGGTTGTCCTTTGTTGACTTGTTCATTTGCAGAAGATAAAAATAAATTTGTTACTCCCCCCCCCCCCCCCCCTATTAATACAAATTTGGATCTATTGGAGAAATGTAATTATTACCCTACAAGACTCGTGGCTGCCTGCCAAAAGATGATCTAAAATAGTGCTTAACTATCTAGAGGTCCAAGGTATGTTTCCAGCCGACTGTCACCTAAATCTGCCAACGCTTGCATTTCTGAACAGTTCCATCAGTTGTGTAGTAATAGGTGATGATAATAGTTGTGAAGCCCCATGAGAAGTGGTGGTGAGGTATATTTTATAAACTATTTGCACAGGGAGCAGCAATCTAACAAACTCCATTCTGTTGGTTAGTTATGCCAGTGCTGGAGATAACTAAAGTACAGCCCTTTTGTCCTGGTGAAGGACTGAGGAGAACTGGAATGAATAAGCAAAGGAAACAAAGTGGAGGCTATATATCAATAATTTAAAAAAAGTAAGAACTTAAATCTATATGACGCCTTTCACATCCTCAGGATGTCCCAAAGTGTTTCACAGCCAATGAAGTACTTTTGAAGTGTAGTCACTGTTGTAATGTAGGAAATGAGGCAGCCAATTTGCGCACAGCAAGGTTCCATAAACAGCAATGCGATTATGACCAGATAATATGTTTTTTTTTAAAACTGATGTTGTTTAAGGGATAAATATTGGACAGGACACTGGGAAGCACTCCCCTGTTCTTCAAAATAGGACCATGGGATCTTTTACATCCACCTGAGAGGGCAGATAGGGCCTTGGTTTAACGCCTCATCCAAAATACAGCACTTCCGACAGTGCAGCATTCCCTCAGCACTGGAGTGTCAGCCTAGATTTTGAGCTCATGGCTCTGAAATTGGACTCGAACCTGTGACCTTCTGACTCAGAGGTGAGAACGCTACCACTGAGCCAGCCACAGGTAACGCTCAAAGGACAGCCAGGTAGCTATAGTGACAGACCATTGGACTCCCATTCCAGTCACCTCTAATAATTTACCAGTTTACCAATCCATCATTGACTTTGAAGAGTTTAAAACAGCCATAGTAGTACATAGAATTTTACATCACAGAAACAGGTCATTCGGCCCAACTGGTCCATGTTTATGATAAAAACAAAATGCTGGAAATACTCAACAGGTCAGGCAGCATCTGTGGAGAGAAAAACAGTTAATGTTTCAGGTCAATGACCCTTCATCAGAACTTTTGTGGTGTTGGACGAGGTTATGAGGGTTTGATGGTGATGGGGGTTTGATGGTGTTGGGTGAAGTGATGGGGGTTTGGTGGTGTTGGGCGAGGTGATGGGGGTTTGATGGTGTTGGGTGAGGTGATGGGGGTTTGATGGTGTTGGGAGAGGTGATGGGGTTTGATGGGGTTGGGTGAGGTGATGGGGGTTTGATGGTGTTGGGTGAAGTGATGGGGGTTTGGTGGTGTTGGGTGAAGTGATGGGGGTTTGATGGTGTTGGGTGAAGTGATGGGGGTTTGATGGTGTTGGGAGAAGTGATGGGGTTTGATGGTGTTGGACGAAGTGATGGGGGTTTGGTGGTGTTGGCTGAGGTGATGGGGGTTTGATGGTGTTGGGTGAAGTGATGGGGGTTTGGTGGTGCTGGTTAAGGTGATGGGGGTTTGATGGTGATGGGTTGAGGTGATGGGGGTTTGATGGTGATGGGTTGAGGTGATGGGGGTTTGATGGTGTTGGGTGAGGTGATGGGGGTTTGATGGTGATGGGTTGAGGTGATGGGGGTTTGATGGTGTTGGTTGAGGTGATGGGGGTTTGATGGTGCTGGTTAAGGTGATGGGGGTTTGATGGTGTTGGGTGAGGTGATGGGGTTTGATGGTGATGGGTTGAGGTGATAGGTGTTTGGTGGAGTTGGTTGAGGTGATGGGGGTTTGGTGGTGTTGGGTGAAGTGATGGGGGTTTGATGGTGTTGGTTGAGGTGATGGGGGTTTGGTGGTGTTTGGTGAAGTGATGGGGGTTTGATGGTGATGGGTTGAGGTGATGAGGGTTTGAAGGTGTTGGGTGAGGTGATGGGGGTTTGGTGGTGTTGGGTGAAGTGATGGGGGTTTGATGGTGATGGGTTGAGGTGATGAGGGTTTGAAGGTGTTGGGTGAGGTGATGGGGGTTTGATGGCAATGGGCGATGAGCTGGTGATGGGGATTGATGGTGTTGAGCAAGGTGCTGATGGGGTTTGATGGTGTTGGGCGAGGTGCTGGTGATGGGGGTTTGATGGTGTTGGGGTTTGATGGTGTTGGGCGAGGTGCTGGTGATGGGGTTTGATGGTGTTGGGTGAGGTGCTGGTGATGGGCGAGATT
Source organism: Squalus acanthias (assembly GCA_030390025.1). Classification (NCBI taxonomy): domain Eukaryota; kingdom Metazoa; phylum Chordata; class Chondrichthyes; order Squaliformes; family Squalidae; genus Squalus; species Squalus acanthias. The sequence goes on from CM059438.1 coordinate 41,538,785, forward strand.
CTGGTGTTGGGCGAGGTGCTGGTGATGGGGTTTGATGGTGTTGGGCGAGGTGCTGGTGATGGGGGTTTGATGGTGTTGGGCGAGGTGCTGATGGGGTTTGATGGTGTTGGGCGAGGTGCTGGTGTTGGGATTTGCTGGTGATGGGGTTTGGCGATGCTGGAATTAACGAGCTGTTCAGCCAGGGGAAGACACACCGCAGCTACCCAGTCCCTGAGAAAGTGGCTGTGGCCATCGCAGGACGGGACTGTGATTGCGGTTGCCCAGTCTCCATCGAACTTCTGAATCCATTCGGATTATCACATTTATGGAAACGCAACATCCCTTTTCTTGGAGGCAAAGTGGTTACAATGATGGATTTTTACGGCGCTTCTCTGAATTATCAGAACGCTGAGGCATTTCGGTCCCAGGGGCAGAACAAAAACTCCCTTTGGGGATTTTCAAAACCGCTTGGGTTGTGAAATTGATACCGAGCCCTGAATGAAACCTCTGCAGGTCAGATGGGGATCCGACCTCAGAACTCGGGGAGAACATCCCCGAAAGATGAAAGCGAGTCCACTCTGCTCCATCGTCCGGCAGGCTGGCCTGGGTGTCTCTGGGCGGTTGCTGGTCTATTTTGGGACTTGTAACTAACCAGTCGATACACGGGGCCCTGGGTGAGGAAGTGAAAATGATAACAACACGGGGTTGTTTGAAATGCCTTGAGTAATGTGTCTGGGAACAGTTGTGTGAATGTTAAACTGTTTGCATGAGAAACAACTCCACTTATTTGGTTTGAATATATTTTTTGTGCTCATTAAAAAGCTGCGATTTGTCAGTGCAAGAGATCATTTTTCTACTGTTTCCACCCAGTGTCAGTATCAACTCTGCCACACAAGGTTACAGAAGCAGACAGATTGCAGGTGAATCCTCCCTCTGCTCTGCCGAATGAATATTTAAACACTAGGCTTAATGTTAACAGCGGGGCTGTTCCATTTCCTACACTGGAGAATCTCCAGGCTTCTCTGAGTCAAGTTACCAGTTGACGTGAAGCTGGGTAGGTTTTATCCCAGTGCGCTTACGCGTCCATCAAACCCCGCTCTCTCTCTCTCTCTCTCAAGATCCTTTTATCCATCAGAGGGAAGGACATCAATCCAATGCACCAAAGATGAAGGCATCTTGTCCTAACCCTCTGCGTTAGCGAGTTCCAGTACTGGTTTTACTTTTAATCTTTTTTTGTTTAGTTGCATATGGATTCGAGTTGTCTCTTTTTTTAAGGAAAATTCTCACAAAACACTTTTATGCATTTGTGTATTTTTATTACACCATCATCATGTTTCACTTCCCTTCCCATTTTTCTCCTGCTGAGGGCCAATGGAAATATCTGCATCTCCACAGTTGTTGGCCAATAAGAACATATGAAATAGGAGCAGGAGTCGGCCATTTGGCCCTTCGAGCCTGCTCTGCCATTCAATAAGATCATGGCTGATCTTCTACCTCATCTCCACTTTCCTGCACTATCCCCATATCCCTTGATTCCCTTAATATTCAAAAATCTATCGATCTTGTCTTGAATATACTCAACGGCAGAGCCTCCACAGCCCTCTGGGGTAGAGAATTCCAAAGATTCACCACCCTCTGAGTGAAGAAATTTCTCCTCATCTCAGTCCTAAATGGCCTACCCCTTATTCTGAGACTGTGACCCCTGGTTCTAGACTCCCCAGCCAGAGGAAACATCCTCCCTGCATCTACCCTGTCAAGCCCTGTAAGAATTTTGTATGTTTCAATGAGATCACCTTTCATTCTTCTAAACTCTAGAGAATATAGGCCTAGTCTACTCAATCTGTTCTCATAGGACAATCCCCCCATCCCAGAAACCAGTCTGGTGAACCTTCGTTGCACTCCCTCTATGCCAAGTATATCCTTCCTTAGGTAAGGAGACCAAAACTGTACACAATACTTCAGGTGTTTTCTCACCAATGCCCTATATAATTGCAGTAAGACATCTTTACTCTTATATTCAAATCCTCTTGTAATAAAGGCCAACATACCATTTGCTTTCCTAATTGCTTGTTGTACCTGCATGTTAACTTTCAGTGATTCGTGTACAAGGACACCCAGGTCCCTCTGAACACCAACATTTCCCAATCTCTCACCATTTAAAAAAAATGCTCTGTTTTTCTATTTTTCCCACCATAGTGGATAACTTCACATTACTCCACATTATATTCCAATGCTGTATCATGACTATCCATCAGGTGGCGCACTGTAACTGGGGTCACCTGGATAATGCAGCATCGGGTTTGTCTGCAACCTAACATGGAATGGCCTTCGAGTTACATGGCATTGCAATTAGCAACTTAGGAAGGAACTGGTGTCGGTGTCACTGTCACAGCTGGATTTCCAGGAGTCCCAGGACTCTCTCATTTCTGGTTGTGACTCACTTTTTACAAGCGAGTATGTACCCATCTATTCAAAAATGATGAAAGAGCAACTTGTAGGTATTGCGACTTTGAAAGTTAATGTCACCGAATTCTGTCATCAGTGGTCCCAGATGCTCCTTAAAAAGAAAAAAATCAGAAAGACTTTACTGCATTAATTCCATTATTCCCAAGAATTTAGGGTGATTCAGACTCATTCTAGCTCTCTGATGTATAAACAATATGATCATGTGTGAAAGATTAAAAATGGGTCACATACATCATCTATTATTGGGCTTGTAGGACAGACACAGTCAAGCTTCAGTGGTTTGAAGGACACTTGCTTTTCCTGTTCAAAGGGAAATGACTTAATTTATGGTTGGCTGACTAAAACTATATCTAACGGGGGATTTCAGGGCTTTGGCTTGCAAGGGACCCTGCTAGACATGGTAGCTCAGATGGGACAAGCCTGAATTACATGTCATCTCAAGACCTGGTTTTTACTGGTGCATCTGACCAAAAATAAAATGAGGTAACACTTTTAAATATTTATGCTGAGTTGTTGCTCTTTAAAATCTACCCCTTTCCACACAAAAGGTGCAGTTGGCAGCATTGCTTTTCCATAGACTAACCTGGGCTTAGATTCAAGAGAGGACAAGTAGCAGTTCACAGTGATTTAATTCATTTTTGGTGCAACATGATTTGTGCTAGTCCCCAGTTAAACCATCTGTTTACTGAAGCACATAAAATGTGAAGATTTATTTGGCCCAGATTTTCCTGTCAAAATAACGGTGAGGCTAATGGCGCCCACCGTTATTTATGCGTAAATGGTGCAGCAACTTCAGGCGAGTTGCAGATGCGTGGTTAAACTCAAAAAATCAAAAGTTGCTGTCTGAGGTGCGCTGCTCCACTATTAGCGTCGCAAAAATGGCATCTCGCTGTCTGCCTCATTATTGAAATACATTGAGTGGCGTAAAGTTGCTGTAGTTGCACGATAGATACAAACTAGACTCACCACAGAAAGTTAAATCTCGTCCATTCCAGTCTAAGCACCCTTTTAACAACGTGATTACTGCCAAACAACCTCTGTGCCACTGAAAATTAACTATTATAAGTGTGGAGTCCCATTCCTTCAGCTATTAATTGTTGATGGATGCTTTAAAAATGTCAAATTTAAAATGTCATTTTTTATTAACTTTTCCTTTCTGTCTATCTCTCTGAATCCATTCTTTCTTTCCCTCTCTTTATTTCTCTTTCTGTACTTGATTTGACATTGAATTCACCCACTCTAATTTACACTTCCTTCTCAGTCCTTGCGCTGTTAATTTCACAATCCTTCAATCTGATTGGTTAAGGAGATACACAGTTGCTTGCCCTGTTCACTCGGGTCCCAGATGCCCAGTTTCCCTCGCTGCGATTTTATCAGCTCACACTTTCAGCAACTTACCACGCAAAAAATGTAAAAACCTAACCGTGCAAGGGCAAGGCTAACTAATAGCAAACGCCCTTAGATGCCCTGCTACAGCAAAGTCTGGCCCATTGAAACTAGATTGAAGAGGAGAGGCAAAATGAGTAGGAGAGTGGGACTAATTGGATAGCTCTTTCGAAGAGTTGGCACAGGCACGATGGGCCAAATGGTCTCCTTCTGTGCTGTATGATTCTACAATTAGACATGAGGCCTTTTCCTTTCCAACATTGCAGCAATCAGGGAAATTGATAACTGCGTTTGCTTTGAGTTTGTCATCTTTGGTAAATATTTTGAATTAACAGGAAAATGCAGCAGGGTGTTTTATTTTAACTTTATTGAATTGACGCAGGGTCTACACATTTTTCAGGCGGTAATAAATTCAATATTTATTAATATTTATTACAAGATGCAGACAACATGTGGAAAATACTATGTTTCTTATAAAGACTAGTTGACTAAATATACACCCATAAATATACAAAGAAAATAGCAAACATAACACATGAACTTGAAAAGTAAATAGCAAAGCTACAACTTTAAACAGTGCCTGTAGCAGAACTGGATAAAATTGGAATTGAAGATTTGAGGGAATGTTGCAGACCGACTGGTTTCCTGGTGTTATTACCTGAAGCATAGCCATTCTGTAACGCTGGATTGATGCCATCGATGAAACATAATTGAGTTGGAAAATTTGTTCTTGGCTACAGCCCAGGGAATGATTGTTTGGCACATCCATGGGCGGCAAAGCATAAGATTCAAGTCATAGAGTCATAACGGCACAGAAGGAGGCCATTCAGCCCATTGAGTCCGTGCCAACTCTCTGTCGAGTAATCCAGTCAGTCCCATTCCCCCGCTCTATCCCCGTAGCCCTGCAAATTTATTTCCGTCAAGTGCCTATCCAGTCTCCCCTTGAAAACATTGAGTGTCTCCGCTTCCACCACTTCCGTCGGCAGCGAATTCCAGGTCCTCACCACGCGCTGCGTAAAAAAGTTTTTCCTCGCATCCCCCCTGTATCTCTTGCCCAAAACCTTAAATCGGTGTCCCCTAGTCCTTGTACCATCAACTAGTGGGAACAGCTTTTCCCCGTCTAGCCTATCCAAACCTGTCATAATCTTGCACACCTCTACCAAATCACCCCTCAACTTCCTTTGCTCTAATGAAAACAAATCCAGCTTCTCCAACCTGTCCTTGTAGCTAAGATCCCCCATCCCCGGAACCATTCTGGTAAATCTCTGCACCCTCTCAAGGGCCTTCACATCCTTCCTAAAGTGCGGTGACCAGAACTGGACGCAATACTCCAGTTGTGGCCTAACCAGCGCTTTATAAAGGTTCAGCATAACTTCTATACTTTTGTACTCAATACCTCTATTTATGAAGCCCAAGATCCCATATGCTTTGTTAACCACTCTCTCAATATGTACTGCCACCTTCAGGGACCTATGCACATTAACTCCCAGGTCCCTCTGTCCCTGCACACTCTTTAAAACTCTGTTGATGCAAAAACAAATGGTGACATAGGAACAGGTTAGTGATCTGTGTACATGAACCCCTAGACGCTGCAACTTTCTTTGGTGCCAGCACAAGGGCCCATTTCCCGCAGTTCAGGTTTGCAACAGCACTAAAATTATGAATTAGAGCCCATTCTCAAACATTAATAATTTTATTCCGAAATGAGTAGATACAAGTCTATGCCTGTGATTGCTCGCATGAAGAGGTTCTTCTACTGACTGAGCCACAAAGGGAAGCATAGTCGAGATGAGGTGGTGAGCGGGCATTGGAGGGGCAGCCAGCACAGGTGAATATTGGCAAAGCAACGAGCAGAGGCGAGTTGGTGAGTTTTTGGAAAGGCATCAGAAAGGTGTGGGAAGCTGGCCAGAAGTGAGCAGTGTGTGGAAGCGAGGTTAATCAACAGATGAGTCATCCTGAGGCACCTTCTCAACACTCCCTCATGGTCTACTTAAAGGGGAAGCTAAGTCGAGTAAGTATACCTTTTTTTTTACAAAATACTCCTGATAACATGGAAAGGAAAAATATCCATAGCTGAATTTTCTTTGATGGTTTTCTAAACAAGTCAATTTTATTGTCAGTATGGAGACCCTTACGTTGGGTCTTTTTTCTGCTAAGCTGCTTTGGTGACATCAGTGACACACCACCCCTCTCGTCTCCTAGGATGGTTACATAGGAGTTAACAAAAGCTGTATCTTTGGGCGAGCTTGAGGCTGGACTTATAGAAACCGGCGTACTGCGCATCACCAGCGTATGGCACTCCAGAGGGATTGCAGTCGAGCGTTACAGCGCTTGTCGTTTAAGGTGGAGTTTACCAGGACACACACGAACACTAGTTGTTGGCTAAAACAAGCAAAACAACAAATAAGATGGAAAAATGAAAGGAATTAAAACTGCAAGGATTGATCGTAGTCAGTTACAGAGGGGGGTATTCTAACCCCCAAGAACAGGTGGATTGGAAGCGCCCACTTCTGGGTTTAACGGAGGTGCGCTTGAATGCCAGTGAGAGCCCTACTCGCCGAAGTCGGGGATTTAATAATTGGATGCAGGCGGCTACTTATTGGCTCAATTAACGTCCTTAGGAGACGTTAATGAGACATTTTTAAATTGTTTTTAACTTGGCTCCAAATTTAACTTGAGCAGCATGGGCTTCCCGGGGCTCGGGAAACGGACCAGGGAAACGGAGACGAGTTTGAGCAGCAGTTCAGGCGCATATTTAAATATACATTTGCCCCATCTGAATAAAACCTCACTTATTGCAGCTGCTGTCTCAGTTCCCTCTGGCAAACGTTTGGCAGGGCGTGCTTGTGTGGACACAGTGTTTTTCAACCTTTTGAGGATTTCAAATTGACAAGATCAGGATGGGAGCCGCCTTGGATGAGTTTGACAGCACATCAGAAGAGAAAGACCGTCACCATCCATGGCAGCGATGATGTGCTGTGGTGGGATCAGCATCAACAGGGGGAAGGTGCACAGGAGAGGGGCCGAGGTCGCAGGCGGCACTACCCCACGTCACAGAGTTTACAGACAGAGGCTCAGCTTCCTTGACCTCTCGGAAGAGCAGTGCTTCCGCAGGCTGAGGTGGTCATGTCAGCTGGTGGCAGACATCTGCAGCCTCCTACAGGAAGACCTGCTCCCTGCTGGACCTGGCGGACATGCATTACCAATGGCTGTGAAAGTGACCACCGCCCTCAACTTTTTCGCCTCAGCATCCTTCCGCGGATCTGCCAGAGGCATTTCCAGCATCTCCCTGTCCAATGCACATAAATGCGTAAGGCAGGTCACTGATGGCTTGTTTGCCAGGCCGACAATTATGTAAACTTCCCCTGTGATGATAGTAGCCAGAATGAGCGGGCACTCGGTCTCGCCTCTCTGGCTGGATTCCCACAGGTACAGGGTGCCAGCGACTGCACACACGTGGCAATCCGGGCACCGCCACAGCAACCAGGGGTTTTTATAAACCACAAGGGAAATTCGTCCATCAATGTGCAGCTGATGTGCAACCACAAGAAGAGGTTCATGCAGGTCTGTGTCTGATTCCCTGAGAGCTGTCATGATGTATTCATACTGCGGCAGTCCAACATTCCAGATCTTTTCGTTCCAGGAAACAGATTAAAGGGCTGGCTCGTAGGAGACAAGGGATACCCACTTCAAACTTGGCTCATGACGCCTGTGAGGAACCCCACCAATGAGGCGCAGGAGCGCTACAACGAGAGCCACATGACCATCAGGTGTGTCATCGAGCAAGCTATCGGAATGTTGAAGATGGGCTTCAGGTGCCGAAATAGGTCTGGAGGCACCCGTCAGTACTCGCCAGCGAGGGTGTCCAGAATGATAGTAGTGTGCTGCGTCCTGCACCACATTGCTCAGCAGATAGGATTGCAGGTGGAGGAGGACGAAGGGATTCATAACTCATCTTCGGATGAGGAGAACATAGAGGAGGAGGAGGAGAAGCAGGATAGGAACATAGGACCAGAAGTAGGCCATTTAGCCCCTTAAGCCTGTTCTGCCATTCAATGAGATCATGGCTGATCTGTGACCTAACTCCATATTCCTCAATACCTTTGGTAAACAAAAAGCTATCAATCTCAGATTTAAAATTAACAATTGACCTAGCATGAAGTGCCGCTTGCGGAAGAGAGTTCCAAACTTCTACCACCCTTTGCGTATAGAAGTGTTTCCTAAATTCACTCCAGAAAGGCCTGGCTCTAACTTTTAGGCTTTGTTCCCTAGTCCTAGACTCCCCAAGCAGCGGAAATAGTTTCTCTCTATCTACGCTATCAATTCCCTTAATATCTTGAAAACTTTGATCAGATCACACTTCTAAATTCCAGGGAATACAACCCTAGTTTGTGTAATCTCGCCTCGTAACTTAACCCTTGGAGTTCAGGTATTCTGATAAATCTACGCTGCATTCCCTCCAAGGCCAATATATCCTTCCTAAGGTGTGGTGCCCAGAACTGAACACTGCACTCCAGGTGTGGTGTGAAATCCATTTGCCACAGTTTTGCCCATTCACTTAATGTATTACTATCTCTTTGTAATTTTATGCTTCCATCTACACTGCTTACAATGCTGCCTATCTTTGTGTCATCGGCAGGATGAAGATGGGGCACCCATCGCAAGACCAGCCACTTACATTCCTGCCCGGGATGCCAAGGATGCACTAATATTGCAAAGGATTGCACCCCCTGACATGGACTCTCCACAGCTGTCCCTACCATCAGTGTCTGCTCGTGCTCACTTTTGAGGTGTGAATCACCAGGTGAAAACCCAACTAACTGTGTAAGTGGACCCACTGAAGTGCGAGTATTTGCGCTGTGCATGGCTCTACGTCCTGTGACAGTGCACCCTCAGAAGGAATGAGGTCCTCTGAGGAATCTTCCTCATGAATGTCCTACGGCACTTGTATGCGTGAAGGCACTGGAAGACAAAAGGATTTAGTCATGCCAAAGTCCCAATCTTGACAATCACCATACTCAATCTTCTCATAGTTCAGTCATTGATGAAATACAGTCAGCATATGTGTGTCAGAGATATTTGTAATTCTGTCACCAGTTATCTGCGAGCTCCCTGTCTCTCCATCTCTAACTGAGAGGAAAGTGGAGGTGCCATTTATCTCCAGGACCTCCTCCTCTTCATCTGTTAGCTGGACTATTTGTGGTGGGCCACCTTCAGTCCAAGAACATAAGAACATAAGAAATAGGAGCAGGAGTAGGCCATTCGGCCCTTTGAGCCTGCTCCGCCATTCAATAAGATCATGGCTGATCTGATCTTGGCCTCAACTCCACTTTCCTGCCCGCTCCCCATAACCCTTGATTCCCCTGTTTTTCAAAAATCTGTCTATCTCAGCCTTGAATATATTCACTGACTCAGCCTCCACAGCTCTCTGGGGTAGAGAATTCCAAAGATTCACGACCCTCTGAGAGAAGAAATTCCTCCTCATCTCCGTTTTAAATGGGAGACCCCTTATTCTGAAACTATGCCCCCTAGTTCTAGATTCTACCACGAGGGGAAACATCCTCTCAGCATCTACCCTGTCAATCCCCTCAGAATCTTATATGTTTCAATAAGATCACCTCTCATTCTTCTAAACTCCAATGAGTATATGCCCAACCTGCTCAACCTTTCCTCATAAGACAACCCCTTCAACTCAGGAATCAACCTAGTGAACCTTCTCTGAACTGCCTCCAATGCAAGTATATCCCTCCTTAAATAGGACATTCTTGCTATTGAGGGAGTGCAGCGAAGGTTCACTAGATTGATTCCTGGGATGGCCGGACTGACATATCAAGAAAGATTGGGTCAACTGAACTTGTATCCTCTGGAGTTCAGAAGAATGAGGGGGGATCTTATAGAGACATTTAAAATCCTGACTGGTTTAGACAAATTAGATGCGGGCAGAATGTTCCCAATGGTAGGGAAAACTAGAACCAGGGGTCACAGTCTAAGGATTAAGGGGAAGCCATTTAGGACTGAGCTGAGGAGGAACTTCTTCACCCAGAGAGTGGTGAATCTATGGAATTCTCTTCCACAGAAGGTTGTTGAGGCCAGTTCGCTAAATATATTCAAAAGGGAGTTAGATATAACACTCACAACTAAGGGGATCAAGGGGTATGGCGAGAAAGCAGGAATGGGGTACTGAGGTAGCATGTTCAGCCATGAACGCATTGAATGGCGGTGCAGGCTCGAAGGACCGAATGGTCTACTCCTGTACCTATTTTCTATGTTTCTATGTTTCTATGTAAATAAGGAGACTAAAACTGTACGCAGTACTCCAGGTGTGGTCTCACCAACGCCCTATACAGTTGTAGCAAGACTTCCCTACTTTTACACTCCATCCCCCTTGCAACAAAGGCCAACATTCCATTTGCCTTCCTAATTACTTGCTGTACCTGCATGCTAACTTTTTGGGTTTCATGTACGAGGACACCCAGATCCCTTTGTACCGCAGCATTCTGTAGTCTCTTTCCATTTAAATAATATTTTGCTTTCTTATTCTTCCTACCAAAATGGATAACCTCACATTTTCCCACATTATACTTCATCTGCCAAATTTTTGCCCACTCACTTAACCTTTCTATATCCCTTTGCAGACTCTTTGTGTCCTCCTCACAACTTGCTTTCCCACCTATCTTTGTATCATCAGCAAATTTGGCAACAGTACACTCGGTCTCTTCATCCAAGTCATTCATATAGATTGTAAATAGTTGAGGCCTCAGCACTGATCCCTGTGGCACACCAGTTGTCACAGTTTGCCAACCTGAAAATGACCCATTTATCCCGACTCTCTGTTTTCTGTTAATTAGCCAATCCTCTATCCAATCTAATATATTACCCCCAACACCATGAGCTCTTATCTTGTGCAGTAACCTTTTATGTGGCACCTTATCGAATGCCTTCTGGAAATCCAAATACACTACATCTACTGGTTCCCCTTTATCCACCCTGCTTGTTACATCCTCAAAGAACTCTAGTAAATTTGTCAAACACGATTTCCCTTTCATAAAACCATGTTGACTCTGCTTGATTATATTATGATTTTCTAAATGTCCTGCTACTACTTCCTTAATAATGGATTCCAGCATTTTCCCAATGACAGATGTTAGGCTAACTGGCCAATAGTTTCCTGCTTTCTGTCTCCCGCCTTTCTTGAATAGAGGCGTCCTCTCCCTCTCCCTTGCGGTTTGCGCTCTCTTCTCCTACACGGGGCAAAAAACAGACCTGTGAGTGACTGAAGGTCAGGTATACACCGGATGGATGCAGTGCATTCGGTGAGGGTGACTATCAGACAGATGCATCACATTGCATAAGATTTGGAGTGAGTGGCAGTGGTGGAAGGATACACGGGGAGGTGATGAAGTGCACAGAAAGTGAAGGCTAGGTGCTGCTGAAAGTTGAGTGGGTGTGAGGAGTGATGCGATGGAGAACACTTAGCAAGACAGAGTGAAAGGGGGCGGGGGCTTAAAGCACAGGATGTCGGTGAATCAGCAAATGTGCCCACTTTTCCTGACCTGGTTAGGTTATTAAACCGCTACCTACATTGCATCCATGACCTGGGCACAGCGTTCCTGCTGCTCACCTCCTCGGCTACCTCCAACCACGCCTTCTTGGTGAGAGCAGCAGGTTTCTTCCTCCCATTGCTGAGGACATGTATATCCCTCCTGCTCCTGACTGCACCCAGCGGTAATTCCAGCGATGCGTCATTAAATCTGGGTGCTGCCCTTGCTCTACGTCCACCAACCACCCTGAACACCTCCAATTTCCATTTGTGGACTGTCCCTTTAAACACAGCTGAGATCGCGTCATGCGGCTGCGCATCACGCCCGCTGCGCAGCCTGGAGACGCGAAACCCGGAAGTCAAAATGAATTGGTTCAGTTCAGTTGTGATCGCAAATTCCGACCGGCTTGAATTGACTTCCGTGTTTCCCCTGCGCAATTCCACCCCCCACCCAGCCACCTCCCCCGCCACCCCGCTCGGAAGCCACCTTCATATTAATATCGGGGCCAGAGACTTTCAGTCATCTTTAGAGTTCATCAGTCCTGATGAAAGGTCATCGACCTGAAACGTTGACTCTGTTTCTCTCTTCGCAGATGTTGCCTGACCTCCTGAGTGTTTCCAGCAATTTCTGTTCTTATTTCATATGTTCAGCTCCTGACATACTCCAGCCTCTGCGGAATGGATCACTTCCAGTTGATCCTGTTGCAGCATTTGTAGAACTCCATACCTTACTTTCGTTACCTATTTATCTTATATCCAAGTGTCAGTTTGGCTCAGCCACAGCATTCTTGCCTCTAAATAAGAAATTTGTGGGTTCAAGCTCCACTCTCGGACTGAAGTACGTGACCGAGGCTGACACATCAATACAGGACTGAGAGGTGTATTGATCTTCATTTCTAAAAGGTGGAAGCAAGTTGGAGGAAGTTGTGTGGTAATATTCCTTTAAATGAGTCACACTGCTTTGTGAATACCATCCCCATTTCGAAGGTTCTCAGCTCGCTCTGTTCTGTCCTGATGGATGTGGCTTTACTGTGAAAAATGTTCAGAAATGCTGTGGGCTTAAAGTAGGATAAAAAAAACCAGCTGGTTGAATGAGTTGTAACTATTAAAGCGGATCAGTATCAAAAATTGGGGTGAGGATAGGATCAGGAAGGTGGTGGTGTCTTACAAGGCCGAATAGTCAACAGACACTACTCACTCTGCATGGTGACATGTGAAGACCAACACCTTGGGTGAGGTTCCAGACAGCTGCCAATGAGCATACTCCACCAGCAAGAGTCAGCATCTTCAGTAGAGGGACAGAGACAATTGGCAAAAAGGAAATAGCTGGCCATTTTACATTCTCCTCTTCGGACAACCTGCCATGCAAAGGCCAATAAGTCTGGCAAGAAACCTGTGGCAAAGGTTTTTTTTTAATTAATATTTTATTTCTGGATTTTACTGCGTAACAAAGTGAGTGATGTCAGCACTGGAGAATGAAGCGTCTCCCTACTTGGGATCCAATCGTTCCCGGATCATTCATTCCATGGGTCGGATGCAGAGGAACGTTCCCTGTACTCTGGCTCAGTGATGCGCCTTAACCTTAACCTCAGAACAGTACAAGCTACAGCCCCAGTGTAAATGTTACCACTATCCATATCACCCATACTTACTGACTCTCTGAGTCACATTGCCAATTGCTGTTGAATTGTAGACATTTTTATGTTCAAGGTTCCTGTCCAATTGGGAACTGTGTTGAGTCTGTCCAGACTTATTTCATGCGCAATCTTTATAGATGGCAAAGAGAGGAGACCTTCAGTTCATTATTCTGGGCTGAGTTTGAACACAGAGGTGAAAGGATAAGCCTGTCAGTTCATTGCACCTCTGCAATGCCCTTAAACTGATCACTAGAGGTGATCAATAGAGAACTGCCCAGAGTAACTTGCCCTTTCAGAGTAACTTGAAGTTTTTTTTTGCTGTAAAATGATCAAATTATCCAGTAGCAAAGTGGACGATGTTAATAAGCAGATTGTCATTTATCTTAGGCAACATGGAAAGATGTTGCTGGTTTTGATGATGTCATTGGAGAAAATAAAGACACAGTAATACCACACGTTCAAAAAAGACATCTGCTTAAAGGGTCCAGACTTCTAAAGGTATTTAATTGTATACGCGGCGTGTGCATTATGTGAAAGCAGCCACAGAACTTAACATTTGAAGACATTTTTTCAGGTAGCGTTGTTACAAATGTGAGTGAGAATAATAAAGTGAAGTAAGCGTGTCAAATTGGATTAGATAAAAGTAACATTGAAATGTGCAAATCTTTTGTGATTAAGGGCTATACATTCCAACTTTATCTCATTTAATGAACAATTAAATGTGTGAATAAAGCAGGGAACATTGTGGGGACGCCACTTTTTGTCACATCTACTCTTGGCTAAACATAGTGAACAGAGCAAGATACACCTCTAAATGTTTCAGATATAAACAAAAGGGAGCACTATTATTTTATTGTTATTAGTTGGACGACTTGAATACTGGCTGTCGTCATTTCTGAATAAGTTTCACTTCATTCCTCCCAGAAAACGACAGAAAGCTTTCGCCAGAAGTAGATGAAGAGCCCTCACGTGCTGGAATCGCATTGGGTCTTCTGTGGACATCGACCGCTACCTGGGCACAGAAGGATGCCGGAAGTGGTAAAAGCATTGGCAAAGTTGTTTTATTCTCAAATCCTTATCGCTGTTAGTGTGAACCTGGTGATCCACAATCCCATCAATTATACAGCCAATAGCAAAGCTTCCTGAGTTACAACAAGGCTCCCTTGTGGGGAAACACCAACCTATGGGCTGGCAGTATGATCTGAAATACATACCCTGTGTAAAAATGCTGACATGACCCATAGGTGAGAGATTAGGAACATAGAAACAGGAGGAGGCCATTCAGCTCCTTGAGCCTGCTCCGACATTCAGGTAGATCATGGCTGATCCGTATCTTACCTCCATCTACCCGCCTTGGTTCCATATCCCTTAATACCCCTGCCTAACAAAAATCTATCAATCTCAGTCTTGAAATTTTCAATTGACCCCCCAGCCTCAATGGCTTTTTGGGGGAGAGAGATCCAGATTTTCACTACCCTTTGTGTGAAGAAGTGCTTCCTGACATCACCCCAGAACAGCCTGGCTCTGATTTTAAGGTTACGCCCCATTGTTCTGGTCTCCCCCCACCAGAGGAAATAGTTTCTCTCTATCTACCCTATCAAATCCTTTAATCATCTTAAACACCTCAATTAGATCATCCCTTAATCTTCTATATTCAAGGGCAATACAAGCTTAATCCATGCAACGTGTCCTCAGAATTTAACCCTTTTAGCCCCGGTATCATTCTGGTGAATCCCAATATATCCTACCTTTGAACAAAAGACCACTAAACTTGGCAGATCCAGTCAACAATTCTTTCAGTACTTTTAGATTTAATCGGTTCTTAACATCTTTCATGACCCTCTTTCAAATGTCCATTTAGCATCCTTTTGGCAGCTGGAGGATGTATGTATTCCAAACCCATTACTTAAAAACAACTTTGTGAAAATATGTGCTTTCCATGTTTATTTTCAATCTATGTTTTAATATTGAATGGCACTTATGGACAGGTCCTTTGCTGATTTGGAAGCTTGCTTCAGGAATTCACATTCAGATATACTTCTGTATGGACCTCCAGGCTGTGGAAAACCCATTGCTACTAAGGCTACTGCTAAGGAAGCAGGTTGCCGATTTAATAATCTACAGATAGCCACGTTGACAGATAAATGGCAGGAAGAACCCCAGGAACAAACTGCAGCTGTTTTCTCACTGGCTATGCAGCTGCAACCTTCCATCATCCCCAGCGATAAAATGGGTAAGCACCTGGGTTTTAGGTAAATAAAACTTAATTAACGGGATCTTCTACAGAATACCAATCAGACAGCACAGGTTTAACTGTAAATTTTCACAAAGACCGTTCTTTCACAATGCATATGTTGTGCAGTAATTCAGAAACCCTGGCTGCCAGCCTTTTTTTCATGCTATAAACTTCAATGATTATTGAGTGAGGTGACAGCACGATTCAGCAAGCAATAGTATCAAGGACAGATGTCTTAGAAATTGGCCGTCGGTGGTTTCTGGGAGTACAGAAAAGCTCGGAGGAACTGTACCAGAGCTAGAGAGCGAGTCAGAGGTTTCCCGTGGCTTGATGTGTGTTCTAATAACCTGGTTCAGCAGGTCAAGTATTCTCTTGCGCATCCCTGATTTCCATCATCCCACCATTGGCGGCCGCGCCTTCAGCTGCCTAGGCTCTAAACTCCGGAATTCCCTGCCTAAACCTCTCCCCCTCTCTACTTCTCTTTCCTCCTTTAAGACGCTCCTTAAAACCTACCTCTTTGACCAAGCTTTTGGTCAGCTGTCTTAATATCTCCTTATGTGGCTTGGTGTCAAATTTTGTCTGATAACGCTCCTGTGAAGTGCCTTGGGACGCTTTACTGGCCCAGAAATTTGACTCGGAGGCTTGCCGCGGGGGTAAGGATCGCGCGCGATCTTACCTACTGCGCCTGCCGTTGTGTTTCGGGCCCACACGAACTTCGGGTCCTGGGCCTCTCCCTGGTGCCGGCGCGCAGTGTGTGCGTGTCCCAGAGGCGCAGTTAGTGCGATGCGACCTCTGGGATCACGTGGGCCATGGAGAGCCAATGGCAGCACACCATCTTTCATTCATAGATTTGACAGGAGAGCTGTCAAAACTATGAATACAAATTGCCCCCAAAAGAACAGCTAAACCTCAAATAAATTTAAAAAAAACCCATCACATTAATAAAATAACTATAGTTAAATAAATTAACCACTTTAAACAAAAATTTTAATTTTTGAAAAATTTTAAATTCTTTTTAAAAGTTATAAAAATAAACTTACCTTTCTTTAAAGTCTCTAAAAAAGATAAACCTGTTGAAAAAAATTTAAAATAATACTTAATTAACTACTTACCTTGTTTATTCAAGATTATGAGATACATGTCATAAGCACAGATTAACGACAGTACAATCTTACACACAGTTATGTAACTAATTTTAGGGAAACGAGGAGCGCATGACACATCGTAAAAGGGGACACACATTATACTTATCCTTAAAACTTAAACCCTCCCCTATCAATACCTGTCCTAATCTAGATTTGTAGGATCGAGACTCATGCTCACCACTCGTGATAACTCGGAGAATTCCGAAACTCTGCTCGGATGTTTTTACCGCAGCACCTGACTATCCACGTGCTGATCAGGGGTCTCTGTACCCCACTTGTTTACTCGTTTCTGCTCCGGCTAGCAGGCTGGACCGTCTGCTGTCATGAAGATCTGTGTTGTCCTCGGAGTTCCGATACTACTCAAAGAAGAGTCTTCCTGTGCCCTCACACCGGTTCGATAAAACTCGAAGAAGGGTCTTCCTGGGCAAGGAAGTGTTTATTCAACTTACAGGCGCGGTCGGGGCTTACTGACCGTGGCGATGCGTATTGTCGTCTTCTTCTCTTCTCATCTCATCTCATCTCATCTCATCTCCTCTCGGGCTTCGGTTCCAACACCGTTTACCGACTTCTCGGGATGGTGCGCCCGTTTCAAGGCCTCACAGCCCAGTTCTACACAGATCTTCGCGGCAAGCCACGAGGTTGATCCTAGCGGATCAGAGTCCAGAGCCGTCAGGCAAGAGAATAAAAGTTCAACAGCCTTCCAGCGAGTCAAAGCAGCAAGCGCAAGAAGAAGCAGAGACAGCAGTCAGCAGCAAGAGAGAGATGGACGGTTGTACCTTACAGTTATAGTGCTGTAATTCCTCTTTTCCCGCCCAATCTTAATGTTTATCTTTTGTCAGGGTTTTGGCGCTCAAACTTCTTGTATAGGGTGATCTCCGTCTTTAATGGGTTTCGGTGATACTTGTAACTGTCTGAGTACCCGTTAATACTTCTCCCATTGTGGAACCGGCTAGTAGTCTCCCTGGAGGGGTTTTAAAAAGGGGTCTTACGCCTCCTTTTTTCATGTGTAAAATCTTCCATACTTACCCTCGCGTTCAAACCTGAAAAAAAACTAAGTGCGCTGCGTGCGCGCAGCCTGTAGTGCGCACGCGGTTCACTTAGGAACCGCCCCCTTCGCCATATCGGAAGTGCCGGTTTTCCGCGCATGCGCAGTGCATGCAGGAAACCGGCACTTCGGGACCGAATACGGGTGAGTACACAGTGCGTACTCTCCCGTATTCGGCCGAATTTCTGGGCCACTATATTAAAGGTGCTATATAAATGCAAGTTGTTGTTGTTGGGGACAACGTTCCAGGCAATAACACTGTCTGGGAGAGAGTTTCACAGACAAGAAGAAGTAGTGCGTGTGCTTCACCACTGTTACATTGTGTGAAGTTTTGGACTGATGCTGAATGTTGAGTTGCACATGTCGCAGTGTTTGTGCTCATGGGACATACACAGAGCTCTGGCTAAAGCATAAGTAGTCCTTGTGTTGCTGCTGCTTCATGATTGTGAAGAGGACAGACAGCATGATAGCTTGTCTTCAGTACAAGTCAGGGATTCTTTCATGGAGCAGGCATTAGTTTGGACTGTACCAAGTACAGAATTTCTCTATTTGGTCAGATTCATGCAACAATATACATAAAAATGGTACGAAGCAACAAGACTTCTTAGTAAGAAACAACACAATGCTTGAAAAAAGATATCACAAATAAAATCCATTTACAAGGGGTTAATATACCCTTGTTCAGAATGTATAATGCGGGTTCTGACGTGCTTTTGGATAAAACAAGTTTGTCCCTAGGTAGGCCTTCAAACTGCGATTGTTGCACATGGGCAATGCATTTTTAGTTTGTGAATTTGAATTCAGTTAATTAAATAAATCTGGAATAAAAAGCTAGTATCAGTAACGGTGACCATGAAGCTACCGGATTGTCGTAAAAACCCATCTGGTTCACTAATGTCCTTTAGGGAAGGAAATCTGTTGTCCTTACCCTGTCTGGCCTATATGTGACTCCAGACCCACAGCAATGTGGTTGACTCTTAACTGCCCTCTGAAATGGCCTAGCAAGCCACTCAGTTGTATCAAACTGCTAAAAAAGTATAAGAAGAATAAAACCGGACGGACCACCCGGCATCGACCTCGGCACCGGCTTCGGACATGACACCGACACACCCAGCCCAGTCGACCCTGCAAAGTCCTCCTCACTAACACCTGGGGACCTGTGCCAAAATTGGGAGAGCTGTCCCACAGACTAGTCAGGCAACAGCCTGACATAGTCATCCTCACAGAATCATACCTTTCAGCCAATGTCTCAGACTCCTCCATCACCATCCCTGGGTATGTCCTGTCCCACCGGCAGGACAGACCCACCAGAGCTGGCAGCATAGTGGTATACAGTCGAGAGGGAGTGGCCCTGGGAGTCCTCAACATTGACTCCAGACCCCATGAAGTCTCATGGCATCAGGTCAAACATGGGCCAAAATCCTGGAACTCCCTCCCTAACAGCACTGTGAGAGTACCTTCACCACACGGACTGCAGTGGTTCAAGAAGGCAGCTCACCACCACCTTCTCAAGGGCAATTAGGGATGGGCAATAAATGCTGGCATTGCCAGCAACGCCCACATCCTGTGAATGAATTTTTTTTTTTAAAGTGCACCCATGGAGATTGAATCCCTTGCCAGAACTAAAGCAGAGCAACTGAAACTGTAATTTATGCATTTTCATGTTATACTATTTTCTTGATGAGAGTTTAACAGACCTTCTGGCTTGTGAGGTGAGATGTTAATGTCTCAATGTTGCCACTTCTTCCATCCATTTTCCTTAATAGCTCAGCATTCAGATATATTACAGTCTATTCACCCATCACCCCTGTGCTCGCTGACCTACATTGGCTCCTGGCTAAGCAACGCCTCAATTTCAAAATTCTCATCCTTGTTTTCAAATCCCTCCATGGTCTCGCCCCTCCCTATCTCTGTAATCTCCGACAGCCCCACAACCCCCCGAGATATCTGCACTCCTCTAATTCTGCCCTCTTGAGTATCCCTGATTATAATTTCTCAACCTTTGGTGGCCGTGCCTTCTGTTGCCTAGGCCCTAAGCTCTGGAATTCCCTGCCTAAACCTCTCCACCTCGCTACCTCTCTTTCCTCCTTTAAGACGCTCCTTAAAACCTACCTCAGGGACCAAGCTTTTGGTCACCTGCCCTAATTTCTCCTTATGTGGCTCGGTGTCAAATTTTTGTCTTATAATACTCCTGTGAAGCGCCTTGGGACATTTTACTACGTTAAAAGCGCTATATAAATACAAGTTGTTGTTGTTGTTGTCTGTCAATCTGCTGATGTTAACATTACAAATAAGCTGTTCCAGCCACCAAGGAAGGGACTTGTGACTTAATTGGTTTCTAAGCAAAGGTATCAAAAGAACAAACCAAACCCATTTCGGATAGTTCTAATTGCAAGTAGCTGACTACATGGTTCAGTCATCACTGCCACAGAGGCACAGCTAGCTGAAGCCATTTTAAATCAGATTTACCCCAGTTGATATCACATAAAACAAATAGATAAATCACAGCATCACAGTTAGCATAGTAACAACATACATTTATATAGCAACTTTCATGTACCACAATGCCCCAAGCTGTTTTATGATGCTAAACAGGAAGCTAGGGGAGGTGACCGAAGGCATGGTGGTAGAGGCAAGTTTTGAGGGAGCCGTTGAAGAAGAGAGGAGGAGAGAGGTAGCAATGTGAAGAGTTTTGGGAAGAGAGGTCCAGAGAGTAGGTGTGGTGGCTGAAGGCTTTGCCACCTATTGGAGGGATGGAAATGCACATATGAGATGGAGGAATGGAAGGTTAGTACTGAGACATGGGGCAGGAGAAGATTGCAGGGTAAAGTGGAGGAAGGCTATGGAGGAATCTGAAGACAAGGAAGAGGATTTGAGGTTGATTTGCAGAATTTCAGGGAGCCAGTGCAGGCCAGTGAGTTTCTCGGGGTGGGGGTGAGGGGAAGGGTAGCTGATCAGGGTGGCTTTCTTCTTGCCAATGTTGAGTTGAAAAACATTCTGAGTCATCCAGACCTTAATGTCCAACAAGTAGTTGCACAGCGTAACAGCAGTAATGAGATCAAGAATGTGGAAGAGAGTAGAGTGAGGCACCATCAGCATACATATTGAAGCTGGCCTCGTGTCAGCAGATGATGTTACTGAGGAATGGCATGGAGACAAGGAATAGGAAAGTACCAAAGTTGAAGCCATGGAGCATGTCAAGGGTTATTTCTTACTGTGATATTTTTGTCAATACTTTATGGGTTTTCTCTTTGTACTGAGTTCCTTACCTTAAAAGCAGTTCTTTTTCAATACAACCCTCCAAATAGCTTCTGCAACTGCATGCCAGGAGACTAACGCCTATTCTTTTGGCGCTGCAGGAAGTATATAAGGAAGCAGCCAGTCAGGTCAATACAATCGATTATAAACAGATTTATGCATCTGGCTAAATAGTCAGATGCATCACTGGGCTATTGATGAATGATACAATCTAATCAGCATTGCCTTGACACCAGTAGCACTTGTCAAAGCACCACAGGTGTTTTTTTGTGTAAGTGGTAAGGTGTGGGCCTTGGGTCAGTGGTAGCACTCACAATCACTTGCCACAATGATGCTTTTATCTCATAGTGATTTAATGAGATTCTACAATTTCTCAGTGATTTAGTTTGAATCTTCCATTTTTCCATGATTTCGTGTGATACTGTTATTTCTCAGTGATTTAGTTATTACACAAATCAATAAAAGTAGTGAGGCAGGTTAATAAGGCTATAAAAATAGCAAACAAAGCACTGGGCTTTATTTCTAGTGGGATAGTATTGAAAAGTGGAGAAGTTATGTTAAATAAAAACAGAAAATGCTGGAAATACTCAGCAGGTCAGGCAGCTTCTGTGGAGAGAGAAACAGAGTTAACGTTTCAGGTCGATGACCCTTCGTCAGAACTGGAAAAAGTTGGAGATGTAACAGGTTTTTAAGCAAGTGCAGGGGCAGGGAAAGAGGGGAGGGTAGAACAAAAGGGAAGGTCTGTGATAGGATGGAAAGCAGGAGAGATTAAGAGACAAAAGGGATGATGGTGCAAGACAAAAGGAGATGGTAATGGGACAAGTTAAGAAACAAAAGATGACTCTAGATGAAGTGTAACTGGGAACGGCAGAATAAAAGACAGCTGCCATGTGAGAGAGAGAGAAAAAAAATGAAAAAAAAGGATAGGGGCAGAGGTTATGGTCTGAAATTGTTGAACTCGATGTTGAGTCCAGAAAGCTGTAAAGTTAAAATCAAAAGATGAGGTGCTGTTCCTCGAGCTTACGTTGAGCTTCATTGGAACAGTGTAAGAGGCCGAGGACAGAGAGGTCAGAGTGGGAGTGTAGCGGAGAATTAAAGTGACAGGTGACCGGAAGCTCGGGGTCACCCTTACGGACTGAATGGAGGTGTTCCGCAAAGCGGTCACCCAATCTGCGTTTGGTCTCCCCAATGTAGTGGAGACCGCATCGTGAGCAGCGAATACAGTATTTTAAATTGCAAGAAGGACAAGTAAATCGCTGTTTCACCTGGAAGGAGTGTTTGGGGCTTTGGACAGTGGGAAGGGAGGAGGTAAAAGGGTAGGTGTTGCATCTCCTGCGCTTGCACATGAAGGTGCCGGGCGAAGGGGAAGGGGTGTTGGGGGTGATAGAGGAGTGGACCAGGGTGTCGTGGAGGGAGCAGTCCCTTCGGAATGCTGAAAGGGGAGGGGAGGGGAAGATGTGTTTGGTGGTGGGATCATGCTGGAGGTGGCGGAAATGGCGGAGGATGATCCGTTGAATGTGAAGGCTGGTGGGGTGAAAGGTGAGGACAAGGGGAACCCTATCGTGGTTCCGTGAGGAAGTTATGTTAAACCTGTATAGAGCCTTGGTTAGGCCACACTTGGAGTACTTTGAACAGTTCTGGTCTCCATATTATAAAAAAGGACATAGAAGCACTGGAGAAGGTGCAAAAAAGATTTACTGGAATGATACCAGAATTGAGAGGTTATACCTATTAGTAAAGATTGAACAGGCTGGGGCTCTTTTCTCTGGAAAAGAGAAGGCTGAGGGGTGACCTGATAGAGGTCTTTAAGATTATGTAAGGGTTTGATGAGGTAGGCGAAGAGAAGATGTTTCCACTTGCAGGTGGGACTAGAACTAGGGGCCATAAATACGAGATAGTCACTAATAAATCCAATAGGGAATTCAGGAGAAACTTCTTTACCCAGAGAGTGGTAAGAATGTGGAACTCGCTATGACAGGGAGTAGTTGAGGCGAATAGTATAGATACATTTAAGGGGAAGCTGGATAAACACTTGAGGGAGAAAGGAATAGAAGGATATGTTGATGGGATTAGATGAAGAAGGTGGGAGGAGGCGCGTGTGGAGCATAAACACCAGCACGGACCTGTTGAACTGAATGGCCTGTTTCTGTGCTGTTCATACTTTGTAATACTTTATAGTTTGATTCTTTCATTTCTGGTAGTGATTTGTCATGATGCTGTTTCTACTTCTCTGATTCCATGTGATGCTTTTACTCACAGCAACTGGCGAGATGAATTTGATATTTTTCAGCAGTGACTGAATATAATGGTTGTATTAACAACCTGAATTTTTAAAATTTACATCCATTCTCAAACTACATCCAAGTAACTGAATTTGGTGGCACACGTTGTCTCTTGTTAGAGTTGTCAGTAAACTTTTACTAATCTAAAAATCTAAAACTTACAAAACCAAAATCTCTCAATTCTACTCTGTAATATCTAATTGCTTTTTAAATCCCTGTGTATTTCCTCTTGAGAGGTCGCACAACACCAGGTTATAGTCCAACAGTTTTATTTGAAATCACGATTTCAAATAAAACTGTTGGACTATAACCTGGTGTTGTGCGACCTCTCAATTTTGTCCACCCCAGTCCAACACCGGCATCTCCGCATTATT
Source organism: Squalus acanthias (assembly GCA_030390025.1). Lineage (NCBI taxonomy): Eukaryota > Metazoa > Chordata > Chondrichthyes > Squaliformes > Squalidae > Squalus > Squalus acanthias. The sequence goes on from CM059438.1 coordinate 41,562,133, forward strand.
TCCTCTTGAACATAGGTGATAGTGGGAAAAGTCCATCGGGGACAATTGTCATGTTAACTACGGACTCATTGCTCAGCAGAACCGTGAGTAGACAGCACCCTCCAGTGGCCACTTTGATGTTAGCAGGGCTTCTTGTTCAGACGCTGTGAAGGTAGAACGCAGCAGATGGAGTCAGGACAAGCTGGGGGCGAGGTCGCGCATGAGTTCTGCTGCACAGGACTCAGACAAGGGCTTCGCTGGGCCAGGCTACAGCAAAAGGCTGATGGGTGTACACACTAAAATGCTTGGTGCATTGGGAAGCCTGCCAGAAAGCCTGCGTTCGATGTCAAGGAGCATGGAGGAGTCCGGCACCAACATGGCACAGGACTTTGTGCAGAGCTTAGAGCCCATCCTTTCCAGCATGGACCTGGTGGCCAACTCCATCAACACACTTGTGGACCCAACCGTGATGCAGCGTCTGATGGCCGAAGTCTCAGCTTCCATTTGCAGCACAAGCAGCTTCCACCAAACGTCTGAGTGCTGCAGTGAAAGCTCAGATTGATGTCATGCAAGCCCAGCTTGCTGCCACGCAAGCTCAGACTGCTGCCTTCATTGCTGTGGATACCAGTGTTCAAAGGGGGTTGCAGGGTGCCACAGCTGTCCAGCAATCTGTCCTCCAACAGATTACTAGGATTGCTGAGGTGCTGCCCCAGTGGAATGCCAGTGGCTCCATAGAGCACAAACCTGCTGTCCTCTCTCAGGATGACAGTATTCATGCTCCCACCCCTGCCACTCCGCCAGTGCCCCTGCTGTTTCCTGTCAGCCAGCCCAGACTGCTGCAGCCCAGGCCGAGATGGTGCAGTCTGAAGCCGAGCCTTCTAGGTCCAGAGCTGCTCGAGGTCGTCCTGCAAGGCCATCTGCATTCTCCCTCACTGAAAGTCAGCAGCCTTCCACCAGTCATGCTGCAGCCACTGGGGTAGCACTGCGTAGGAGCACTAGGACAGGCAAAGGCACATGGAAAACAGGCACTAAGGGAATGGACAAGGGTTTGATTTTGTATACAATATGGCATAATTTAATTTATAAATTTGGTTTGGAATGTTTATTTTGTGTTGGCTTTTATTTTTGCATTGTGGCCAAGAGGAGGATGTGCTTGTCAGTGACAGAGGGAAGGTAAGGAGTGTGGGACTGTTGGTGAATGGGAAATTGGGGTTGAGGTTACTGGTATCGCACTTGAATTGGTTCTTCATGTACAGCCCGGGCAGAAAGGGGCTGTCTAGGTTGCAGCCTCTCTTCCTCTTCCTCCTCTTCCACCTCCTCCTCCTCGTGCTCCTGCCTGATAGGTGCTGGCAAGGGCTGTTCCCTCATGATGGCGAGGTTGTGCAGCATGCAGCAGACCACCGCAAACCTTGAGATCCGCTCAGCCGAGTACTGCAGGGCTTCCCTAGAGCAGTCCAGACAGCGGAATTGTTGCTTTAGACCAGTGGTCTGCTCTATCACATTTCATGTGGCAGCATGGCTTTCATTGTAAGCATGCTGCGCACGTGTGCGTGGGTTGCGAACCGGAGTCACGAGTCACGTCGTCAGCGGACTGCCCTTGTCTCCCTGTAGACACCCTTTGGTTTGCTGTTATGACTGATATCTACAGCTGGCACAGCGGACTGCCGCAGAATGAAGGTGCCATGACTGCTGCCAGGATACCGGGCATTGACCTGCATGATTCGCTGCCCGTGGTCACACACCAGCTGGACGTTGAGGGAGTGGAATCCCTTTCGGTTCTGGTATATGGCAGAGCTGACATGTGGTGCCCGCTAAGCAATGTACGTGCAGTCAATGGCACCCTGCACCATGGGAAAACCTGCAAACCTTGTGAACCTGTGTATTGCTCCACCTGCTTGTCTCTGGCAAGAGAGAATGAAATGTAATCAGCTCTCTTTGAATAGAGAACCTCAGTGACCTCCCTTACCCAACAATGGACGGAAAACTATGAGATGTTGCAAATATCTCCAGCTCCAGCCTGGAAGGAGCCAGACGCATAAAAGTTCGTCACCACGGTCACCTCCACATCCAATGGTAATGTGGTCCTTGCCCTGCTCTGAGGTTGCAGTTGTGGCTGCATCAGGTGGCAGATTTCAGTGAGGACGTCCTTGGTGAAGCGCAGACGTCTCACACACTGTTCCTTGCTGAGGTTCAGGTAGGAGAATTGCTCCCTGAACACCCTGGGTGGATATTGTCTCCTGCTGAGGGCCCTTCTCCCCCTCCTCCTCCTCCCTCTTCTATCAGCTTGCCCTCCTCTGCGTGGCCTCTGCTCATTCTCCCAGTCATGCGCGATTCCAAGAGGAAGGCCTACTACTGCACCCATATCTGGGAGCAAGTGGTTTGTGCAGAAGCCTTGAAGTCAGCAAAAAGTCCTGCGGCACCTCCCACACCCTCCCTGCAGACTTGTTTCTGACACTTGAAACAAGAATTTTAGCAACAGCTAGAATAAATCAGCCAGCAACTAACCTGTAATTAGTTGATCCCTTTAAATAGCGCTGGTGGGGGGCCTTCCTGCTGCTTAATGCGTGTTCAGCTGTGTGAGATTAAGAGAGGGCGTTGGCTGGAGCGTGGAGCACCAAATGGCAGCGCTGCCGTCAAATCAGTGTTGCATGCTGATTGACATCACCATCTCCCTGCTCTGCATACTTCCGATGGACGTTAAGCGCTTAAGATTGCCTCCGGCATGATTCGTGTCAGAAGTGTGCGCGCATGCCGTGGATGCCATTTTGGAACCATAAGGGCATTCATAGCGCCCAAAAACCGGGAGCTACCGAGCCCAATTTCTCCCCCTAAATCTCTCGTGAAGACATTCAACGCATCATTAACGAAGACATTGAATAAGTTGGGTGATGCTCAACAATCGTGTCTCCAATGTTTCCTCAAAGCTCCGTGGCCGCGCGGCTGCGCAGCGCTCCAGGGAACCCACTCAGCCGGCTTTTCAATACACAAACCCCACATGCGCGGTATTTTTTGAAGGGCCTGCGCAGCTCCTTAAAGGGGCCGCGCAGGGTCTAACAAAATTAGAGGGAACATTGCTTGTCTCCCTCCTTTCTCTGGAGGGATAGGTTCTGTAAATCTCTCATATACCTTTATAAATCTTGAAGTTGGAGGACCTGTCATGGATAAAATCCAAGATTTGGTCATAAACTCCCATAGCATAGAATCATAGAATCATAGAAACTTACTCCACAGAAGGAGGGTACCTGTGAACGAGCAGTCATGCTTAGTCCCACATCCCCGCTTTTTGTCCATAACCCTGTGAGTTCCTCATCCTCCAGTACCTGTCCAACTCCCTTTTAAAATTATTTATGGAATCAGCTTCCACCACCTTTTCATGATGCGGAGATGCCGGCGTTGGACTGGGGTGGACAAAAATGAGAAGTCGCACAACACCAGGTTATAGTCCAACAGATTTATTTAATTTTACAAGCTTTCGGAGCTGTCGCTCCTTCCTCAGGTAGGGTAGCAATGAGAGAATCTCCCAGAATTCACAATATAAACCCAGACAAAATCTATTCAAATCTTTCCCTACATCAAAGACACACTAAGAGCACAGCCAAGACAATGAGATGTGTCCCAGGGGGTCCAACGTGTCAAAACACCTGCTGGCTGCATATCCTGTCAATTTGTGTTGGTTCTTGTGTTAGTCTTTTTAAAAAAAAAACACCTGGAAAGACCGGCCATGATGTCAAGTCACGTTCTGTATCGTGACATGAACCCGATATCGCGATTGAGGCCATCCTCATGAGTGCGGGTTCATGTCACGATACAGAACGTGACTTGACATCATGGCCGGTCTTTCCAGGTGTTTTTTTTTAAAAAGACTAACACAAGAACCAACACAAATTGACAGGATATGCAGCCAGCAGGTGTTTTGACACGTTGGACCCCCTGGGACACATCTCATTGTCTTGGCTGTGCTCTTAGTGTGTCTTTGATGTAGGGAAAGATTTGAATAGATTTTGTCTGGGTTTATATTGTGAATTCTGGGAGATTCTCTCATTGCTACCCTACCTGAGGAAGGAGCGACAGCTCCGAAAGCTTGTAAAATTAAATAAATCTGTTGGACTATAACCTGGTGTTGTGCGACTTCTCATTTTTGACCACCTTTTCAGGTAGAGCGTTCCAGATCCCCACAACTCCCTGAGTAAAAAAAATTCTCCTCATCTCCCGTCTAGATCTTGTGCCAATGATTTAAATCTATGACATCTGGTTATTGACCCACGTGCCAGAGGGAATAGTTTTTCTCTATCTACTCTATCAAAACCTCTCATTATCTTGAAAACCTCTATTAGGTCACCTCTTAACCTTTTCTGTTCCAAGGTTATGCTTATGGAGGGAGTCACAGCACGCAGGGAGGTTCTCTTCCCTTCCCAAGGGTGGAAGAGACCTCCGCAGGAGACCAACGCAGCCTGGTTGCACATTGTACAGGAGGACACAAGCAGGGCTGTCGTCAGGAGGACCAGGCTGCAGTGACGCAAACCTTTCAATGATCTCAGTAGATCACGAAATGTTACTGCAAAGCCACACTCAACCTCATCCTGCTGTGCCACTCATCACATCCCCATCACTCTGCCTTCCCTACCCTACTCCTGCACATCCTTACTCACACCATCTTGCCTTGCACCTCCACCCATCCCTCTCTATCTACATTATCACTTCCCCGTCTCACTAGCCACCCCTCACACTCACCCTCATCCTAGTCCAATCATAACAACTAACAACACACAAGGGTGGACACATGGGTGTTTTAGTCAATGTTCATGTAAAGTTTCTGTTAATGTGGTGTCAAACATTCAAATCTTTATTTTCAGCACTTTGCGTTCTTGGATAGATTTGTGTGCACCTTTGGAAGTGGCTTAGTGAGTTGCAGTGAATGGTGAGACATAACGGTACCCCCCGTAATGCTGATGAGTGTGAAAGGAATGGCTTGGGCATTGTAGAGATGCTTTATGTTGTTGGTGTGGGGTGGTGCCAACCTGCCGCATCATGTGGCAGCCAGGGTGTACATTGTCAAGTGAAGTAAATCTGGCCATGGTGAGGCCATCCCTGGCCTCCCAGGCAGCAATGTGGTTGGGTTCTGATGCCCTGTGTCCTGTGCAGCATCAGGTGATTGAGGAGAAGGTTGGTGTTGTTGTTGGTGCTGCTGGTGTGCCTGGTGCTGCTGGTGTGCCTGGTGTGCCTGGTGATGTTGGTGTTCGGGCTGATCGTAGTCAGATTCTGAGGACCAAGGTGAGACAGTATAAAGGGCACCCATGCTGATGGAATAGATGGCAGGTGAAGTAGAGATGACAGAAGCGATCTGTCAATGGTGGGAGAGGTAATGAGGTCAGACTGGATGGAGACTTGTGTAAAGACTTGCAACATCCTGAATCTGTAGTGGAAATGCAGTTTAGAGAAGCGAGTGATTAAGGAAACATTTCTCAATCAGCTGGGAGCTTTGACTTGACATTTGAAGCTGTCAACTCATCAGCTGATTCAATGGCCACTGACCTCCCGCCTCAGCTTCACAGATGGGGTCTAGGCACAGCAGGAAACCCATGGCAGAGCTGTCAAATTCAAAAAGCTAGGAAAAAAAGCATTGTTAAGTGGCTGTAAACAAGCCACTAATGATTTGAATTGGGTGCCCCCGCCGCTGCCTGTCGGGTCTGCTCAGCGCTGGCAGACCCGACATCGAGAAATACAGGTGTGCACGTTTTGACAGCGGGTTCCTGACCCGCTGTCAATCATTTTAAATTTCACAGCTGACCCGGCACCTATCCTGTCCTGCTGAGCACTGGCAAAATTGCGGCCTACATCTTTCCTGAAGTGTGGTGCCCAGAATTGTCCACAATACTCCAGCTGAGGCCTAACCAGTGATTTCTAAAGTTCCAGCCTGATCTCTTTGCTTTTATATTCTATGCCTTTATTTATAAACCCGAGTAACCCATATGCTTTTTTTAACCATCATATCAAATTGCCCTGCCATCTTTATGGGTTTGTGTATATGGACACCAAGGTCTCGCTGCTCATTTACACCTTTCAAAATCATGCCATTTATAGTATATGATTTGCCTTTAACAAATCCGTGCTGGCTCTCCTTGATTAACCCATGCCTTTCCAAATGAAAGTTTATTTTGTCCCTGATAATTGTTTCCAATAACTTTCCCACCACCAACGTTAGGCTGACTGGCCTGTAGTTTCCTGGTTTATCCCTCTCCCCTTTCTTGAATAGTGGTATAATATTAGCAACCCTCCCATCCGCCAGCACTACTCCTGTATCCAATGAGGATTGAAAGATTGTGAATAAATGCCTCTGCTATTTCTACCTTTGCTTCTTTCAGCAACCCAGGGTGCATTCCATCTGGACCAGGTGACTTACCAACTTTCAGTAATGCTAATCTTTTTAGTACGTCTTCTCTATTACTATCCTGTCCATAATTTCCCTCTCCTCTTTTAGTGTAACCTTCACATCATCCGCTTCCTTTGTGAAGACAGATGCAAAGTATTCATTTAATATTTTAGCCGTGTGCTCTGGCTCTACATGAAGATTTTTGTTTGGGTCCTTAATAGGCCCAGCTGTTTCCCTAGCTAACTGCTTGCACTCTATGGGGGAAAAATTCAGTTGGTTGCACCTCCCGTTAACGCCTTAAGAGGCTGCTAATGGGGCGCAAAGCAACTAGCGCCCGGGCGCAGCGATGTTTGCGCCGCTCGCGAAATTAACTAGACATTTTGCGGCGGCGCTAAACACTACCGCCACGATCTCCTGCGCCGGCAGATCGTGACGTCAGTCGAGAGCGCAGCGCCCCGGAGCGGATATTGAGTGGCTCCCCCTGCCTTACCGCCTGCCACTAGTAACGACAGGTTGAGGGGAGCGTTTTGCAGTCAGGAAGGGATTGGGGGAGCGCTATTTAAAGGTGACCGCTTCCTGCCTTTTTTTGTTGGTGACATTTTTGAACCACGCATTCTGAGAGAGAGAAAGAGAGACTTCTGGAGAGATTCAACGCTGTGTGAAGGAGTTTTGGGTACATTTTGATTTGCCCTTCCTTGTATCGATTTAGAAGAGACTGGGGTTGCACTCTGAGCTCTTTCCCTGGTTCTCTCCATTGTTCTTTCCAGCAGATTTGATGTACAGGTCTCTCCAGGCCGAGATTCAAGGCTGCAATGAGCAGGATGTGGATGGAAAGCAAGATCAACCCTCCCCTTTAAGAACTGGCCGGCGCCATTGTGTCTGTGTTCCATTGCTGACTGACATCACATGAGCTTCGCCAGCGCTCTGAGTTAGTGCCTCGCTCCTCGGCCTTTGCGCCTTAAGACAGATGTGAAGCGCCTGATTTAGCGCTCCAATCAGCTCGAGGGGCGATAAAAGTCAAGTTTGCAGTCGGAGGCGATAATTAGCGCCAGGCGCTAATCTTTGCGCCCGGCCAATAATTGCGCCCCAAATGGGGCGATACTGAATTTCTCCCCCTATGTTTATAAAATGTTTTAGGGTTCAATTTAATGTTGCCTGCTAATCTTTTCTTGTAACCTCTCTTTGCTTCCCGTATTAACTTTTTCAATTCCCTCCTGTACTTTCCATAATCTTCCTGGTTATTAACTTAATCTTGCTCCTGACATTTGTCATAAGCTTCCTTTTTCTGTTTTATTTTAACTTTTATTTCCTTTGTCATCCAAGGAGCATTACCTTTCGATGCCCTACCTTTTCCCTTCAATGGAATATGCCTAGTTTGTACCTGAACTATCTTTTCCCTGAATGCCTTGCATTGCTCCATTATTGCTTTACCCTGCAATCGCCTTTTCCAATTTACCTGTGCTCGGTCCCTTCTTAAATCACTGAAATTAGCTCTTCCCCAGTTAAGCATTTTTACCTTTGATATTTTCTGGTCTCTTTCTATAATTACCTTAAACCAAATTATGTTGTGATCACTGTTAGTCAGATGATCTCCTACTGCAACACACTCCACTTGCCCTACTCATTTCCCAGAACCAGGTCCGACACTGCTTCTCTCCTTGCTGGATTGGAGACATATTGGCCCTGAAATTGCGATGTGTATGGTGGTGTACTCTCAGAGTACACCATCGTAATCCCTTTGAAAGGCCCCTCAAGTTCGGGATTTCCACATGCGCGAAATCTGGAACTTGCGGCATGTCAACGTATCTGCGGGGGCCACGAAAAAGCAATCGCTGGTACAGAGTTGGGCTATTTGCCCAGCAACTGGCCAGCAATTGCCCACGTAAGTCTTATGGTTGATGCAAGCAGGTGTAGGGCCTGTTTGCATCAGCGTAAGGGGATATCTATGGCTTTAATTAAACATTTTCATATCCTAAATTATGCGCATACACTGTATTAAATGAGTTTATGCAAATATTGGCCTGGATTATAGATTTAATGATGTATAAAATTATCAAAAAATTAAATTTTTATTGAGGTTGTTGGAATGAAGATAATTATGGATAAAATTCCAATTCTGTTAATTGTATAATTATTAGATTTTGGGGATTCCGTTGCATCTCATTCGGAGATTCCCTTCATAAATGATTGAAATGGAATTCTGCTTATTGATTGGAGGACCGGGCCCACGTGATCCGAGGTACGCTTCCGCACTGCCTGCGTCCCTGGGATCCGTGGGCCATCACGCTGCCCTCCGCCTCGAGGCCTGAGACCGCAAGTTTTCGCAGCCTGGCCGCCAGCAGGTACTTTCGTAATTGTTTCGCGGATTGGAGGTGTACCTCCGGAGGTATCTCCAATTATCTGTCCATTCTGCAAGTCTATTAATGTCTTCTTGTAATTTGTTGCAGTCCTCCTCAGTATTGACTATCCCACCCAATTTGGTGTTATCCGCAAATATAGAAATTGTGTTTTTGATTCCAAAGTCTAAATCATTAATATAAATTGTGAATAACATTGGTCCCAGCGCTGATCCTTGTGGGACCCCACTTTCCACCTCTGCCACTTTGAATAGCTACCCTTTACCTCTACTCTCTGCTTTTTGTCTTGGAGCCAGCTAGCTATCCATTCTGCTATTTGTCTTCTGACTTTGCATGTTCTGATCTTATTCATTAGTCTATGATGTGGCACCTTATCGAAGGCCTTTTGGAAATTTAGGTAAATTACATCTACTACATTACCTTTGTCTACTCTCTCTGTTACCTCTTTAAAGAATTCAATGAGATTGGTCAAGCAAGACTTTCCCTTTTGAAATCCATGCTGATTATTCATTATTATATTTTTGGTTTCTAGATGTTTTTCTATTTTCTCCTTTAGTAGGGATTCTATTATTTTTCCTACCACTGGTATTAAGCTGACTGGTCTATACTTCGCTGGACATGTTCTATCTCCCTTCTTAAATATAGGTATAACGTTAGCCATCCACCAGTTCTCTGGCACTACACCTTATTCTAATTAATTATTAGCCTCTGCTATCTCTTCTCTAGATTCTTTTAAAATGTGCGGATGCAATCCATCAGGACCAGGGGTTTTATCCTCTTTGAGTTTGTAGTTTATTTAATATTTCTCCCTTTTAAAATTTTAAATGAGGTTATATCATTTCTAATCTCGTCTTCCTATGTTATGTCCACCAGATCCGTCTCCCTGCAAAATACTGAAAAAAGTAATGATTTAATATTTCTGCCATTTCGCTATCGCTGCCTGTGATTTTATCCTGACCGTCCCTTAATGGCCTTATTCCCCATCATGACTTTCCTTTTTTTATTTATATGCCTGTAGAATATTTTACTATTTTGTTTTATATTCCTTGATAATTTAATTTCATAGTTCCTCTTTGCCTTCCTAATTTTTCTTTGACTTCTCTCCTAATCTCTTCATATTCTCACTTGTTATGCTCTCCCCTGCTGTCCATGTACTCAGTGTATGCCTCTTTCCTTACCCTCAATTTTTCCCTTTTGTCTTTATTCATCCATGGTGTCTTATTAGTGTTTTAGTTTGTTTTTGTTTTTTAGTGGAATATATTTTTCCTGGACCCTGTTGAACACCATTTTAAATGTTTCCCATTGCTGTTCTACATCATTGTTTGCCAATATTGTTGTCCATTTTATTTTCCCAAGTTCTATTCTCAGCCCCTCAAAATTGGATTTCCTCCAATCTATTAACCTGGTCTTTGTCATGCTCGTGTCCTTCTCAATTATTATTTTGAAGTGTATTATATGGTTACTATTTCCTAGATGTTCCCCTACTTTTACTTCTCTTATCTGCTCTGGTTCATTCCCCATTACCAGATCCAGTAGCGAGTCCTGTACATATTGTAGGAACTCCATTCCCATATCCCCTTTACCTACCTCTTCTGGCCAATTAATTTCAGGGTAGTTGAAATCCCCCATTATTATTATTCTATGTTTTTACTCATTTCCCTAATTTGTTTGCATATTTCTTCCACCACCTCCCTTTCACCATTAGGTGGTCTGTAGACAACCCCTATTAGCGTGATTGATCCTTTATTATTTTTTATCTCTATCCACATGGATTCTATTTCTGTCCTACTGATGGCTGCATCACTTTTGTCTACTGCCATTATGTTATCCCTAATAAGTACAGCTACTCCACCTCTCCTTTTTTCCCCTCTATCGTTTCTAAATATGTTATACCCTGCAATTTTCTGCAGCGATGTCTCAGTAATCCCTACTATGTCTGGTTCCTCGCAACATATTATTGCCTCCAGTCCTGTTTTATTACGGACACTGTGTACATTACTGTACAGGCAGTTTAACTCATTTTTAATAGCAGTTCCTCCTACTTTATTTGTAACAAACTTTTTACACTCCTGTTCTATAACTCTATTCCCTGGCCATTTATGTCCTCCCTTAGTTTAGCCTCTCCTATGCTCCCCTTTCCTGTTTCATTTATATTTAGGCTTGTTTCATTTCTTGCAGATCCCTCCCTCCACACCCCCCCCCCCTCCCCCCCCCCCGCACCTTCTTAGAAGGAAGTTGTAAATACTTTACTGACTTGTTTGTGTTTGCCTCCTCGATCCCACCGTTCATTTTGGAAGGTGGAGCCCATTCTGAAAACTGGATTCTAAAGCAGTATTTCAACCAGGTGGTGCCTGGAATTCAGAATAATGGCCCAGAAATTAGGCCATTAGTCCCCTGGCTTCCCGCGGTTGCAAGGATCCCACGCGCACCTACCTACCGCGCCTGCCGTTGACCTCTGGGCCCACGGGGACTTCAGCTCCTGGGCCTCCTGCAGCTGCCAGCGCGCAGTGCTTGTGTATCCCAGGGGCGTAGTTAGTGCGATGCGTCCCCTGGGATCACGTGGGCCATGGAGAGCCAATGGCAGCAGACCATCTTTCATTCATAGATTTGACAGGAAGACCTGTCAAATCTATGAATTGAAATCGGCCCCAAAACAACACCTAAACTTCAAATACATTTTTTAAAAAACCATCACATTTTTAAAATAACTATAAGTTAAATAAATTAACTACTTTAAACAAAAATTAAAATTTTTGAAAAAATTAAAATACTTTTTAACAGTGCTAAAAATAAAATTACCTTTCCTTAAAGTATCTAAAAAAGATAAAACTGTTGAAATTTTTTTAAAATTGTAATTAATTAACCACTTACCTTGTTAAAAACGGGTCTTGCGCCTCCTTTTTAAATGTGCAGCTTCTTCCATACTTACCCTCCCGGAGAAACCTGAAAAAAACCCGAAGTTCGCTGCGTGCGCGCAGCCTCTCCCGCACACGCGGTTCACCTCTGAACCGCTCCCTTCATGAGACCGGAAGTTCCAGTTACCCACGCATGCGCAGTGCATGCAGGAAACCGGCACTTCAGGAGGCCTTACGGGTGAGTACACAGCGCGTACTCACCCGGCAAGTGCCGAATTTTTGGCTCATTAACATAGATCCATCGTAGAGATGATGATGTTAACATCTGACATGAATTATCAGATAGATACATTGTACCGCTGGCTAAGCTGCCTGGTACTTGGCCCAAGCCTTGTTGAGCTGGATGAGGTAACTCATCTCTGGTAGAATACAAAGGGATTGCTGCAACTTACTTGGCTGTCACCTCACCCGTTATGTTTGTTATTTGCTTTTTTCAAACTGTATATTTCCTACATTACAACAATGGCTACACTTCTAAAGTATTTATTTGGCTGTAAAATGCTTTGGGATGTCCTGAGGTCGTGAAATGCACTATATAAATGTCAGTCTTTCTTTCTTTCATTCTTAAAATGAGGAAAATGTTCTCGTGTCTTCCAGAATTGTCAATGGACAATTTCATTTCATTTTGTATGGATCCAGTCTGTGGTCTGTCCTGCCTTCAGGCATGGATTTGACTAGAACTCTGTTACCTGGCCTGCTCACAAACTCAGCCTTGAAAACCAAAGCCAACGAGGCCACAACCACAGTGATCCTGCCTTCCAGAAGACTAAGCCGATTAGAGTTGTTTGCTGCCCAAGTTCTGGTGCCATTAGAAGAAAAAAAAGACTTGCATTTATATAGCGCCTTTCATGCCTCAAAGCGCTTTACAGAAAATGAAATACTTTTGAAGTGTAGTCCCTGTTGTAATGTAAAGAAGAAACCGTTTGCCAACATTATATCATCCTCATTCCATTCACGAGTTCCTCAGGCACATCCTTTGGCAATGCCAAAAATAAATCCTGAACTTGTATACATGAGGGAGAAGGGAACAGAGGGCTATCAGGGAGGGTGGGAAGAGGTCATTAGAGTGGGAGGAGGCTCATGTGGAGTATAAACATTGGCCTACACCAGTTGAGTCAAAAGGCCTGTTTCTGAGCTGTACATTCAATGGAATTCTACGAACTCTAAAACCAGGTTTTTCCAATACTTCAAGCAAGTTGACCTGATTTTTGACAAACATTGTTCAGCCTGATTGCTATTGTCAATTATAGACCATTGAATGCAAGTGTTGATCGGGCAATCTGCTACAGTGATTCAGAGGGAACAGATATATTTAACTGACAGACCTTGACACCAGCATGGAACTATATTTTTCCTCCTCTAAAAACCAACCAGAAGAAGTTGTTGGGCTATTTACATTCGTTCTGTATCGTGACATCGACGACATCTTCTTCCTTTGGACCCACGGCGAAGGATCACTGAAAGGACTACACGATAGCATCAACAGGTTCCATCCCACCATCAAACTCACCATGGACTACTCCTCAGAATCGGTTTCATTCTTGGACACACGAATCTCCATCAAAGACGGACGCCTCAGCACTTCACTCTACCGCAAGCCCACGGACAACCTCACGATGCTCCACTTCTCCAGCTTCCACCCTAACCACGTTAAAGAAGCCATCCCCTATGGACAAGCCCTGCGAATACACAGGATCTGCTCAGACGAGGAGGAACGCGATGGACACCTACGGACACTGAAAGATGCCCTCGTAAGAACGGGATATGACGCTCGACTCGTCGATCGACAGTTCCGACGGGCCACAGCGAAAAACCGCATAGACCTCCTCAGAAGACGAACACGGGACACAACCAACAGAGTACCCTACGTCGTCCAGTACTTCCCCGGAGCGGAAAAACTACGCCATGTTCTTCGCAGCCTTCAACATGTCATCGATGACGACGAACACCTTGCTAAGGCCATCCCCACGCCTCCACTACTCGCCTTCAAGCAGCCGCCTAACCTCAAAAGTACCATCGTTCGCAGCAGATTACCCATCTTTCAGGCGAACAGCAACCAAGACACCACACAACCCTGCCACGGCAACCTCTGCAAGACATGCCAAATCATGGACACAGATACCATCATCACACGTGAGGACACTACCCACCAGGTACACGGTACATACTCATGTGACTCGGCCAACATTGTCTACCTGATACGTTGCAGTAAAGGATGCTCCAGAGCATGGTACATCGGCGAGACCATGCAGACACTGAGACAACGTATGAACGGACACCGCGCAACAATCGCCAGGCAGGAGGGTTGCCTCCCAGTCGGGGAACACTTCAGCAGCCAGGGGCATTCAGCCTCGGATATGCGGGTAAGCGTTCTCCAAGGTGGCCTTCGAAATACACGACAGCGCAAAATCTCTGTTGAGGATCAGCACCAGAGTCAACTGACTGATATGCATGGACCTTGTGTGCATGCACAGAGGACATTTTGAAAGTATTTGGGGGCAACCTTTGGGGCAATGACCAGGCAGCAAGGGAAGTTCAAATCCCATGCTGATTTTTGTCAGCAAACACTGACAAGCAGACAGCGGTTTAAAAATCCTGTCTGTCAGCATGAGATGCTGACGGTTGGTGTGAATGCCTGTGAAGATCAGTGTAGACAAAAATGGCTCCCTATGGAATTATTGCTTGTTCAAGTCCGCTACGTCAGTACAAAATGCCAGTAGCAAAATTTCACATGTTGCTTTCCCTGCTTGCTGAGCTCTTCCAGACAGTGTTATTTATTTAGATACAGAAATTTGAACAGAACACTCTTTGGCTGAACCAAAGCATTAGACAGGGAACTACAGGCCAGGTAACCTGATAGCAGTCTTCGGGAAAATGCTGGAATCCATTATTAAGGAAGTGGTGACAGGGCACTTATAAAATCATAAGATTAGGCAGAGTCAACATGGCTTTATGAAACGGAAATCGTGTTTGACAAATCTGTTAAGAGTTTTTTGAGGATGTAACTAGCAGGGTAGATAAAGGGGAACCAGTGGATGTAGTATATTTGGATTTTCAAAAGGCATTTGATAAGGTGCCAGACGAAAGGTTGTTACACAAGGTAAGGGCACATGGGGTTGGGGGTAATATATTAGCATGGATAGAGGATTGGTTAACGGACAAAAAACAAAAAACGAAAAATGGGTCATTTTCAGGTTGGCAGGCTGTTACTTGTGGGGTGCCGCTAGGATCAGTGCTTGGGCCTCAGCTATTCACAATCTATATTAATGACTTAGATGAAGGGACCGAGTGCAATGTATCCAAGTTTGCTGATGATACAAAGTTAGGTGGGAAAGTAAGCTGTGAGGAGGATACAAAGAGTCTGCAAAGGGATATAGACAGGTTAAGTGAATGGGCATGAAGGTGGCAGATGGAGTATAATGTGGGGAAATATGAGGTTATTCACATTGGTAGGAAGAATAGAGAAACAGAATATTTTTAAATGGTGAGAAACTATTAAATGTTGGTGTTCAGAGGGATCTGAGTGTCCTTGTACACGAAACACAGACAGTTAACATGCAGGTACAGCAAGCAATTAGGAAGGCAAATGGTATGTTGGCCTTTATTGCAAGGGGGTTGGAGTATAAGAGTAAGGAAGTCTTGCTGCAATTGTACAGGGCTTTGGTGAGACCACACCTGAAGTACTGTGCACAGTTTTGGCCTCCATACCTAAGGAAGGATAGATTTGCCTTGGAGGCGGTGCAATGAAGGTTCACTAGATTGATTCCTGGGATAAGAGGGTTGTACTATGAGGAGAGATTTAGTAGAATGGGCCTATACTCTCTGGAGTTTAGAAGAATGAGAGGTGATCTCATTGAAACATATAAGATTCTGAGAGGGCTTGACAGGGTAGATGCTGAGAGGTTGTTTCCCCTGGCTGGAGAGTCTAGAACTAGGGGGCATAGCCTCAGGATAAGGGGTCGGCCATTTAAGACTGAGATGAGGAGGAATTTCTTCACTCAGAGGGTTGCAAATCTTTGGGATTATCGACAGTAATATGGAAGAGTGTGAGCTTGTGCTTGAGTGCGACTTTGATTCATCCCTAAAATTCCCTAAAGTAACCTCCTCTGAAAACCCCATTCAGATCCAGCAACTCTGGCCACCGGGGTAGGTTAATGCTGCAGCACACTGTCTTTCTGCTGGAACATGGGCTTTTATAGTTATTGAAATAGATGAACAAAATCTAGCGGGGAGGATTGCATGTCCCTTACAGAACCCATCTAATTTTCCTTCCTTTGACATTAATTAAATAAATTCCCTGACAGGTTTTCCTTCCCACGCTCCACTCAGATGATGATTAATGTCCAGGTCGTAAAGATGAACATCTAACCCAAGGCTACAACACTCATTGCACCATTTTGCGCAGCTCTCTTTAAAACCTGGTAAAGTATCTTGCAAAGCACCTCACCCACATGATGATAGCTGCCTCCTGCAAATGCCATGCAATGAAAAGCATCATGAAGTACACGGACATCATTATCCGAGAACCCACAATACCAGCAGTGGCTTGCATGCTGCGGGCAGCTGATCTGAAAATCATGGGTGCACTACCCGCATCAGTGTCAGTTCAAAACTAATTGGCCTAATGAAAGTAAGAGTGAACAATTGATATTCATCCATTAAACCAAGCCAACACCTCATGATCAGAGAAAAGTCTTCAGTGAGTTACGTTCAACCATGCCGACTGCTTAGGAGTCCACTAGGTGTCAGCTTTGTGTAATGGATGAATACCAATTGTTCATTGTTACTTTCCTCAGGCCATGTAGCTTTTGAACTGAACATAGGAACATAGGAACAGGAGTAGGCCATTCAGCCCCTCGAGCCTGTTCCGCCATTCAGTTAGATCATGGCTGATCTGTATCTTAACTCCATTTCCCTGCCTTGGTTCCGTAACCCTTAATATCCTTTCCTAACAAAAATCTATCAATCTCAGTTTTGATATTTTCAATTGACTCCCAGCCTCAACAGCTTTTTGAGGAGAGAGCTCCAGGTTTCCACTACCCTTTGTGTGAAGAGGGGCTTCCTGACATCACTTGATGTGAAGCACTTTGCATTTCTCTACACTGAATTTCATCTGCCATCTGTCTGCCTAATTCCCCAATTATATTCAAATCCTCCTGTTGCTCATTCTGTTCAGCTTTGGAGTCCAGCGCCTTCATTATCATCTGCAAATTTAACCACAATGCTGGTGACTCTTAGCTCCAGATAATTTACTAAGATATTAAACAAAACAGACCCCTGTGGGAGCCCACTGGTAACATTCTCCCAGGCGGATGACAATCCCTGTACCACCACCCTTTGGGTTCTATCTGTCAACCAGTTACATAGCCATTGATTCTCGCTTTGTTTATTTTCAGTACCAACATTTCCAGAGGAACTGCATCAAATACCCATACAGTAATCCAAGTACACCACATCCACTGCCTTACCCCTATCCAGCTCTTTTGTCACAGCCTCAAAGAAAACGGGCCTGGAATTTGCGGTCAGCGGTGAAGCAAAGGCGTTCGCCGATGGCCCCCAAGTAACACCAACAACAACAATAACGTGTATTTATATAGCGCCTTTAACGTAGTAAAATGTCCCAAGGCGCTGCACAGGAGTATTATAAGAAAAAAAAATTGACACCGAGCCACATAAGGATAAATTAGGGCTGGTGACCAAAAGCTTGGTCAAAGAGGTAGGTTTTAAGGAGCATCTTAAAGGAGGAAAGAGAGGCGGACAGGTTTAGGGAGGAAGTTCTAGAGCTTAGGGCCTAGGCAACAGAAGGCACGGCCACCAATGGTTGAGCGATTCTAATCAGGGATGCTCAAGAGGCCAGAATTAGAGGAGCGCAGATATCTCGGGGGGGTTGTGGGGCTGAAGAAGATTACAGAGATAGGGAGGGGCGAGGCCATGGAGGGATTTGAAAACAAGGATGCGAATTTTGAAATCGAGGCGCTGCTTAACCGGGAGCCAGTGTAGGTCAGCAAGCACAGGGGAGATGGGCGAATGGGACTTGGTGCGAGTTAGGACATGGGCAGCCGTGTCTCTAAGCTTTGCACAGGGATCGCGCAATCTCTATGGCGAGAATTTCGGGTTTTCTGATACGTAATTCAAATCAACGGAAACTAATGGGGATTCCCAGCGAAGAACTGCTGTGACGTCAACAGGCTGTCTAAGCAGCCAATCAAAATGCAGTATTCGCACAGACAACGAAACAGGAAGTGAGTAAGCTCTTAAAATTCTAAGGGGGAAAAATTCAGTTGGTTGCACCTCCCGTTAGCGCCTTAAGAGGGCGCTAATGGGGCGCAAAGCAACTAGCGCCCGGGCGCGGCGATGTTTGCGCCGCTCGCGAAATTAACGAGACATTTTGCGGCAGTGCTAAACACTACCGCCACGATCTCCTGCGCCGGCAGATTGTGACGTTATTCGAGTGCGCAACGCCCCGGTAGCGCCCTGGAGTGGATATTAAGTGGCGCCCCCTGCCTTACCGCCTGCCGCTAGCAACAACAGGTTGAGGGGAGTGTTTTGCAGTCAGGAAGGGACTGGGGGAGCGCTATTTAAAGGCTTCCTGCCTTTTTTTGTTGGTGACATTTTTGAACCACGCATTCTGAGAGAGAGAGAGAGGGACTTCTGGAGAGATTCAATGCTGTGTGAAGGAGTTTTGGGTACTGAGCAGCACTTTGCAGGTTAATTTTGATTTGCCCTTCCTTGTATTGATTTAGAAGATATTGTGGAGGTTGCACTCTGAGCTCTTTCCCTGGTTGTCTCTATTGTTCCTTCCAGCAGATTTGATGTACAGGTCTCTCCAGGCCAAGATTCAAGGCTGCAATGAGCAGGATGTGGATGGAAAGCAAGATCAACCCTCCCCTTTAAGAACTGGCCAGCGCCATTGTGTGTGTGTTCCATTGCTGACTGACATCACACGAGCTTCGCCCGCGCTCTGAGTTAGTGCCTCGCTCCTCGGCCTTTGCACCTTAAGACAGATGTGCAGCGCCTGATTTAGCGCTCCAATCACCTCCAGGGGCGATAAAAGCCAAGTTTGCAGTCGGAGGCGATAATTAGCGCCAGGCGCTAATCTTTGCGCCAGGCCGATAATTGCGCCCCAAACGGGGCGATACTGAATTTTTCCCCCTAACTATTTAAAAATGTTAGAGAGAGCAAAACAAAGATTGGGGCTCTCCCATGGGGAAAGGGCAAACATGAAATAAAGATGAAATTTCAAATTTAAATTTTTATTAAAATGGATAAATTGGACACTCCACAAAATTAAAATTAGTTTTTCAGGGCCATAACCTTTGTTTAGCAGTCAAGACGCTGTTAAATCCCCAGTTACACCTAATCCAAATGGGTCTAACTTTTAATGGGGTATTTAACAACAGTATTACCGCGGAAGAGCTGAAGTTTTTGTCACTTTCCCTGATTTGACAGATTTCACTGATTGCAGGCTCTGTGTGGGGGGGTTGCGGGGGGAGAGGGGGTGCGGGTGGGTGCACAGTGCAGCTTGTGGAGGAGCAGTGGATGACAGTCCGCAACTTCAGGACTTCCGCGTTAGGATGCGCACGCGCTAAATCCTGAAGTGGCGGTCAGTTTCAAAGGCGAAATGACGGTGAATGCTGCCAGTTCACCATCATCAGGACCACAAATTCCGGGCCATTAAGTTAGATAAACAAGACTTCCCCTTCAAGAAGCCTTATTGGCTATCTTTTATGATTTTATTTCTATCCAGATGCTACATGATCTTATCTTTAATAAGGGTTTTCATAACTTTATGAGTAATGGACGTCAAACTGACTGGTCTAGTTTCCTGAGTCACTTTTGCTACTTCTTTAAAAAAAATAGAAGTAACATCTGTCTTTCTCCAGTCCTCAGTGACATCTCCAGTATTTAGTTACTGCAATTTTCTCAAGGACCCTTGGATGCATCTTGCCATAGAATCATAGAATTATACAACAACTTGTATTTATATAGCGCCTTTAATGTAGTAAAACATACCAAGGCGCTTCACAGGAGCGATTATCAAACTAAGTTTGACACAGAACCCCACAAGGAGATATTAGGACAGATACGAGGTAGGTTTTAAAGAGCATCGTAAAGGAGGAGAGAGAGGTAGAGAGGCGGAGAGGTTTAGGCAGGGAATTCCAGAGCTTAGGGCCTAGGCAACAGAAGGCACGGCCACCAATGGTTGAACGATTTATAATCAGGGATCCTCAAGAGGCCAGAATTAGAGGAGCGCAGATATCTCGGGGGGGTTGTGGGGCTGAAGAAGATTACAGAGATAGGGAGGGGCGAGGCCATGGAGGGATTTGAAAACCAGCCTGAGACTTTTGAAATCGAGGCGCTGCTTAACCGGGAGCCAATGTAGGTCAGCGAGCACAGGGGAGATGGGTGAACGGGACTTGGTGCGAGTTAGGACACGGTCAGCCGAGTTTTGGATGATCTCAAGTTTACGTAGGGTAGAATGTGGGAGGCCGGCCAGGAGTGCGTTGGAATAGTCAAGTCGAGAGGTAACAAAGGCATGGATGAGGGTTTCAGCAGTGGATGAGCTGAGGCAAGGGCAGAGACGGGCGATGTTACGGAGGTGGAAATAGGCGGTCTCAGTTATGCCGCGGATATGTGGTCGGAAGCTCATTTCAGGGTCAAATATGACAAGGTTGTGAACAGTGTGATTCAGCCTCAGACAGATGTTAGGGAGAGGGATGGAGTTAGTGGCTAGGGAACGGAGTTTGTGGCGGGAACCAAAAACAATGGCTTCGGTCTTCCCAATATTTAATTGGAGAAAATTTCTGCTCATCCAGGACTGGATGTCGGACAAGCAGTCTGACAATTTAGAGACCGTGGAGGGGTCGAGAGAAGTGGTGGTGAGGTAGAGCTGGGTGTCGTCAGCGTACATGTGAAAACTGATGCTGTGTTTTCGGATGATGTCGCCAAGGGGAAGCTTGTAGATGAGAAATAGGAGGGGCCAAGGATAGATCTTTGTGGGAACACCAGAGCTAACGATGCGGGAGTGGGAAGAGAAGCCGTTGCAGGTGATTCTCTGGCTACGATTAAAGAGATAAGAATGGAACTAGGCGAGTGCAGTCCCACCCAGCTGGACGACGGTGGAGAGGCGTTGGAGAAGGATGGAGACAAGTCAAGAAGGACGAGGAGGGATAGTTTACCTTTGTCACAGTCACAAAGGATGTCATTTGTGACTTTGATGAGAGCCGTTTCGGTACTGTGGCGGGGTGGGGAAACCTGATTGGAGGGATTCAAACATGGAGTTGCGGGAAAGATGGGCATGGATTTGGGAGGCGACAACATGTTCAAGGTCTTTGGAGAGGCAAGGGAGGTTGAAGATGGGGCGGTAGGGGTTAAAGGTTGTTTTTTTGCACAGAGGGGTGATGATCGCAGATTTGAGGGAGAGGGGGACAATACCTGAGGAGAGAGAACCGTTAACAATGTCAGCTAACATGGGAGCCAGAAAAGGAAGTTGGGTGGTCAGCAGTTTGTTGGGAATAGGTTTGAGGGAGCAGGAAGTGGGTCTCATGGACAAGATGAGCGCGGAGAGGTCATGAGGGGAGATCGGAGAGAAACTGGAGAAAGATGTGAGTTCAGGGCTAGGGCAGGGGGGAACCTTAGATGAAAATTTGGCCCGGTGGGCATGGGGAAGGAAGGGAAGTGGCAGAGGCAGCTGAACGGATGGTCTCAATCTTAGAGGCAAAGAAGTCCATGAGCTCCTCACACTTGTTGTCGGAGGTGAGGGTGGAGGAAACAGAGGAGAGGGGTTTAAGAAGACGGTTAGCAGTGGAGAATCGAAGCTAGGGTTTGTCTTTGCATTCCAGAATGATTCTGGAATAGTGAACAATTTTGGCAGACGAGAGCAGGACCCAATAATGCTTTATGTGGGCCAGCCAGATCTGGCGGTGAATGGCTAAGCCAGTTGTCCGCCATATCCGTTCAAGTCTGCGTCCCTTGGACTTAAGGGAGCGAAGATGAGGGCCGTAACAGGAGGAATGGCCAGGGTGAGAGACAGTAATTGTTTTAATAGGGACTAGTACATCAAAGGTAGTGGTGAGGGTGTGGTTGAGCAGATCGGTAGCTGCAGAAATGTTGTGGTGATTGGAGGGCCAAAGGCTGGACAGTTGGGATTTCATAAGTGCAGTTGTAAGAGGTTTGGGAGAGAGGTTTTTTTCCAGGGGCGGACAGAGAAGGAAGTATGGTTGGGGGAGGGGTGGAAGGGGGATATGGGTGGAGAACGATATGAGGAAGTGGTCAGAAATGGCCTTATCACCATCTACAAGGCACAAGTAAGAAGTGTGATGGAATACTCTCCACTTGCCTGGATGAGTGCAGCTCCAACAACACTCAAGAAGCTCGACACCATCCAAGACAAAGCAGCCCGCTTAATTGGCACACCTTAAACATTCACTCCCTCCACCACCGGCGCACCGTGGCTGCAGTGTGTACCGTCTACAAGATGTACTGCAGCAACTCGCCAAGTCTCCTTCGTCAGCATCTCCCAAACCCGCGACCTCTTCCACCTAGAAGGACAAGGGCAGCAAGCGCATGGGAACACCACCGCCTCCAAATTCCCATCCAAGTCACACACCATCCTGACTTGGAAGTATATCGCCGATCCTTCATCATCGCTGGATCAAAATCCTGGAACTCCCTCCCTAACAGCAGTGTGGGAGTACCTTCACCACACGGACTGCAGCAGTTCAAGAAGGCGGCTCACCATCACCTTCTCAAGGGCAATTAGGGATGGGCAATAAATGCTAGCCTTGCCAACGACGCCCACATCCCATGAACAAATAAAAAAAAATTTGCGATTGACATGATGGGAGTAGCGAGGCCATGAGAGATGGCAAGGTCGAGGGGATGGTAGTGAATACGGGTTGGGGAGTTCACGTGATGGGAGAGATTAAGGGAGACTAGGAGGCTAGTGAACTCAGAGGAGAGAGAGCATGATGAATTGAGGTGGAGGTTGAAATCACCGAGGATGAGAAGTCGTTCAGTAAAGAGGCTGAGGGAGGAAAGCTGTGAAGATATCTGAGCAATAAAAATTTGATGGTACTTGGGTGGGCAGTAGAGAATGAGAATTTTAAATGAGAGGTGAGAGGAATGGAATAAGGTGAGATGCTCAAAGGAGGAGAAAGTGCCGGAGGAATAGGGGGACAGACCAAGGTGTGATAAGAACATAAGTGCATAAGAAATAGGAGCAGGAGTAGGCCATTTGGCCCTTCGAGCCTGCTCCGCCATTCAATAAGATCATGGCTGATCTTTTACCTCATCTCCACTGTAAGGGTTTTACTCTCTGAACCTGAGATTCGTGTGGCTCTGTGCAGCCTGGATGCTAGTGCGGGTTTAGGCCTTGTTGCCTGTTCTGGTCTCCAGCCAGTCTGGGAGCACTAGACACCTGTGAGTGGTTCGACCCACTCGCCCTTACGGTTCTGACACTGGACTTAGATGCGAGAGCAGTAATGGAGGTAAAACTCAGGTAGACCCGGTTGAATGGTACGAAATGGAAAATCTTTATTGCATATTATTCAAGATCACGAAATACATGTCATAAGCACAGATTAATGACAGTACAATCTTACACGCAGTTATGTAACTAATTTCAGGGAAACGAGGAACGAACGACACATCGTAAATGGGGGCACACATTACAATTATCCTTAAAACTTAAACCCTCCCCTATCAATATCTGCCCTAAGCTAGATTTGCAGGATCGAGACTCATGCTCACCACTCGTGATAACTCGGAGAATTCCGAAAACTCTGATCGGATGGTTTTCACCGCAGCACCCACGTGTCGATCAGGGGTCTCTGTACCCCACTTGTTTACTCGTTTCTGCTCTGGCTAGCAGGCTGGAACGTCTGCTGTCATGAAGATCTGTGTTGTCCTCGGAGTTCCGACTCTACTCAAAAAAGAGTCTTCCTGTGCCCTCGCACTGATGCGATAAAATTCGAAGAATAGTCTTCCTGGCTGTTCTGTAAAACTCGAAGAAGTCTTCCTGGCAAGGAAAGTGTCTATTCGACCTACAGGCGCGGTCGGAGCTTACTGACCGTGGTGATACGTATGGTCTTCTTCTCTTCTCATCTCATCTCATCTCATCTCGGGCCTTCGGTTCCAACACCGTTTACCGACTTCTCGGGATGGTGCGCCCGTTTCAAGGCTTCAGAGCCCAGTTCCACACAGATCTTCGCGGCAAGCCACGAGGTAGATCCGAGCGGATCATAAAGTTCAACAGTCTTTATAAGCTACAAGAGGCAGAGACACGAGGCAGGCGGCAAGGAGTCGAAAGGATAAGAGCACAGGAGCAGCCACGAGGATAAATGCCAGCAAGATAAGAGAAAGATGGACGGTTGGAGCTTGTAGTTATAGTGCAAAATCTTCCTTTTCCCGCCCAACCTTAATGTCTTTTCTTTTGTTAGTGTTTGGCGCTCAAATTTCTTGTATAGGGTGATCTCCGTTTTAATGGGTTTCGGGGATACTCGTAACTGTCTGAGTACCTGTTAATACTTTTCCCATTGTGTAATCGGTCGGTGTTCTCCCTGGAGGGGTTTTGGGGCTTCCAAATGTTTTCTGTAACTACCCGCTAACGGCTCTCTCATCGTAGAGTCGTTGGCATTTTGCATATTAATGTCTTTGGATGGGTTCTTGATTACTTGGTACAATAGCCCTTATTCGCACCTGGGAGACCGATTTCAGTATTTATGTGTATACTGCAAACCCATGATGTCTCGTGTATTATCTTAAATGTGCTGAGTCTTGATCGATCTTGCACAAATGTTTATTGGAACGCCATCTTGTCTGCCTGTCGAAGAGTCTAGAATGTTCTGCCACGAGGCGTGGCGGCCATTTTACAGGCTGCTTGTGTCCACTTTGAAAACCTGACAGCATTCTGCTGAAATAAAAGCTGTTTGAACGAAACTATGTGTTTTCTCCTTATTTATAAAATCGCGATATATTGCGAATTCTACAGTCCCTCCTGTTGATGCGAATAACTCCGCTTATCGTATCAAAAATATTGTGGTGAGCAATATTATCTCGATTTCTCCAGATCCAGAAAATTAATCCCATAACTTAAACTACCTAGGGTCTTTGCATCGTCCTTATTTCCCAGGAAAATTACATTTTATAGCACCGTAGGCATTATTTGCCTTTAAACTTACACCACTTGTTTTCCTTCCAGGCGTAACCAGGCCGATGCCTCTCGTATCACCTGTATATTCACATTTTTTATTTAGGGAAAGGAAAAACAAAACAAAACCAAACAATCATCTTCAACAACAACACCATCACCAAAATAATCAACACCAACTCTTAAAACATGTCGAGTTCCAAACGTATTTACAGTTTCTGAAAAATCACGATCGAGTACAACACTTCCGAGGCGCACGTGGCAAGCGGGAGTGACGCCATTTTCCGATTACACGGTGCTTTCGTCGTGCACGCGCACGTAACGTTCTCGCCACTCTCCCGTGTTTTCGTGCTTGGTGAGGCGTTTGCCTCTCTTACAATGTACGACCAATAGGTATACTACAATAAACACTTGGCATACAACTAAAATGTGGGAGGCTATCCTGATCCATGAAGGCACTTCAATGTTGGTGAACAGATTCCACCACAGTGGAATTACTATGTCCAGAATGTCTGTCCCTATTTCGACAGTTTTCTGCTCTAGTGTGTAAAAATGTTTTTGTGACACCGCGACGGCTTTCAAAAGCTTGGTGAGGTGTTCAGGGAGAGGGGGAATGATGTATCCGAAATGCGCGACAAATCGCTGCAAGTCGGTGAAATTCTCTTTTACTGTTAGATGAACAGTGGATGGTTCAGGGATTGGGACAATTCGCTGTTGTGCTACTTGAACTTCCGCCCTGGGTTTGAAACAGAAACTGCTGTCACTCACCGGACACCGGCTACGGTTTCCATGCTGGTAGTGTTGCGCTGCAGTGGTAACACAGTATGTTCCACCCCCGATGTATGCTACCTGCGGAGGCACATGATCTTGTGCCATTGCCTCCATGGTGCAATTCATGGACTTGGCGCCAGCCGTTCTGAACCCGCACTGTGGTGTTAAAAAGGCATTCAAGTGCTGGGGACACAGTATTATGTGTGCTCCCCTGCCACGACAACCAGAGAGATCTGTACCTGTCATCGTTTGCTCCCAGCGGATGACGTAGGGTGGAACCGCTGCATAGCGAATGTGGGCTCCCCCCTGAATGACACCAATGTTCTCTACCCGATACACCGGGGCGGGCTTTGCTGTGTCGCCCAAAACCGGCATACGTAGTACTATACCCATGATAGTATGGTTTGATCGTCCGCAGTCCACGGGGACTGCGTATGCTTCTGAAGCTAGCCTGAGCTGGCACGGGCTTAATGCGTTCTGAAAAGGGTGGAGCGCCCGCAGGTGTTTGTTACTTATCCAGGACGGGACCAAACCTTGTTTTAAATCCTCCAAATTACTGCGGCCCTCGCCCAGTAACCACGCCCCGTAAAGCACGCACACCTCATTCTGCGCAGCTTGATCGGATGCATTCCGATCTTCCCTAATCAGGGCATTTACCGTTCTCGCGTGTTTCTCTAGCTCTGCTATAATTTCCTTTAAATGGAGAGTCATGGCTTGGTCCTCGTGTAAACCCGACCCAACCACTTTATTTTCATCTGTGAGAATGTCTTTTAATTGCGTTTTTAAGCCATTAATCTGGGTCTGCAGCTCCACACTGTCTAGAGCGTTGACCACAGATGTACCCGTGTTAAAAGCAGTGAACGCGTCGTTCACTACACCCCTTCTTTGCCTCCCCACTTGATCAAAAACTTCATGTGGTGCAGTGTACAAACTTGTTTTATCAATTTCCGCGAAATCGAATTCGTAAAATTGTCTGAACATCTTGGTCAACAGGACCTGATATAACTGTTCCGTCTTTTTGGGGCACCACTCTGGTAACCGCACCTCGGTGAGATTTAAAATCACCGAGGCCACCGCGTAATGTACCCCCTGAAATAGTATCTGGTCTGTGGGGACCAGTACCAAACCATTCCCGGGTCCCTTACTAGTTTTAGGGCACCCTTCCTCTTTAGCTAGAACCACCGGAATCGTGGGCGGGGCTTTGCGTGTGCGCGTAATGAGTTCAGTGGCATTTACCGGGATCGAAGAGTATGGGGCTCCGCACCCCCTGGTGCTCGCATCCCACCTCATCCCCTGTCCGTTATCCTGCCATTGATTAATGAAAAATATGGAGATGCCTTTGGGGCACGCGTACTTTGACCCCCACATACATACATAAATTCCCTCATCCGGTTCCCACCATTTGTCCCAACAGACTCTCACTTGTCCGTTTGTCCCCGTAATTGTCCGATGGGTATTATTACCCAGTCGTTCCCACTCGACCGAAGAGTTCCTCATCTGACTCGAGTTCCCGGAACTCTCCCTCATCTGACTCCCAACCCCACAAAAATGTTTCACAATTTTCCAGGATGTCTCCTTCCCTGATGCAAGCTGCTTTGCCTGCCTGTGTGCCCTGTGGTCCCACCTGGGGCTGCGAGTCCCCACTCGCAGGTTTTGCCCCTGTGGTTTTCCCTTGTGCACCTGGCTTGTACAGTTTACACTGGTTTAAATCCCTGCTTCTGGCTACCTGGTAGGCTGCTTTTATTTCTCTAAGCTGCCCTTCTAGCCTGAGCACGTCTAACTTTCCCATTAAGCGGGCGTTCTCCTCCCGCAGGGCCTGCTCTCTAAGCTGCCCTTCTAGCCCATCTATTTTCTCTATTAAGCGGGCGTTCTCCTCCTGCAAGGCCTGCTCTTTTAACCTGGCCTCCTCACAGGAGACCCCCTCCTGTGCGTGTCTTTTAAAAGGACACAGGTAGGCAGGCTGCGTGGGCTCTAGTCATTGGGTATTGTTAGACGGGCCTGTGGCACCTACGGGGCCGGTAGCAACCGCCACTTTTCCATGCGCACTCATGAAGTTGCGCATGGCTCCCAACACTGTTTCGAGGTCGTCGGGAGGGGTGGGTGCACTAGCTTCCCTAACAGAGACAGGCATCTGGGCTCGGGCTGCGGGATTTTTATCCCTGGAATCCTTCCAAGGATTCCTGCAGTTCTTGCGCCAGTGCCCTGTCCTCCCACACCCGTAACAAGCATTACTTGCCTGCGGGGCGCGGTTACCCTCCTGATGCCACTCCTTTTGAGCCGGGGCTGCGGGTCGTACCTCATGTACTTTTCCCTTAAGGGGACGTGTTCCCATACCCCTGATATTACGGTATCCTACCGTGAGTCGATTTAAGACCGACTCCTCCATAATGTTGGGGTCAGTGGGATCAAACCACGCTTTTGCCTGCTCTCTGACGGCTGGCAAACTGTTGGCTACTATACACCTGAGCCAATGAGTTAAACCGATGCCTTCCACAGCGTCGCGCTCTGGCGCACCTGGACAGCTGCGCTGATATACTGGCCACAGCCTGTCGGCGAAAACCTTCGGGGGTTCTCCCTCCATCTGCACTGTCTGTCCCACTCTAACAAACGGACCTTCATCGTCCGTCCCCAATACTTCTAGGACCTCATTTCTTAATGCCTCATAGGTCTTGGTTCCCCTCTTGCTCTCGTCCGAGAGACACTGAAGGATCGAACTACCTAATGAAAATAACAGCATTTTTGCTGTTTCCCCATCATCGCAGCCGTTAATGGCTGCGGTTTGCTCAACTTCTCTAAAATGTACGGAAGGGTCGTCTGACTCGGTCAGCTTCCGTACGTGACTTATCATAACCCTCAGCTGGTGTGAGCTGTGAGGCAACACAAGCTGGTTGAGGAGATCCCCTTGTTCCCCACCATTTCCGTTTGGGCCCCTTTTGATACCCGTAACTGGACACAACGGTCCCTTTTCCACTTCTCCCTCAGTGGGCTCTTTCGTTTCTTCTACTACTTCCTCCCTTACCCAGGTTTCCGAATAGCTGGGTGGCGCGGAGGGCGTAGTGGCTAATACTTCCTTTGCTTTATTGGGTGGGAATTTCTGAAACTCCTCATCTACTAGCGGCTGGTGTGCTGACGGACTGATAAGGCACACCATGCCGTGCGCTTTGTTCACGGCCCTTTTAAGGTGCTCTATCTCCTTTTGGCAGACGCTATGATCGGCCCCCTGAAATTTATCCTCAAGGGCCATCTTATATGCCGCCCTAACCCCCGTTAAGCTCTCTTCCTGGGCTTTTATTTGGGCAGCTTGGCGGGCACATCGTTCCTTTAGTCTGCCCTCACTTAACTTTGCCTCAGTGACTTGGCACTCGAGGTAATCTATTTTTGCTTTATGGTGACTGGTGACTTCCTGGCGTTCTTGGTGCAACGCACTTAAATTCCTAATGAGCAACTCCCCCCCAGTGACCTTCTCGTCCATTTCCTCCTCTAAATGCCTGATCCGAGCTGCTTGCGCTGTAATGACCTGGTTTGAAATTTGGACTTGTCTCTTATAACACATTAACCAGACCGCTTTCTCGACTGTCTTTTTATGTTCCTTACTATCTGTCCACCTCTCGGCTGCCTCTAGTGGACACTTATCCACTAGCAGGTCACTTATCCATTTCTTAGTCAAATTTACTTTTCCGAACACATAATCTGCTATTTTCTCTTGCATGACATTTCGTACATTCATACCAAAGTCTAACACATTACCCTCTCGCTGCCAGCGTCCTGCCGCGGTCGCCATTTTCTGTAAGGGTTTTACTCTCTGAACCTGTGAGATTCGTGTGGCTCTGTGCAGCCTGGATGCTAGTGCGGGTTTAGGCCTTGTTGCCTGTTCTGGTCTCCAGCCAGTCTGGGAGCACTAGACACCTGTGAGTGGTTCGACCCACTCGCCCTTACGGTTCTGACACTGGACTTAGATGCGAGAGCAGTAATGGAGGTAAAACTCAGGTAGACCCGGTTGAATGGTACGAAATGGAAAATCTTTATTGCATATTATTCAAGATCACGAAATACATGTCATAAGCACAGATTAATGACAGTACAATCTTACACGCAGTTATGTAACTAATTTCAGGGAAACGAGGAACGAACGACACATCGTAAATGGGGGCACACATTACAATTATCCTTAAAACTTAAACCCTCCCCTATCAATATCTGCCCTAAGCTAGATTTGCAGGATCGAGACTCATGCTCACCACTCGTGATAACTCGGAGAATTCCGAAAACTCTGATCGGATGGTTTTCACCGCAGCACCCACGTGTCGATCAGGGGTCTCTGTACCCCACTTGTTTACTTGTTTCTGCTCTGGCTAGCAGGCTGGAACGTCTGCTGTCATGAAGATCTGTGTTGTCCTCGGAGTTCCGACTCTACTCAAAAAAGAGTCTTCCTGTGCCCTCGCACTGATGCGATAAAATTCGAAGAATAGTCTTCCTGGCTGTTCTGTAAAACTCGAAGAAGTCTTCCTGGCAAGGAAAGTGTCTATTCGACCTACAGGCGCGGTCGGAGCTTACTGACCGTGGCGATACGTATGGTCTTCTTCTCTTCTCATCTCATCTCATCTCATCTCATCTCATCTCGGGCCTTCGGTTTCAACACCGTTTACCGACTTCTCGGGATGGCGCGCCCGTTTCAAGGCTTCAGAGCCCAGTTCCACACAGATCTTCGCGGCAAGCCACGAGGTAGATCCGAGCGGATCGTAAAGTTCAACAGTCTTTATAAGCTACAAGAGGCAGAGACACGAGGCAGGCGGCAAGGAGTCGAAAGGATAAGAGCACAGGAGCAGCCACGAGGATAAACGCCAGCAAGATAAGAGAAAGATGGACGGTTGGAGCTTGTAGTTATAGTGCAAAATCTTCCTTTTCCCGCCCAACCTTAATGTCTTTTCTTTTGTTAGTGTTTGGCGCTCAAATTTCTTGTATAGGGTGATCTCCGTTTTAATGGGTTTCGGGGATACTCGTAACTGTCTGAGTACCTGTTAATACTTTTCCCATTGTGTAATCGGTCGGTGTTCTCCCTGGAGGAGTTTTGGGGCTTCCAAATGTTTTCTGTAACTACCCGCTAACGGCTCTCTCATCGTAGAGTCGTTGGGATTTTGCATATTAATGTCTTTGGATGGGTTCTTGATTACTTGGTACAATAGCCCTTATTCGCACCTGGGAGACCGATTTCAGTATTTATGTGTATACTGCAAACCCATGATGTCTCGTGTATTATCTTAAATGTGCTGAGTCTTGATCGATCTTGCACAAATGTTTATTGGAACGCCATCTTGTCTGCCTGTCGAAGAGTCTAGAATGTTCTGCCACGAGGCGTGGCGGCCATTTTACAGGCTGCTTGTGTCCACTTTGAAAACCTGACAGCATTCTGCTGAAATAAAAGCTGTTTGAACGAAACTATGTGTTTTCTCCTTATTTATAAAATCGCGATATATTGCGAATTCTACACCACTTTCCTGAACTATCCCCATATCCCTTGATTCCCTAAATATTCAAAAATCTATCGATCTCTGTCTTGAATATACTCAACGACTGAGCCTCCACAGCCCTCTGGGGTAGTGGCTTCATTTAAGGGTAAGGTGTCATCACCGCTCAACCAAGTTTCCATCAGGGCCATGATGTCGATGCAATCATCCACGATAAGCTCATGGATGGCAAGGGCCTTGTTCGTAAGTGAGCCGACATTCTGGAGGGAGATGCGGAGAGGGTCGGTGATGGCTGACCCACTGCCAGTGTCCACAGGGCCAGCGCTGGGGGAGATGAGTTGGACCGGGAGGAGATTGGCAAGATTAGCCCCCAGTGGGCGCGTTGGGCAGGAAGGTTGGCGAGAGAGTAGGATGGGACAGGTGGGGTTGCTGCTCGTAAGGAGGCAGCGACGAGTGCCTCGATGGGCCCTTCGTAGGATGCCAAGAGAGGCACAGAGGGAAGCCTTATCTAACAGGAAGTCAAGCCTGGGACGACGGCAGGAGAGTAGGAAGGTCCAATTAGTCCCACTCCCACGCTCTTTCCCCATAGCCCTGAACATTTTTCTCCTTCAAGTATTTATCCAATTCCCTTTTGAACGTTACTGCTGAATCTACTTCCACCGCCCTTTCAGGCAATGTATTCGAGATCATGACAACTCGCTGCATAGATTTTTTTTCCCTCTTGTTGCCTCTGGTTCTTTTAAGAATTACCTTAAATCTGTGTCCTCTTGTTACCACCCCTTCTGCTACTGGAAACAATTTCTCCTTATTTACTTTATCAAAACCCTTCATGATTTTGAACACCTCTATCAAATCTCCTCTTAACCTTCTCTGCTCCAAGGAGAATAATCCCAGTTTCTCTAGTCTCTATGAAGGGATAATTACTAGTCCTAGCCCCTTTAGGGCTACCCCTGGATCAGGCGTATTCCTCAGACGTTCAATTTCAACTAAAGTTTGAGGTAGCCAAATCCTAAAGATGCTTAATTGGGTCTAAAGGTCCGGACCATCTCTCCCTAAAGGAAAGGAACAACCTGAAAATGTTACCGTCCTCCAGATAGCACTTTTAATAAGTTTAGCTAGACTGTAACCTTCCGGATATTATGAGGGTCTGGAAAACTCCCCCGGAATTCTGCAACTCCTCACCAAAGAGTGTACAGAGATTGAGTTCGCGAGTTTGATACAGAAGTATTATGTGAGACAATTCTAAAAATATACAGATTAATTAAAGAACCGACATGTAATTTACAGTTGGTGATTCAATTGCAACATTAACAGTTCCAAAAACAGAAAGCTTTACAATCTTATTATCAGAGATCCTTATTCTCAAATCTTAACTTCGCTACAGTTTTACAGTTCTTAGTTTATTCAGGATATCCACCAAAATCAAATACAGTACCGTTGATCCCCGAGGTACAAAGAGTTGTAGACTTACAGAGCCACCTCTGAAGCCTGAGAATCACTTTGCCCCTTTACAGCGAATGTATTATCCTATTTGAAAGTTATGCTAAACCTTTATAAACCTTTTGTACCAATTAACTTACATCAGCAGAAAACCTTAAAGGAATACCACTGGAAAAGGGTATAAATATTGAACTTTGCTAATTATCTCTAGTCATTTTTCTGCTGACTTCTACAATTCTTACAGTCAGATCAGCTGGTAGCATTAAGAATCGTGTCTCTACCCTAGGTTTCCGAAGCTTACCATAAAAAACGGTGTAACAGCAGATGCATTTCATTTGATGTAATTTTTACTAAGGCCTTCTGTTTGTGCCTTTTTACGAAGTGTAAATTAGAACACCTTAACCAGGGTGATCTATGCAGTTCTTAGTCACCTCAGCTGGTTGCAATACAGAATTATGTCTCCTGTGTAGGTGTCTTAAGCTTAACACAAAAATGGTATGACGGCAGGTGTTTCTTTTACTTGATGTCATTTTTACAAAGGCATATGTTTCTTAATTTTATGTGCCTGTTTACGAAGTGTAACTTAGAATACCTTAACCAGGATGCACCATTGTCTTCTTTCCAAAGATTCAGACCGTCAGGAGCCTCCAACCTTCTGTTTCAATAAGGTTATTGATTCAGTGTCAACAACTATCTTATCTCAATAGCCTGTATGCTGTTACAGATTTAGATTGTTGAGGCTTCCAGATTTCCAAACCCAGTTTGTCATGTTTTAATAAGGCCAGAATTCTTTCATAGAATGGTGTATTTTTCTGAATAGGTTATATGGCTTATTCCTTCACATCTACATATAATTGAAGTCCTGCATCCCTGGTAACATTCTAGTAAATCTCCTCTGTACGCTCTGCAAGGCCTTGACATCTTTCCTAAAGTGTGGTGCCCAGAATTGGCCACAATACTCCAGATGGGGCCTAAGCAGTATTTTGTAAAGGTTTAGCATAACTTCCTTGCTTTTGTACTCTATGCGTCTATTTAAAAAGCCAAGGATCCCGTATGCCTTTTTGACAGCCTTCTCAACTTGTCCTATCACCTTCAAAGATTTGTGTACATACATCTCCAGGTCTCTCTGTTCTTGCATCCCCTAAAAATTGTATCATTTAGTTTCTACTGACTCTCCTCATTCTTCCTTCCAAAATTAATCACTTCACACTTCTCTGCATTAAATTTCATCTGCCATGTGGTTCCCATTTCATCAGTCTGTCTATGTCCTCCTGCAGTCTATTACTATCATCCTCACTGTTTACTATATTTCCGAGTTTTGTGTCATCTGCAAACTTTGAAATTGTGCCCTGTGTACCCAAGTCCAGGTCATTAATATATATCAAAAAGAGCAGTGGTCCCAATACTGACCCTTGGGGCACACCACTGTATACTTCACTCCAGTCTAAAAATCAACCATTCACAAGTACTGCCTACTTTCAGTCCCTTAGCCAATTTCATATCCACACAGCCACTGGCCCTTTAATCCCATGGGCTTTAATTTTGCTAACAAGTCTATTATGTGGTACTTTATCAAACCCCTTTTGAAAGTCCATATACACAACATCAACCGCACTACCCTCATCAACCTTCTCTGTTACTTCATCAAAGAACTCAATCAAGTTAGTCAAACACGATTTGCAGTTCACAAATCAGTGCTGGCTTTCATTTATTAACCCATATTTTTCAAGTGTCAATTAAGTTTGTCCCGGATTATTGTCTCTAAAAGTTTTGCATCACCGATGTTAGGCTGACTGGCCTGTAGTCGCTGGGTTTATCCCTCTCTCCTTTTTTGAACAGTGGTGTAACACTTGCAATCCTCTAGTTCTCTGGCATCACTCCCATATACACTCCCATATAAGGAGGATTGGAAGATTGTGGCCAGAGCCTCTGCTATTTTCACTCTTACTTCCCTCAGCAACCTAGGATGCATCCCATCCAGACTGGGTGACTTTTCTACTTTGAGCGCTGCCAACCTTTAAAGTACCTCCTCTTTATCTATTTTTATCCTCTTCAATTTTTTTACGACCTCCTCCTTTACTGTGACATTGGCAGAATCATCTTCTTTAATGAAGACAGATGCAAAGTACTAATTTAGTATGGGAACCCGCATAGGCCCTAGCTATACCTGCCTTTTCATGGGATTTGTGGAACATTCTTTGTTTCAGTCCTACTCAGGTCCCCTCCCTCACCTCTTTTTCCACTATATTGATGACTGTATCGGTGCAGTTTCCTGCTCTTGCCCCGAAGTGGAAAATGTCATCAACTTTGCTTCCAATTTCCACCCTTCCCTCGCCTTCACATGGTCCATCTCCGACTCTTCCCTTCTGTTCCTCGACTTCTCTGTCTCCATTTCTGGGGATAGGCTATTGACCAATATCCACTATAAGCCCACCGACTCCCACAGCTACCTGGACTACACTTCCTCCCACTCCGCTTCCTGTAAGGTCTCTATTTCATTCTCCCAATTTCTCTGTCTCCGTCGCAACTATTCTGACGATGCCACCTTCCATACCAGTGCTTCCGACATGTCTTCCTTTTTCCTCAGCCGAGGATTCCCCTCCACTGTAGTTAACATGGCCCTCGACCGTGTCCGTTCCATTTTCCTGCACTTCTGCTCTCACCCCTGCCCCTCCCTCCCGGAACCACGATAGTGTTCCCTTGTCCTCACCTTTCACCCCACCAGCCTCCACATTCAACGGATCATCCTGCGCCATTCCCATCACCTCCAGCACCATTCCACCACCAAACACATCTTCCCCTTTCAGCATTCCGAAGGGACTGTTCCCTCCGCGACACTCTGATCCACTCCTCTATCACCCCTAACACCCCTTTCCCTTCCAACGGCACCTTTCCGTGCAAGCACAAGAGATGCATCAGCTGCCCTTTCACCTTCGTTCCCACCGTCCAGGGCCCCAAACACTCCTGTCAGGTGAAACAGCAATTTACTTGTAATTCTTGCAATTTAGTATACTGTATTTGCTGCTCACGATGCGGTCTCCTTAACATTGGGGAGACCAAACGTGGATTGAGTGACCGCTTTGCGGAACACCTCCGTTCAGTCTGTAAGCGTGACCCCGAGCTTCCGGTCGCCTGTCATTTTAATTCTCTGCCCCACTCCCACTCAGACCCCCTCTGTCCTCAGCCTCCTACACTATTCCAATGAAGCTCAACATATACTCGAGGAACAGCACCTCATCTTTCTATTAGGCACTTTACAGCCTTCCGGACTCAACACTGAGTTCAACAATTTCACATCATAACCTCTGCCCCCTTTTCTTTCCGGACGGCAGCTGTTTCTAATGCTTCTGATATTCCCATTTATACCTCCTCTAAACCCAACTTTTGTTTCTTTACTTGTCCCATTACCATCTCCTTTCACCTTGCACCATCTCTGTACTTGCTTGAAACCTGTTACACCTCTAACTTTTTCCAGTCTGGTGAAAGGTCATCAACCTGAGACCTGAACTCTGTTCCTCGCTCCACAGATGCTGCCTGACATAGATACATAGATACATAGAACAGTACAGCACAGTACAGGCCCTTCGGCCCTCGATGTTGTGCCGAGCATTGTCCGAGACCAAGATCAAGCTATCACACTCCCTATCACTCTGGTGTGCTCCATGTGCTTATCCAATAACCGCTTGAAAGTTCCTAAAGTGTCCGACTCCACTATCACAGCAGGCAGTCCATTCCACACCCCAACCACTCTCTGAGTAAAGAATCTACCTCGGACATCCCTTCTATATCTCCCCCCATGCACCTTATAGTTATGCCCCCTTGTAACAGCTGCCTCTACCCGAGGAAATAGTCTCTGAACATCCACTCTATCTATCCCCTTCATCATCTTATAAACCTCTATTAAGTCGCCTCTCATCCTCCTCCGCTCTAAAGAGAAAAGCCCCAACTCCCTCAATCTTTCCTCATAAGACCTCCCCCCCAAACCAGGCAGCATCCTGGTAAATCTCCTTTGCACTCTTTCCAATGCTTCCACGTCCTTCCTATAGTGAGGTGACCAGAACTGCACACAATATTCCAAATGTGGTCTCACCAAGGTCCTGTACAGTTGCAGCATAACCTCACGGTTCTTAAACTCAAACCCTCTGTTAATAAACGCCAACACACCATAGGCCTTCTTTACTGCTCTATCCACTTGAGTGGCAACCTTCAGAGATCTGTGGATATGAACCCCCAGATCCCTCTGCTCCTCCACGTTCCTCAGAACCCTGCCGTTGACCCTGTAATCCTTATTCAAATTTGCCCTACCAAAATGAATCACCTCGCACTTATCAGGGTTAAATTCCATCTGCCATTTTTCGGCCCAGCTCTGCATCCTATCAATGTCTCTTTGCAGCCTACAACTGCCCTCCACCTCATCCACTACTCCACCAATCTTGGTGTCATCAGCAAATTTACTGATCCACCCTTCAGTCCCCTCCTCCAAGTCATTGATAAAAATCACAAACAGCAGAGGACCCAGCACCGACCCCTGTGGCACACCGCTGGTAACTGGTCTCCATTCCGAAAATGTTCCATCCACCACCACCCTCTGCCTTCTATGAGATAGCCAGTTACTTATCCAATCGGCCAAATTTCCCTCTATCCCACAACTCCTTACTTTCTTCATGAGACGACCATGGGGAACCTTATCAAACGCCTTACTAAAATCCATGTATATGACATCAACTGCTCTACCTTCATCTACACACTTAGTTACCTCCTCAAAGAATTCAATCAAATTTGTTAGGCAAGACTTACCCTTCACGAATCCGTGTTGACTATCCCTGATTAAGTTGCCCCTTTCCAAATGGTCATAAATCCTATCCCTCAGGACCTTTTCCATTATCTTACCAACCACTGAAGTAAGACTAACCGGCCTATAATTACCAGGGTCATTCCTATTTCCTTTCTTGAAGAGAGGAACAACATTCGCCACTCTCCAGTCCTCTGGCACCATCCCCGTGGACAGTGAGGACCCAAAGATCAAAGCCAGAGGCTCTGCAATCTCCTCCCTTGCCTCCCAAAGAATCCTAGGATATATCCCATCTGGCCCAGGGGACTTATCGACCCTCAGGTTCTTCAAAATTGCTAAAACATCTTCCCTCAGAACATCTACCACCTCCAGCCTATCCACCTTTATCACACTCTCATCCTCAAGAACATGGCCCCTCTCCTCGGTGAACACTGACGAAAAGTATTCATTCATCACCTCTCCTATCTCTTCTGACTCCATGCACAAGTTCCCACTACTGTCCTTGACCGGCCCTACGCTCACCCTGGTCATTCTTTTATTTCTCACATAAGAGTAAAAAGCCTTGGGGTTTTTCTTGATCCGACCCGCCAAGGACTTCTCATGCCCCCTCCTAGCTCTCCTAAGCTCTTTTTTTAGCTCATTCCTTGCTACCTTGTACCCCTCAATCGACCCAACTGAACCTTGTTTTCTCATCCTTACATACGCTTCCTTTTTCCTCTTGACTAGACATTCAACCTCTTTTGTGAACCATGGTTCTCTCACTCGGCCATTTCCTCCCTGCCTGACAGGGACATACCTATCAAGGACACGCAGTAATTGCTCCATGAAAAAGCTCCACTTTTCGTTTGTGCCTTTCCCTGATAGTTTCTGTTCCCATCTTATACTCCCTAATTCTTGCCTAATCGCATCATAATTACCCCTCCCCCAATTATAAACCCTGCCCTGCCGTATGGCCCTATCCCTCTCCATTGCAATAGTGAAAGTTACCGAATTGTGGTCACTATCTCCAAAGTGCTCTCCCACATACAAATCAAACACTTGGCCCGGTTCATTACCCAGTACCAAATCCAACGTGGCCCCACCTCTTGTCGGCCTATCCACATATTGTGTCAGGAAACCCTCCTGCACACACTGTGCAAAAACTATCCCATCCGAACTGTTTGACCTATAAAGGTTCCAATCAATATTTGGAAAGTTGAAGTCACCCATGACAACTACTCTGTGACCTCCACACCTATTCATAATCTGCTTTGCAATTTCTTCCTCCACATCTTTATTACTATTTGGGGGCCTGTAGAAAACTCCTAACAACGTGACCGCTCCTTTCCTATTTCTAACTTCAGCCCATATTACCTCAGACGGCAGATCCCCCTCGAACTGCCTTTCTGCCGCTGTTAAACTATCCTTGATTAACAATGCTACTCCTCCACCTTTCTTACCAACTTCCCTACTCTTACTGAAACATCTATACCCCGGAACTTCCAACAACCATTCCTGTCCCTGTTCTAACCATGTCTCCGTAATGGCCACCACATCGTAGTCCCAAGTACCAATCCACGCTCCAAGTTCTCCTACCTTATTCCGGATGCTCCTTGCATTGAAGTAGACACACTTCAAGCCATCTTCCTGTCTGCCGGTACATTCCTGCGACCTTGATACCCTCCTCAGTACCTCCCTACACTCACCACTGGCTCGTGGACTACAGCCCTTTTTCCCATCCCCCTGACAAATTAGTTTAAACCCCCCCGAAGAGCCGTAGCAAATTTCCCTCCCAGGATATTGGTGCCCCTCTGGTTCAGGTGCAAACCGTCCTGTTTGTACAGGTCCCACCTTCCCCAGAATGTGCTCCAATTATCCACATAACTGAAACCCTCCCCCCTACACCATCCCTGCAGCCACGTGTTTATCTGCACTCTCTCCCTGTTCCTCAACTCGCTAGCACGTGGCACCGGCAACAAACCAGAAATTACAACATGGTTTGTACTGGCTCTCAGCTTCCAACCTAGCTCCCTAAATTCCTGTTTTAAATCCCCGTCCCTTCTCCTACCTATGTCGTTGGTACCGATGTGTACCACGACTTGTGATTGTTCCCCTTCCCCTTTGAGGATTCTGAAAACACGGTCCGAGACGTCACGGACCCTGGCACCCGGGAGGCAACATACCATCCGTGAGTCTCTTTTGCTGCCACAGAACCTCCTATCTGTCCCTCTGACTATTGAGTCCCCAATAACTATTGCTCTCCTGCTCTCCCCCCTTCCCTTCTGAGCCACAGGGACGGACCCAGCGCCGGAGATCCGGTCACCGTGGCTTACCACTGGTAAGTCGTCCCCCTCAACAGTATTCAAAGCGGTATACCTGTTACTGAGGGGAACGACCACAGAGGATCCCTGCACTGACTGCTTCCTCCCAGCCCCTCTCACCGTCACCCATCTATCTTCATGCTTTGGAGTAATTACATCCCTGAAGCTTCTATCTATGACCTCCTCTGCCTCCCGAATGATCCGAAGTTCATCCAGCTCCAGCTCCACTTCCCTAACACGGTTTTCGAGGAGCTGGAGATGGGTGCACTTCCCACAGGTGTAATCAGCAGGGACACCTACGGCGTCCCTCACCTCAAACATTCTGCAGGAGGAACATTTCACTGCCTCCCCTGCCATCCCCTCCAGCTAACTTGCAGATTAAACTAGAACAAAAAAGAGCTTACCTGATAGTCACTCACCTCCTTTAGGTTAGAGGAGGAGGAAGGGTGGGGGACACTACAAGTGTAGTGTCTCGGGTTTAGGAACCGCCCAACTTATATACAGGTAAAAATTAATCACCTACCCAGCAACCACTGCGTCCCGCACTTTAAAAGCCTCTGTGGGCCTACCTGGTCGCCGCCGCCTCTTGACTCCTCCGCCTCGCCGCAGCCGCTCCACCCAGGTCCGCCGCCTCTGTGGGCCTACCTGGTCGCCGCCGCCTCTTGACTCCTCCGCCTCGCCGCAGCCGCTCCACCCAGGTCCGCCGCCTCTGTGGGCCTACCTGCTGAGTATTTCCAGCATTTTCTGTTTTTATTTTATACTCATTTAGTACCTCAGCCATGCCCTCTGCCACCACAAGAAGATCTCCTTTTTGATCCTTAATTGCCCCCAACCTTCCTTTGACTACCCTTTTACTATTTATATGTTCATAAAAGATTTTGGTGTTCCCTTTTATGTTACCCACTATTCCATTCTCATACACTCTCTTTGCCCCACTTATTTCCTTTTTCAGTTCTCCTGTGTACTTTCTATATTCAGCTTGGTTCTCTACTCAATTATAAATCTGATGTGGAGATGCCGGTGTTGGACTGGGGTGGACAAATGTGAGAAGTTGCACAACACCAGGTTATAGTCCAACAGCTTTATTTG
Organism: Squalus acanthias; assembly: GCA_030390025.1. NCBI lineage: Eukaryota > Metazoa > Chordata > Chondrichthyes > Squaliformes > Squalidae > Squalus > Squalus acanthias. Next base: position 41,602,761 of record CM059438.1, read on the forward strand.
AAATCACAAGCTTTCGGAGCGCTGCTCCTTCGTCCGGTGAAGTGAAGAGATGCATATAGACACAGCATCTGACTGACCTGTTTGGACACCATCCACACCTTTGATTGCCGTGATTATCTCTCTGCTGAGGTGTGATAAAGGGCAGTTGGAAAGATTAACTGTAATCAACTGGCAGTGTTCTCTGACTATATATGCTGTGACTATATGCATCTCTTCACTTCACCTGATGAAGGAGCAGCGCTCCGAAAGCTTGTGATTTCAAATAAAGCTGTTGGACTATAACCTGGTGTTGTGCGACTTCTCACAATTATAAATCTGACATTTATCATTATCCTCCTTTTCCTGTTTCTTTTTATCTTGAGTCACCCAGGGAGCTCTAGCATTAGATTCCCTTCCTTTCCCCCTCCTGGGAATGTGTCTACTCTGTACTCGAACCATCTCCTCTTTGAAGGCCTCCCATTGCCCATTGACTGTTTTACCTGCCAATCTTTAATTGCAATCCACCCGGGCCAGATCCCTTTTCAACTCACTGAAATTAGCCCTCCTCCAGTTGACTATTTTCACGTTTGATTGTTCCTTGTCCTTTTCCACAATTACTCGAAATCTGATGATCTTATGATCACTGTTTCCCAAATGCTCCCCCACTGAAACATGCTCCACTTGCCCCAGTTCATTCCCCAGAACTAGGCCCAGCACTGCTTCCTTCCTCGTTGGGCTGGAAACACACTGATCAAGAAAGTTCTCTTGCTCACATTTCAAGAATTCCTCCCCCTCTCTGCCCTTTACACTGTTATTTTCCCAGTCTATATTAGGATAATTGAAGTCCCCCATTATCACTCTAAATATTTTTGCAACGTTCTGTAATTAGCCTGCAAATTTGCTCCTCTATCTCCTTCCTGCAATCTGGCAGTCTATAGTGTAGCCCAGCAGCATAATTGCTCCTCTATTGTTCCTTAATTCTGACCAAATGGACTCTGTCTTTGGTCCCTGAGATCTATTTACCATACAATTGCACAACTGTTTGCCAACCATGTAGTAATGTGAATAGTGTCACAACGTAACTTTGCAACACCCTATAATTTGCTTTCCAGATCAAATAAATTATCTGTCTCCTCCTTGGCAAATACTGAGGCAAAAAACCTACTTTCAGTGGCCCCACTCCATCCCTCATTTTTGTTTCCTCTTAATATAACTAAAAAACATTTTATAATTATCCTTTACTTCCCTTGCCATATTCAATTTCAAATTTCCGTTGCCGTTTTGATGCCCTTTTTACCTGATGTTTGCTACTGTTGACATTACTATAACATGTTATACAAAATAGTAATAATATACATAATAAGACAGAGGTAAGTGTAAGTATTAACTTGTAGTTAGTTTTAAAAAGAGACACTTTTCGGATCAGATTTACATTTCAGTGCGTATTTACACCACAGTCTGTGGCCAGCAGTTGTAGTTCTAGTTCTAGGCAGGTGGAAGCAGGTATACACACTGCCTAGTTGTATCAGGAAGGAGCCGTGTGCTGCCTGGATATGACTGTTATAAATGAGGAGCGGTGTGGCGCTGCCCTCTTTACATTGAAATTGAGGTTAAGTGGATTTACGTGTCAGGGCGCGGGCTGTCCCAACACATCATGTGCTGTCAAACTGAAACAGTGTGAGACTCCCCACCTCCTACCCGACTCGCTGCAGTCAGATTGGCCCCTGGCTCCAGATATTAGCACTGGTGTGAAGCAGAACTTGTGTCGCACTCAGGCTAAACTTGCAGTGTTAACACATCCGTAGAAATTTTGGGAGAGCCTGCTCGCAAAAAACGGCCGAACCAGTTCAAAACTCCACCATCCCCCACCATATCCCACCCTACCCCACCCTACCCCACCCCACCCCACCCTACCCCACCATCCCTCACCCTACCCCACCCTACCCCACCCTACCCCATCCCACACCACCCCCTCACCCCCTCACTCCCCCACCCTACCCCATCCCACACCACCCCCTCACTCCCCCACCCTACCCCATCCCACACCACCCCCTCACTCCCTCACCCTACCCCATCCCACACCACCCCCACACTCCCTCACCCTACCCCATCCCACACCACCCCCTCACCCCCTCACCCTACCCCATCCCACACCACCCCCTCACTCCCTCACCCTACCCCATCCCACACCACCCCCTCACCCCCTCACCCTACCCCATCCCACACCACCCCCTCACCCCCTCACCCTACCCCATCCCACAGCACCCCCTCACTCCCTCACCCTACCCCATCCCACACCACCCCCTCACCCCCTCACCCTACCCCATCCCATACCACCCCCTCACTCCCTCACCCTACCCCATCCCACACCACCCCCTCACTCCCCCACCCTACCCCATCCCACACCACCCCCTCACTCCCTCACCCTACCCCATCCCACACCACCCCCTTCACTCCCTCACACTACCCCATCCCACACCACCCCCTCACTCCCCCACCCTACCCCACCCCACACCACCCCCTCACTCCCTCACCCTACCCCATCCCACACCACCCCCTCACTCCCTCACCCTACCCCATCCCACACCACCCCCTCACTCCCTCACCCTACCCCATCCCACACCACCCCCTCACTCCCCCACCCTACCCCATCCCACACCACCCCCTCACTCCCTCACCCTACCCCATCCCACACCACCCCCTCATTCCCTCACCCTACCCCATCCCACACCACCCCCTCACCCCCTCACCCTACCCCATCCCACACCACCCCCTCACTCCCTCACCCTACCCCATCCCACACCACCCCCTCACTCCCTCACCCTACCCCATCCCACACCACCCCCTCACTCTCTCACCCTACCCCATCCCACACCACCCCCTCAGTCCCCCACCCTACCCCATCCCACACCACCCCCTCACTCCCCCACCCTACCCCACCCTACCCCACCCTACCCCACCCAACCCCACCCCACACCCTACCCCATCCCACACCACCCCCTCACCCTACCCCACCCTACCTCATCCCACACCACCCCCTCACCCTACCCCACCCTACCCCATCCCACACCACCCCCTCACCCTACCCCACCCTATCCCATCCCACATCACCCCCCTCACCCTACCCCACCCTACCTCACCCCACACCCTACCCCATCCCACACCACCCCCTCACCCTACCCCACCCTACCCCATCCCACACCACCCCCTCACCTTACCCCACCCTACCCCATCCCACACCACCCCCTCACCCTACCCCACCCTACCCCATCCCACACCACCCCCTCACCCTACCCCACCCTACCCCATCCCACATTACCCCCTCACCCTACCCCACCCTACCCCATCCCACACCACCCCCTCACTCCCCCACCCTACCCCATCCCACACCACCCCCTCACTCCCTCACCCTACCCCATCCCACACCACCCCACACCACCCCATCACTCCCTCACCCTACCCCATCCCACACCACCCCCTCACTCCCTCACCCTACCCCATCCCACACCACCCCCTCACTCCCTCACACTACCCCATCCCACACCACCCCCTCACTCCCCCACCCTACCCCACCCCACACCACCCCCTCACTCCCTCACCCTACCCCATCCCACACCACCCCCTCACTCCCTCACCCTACCCCATCCCACACCACCCCCTCACTCCCTCACCCTACCCCATCCCACACCACCCCCTCACTCCCTCACCCTACCCCATCCCACACCACCCCCTCACTCCCCCACCCTACCCCATCCCACACCACCCCCTCACTCCCTCACCCTACCCCATCCCACACCACCCCCTCACTCCCTCACCGTACCCCATCCCACACCACCCCCTCACCCCCTCACCCTACCCCATCCCACACCACCCCCTCACTCCCTCACCCTACCCCATCCCACACCACCCCCTCATTCCCTCACCCTACCCCATCCCACACCACCCCCTCACTCCCTCACCCTACCCCATCCCACACCACCCCCTCAGTCCCCCACCCTACCCCATCCCACACCACCCCCTCACTCCCCCACCCTACCCCACCCTACCCCACCCTACCCCACCCAACCCCACCCCACACCCTACCCCATCCCACACCACCCCCTCACCCTACCCCACCCTACCCCATCCCACACCACCCCCTCACCCTACCCCACCCTACCCCATCCCACACCACCCCCTCACCCTACCCCACCCTATCCCATCCCACATCACCCCCTCACCCTACCCCACCCTAACCCTTACCCTACCCCACCCTACCCCACCCTACCCCACCCCACACCCTACCCCATCCCACACCACCCCCTCACCCTACCCCACCCTACCCCATCCCACACCACCCCCTCACCTTACCCCACCCTACCCCATCCCACACCACCCCCTCACCCTACCCCACCCTACCCCATCCCACACCACCCCCTCACCCTACCCCACCCTACCCCATCCCACACCACCCCCTCACTCCCCCACCCTACCCCATCCCACACCACCCCCTCACTCCCTCACCCTACCCCATCCCACACCACCCCACACCACCCCCTCACTCCCTCACCCTACCCCATCCCACACCACCCCCTCACTCCCTCACCCTACCCCATCCCACACCACCCCCTCACTCCCTCACCCTACCCCATCCCACACCACCCCACACCACCCCCTCACTCCCTCACCCTACCCCATCCCACACCACCCCCTCACTCTCTCACCCTACCCCATCCCACACCACCCTACACCACCCCCTCACTCCCTCACCCTAACCCATCCCACACCACCCCCTCACTCCCTCACCATACCCCATCCCACACCACCCCCTCACTCCCTCACCCTACCCCACCCTACCCCATCCCACACCACCCCCTCACTCCCCCACCCTACCCCACCCTAGCCCATCCCACACCATCCCCTCACCCCCTCACCCTACCCCATCCCACACCACCCCCTCACTCCCTCACCCTACCCCATCCCACACCACCCCCTCACCCCCTCACCCTACCCCATCCCACACCACCCCCTCACTCCCCCACCCTACCCCATCCCACACCACCCCCTCACTCCCTCACCCTACCCCATCCCACACCACCCCCTCACCCTACCCCATCCCACACCACACCCTCACTCCCCCACCCTACCCCATCCCACACCACCCCCTCACTCCCCCACCCTACCCCATCCCACACCACCCCCTCACTCCCCCACCCTACCCCATCCCACACCACCCCCTCACTCCCCCACCCTACCCCATCCCACACCACCCCCTCACTCCCTCACCCTACCCCATCCCACACCACCCCCTCACTCCCCCACCCTACCCCATCCCACACCACCCCCTCACTCCCCCACCCTACCCCATCCCACACCACCCCCTCACTCCCTCACCCTATCCCATCCCACACCACCCCCTCACCCTACCCCATCCCACACCACCCCTTCACCCTACCCCATCCCACACCACCCCCTCACTCTACCCCATCCCACACCACCCCCTCACCCTACCCCATCCCACACCACACCCTCACCCTACCCCATCCCACACCACCCCCTCACTCCCCCACCCTACCCCATCCCACACCACCCCCTCACTCCCCCACCCTACCCCATCCCACACCACCCTCTCACTCCCTCACCCTACCCCATCCCACACCACCCCCTCACCCTACCCCAACCCACACCACCCCCTCACTCTACCCCATCCCACACCACCCCCTCACTCTACCCCATTCCACACCACCCCCTGACCCTACCCCATCCCACACCACCCCCTCACCCTACCCCATCCCACACCACCCCCTCACCCTACCCCATCCCACACCACCCCCTCACCCTACCCCATCCCACACCACCCCCTCACCCTACCCCATCCCACACCACCCCCTCACTCCCTCACCCTACCCCATCCCACACCACCCCCTCACCCCCTCACCCTACCCCATCCCACACCACCCCCTCACTCCCTCACCCTACCCCATCCCACACCACCCCCTCACTCCCCCACCCTACCCCATCCCACACCACCCCCTCACTCCCTCACCCTACCCCATCCCACACCACCCCCTCACTCCCTCACCCTACCCCATCCCACACCACCCCCTCACCCCCTCACCCTACCCCATCCCACACCACCCCCTCACTCCCTCACCCTACCCCATCCCACACCACCCCCTCACTCCCTCACCCTACCCCATCCCACACAACCCCCTCACTCCCTCACCCTACCCCATCCCACACCACCCCCTCACTCCCTCACCCTACCCCATCATACACCACCCCCTCACTCCCTCACCCTACCCCATCCCACACCACCCCCTCACTCCCCCACCCTACCCCATCCCACACCACCCCCTCACTCCTTCACCCTACCCCATCCCACACCACCCCCTCACTCCCTCACCCTACCCCATCCCACACCACCCCTCACTCCCCCACCCTACCCCATCCCACACCACCCCCTCACTCCCTCACCCTACCCCATCCCACACCACCCCCTCACTCCCTCACCCCACCCCATCCCACACCACCCCCTCACTCCCTCACCCCACCCCATCCCACACCACCCCCTCACTCCCTCACCCTACCCCATCCCACACCACCCCCTCACCCCCTCACACTACCCCATCCCACACCTCCCCCTCACTCCCTCACCCTACCCCATCCCACACCACCCCCTCACCCCCTCACCCTACCCCATCCCACACCACCCCCTCACTCCCTCACCCTACCCCATCCCACACCACCCCCCACTCCCTCACCCTACCCCATCCCACACCACCCCCTCACTCCCTCACCCTACCCCATCCCACACCACCCCCTCTCTCCCTCACCCTACCCCATCCCACACCACCTCCTCACTCCTTCACCCTACCCCATCCCACACCACCCCCTCACTCCCTCACCCCACCCCACCCCCTCACCCCACCCCACCCCACCTCTTCTCCCTACCCCATCCCACCCCCTCACCCCACCCCACTCCACCCCACACCACCTCTTCACCCCACCTCACCCCACCCCCTCACCCCATCCCACCTCACCCCACCCCACACCCTCACCCCACCTCACCCCAACCTACTCCCTCACCCCACCTCACCCCTTCACCCACCCCACACCCTCACCCCACCTCACCCCAACCTACTCCCTCACCCCACCTCACCCCTTCACCCACCCCACCCCTTCACCCCACCTCACCCCCTCACCCCACACCCTCACCCCACCTCACCCCCTCACCCCACCTCACCCCCTCACCCCACCCCCTCACCCCACCTCACCCCCTCACCCCACCCCCTCACCCCACCTCACCCCCTCACCCCACCCCCTCACCCCACCTCACCCCCTCACCCCACACCCTCACCCCACCCCAGCCCATCCTATCCCCTCACCCCACCCCCTCACCTCACCTCACCCCACCTCACCCCCTCACCCCACACCCCCACCCCACCTCACCCCCTCACCCCACACCCTCATCCCACCCCACACCCTCACCCCACCCCAGCCCATCCTATCCCCTCACCCCACCCCACCCCCTCACCTCACCCCACCCCATCCCTTCACCCACCCCTTCCCTTCACCCCACCTCACCCCATACCCTCACCCCACCCCACCCCACCCCACACCCTCACCCCACCTCACTCCCTCACCCCATACCCTCACCCCACCCCAACCCACACCCTCACCCCACCCCAGCCCATCCTATCCCCTCACCCCACCCCACACCCTCACCCCACCTCACCCCCTCACCCTAACCTACTCCCTCACCCCACCCCACCCCACCTCACCCCCTCACCCCACCCCACACCCTCACCCCACCCCTTCACCCACCCCACGCCCTCATCCCACCCCACCCCTTCACCCACCCCTTCCCTTCACCCCACCCCACACCCTCACCCCACCCCTTCACCCACCCCACACCCTCATCCCACCCCACCCCTTCACCCCACCCCACCCCCTCACCTCACCCCAACCTACCCCATCCCCTCACCCTTACTGATTGATCACATCAACTATTAAGTGAAATGAGCTTTTACCCATCTCTCAACAACTCTCAGCGATGGGTAGATTTTCCTTTTTTAATTAAACGTCTTCTGAAGTTGAAGGGGCAGAAATTCCTCTCCTGCTCTCGCCACCCTCCAATTCCCCACTCAATCAGTCTAATGCAGGGATAATGACAGGACGGGGAGCGCCGAAGGGGAATTTCTGCCCCAAAGAACTTTTTTGTCCCATTGTCTCTTTATAATCCCATTGTCTTGAATTCTTAAATTGCAATTGTTTGATTGCACGCATTGTCATACACCGTGCACAGTGTACGGTAGGTGTGGTACAGTGTGACAGTGAGTGAGCCTTACGACTGATCCTGGAGACTGTTTCTGTGTACTTTTCCTTACTGTCCTTCTTCATATTAATGAGTGGATTTATGTGTAGATGGGCTGCGGTTAGGGAGAAGCTCGCAAGCTTGTCCATGTTTGAATCCACAGGGATGACAAGAGGAAGTACGTTGGGTCTGGTTTGATCTGTATGGTGGGGGATTTGTCCACCAATTCTTAGTAAAAAATGCTTTGCAATAGGATTACATTTCTTTAGTGGATAGAAATCGCTCTTGGTGTTTGATTTCTATGCTTCAGTCTTTGGCCTTGATATTTAATTGGCACAAGCCTTTTATTGTGTCATACTCTTGTATTATTTTACAATGAGTTTGGCAATCTGAGTTGAGATTGAGAACTCACTAAAGTGTGGAAAATGGAGCCTTCCTTCAAAGTGGCCTGGAATAACTCCCCATTGATTTCTACTCCCCCTATATGGGAAGCATGAACTCTCCATTTGGAATCTCATTCAAATGATCTGTTGGGAAAAAGATTGCAGTGTTAAATAAGTCTATTTATTATCTGTAGTAAACAGTGAGTTGATTTTAGATGGTGGAGGGAGAACAGGACACCCTGGCCCTGGTTAGATGGTGATAGAATCCATTCAGCTATCAACACAGACTGAACTGGTACCATGACAATGCTGGCAGTCCAGACATGATGCAGTGTGTCACTGTAATTCATCGATTATTTATTTCCATTACTATAGACAGTATAAAGCTGGTGTAACACAGAATAATAGGATGCAGGTTTGGGGTTGTGAACCCCACATGCTGAATCTTTCATCTCAGTCATGGGGACAGGGTGAAGACAAAGAGAGACCCTTAGAGGAAGGGAGGGGGAGAAATAGCTCGCACATGGCCTCAGTAAATAATTTGAGTTTGATTCAGCTTGGTCTGCTATTCAACATCTCCTTGTAATCTGCTCAAGGGCACCAACCTTTGAGTAGATTGCCTGCCTGTTCTTTACCACAATTCTTTTTGGTCAGCTGTGTGTCTGACATGGGTTCAAGCCACCATCATACTTAAGAATCTCCACTCTAAACTACTAAGAAATTGACGTAGGTAGTTTCCGTTTGCTTCATTCTGTGTTCTCTTTCTCTGTCTCTCTCTCTCAATCTCCTTACCAAACAAAAGCCAAAGCTTAGGGATCCTCCTATCCGCACTCCCCCCACTCCTGCATCGACACTGCGGTTTACCAACACAGAGCTCTGGCAAGTTCTTGCGGCTTATCCAACTAGGACCCCCGTACCTGACTTGCCAGGTGGCCTGGAGCTAAAAGGGAGGAAAATCCATCCCCCAGAAATAGGTCTCCCCCCTGCACATTCCATTAATGAGCCACGCTGGCTGGGCACAAGAACAGGAGTAGGCCATTCAGCCCCTCGAGCCTGCTTCGCCATTCAATTAGATCATGGTTGATCCATACCTCAACTCCATTTACCTGCCTTAATTTCATAGAGTCAGTTATCAACAGCACCCTGCAGACCTGCCTCTCTCAAATGATGGTCTATCAAGGCTGTCACAAAGGATCAACTCAATTCCAATCTCCCATTACCATCTTCGTTACCTTCAAGCCAACTCAACCCTAAAGACATTCTGCTTACCATCCCCCGGCTCCCCCCCACCCATTCCTTTCAAAGTCTATGCCGCAAGAATCTCGTGGGCCAGACATAAAATTAAAAATAGGGGAAGAATTCTGTAATGTTATCTATAAAGTGTAGAGAAAGACATCCTTAACAAGATTAGGTTTTAAAACATGCTTTGCATTCGCAAATGACTAATGTAGAACATGAAGCATTGATTCAGGTACTGTAATACTAGCTTCATGAATAAACTATCCAAGTGCTGAGACAGGTGGCATCTGTGTTCATTTTAGAAATTTCTGATTGTGCCATTTGAGAGGAGTGCTCTGTGATGCTTAAAAATCAAGGTGACCATGAGTGAGTTCAGAATTTGTACTCAGGTGAGCCCAGTTAAGATCATCAGTATTATTCCAGCCACTTTCAAAATTCTGATTGTAAAACATGGTGTATGAATCGCACTTATCTGTATAGATAAAAAAGAAAAAACACTAGGCTCAGAATCTGGACTAAAAATTCAGAAAACTATAGAAATACACAGTAGTTCTGTCAACAACTGTAAAGACAAAAATAACCAAATCCTGACGAGGTCCATTGAAGGCCCTCCACCTGACTCACTTGTCTACATACTGACAGTCATTGCACGTCAAAAGTAATCCATTGGTCGTGAGGCACTTTGGCACATGCTGAGGACGTGATAAGTTGCATCTAAATGCAAGTATCTTTCCTGTTGTCTTCCTATTCACATTTCAGTTGCTGACGGACTCGCTGTGTATTTCCACCATTTTATGCTTTTATTTCACACTTTCAGGTGGTGGTTTCTGTCTTATATAAATGGAGGTGAAATTACTTGTTCAATGGGGCAACTTACTCGGGTTTTTACTGAAATAAAATGGTAGAATAGGAAAGCCGTGTCCAATCGTGCTAAGTGGGATAGATTCAGAACAGATCCAGCAGCTCAAAACTGGGCATCCATGAGGCGCTGTGGGCCATCAGCAGCAGCAGCAGAATTGTATTCCACCACAATCTGTAACCTCATGGCCCGGCATATCCCTCACTTTACCATTACCAGCAAGCCAGGGGACCAAACCTGGTTCAATAAGGAGTGTAGAAGAGCATGCCAGGAGCAGCACCAGGCGTATCTAAAAATGAGATGCCAACCTGGGGAAGCTGCAACACAGGACTACATGCATGCTAAAAAGCGGAAGCAGCATGCTATAGACAGGGCTAAGCAATCCCACAATCAACGGATCAGATCAAAGCTCTGCAGTCCTGCCACATCCAGTCATGAATGGTGGTGGACCATTAAACAACTAACGGGAGGGGGAGGCACCATGAATATCCCCATCCTCAATGATGGTGGAGCCCAGCACATGAGTGCAAAAGACAAGGCTGAAGCATTTGCAACCATCTTCATACAGAAGTGCCGTGTGGATGATCCATGTCGGCCTACTCCTGAGGTCCCCACCATCACAGAAGCCAGTCTTCAGCCAATTTGATTCACTCCACGTGATATCAAGAAACGGCTGAGCGCACTGGATACACCAAAGGCTATGGGCCCTGACAACATCCTGGCTGTCGTACTGAAGACTTGTGCTCCAGAACTAGCCAAGCTATTCCAGTACAGCTACAACACTGGCATCTATCCGACAATGTGGAAAACTGCCCAAGTGATGGAAGGTGTCATCGACAGTGCTATCAAGTGGCACTTACTCACCAATAACCTGCTCACTGATGCCCAGTTTGGGTTCCGCCAGGACCACTCGGCTCCAGACCTCATTACAGCCTTAGTCCAAACATGGACAAAGGAGCTGAATTCCAGAGGTGAGGTGAGAGTGACTGCCCTAGACATCAAGGCAGCATTTGACCGAGTGTGGCATCAAGGAGCCCTAGTAAAACTGAAGTCAATGGAAATTGGGGGGATAACTCTCCACTGGCTGGAGTCATACCTAGCACAAAGGAAGATGGTTGTGGTGGTTGGAGGTCAAACATCACAGCCCCAGGACATGGCTGGAGGAGTTCCTCAGGGAAGTGTCCTGGGCCCAACCATCTTCAGCTGCTTCATCAATGACCTTCCCTCCAACATAAGGTTAGAAATGGGGATGTTCGCTGATGACTGCACAGTGTTCAGTGTCATTCGCAACTCCTCAGATAATAAAGCAGTCCATGCCCACATGCAACAAGAACTGGACGATATTCACGCTTGAGCTGATAAGTGGCAGGTAACATTCGCGTCACACAAGTGCCAGGCAATGGCTATCTCCAACAAGCGAGAGTCTAACCACCACCCTTTGACATTGAATGGAATTACCATCGCCGAATCCCCCACCATCAACATCCTGGGGGGTCACCATTGACCAGAAACTTAACTGGACCAGCCACATAAATACTATGGTAACAAGATAGATTATGAAAGTAAATTAGCAAAAAATATAAAAACAGATAGTAAAAGTTTTTATAGTTATATAAAAAGAAAAAGGGTGGCTAAAGTAAATGTTGGTCCCTTAGAGGATGAGACCGGGAAACTAATGGTGGGAAATATGGAGATGGCAAATACACTGAATGGATATTTTGTATCAGTCTTTACAGTAGAGGACACTAAGAATATCCCAACACTGGACAAACAGGGGGCTATAGGGGGGGAGGAGCTAAACACGATCAAAATCACTAAGGAAGTGGTACTCGGTAAAATAATGGGACTCAAGGCGGATAAATCACCTGGACCTGATGGCTTACATCCTAGGGTCTTGAGGGAAGTGGCGGTAGGGATTGTGGATGCATTGGTAATAATTTTCCAAAACTCCCTGGACTCAGCAAAGATCCCAGCAGATTGGAAAACTGCTAATGTAACACCCTTATTTAAAAAGGGCAGTAGACTGAAGGCTGGAAACTATAGACCGGTTAGCCTAACATCTGTGGTAGGTAAAATTTTGGAGTCCATTATTAAGGAGACAGTAACGGGACATTTGGATAATCATAATTTAATAGGACAAAGTCAGCATGGTTTTATGAAGGGGAAGTCATGTTTGACAAATTTGCTGGAGTTCTTTGAGGAGGTACCATACAGGATGGATAAAGGGGAACCAGTGGATGTGGTGTATTTAGATTTCCAAAAGGCATTTGACAAGGTGCCACGCAAAAGATTATTGCTTAAGATAAAAAATCACGGGATTGGGGGTAATATTCTGGCATGGATAGAGGATTGGCTATCTAACAGAAGGCAGAGAGTTGGGATAAATGGTTCATTCTCAGACTGGCAATCAGTAACTAGTGGTGTTCCGCAGGGGTCAGTGCTGGGTCCCCAACTCTTTACAATCTATATTAATGATTTGGAGGAGGGGACCGAGTGTAACATATCAAAGTTTGCAGATGATACTAAGATGGGAGGGAAAGTAGTGAGTAAGGAGGACATAAAAAATCTGCAAGGGGACATAGACAGGCTAAGTAAGTGGGCAGAGATTTGGCAGATGGAATACAATACTGGAAAGTGTGAAGTTGTGCACTTTGGCAGGAAAAATAGTAGAGCAAGTTATTATCTTAATGGCAAGAAATTGGAAAGTACTGAAGTACAAAGGGATCTGGGGGTCCTGGTGCACGAAACTCAAAAGGTTAGTATGCAGGTGCAGCAAGTGATTAAGAAGGCCAATGGAATGTTGGCTTTCATTGCTAGGGGGATAGAATATAAAAATAGGGAGGTATTGCTTCAGTTGTACAGGGTATTGGTGAGACCGCACCTGGAATACTGCATACAGTTTTGGTGTCCATACTTAAGAAAAGACATACTTGCTCTCGAGTCAGTACAAAGGAGGTTTACTCGGTTAATCCCGGGGATGAGGGGATGGACATATGAGGAGAGGTTGGGTAGATTGGGACTATACTCATTGGAGTTCAGAAGAATGAGAGGCGATCTTATTGAAACATATAAGATTGTGAAGGGGTTGGATCGGGTGGATGTGGGGAGGATGTTCCCGATGATGGGTGAAACTAGAACTAGGGGGCATAGTCTTAGAATAAGGGGCTGCTCTTTCAAAACTGAGATGAGAAGGAACTACTTCACTCAGAGGGTGGTAGGTCCATGGAATATGCTGCCCCAAAAAGCTGTAGAAGCTACATCATTACATAAATTTAAAACAGAAATAGACAGTTTCCTAGAAGTAAAGGGAATTAAGGGTTACGGGGAGCGGGCAGGAATTTGGACATGAGTCTAGGTTCGGATCGGTCATGGCCCTGTGGGTAGCGTAGCGGGCCCAGGGGCCGTGTAGCCTGATCCTGCTCCTATTTTGTGTGTCCAATTCTGTTAGGTTCAGGAGATGGTTCTGTGATAGTAGTTTGGCGGTTAGGATCAGATCAGCCATGATCTTATTGAATGGCGGAGCAGGCTCGAGGGGCCAATTGGCCTACTCCTGCTCCTATTTCTTATGTTCTTATGTTCTTATTAAGAGCAGGTCAGAGGCTAGGTATTCTGTGGCGAGTGTCTCACCTCCTGACTCCCCAAAGCCTTTCCACCATCTACAAGGCACAAGTCAGGAGTGTGATGGAATACTCTCCACTTGCCTGGATGAGTGCAGCTCCAACAACACTCAAGAAGCTCGACACCATCCAGGACAAAGCAGCCTGCTTGATTGGCACCCCAGCTACCACCTTAAACATTCACTCCCTCCACCACCGGCGTACCATGGCTGCAGTGTGTACCATCTACAAGATGCACTGCAGCAACTTGCCAAGGCTTCTTCAACAGCACCTCCCAAACCCACGACCTCTTCCACCTAGAAGGACAAGGGCAGCAGGCGCATGGGAACACCACCACCTCCAAGTTCCCCTCCAAGTCCCACACCATCCAGACTTCGAAATATATCGCCGTTCCTTCATCGTCGCTGGGTCAAAATCCTTGTACTCCCTCCCTAACAGCACTGTGGGAGTACCTTCACCACACGGACTGCAGCGGTTCAAGAAGGCGGCTCACCACCACCTTCTCAAGGGCAATTAGAGATGGGCAATAAATGCTGGCCTTGCCAGCGACGCCCAGATCCCATGAACTAATAAAAAAAAATAATTTGTAAACATTTCTAGGAAAGAGTGGCAGGTGGTGACTGTGTCGGTGAAACATGGCGGATTGGACTCACACTAAACGACACGATGGCATAGTGGTTAGCACTGGTGCCTCACAGCGCCAGGGACCCGGGTTCGAATCTGATCTCGGGTGACTGTCTGTGTGGAGTTTGCACATTCTCCCCGTGTCTGCGTGGGTTTCCTCTGGGTGCTCCGGTTTCCTCCCACAGTCCAAAAATGTGCGGGTTAGGTTGATTTGGCTATGATAAATTGACCCTTAGTGTTAGGGGGGGATTAAATATGTGGGGTTATGGGGATAGGATGGGATATGTTAGGGGGAATTAAATATGTGGGGTTACGGGGGTAGGGTGGGATATGTGTACTGTGGGGATTAAAGCAGGGACAGGGTACTGGATTTGGATGATCAGCCATGATCGTATTGAATGGTGGAGCAGGCTCGACGGGCCAAATGGCCTACTCCTGCTCCTAGATTCTATGTTTCTATGTAAACAACTAACAGTAGCAATGAGCAATGTGTACTAAGTGACAACACAATACACAAATAATGCTGATTAATGAATATTTATTCATATAAACAGTAGAAGATTATATTAATATGAAGATTTAGCTATGCCATATATATGAAAGGCATTGAAGGCTTGTATTGGTTAAGGTACAATGTAAAAGTAATTCCATATCTAAAAATAAATATATATTTCTGGTCATTTGATGGCAAGGCACTAATGGATACAGTTGATTAAAGCTGAAGCAGTATTCTCTAGAAGCTAAATATACCTTCTGCTGCATTAACTGTTTTGTATTTTGCTGTAGCCATTATTCATATTGGAAGTAAATTTAAAACCCCTCAAACACCTTTTGAAGTGTACCGCATTCTTTATTAGAAGGCAACTCAGGTGAAACTGAAATTGAAAAGTTCCTTCATTTAGTTCTGTCAAGTATGAGCCTGCCTGATGCTCCTGGTGCTGGAAACTACAAAATTCAGTTAACTCATAACTCAGTTAAACCAGATAACTCAGTTTATCCTCCAGTTCTCATATTCTTCCTTGATTTCTCACCAGGGGTGCCCCCTGTCCGTATTAGCTTCCTCACCTGGCTACGGGGGACATTATAATTTGTGGACCCGCCCAAATCCAGTGTCCATAGTGTTCTGTGATCCACCGACAAGAGGCACAGTCAAAGGAGAATGAATTGAAACGTCCAGTTTTCACTTCCCCAAGATGGGATGCTTCGCTGTTGTCTGACACTTGGTTGATGAGCAATCAAACTCGCCCAACTGAGGAGAGTGAGCAGCAGTGACCAGTACCTCTGGGACCTGAACTGTAGGAAACTTTTTAGCTCGGCCTCACAGACGGAACTTCACAGCTGGTGCTCATGAAAATTAAAGTATGGATGCTCTGACGTTCTGATGGGTGGATGGTTTGATTTGGATTTAGTCCGATACTATCCCCAGTGTGAACACAATGTAATGCTTTGAGGCTACCCTGGGGAGCAAAAACAACATCCCTTCCTCCCCCATGACAGACATGATTTTAAATGTTACTTTAATTACAAGGCAGTGTGGCAGCCTTTATAAGATAGCACCGACATGAAGATTTAGATGGAGACACTGCTGTGAAGTAAGTGCATCAGCTTCCTGTTAAGAATTAAAATCAAAATTGTTTGGGGGCACAAATTATGTGTTGACTGGAACAATTATCATTAAAAGGCACGTTCTTCCTAGTGTCTGTGACTTGTCTGAGTTGCTTTTCTCTCTGTTTCTTCACCTACTCACTAAGTTACAAGGTCAACGTTTAACAAGTGGAGTATGGGACAGGGGTTGTTACAAGTAAGACAATTATTTACAATTGTATAGAGAGCAGATCATGAGCACAATTATCAAAAACAATGGCCAGAACAAGTATTCTTTCATCATATCCAGAATCCTAATGTGTAAATTAGCAGCTCATTAAATCCTGAGCTGCTGATAAAAGACATAAATGTAAAAGGACTTCAAAGCATCTCAGTGCCTAACTGTAATACAGACAGCAAAGGTAAAATTCGACTAAACACGTGTGGTGTTTTGTAAAGAATGTCAGGGAAAAACATGACTTGTACTTGCTACAAATGTTACTATTCACATTCTATACAAGCTTACAAGGCACCCGGCAACAATCTGACCCTTTAAAACTAGATTGCACTCAACATGTCCCGTCACACAGCAGTTTGTCAACATTTGAGGTAATTCATTTTAGTGCAAACCACCAGCAGGAAACACTTAAAACAGTGTTGCACTCAGCACCTTTGAGAAGAAACTCCGTATAATGTTAAATCATCTCAAATTGTTCCCATTAATGCTTGATTGTTACTTTATATATATATAAATATGAAGTTAATGGCTACAGCAAGGGACTGAAAAATCTTTACATTTATTTAAACACACTAAGGAAAGAATAAATAGGCATTTTAGAAATCAGAATGAACAATAACCTATTTTTCCAGCTAGGTCTTTGTTCTGTCATTTGGAAACCAATCGTTACTAAGTGTAAATCAAATCGAACTGAGATTTAATAATTGCATGAATTAAGAGAATATAAAGAAGAACAATTGCAAGTAAGGAAACAACTATCTTCATATTCCACAAACTGCCCTTCGTATTGTGAAGAGTAAAACTTTAATTGTTCTTTTCCAGCGAGGAATAGTAGTCGGTCAGCACCCTCCAAGCCTTGGGAGCCATGAAGCCGTCAGGTGGATTTTTATTTTCACGAGCAAGCTGTCTCATACGAGTGCCAGAGATGAAATCAAAACTTTCACGTCTAAAAGAAATAGCCATGAGATATATCAGCAAACTTAGCATTTAAAATTCTCATCAGATATTAATGGAAAAAATATGACAATCATGTTGGTCATGACAATCAGGGGTCACCGTTTAAAAATAAAGGGTCGCCCATTTAAGACTGAGATGAGGAGAATTTATTTTACTCACAGAGGGTCGTGAGTCTTTGGAACTCTCTTCCTCAGAGGGCAGTGGAAGCAGAGTCTTTGAATATTTTTAAGGCAGAGGTCGATAGATTCTTGGTAAGCAAGGGGGTGAAAGGTTATCGGGGGTAGGCGGGATTGTGGAGTAATCAGATCAGCCATGATCTTATTGAATGGCGGAGCAGGCTCGAGGGGCCGAGTGGCCTACTCCTGCTCCTAATTTGTGTGTTCGTATGAAGTGATAGGGTGAAATTCAGCTCGGGTGGTAAGGCAAGACTGCCGATCGGGAACCGGCAGCCCGTTTTACACTCGGCCTGATTTTCTCTTTCCATTGTGGAAAACGGGCTGCCAGTTCGCTATCGCCTGTTTTTGCGCAAGGTGAATTTCACCCCAATAGATTCCATCCACCTTTCAACTGAACTGTCAGCAAAGTGTGCAGTTAACCATTTAATGCAGGACTTTTCAATGTTCACAGAATGAAATGACTCGGGTTTTTAATAATAATTTGGATCCTGGGTGATGGAGTAGCTCATTGCTTTGATACAACAAAGTGCAGTGACAGGAGTGGGACGAGATGGGAGGAAGATGTTAGGTGCAAATGTCAGTCTTAGATCAGCGCTAGCACTCTCGCCTCTGAGTCAGACGTTTGTGGGTTCAAGCCCCAGTTCAGAGACTTGAGCACATAATCTAGGCTGACACTTGAGTGCTACACTGTCTGAGGTGCCATCATTCAGATGTGACGTTGAACGGAGGGAGGCCCTACCCGCTTGGGTGGTGGATATGAAACGGTCCCATGATACTATTCAAAGAAGAGCTGGGAAGTTGTCCTGGTCAACATTTATCCCTCAACCAACACCACTAAAACAGATTATGTATTGGTGGAATCTTGCTGTGCCTACATTATGACAGCGAGTGCACTTAGGCTGTGATGTGCTTTGGGACGTCCTGAGGCTGTGAAAGGTGTTGTATGAATGCTTCTTCCTTTAACCTTGGTCATGCCAATAGAAGCACTGCAGAGAAATTAAGTGTTTTCCCCAGGGGGTCAGAGGGAGGTAACTCACCCTGAGCAATTTTTATGTACCTCCTAATGTATATACTGAGTGATATTGGCAGCGTGATTTAGGTTTCCGCCGTGGCTCAGTTGGTAGCACTCTGAGTCTGAAGGTTGTGGGTTCAAGACCCACTCCAGAGACTTGAGCACATAATCTAGGTGCAGTGCAGCGATGAGGGAGTGCTGCACTGTCGGAGGTGCCGTCTTTCAGATGAGATGTTGAACCGAGGCCCTGTTTGCCCTCTCAGGTGGACGTAAAAGATCCCATGGCACTATTTTGAAGATCAGGGGAGTTCTCTCTGGTGTCTTGGCCAATATTTATCCCTCAACCAACATCATTGAAACAGATTATCTGGTCATTATCACATTGCTGTTTGTGGGAGCTTGCTGTACGTAAATTGGCTGCCGCGTTTCCTACATTACAACAGTGACTACACTTCATAAGTATTTCATTGGCTGTAAAGCACTTTGGGACATCCTGAGGTCATGAAAGGTGCTATAGAAATGCAAGTTCTTCCTTTCTAGAGGCCAGAAATTATGCCGCCTGCTTTTTTGTGCAGGAGGATCTAAAGAGTGGTTGCTTTTCATATACAAAATTGCAGGTTTTTATCAGCACCAAAACAGTACAGGTGTCCAGAGTTATCGCAAAATGGGGAAATAATGTGTAATTTGAAGCTTCCAGGTCAGGACTGCTGTAACGTTAGAGTCTTGTGTCTGTTACTCACACAATGTTGTGGCAAGTTCAGCACTAAATTATCTGTGCTCGGCCGTCTGTAGAACTGATAACTGGAGCGGAGGAGGGGGAAATTGTCAAGTTCCAGGAAATGTTTTACTGAATGACCTTGTGAAGGTGTACCTAACAATCCCACAGGCTGAATGTGTTGTGTGGTTCCTGAAAACATGAGTTGAATCATTGACCTTATATCACCACTTCAAAGTTGCCAATTCTATTATATCATGACTGGGAGGAACACACCTTCGTAAAGGTTCATTTTCACAATTAAGAGTTTTGTGGGAGAGTCATGCTCCCTTCTGACATGATCAGTTACAAAACCAAATTCCGCAATTGTCACACTTGGAGCACACGTGTTATAATGGCTGGGATTTGTGAATTCCTCTTTCTCTGCGCCTACTTATTTGGACGACACAAAGCACTATACATCCAGAAGAGCAAGACATTCTAGGTTGTCAGCTGCTCTATTATTGCTGCTTTATCATTGGCTGGCAAATGGCGTGTTTGTGAATGCTTTATCTTTCGGGGCACCCATTTAGTGGGCCAGCTGAGCACTGGCAAAACTGTCTCCAAGCAGTGACTGGGGACTCTTGAGAAACAGGCTGGCCATGACTGGTTGGAAAGCCAGGGGTTCAGCTACAGTGCATGGTACTAAAGGCTGAAATGTCACAGTTCCTTAGATTTGATTCATAAATCAGAATTGTTCTTGTAATTTCTCACCTTTCTGGGTCGAAGAAGTCCATGCACTTCTTATCCTTGTTGTATGCAGCAACTCTGAAGGGTATGATCTCCACAGAAGTTAGACCTGGTGCCATGCCCAGAATCTTGGCTCCGTGTGTTGGCTCGTACAGATCTTTCTTGGTCACTGGATGAGGCATGCCAGCAGGATCACGGCCAACAATGTAGAAATTGGCTCCGGCCATCATTCGGGACCTGCAGTGCCACTGAACCTGCAAACAAACAGCATTGTTAACAAATAAATGAACTACAAGCTGCTGGTGGGCAGCAGTTCTCAATAGATTCCAGTGGCACAAACACAAAAGCAAAATACTGCGGATGCTGGAAATCTGAAATAAAAACAGAAAATGCTGGAAATACTCAGCAGGTCAGGCAGCATCTGTGGAGAGAGAAACAGAGTTAACGTTTCAGCTCGGTGACCTTTTGTCAGAACAGTGTTGGCTCGTACAAGTCTTTGTTGGTCACAGGATGAGGTATGCCAGCAGGATCACGGCCTACAATGTAGAAATTGGCTCCAGCAATCACTCGGGACCTGCAGTGTCACTGAACCTGCAAACAAACAGATTCCAGTGGCAATTGGCCAACCAAACAAATGACCAGCCATGAACTCCGTCTGTTCAAAGCACAGACCAAGGGCCTGAATTTCCAGGGGTCCTGCTCTGCCACCACCAATCTGCTGTGCCCCTCACCCCGTTGTAAACCCCAGGGTCAGAGCCATTTACATCGGGGAAGGGACGGGCACCTGTGTCATTGGGGCTGAAACAATTTAAAATTGCCACTTTCCCAATGGACCATTGGGTCTTCTGGGAAAGCAACACTTGTGGGCCCCACTTCCACGAGGATCTGGTCCTGGCACGCAGTACGCAGTATGCATGGGGAAAACTGGGTGTTGGCAACAACAGAGGCAGAACCGACACCATCCTGCTCATTCTGCCTCTTCCCGTGGCCTTTCTTTATGCGTGGGTCCAGACGGTGAGCGCCGACAGACTGTGCAAAGCATCAGCGCTAAACCTGGTCCTACTCTCACCTCGGCCGGGAACTTCCTTAGGGCTTCACCCGCTCCGTGCTGTACCTTCGCCGGAAGTGCATCGGAAAACCAGTTTATCAGTGTAAATTAGGGAGGTGAAGTGGGACAATCCCGGAGGAAAACACACGGGGGGTAAAATTTAAACTTGGAGTTGCCGTAAAACGGGTAGCAGCAGAATGGCCGCCTAATATACACCCTGCCCGAAGTCAATGGAAAGGAAAATCAGGCGGGCTGTACGATGGGAAGCCGATCTGTTGCCGCCCGTTTTGTACACCCGCTGATTTTGCCCCCACACTTTTCAGCACAGATCACCGGACATGATCGGGAGCAGGGACACTGATTGTTTTTCCTTTCACATCAGCCCACGGACACTGAGGCACACTGTTAGTGCTCCATCCCTCCCCCTTCCCCCACCATGGTTGACAGCAGCTAACGCAGGGCAGAACTGCGAACTGTAGAAAACCACGCAGTGCCCAGTAAATCAATTATAAAAGATGCTGTACAAGTAATCCACTGTTCATATAGGACAGTGGGGCACTGGAGTTGTAGTAGATGTGAGATAAATGCGTCAATTTTATCTATCATGTATCATGGTATTGGCTTTCTTTCCGTTAGAGTACTCATGGGGCTAAGGAACAGGTTCACACAGAAAGTGGCCCAGCTTGTTTTGACACATCATAGCTCCAGAATTTGGACTTATGGGGTAATTTTATGAGTCCGCTCCACCAGTAGAGGGCCTCACCCTCTCATGGTGCAAATTTGTGAGGCCACCCATCAGTAGTGTTAACTCATCTTTTATGTCTGTGTTAGGGAGGGGTCAAGCGATTCAATTCAAATACAAGCCTCTCGTGGGTTTTATTTGTAGATACCTTTGATTGGCAGTTCTTTTGTTAGTTTAAGAGACACGGGGACCAATTTTAATAGTAACCACTTGGTGTACACACAGAGCGGTAGCGGCTTGAAAATGGCATCAGGCCATTTACCGCCCTGTTTACGCTGGCACTCGGGCTGCCGTCATCTTGGTGGCCCTTTAAATGGGCAGCCAGAGCGTCCACCTGTTTTAGGCAGGAGGCCACTTTTAATATGCAAATTGGGGTCCTACAATGTACATAGGACACGAGAAAGCTGTGAAGCAGATTTTGGTTCGTAGCAAAACCGTTTTGTGATATTTTGCCAACTATCGAAAAGATATCTCGAAGTTGTTATGATCTGAAAGGTGTGGTGGTGGGAGCGGATTCAATAGCAACTTTCAAAAGGGAATTGGATAAATACTTGAAGAGGGAAAAATTTGCAGGGCTGTGGGCAAAGAGCAGGGGAGTGGGACTAATAGGATAGCTCTTTCAAAGAGCCAGCACAGGCACGATGGGCCGAATGGCCTCCTTCTGTGTTGTATCATTCTATGATAGAAACATAGAAAAATAGGCAGCAGGAGTAGGCCATTCGGCCCTTTGAGTCTGCTCCGCCATTCAATATGATCATGGCTGATCCTCTATCTCAATACCATATTCCTGCTCTCTCCCCATACCCCTTGATGCCTTTTGTGTCTCTATGATTCATTCTATGATTGCAATTTTAAAGTACAATTGATGGAACGTGTGCTGTACATGTTCCGCCCATTTGTACCGATGTTGAACGGTCTTAAAGGGACCACTGGAGGCTGCGCAAGTGGCCCAAAACCTTTTTCATCTTTTAGTTTAATGGGGCCAAGAGCAGCAGAAGGCTCCTCCTTGCCCCACAAAAATACTCCGGCTCGTTGTCAGCCCGTGTGCGACCCTCCCCCGCCCACTGATCACACAGGAGCCAGCTAATTTCCTGCCATCCCGAGCTCCATCGGATCACTGGTGTGGCGCGTGCGGCTCACTGGATCAGCGGATATGTGACCCGGGCCTCAAAATGGCTGGTGCTTTACGGCAGCAACAACGGGCGGGCAGTGGGCGCGTTCCTCACTCCAACCACCAGCTTCGCACCAAATGTTAAAATTGGCCCCACATCTTTTACATTTTCGCTGTTCCAGTCATTATTTTTCTGGAAGACATTTCTCAGCCTGTCTTGTTTAAATTGAGCCGTATTCATCTGAAGCTATGAGAAAGAGATAAATAGGCCAGCAAGACAAATGACCATATTACAGTTAACATTCAGTGACCTTGAGCACGGTCCAGTTCACACTGAAGTTTAGTGCAACGGGATCAACTGATTGTTACTTTCTATCGTCCGAGAAAAGATAATTAAGCCCGTAAGTACTGCAAATCTTCAGTGTGTCACTGCTTCTGTTCGCTTTTCCATTTACTGTTTAATAAAGATGATTGGCAGTTTATAGTCTAAGAAAATTATCCAATGAATTGTTCATTCTACTGACTTCCAAAGTCAGAGAAGATCATCTGAAGGTAAAGAAAGAAAGAACTTGGATTTATATAGTGCCTTTCACGACCTCAGGACACCCCAAAGTGTTTTACAGTCGGTGTGAAGGCAGCGGTATAGCCTGCGCGCCAGCATACAGCAACGGTTCGATTCCTAGGCTCGCTACACATTACCTAGATAATGGGCAGGTAAACATGTGATCTGGTTCAGAGGGAGAGAAGGCTTGCTTACAGGAGATGCTGAACCCCAGCAAAATATCTGGAGTAAAGACCCAAAAATGTAACAGATGCATCACTTTAAAATCAATGAAATACTATTGGCATCCCACTAATAGAGACTCCACCTGCACCACCTTCAAGGTGCACTGCACAAAACTGGTCCCTAAAGTTCTACTGTGGCAAAAGCAACATCCGGAACAGAATGAAATACAATTAGGTTACCACTGCCTGTTGCAACAGTCAGCAGAATGCCTTGCTACACAACAGGATAATCGAGTGCTAAACAATTCATCTCATTATTCTCACCTTTATAGAAATTTTCCGATTCTAGTTCTGCCAATGACTTTGGTTTCTGAGTGCTTAAAACACGTGTTACTCTCTCTTTCTGTTCAGATCAAAAGGTGAAACATGGTTCGTTACCCACTGAGAGGCTTCTGCTGTAAATTAACTAAAACCCACTTCCTCCAGCAGGATTAGTCTAGTATAGTTTCAATCACAGTAATTGCTGGTTTTGCACTTTTGATGTGCCAAAATTCTTCATAGTCACTGGAGCATTTAAAAGGATGTAAAGTTCTGTGAGCTTTAAGACATTCTTAACAATGCATAAGGTGATGGGTTGAAACTATGGAATGCGCATGATTTAAATGATAACTATAAGGGCGGTTTCCCAATTGGATTCTCCCGATGTGGACCCCTGATCTTCTGTCCATTAATTTAGGTGGATGGAGAAACAGGGACTACGGGTCCTTGATTTCCCGATTAGTATTCCCTGCAAGTTACTTCCAGACTCAACTGTTCCAATACTCTTGTGGTCAGCATCCCATTTTCTACCCTCCATAAACCTGAGCTCATCCCAAACTCTGCTGCCTGTATCCTAACCTGCATCTAGTCCCAGTCACCCATCACTGACCTACAATGGCTCCCAAAGCCTCAATTTAAAAATTCTCATCCTCGTGTTCAAATCCCTCCGTGGCCTCGTCCCTCCCGATCTCTGTAATCTCTTCCAGCAGTCCAACCCTCCAAGGACTCTGTGTTCCTCCAACTCTGACCTCTTGTACATCCCCCACACCCATCACCCACATTTGGTGGCCGTGCCTTCAGCAGTCTAGGCACTAAGCTCAGGAATTCCCTCCTGAAACATCTCCATATCTCCATTTCTCTCTCCTCCTTTAAGACCCTCCTTAAAACCCTCTGTGACCAAACTTTTGACCCACATTCTGCTGGGAGTGTCCAATTGGGGAATCAGCCCTGTGCTGCAGTTATTGTCTCAGTGGGTGAATTCCTCAAATCTCCTGTAAAAGTGGGTCAGTCACCGGATGAACACATGCCTGTACTTCAGCAGCCTTCGGTCACCTGAGGAAGAGAGTGTTTGAAGACCAGGACCTCAAACCCGGCACCAAGCTCATGGTCTACAGAGCAGCAGTGATTCCCGCCCTCCTGTATGCTTCAGAGACATGGACCATGTACAGCAGGCACCTCAAAGCACTGGAGAGGTACCACCAACGCTGCCTCCGCAAGATCCTGCAAATCCATTGGCAGGATAGGCGCACCAAAATCAGTGTTCTCGCTCAGGCCAACATCCGCAGCATCGAACCTTTGACCACGCTCGATCAGCTCCGATGGACGGGTCACATCATCCGCATGCCCGATACAAGACTCCCAAAACAAGCGCTCGACTCGGAGCTCCGACATGGCAAGAGAGCCCCAGGTGGGCAGAGGAAACGCTTCAAGGACACCCTCAAAGCCTCCTTGAAAAAGTGCAACATCCCCACCGACACCTGGGAATCCCTGGCCCAAGACCGCACAAAGTGGAGGAGAAGCATCTGGGAAGGCGCCGAACACCTCGAGTCTCTTCGCCGGGAAAAAGGGTGGCTAAAGTAAATGTTGGTCCCTTAGAGGATGAGACCGGGAAACTAATGGTGGGAAATATGGAGATGGCAAAAACACTGAATGAATATTTTGTATCAGTCTTTACAGTAGAGGACACTAAGAATATCCCAACACTGGACAAACAGGGGGCTATAGGGGGAGAGGAGCTAAACACGATCAAAATCACTAAGGAAGTGGTACTCGGTAAAATAATGGGACTCAAGGCGGATAAATCACCTGGACCTGATGGCTTACATCCTAGAGTCTTGAAGGAAGTGGCGGTAGGGATTGTAGATGCATTGGTAATAATTTTTCAAACCTCCCTGGATTCCGCTAAGGTCCCGGCAGACTGGAAAACTGCTAATGTAACACCCTTATTTAAAAAGGGCAGTAGACAGAAGGCTGGTAACTATAGACCGGTTAGCCTAACATCTGTGGTAGGTAAAATTTTGGAGTCCATTATTAAGGAAACAGTAACAGGACATTTGGATAATCATAATTTAATAGGACAAAGTCAGCATGGTTTTACGAAGGGGAAGTCATGTTTGACAAATTTGCTGGAGTTCTTTGAGGAAGTAACATATAGAGTGGATAAAGGGGAACCAGTGGACGTAGTGTATTTAGACTTCCAAAAGGCATTTGACAAGGTGCCACACAAAAGATTATTGCTTAAGGTAAGAAATCACGGGATTGGGGGTAATATTCTGGCATGGATAGAGGATTGGCTATCTAACAGAAAGCAAAGAGTTGGGATAAATGGTTCATTCTCAGACTGGCAATCAGTAACTAGTGGTGTTCCACAGGGGTCAGTGCTGGGTCCCCAACTCTTTACAATCTATATTAACGATTTGGAGGAAGGGACCAAGTGTAACATATCAAAATTTGCAGATGATACAAAGATGGGAGGGAAAGTAGTGAGTGAGGAGGACATAAAAAACCTGCAAGGGGACATAGACAGGCTAAGTAAGTGGGCAGAGATTTGGCAGATGGAATACAACACAGGAAAGTGTGAGGTGATGCACTTTGGCAGGAAAAATCCTAGAGCAATTTATTATCTTAATGGCAAGAAACTGGAGAGTACTGAAGTGCAAAGGGATCTGGGGGTCCTGGTGCACGAAACTCAAAAGGTTAGTATGCAGGTGCAGCAAGTGATTAAGAAGGCAAATGGAATGTTGGCTTTCATTGCTAGGGGGATAGAATATAAAAATAGGGAGGTATTGCTTCAGTTGTACAAGGTATTGGTGAGACCGCACCTGGAATACTGCATACAGTTTTGGTGTCCTTACTTAAGGAAAGACATCCTTGCTCTCGAGGCAGTGCAAAAAAGGTTCACTCGGTTAATCCCGGGGATGAGGGGGTGGTCATATGAGGAGAGGTTGTGTAGATTGGGACTCTACTCATTGGAGTTCAGAAGAATGAGAGGCGATCTTATTGAAACATATAAGATTGTGAAGGGGTTGGATCAGGTGGATGCGGGGAGGATGTTCCCGATGACGGGTGAGACTAGAACTAGGGGACATAGTCTTAGAATAAGGGGCTGCTCTTTCAAAACTGAGATGAGGACGAACTACTTCACTCAGAGGGTGGTAGGTCCATGGAATATGCTGCCACAAAAAGCTGTAGAAGCTACATCATTAAATAAATTTAAAACAGAAATAGACAGTTTCCTAGAAGTAAAGGGCATTAAGGGTTACGGGGAGCGGGCAGGAATTTGGACATGAGTCTAGGTTTGGATCGGTCATGGCCCTGTGGGTAGTGGAGCGGGCCCAGGGACCGTGTAGCCTGATTCTGCTCCTATTTCGTGTGTGCAATTCTGTTAGATGCAGGAGATGGTTCTGTGATAGATAGTAGATTGGCGGTTAGGATCAGATCAGCCATGATCTTATTGAATGGCGGAGCAGGCTCGAGGGGCCGATTGGCCTACTCCTGCTCCTATTTCTTATGTTCTTATATTCTTATATTCAAGCGGAAGCCAAGCGCAGGCAGCGCAAGGAGCGCACGTCAACCCAAGCACCCCACCCACCCGCCCCTTCAACCACCATCTGCCCCACCTGTGACAGAGACTGTAGGTCCCGCATTGGACTCATCAGTCACCTGAGAACTCATTTTTAATGTGGAAGCAAGTCATCCTCGGTTCCGAGGGACTGCCTAAGAAGAGAAGGAACATGCCTGTACAGCACCTTCACTGATATTAGAGAGGTCTCCTCTGGCTGCCTGAAATAAACCAATGCCAGAAAATGTGGGTTTGGTGGTCACCTTCACAGCCACAGAGAGAGTAGTGTGGGCAGACGGGAGTGGCTGCAGGCCTTCGTGCAGGAGGTAGCAGGTCTACCCTATTTCCTCTTTGGTGAACAACAACAGCAATTTGTATTTAGATAGCACATTTAACGTAGTAAAACATCCCACGGCACTTCTCAGGAGTGTTATCAAATAGAGGGGTTCGGGAACCAGGAACCAATGTGGGTCAGCGAGCACTGGGGTGATGGATGAACGGGACTTGGTGCCAGTTAGGACACGGGCAGCAGAGTTTTGGATGAGCTCAAGTTTATGGATGGTGGAAGATGGGAGGCCGGCCAGGAGGGCACACTCTTTTAATACACATCTTCTCATTAAGTGTCAGCTGTGGCTCAGTGGGTAGCACACTCGCCTCTGATTCAGAAGGTTCGAGTCCCACTCCAGGGACTTGAGCACACAAAGCTAGGCTGACACTCCAGTGCAGTACTGAGGGAGTGCTGCACTGTCGGAGGTGCCGTCTTTCGGATGAGACGTTAAACCGAGGCCCCCGTCTGCTCTCTCAAGTGGACGTAAAAGATCCCACGGCACTATTTCAAAGAAGAGCAAGGGGAGTTCTCCCCGGTGTCCTGGCCAATATTTATCCCTCAATCAACACGAAACGGTCTTGCGTCTGCAGCTCTCAGGAGCCGAGCAGTCCCAACTTGCCCACCCGCTTCCCCCTCTCTTCGATCTCTTACTAACCTCCGTTGGCCCGGCGTACATCATGGGTGACGGGTAAATGGCGACAACGGTCGACTGCGGGTCCAACACCCCCTCTTCCAGAACCGCTGCGTGCTGTTTCATGCGCCACTCCAGCGGAACGTCGTCGTCTTTCGTCCAGCCCCCGAGCGGGTGCAGGAGCAGCACGGGCCGCTTGTAGCCTCGCTCCAGAAGCCGACGTTTCGTGTCCTGCATCAGCAGAGCGTGGCCATTGTGAACAGGGTTACGGAGCTGGAATACAAAGACGCCGTCTGCAGCAAAGACAAGAAAGGATCACTTTTGCATTATTGGGGGGGAAACAATTATCGGCTATTTTACTGCACATAATTTGGTCGTGACTAATTCATCAGTTTATTGCGTTCATCCCTTCCCAATTGATAAGTTATTTTCTTCCCATTCTAAGAATAATAACAACAACTTACATTTATATAGTGCCTTTAAAATAGTAAAACATCCCAAGGCGCTTCACAGGAGCGTAATCAGACATAATCTGACACCAAGCCACATAAAGGAGATATTAGGACAGATGACCAAAAGCTTGGTCAAAGAGATAGAAGTCTCAGTCATTGAGTGCAAACCTACTTGCAGTGATGCCTGAAGGGTTAAATCAAGAGCTCTGCGACAGGGTAGAAACCTTTCGACAGCAATACCCTGTTATCAAAGATCACTTTTATCCAATTGTGCTTCTGCAGTGTGGGCTGGTGCGGACAGTTATCCCTCTCTCTGAGATGGTGCACTCCACTCTCACGCAAATTGAATCAAATGAACCCCAGTGAGCTCGAAAGTTGAGGTAGGTTTCAATCTCACAAACCGGTTTTGGTAACAAATGGTCAACCGCGAGCACCACCAAGTTGCATTTTACACATGGTCTAAAGCTGCAGTCCAATGCTTGCTCTGAAGGGGAGCATATTTACCCCAAGGCATCACTGTGAAAACAACAGCAGAGCATTTGTGCATGCTTCCACAGAAATACAGGCAAAGTGGTTAACTAGTTGAGAAAAGTTTACTGTTTAGTTTATCCAAAAATGCAATCTTACTACTTTTAAGGTGATTCCTAAACATCTGGTCAAACATCTTATTACAACAGTTCGTTGTAGGTTATAGCTGGAAGCAAAGACCCTATCAGAGAACCACAGTGGTTTACAGAGCAGCAAGCCATTCGGCCCATTGTGTCTGTACTGGCTCTTTGCTAGAGCAATCCAAAACTGATCCCATTGCCCTGCTCTCTCTCCATAGTCCTGTATCTTCCTCTGTTTCAAATATTTATCCACTTTTCCCTTAAAAGGTGCAACGATCTACTATCTGTGTCAAAGTCTTCCATGCTCCCACAACCGTCTGCATAAAGAAATTTCCCTTCTCACTCTCTTTACAGCAATTTTAAATCGATGATCCCTCGTTACTGACTATCAAAGCCCTTCATCATTTTTAAATCCCTCTCCCAATCTGCACAAATATAATTTTCAGTCAGATTTCAGTGTTGCACTGAAATCCACAATTGACCACAGCGTGTTTTGTAATTGAATTATTAGTACTAGAGAAATCAAGAATGATATAATAAGAACATGGCTTGGACAAGAAACAACGCTTATACAGGAGATCTAAGAAAGACGACTGCGATGGTTTGGGTACCTTTCAAGAATGGGAACAGCTAGAGCACCTTTCATGGCCCTGTATACAGAGGTACACAGAACAAGAGGCTGAGGAAGACCAAGGAAGCGGTGGATAGACAATGTCAAGAGTGACTTGTGACAGAAAGGAATGGAGATGACGGAAGTGGCCAGGCTAGTTCAGAACAGGCAACGATGGAGTGAATTCATTCGGCCCCATTGTCGCGGCTGAGGTGATGGATGGGAATTTAGTAGTAGTAGAGAAATTGTACCAGCGTTCATGTCCTTAAACTTCTGCTTGAGTTCCTGGGGAGTTAGGCGATAGTGATCCAGGCCATCATTCCACTGAATCCTCTCCAGTACCTGAAGGTCACCTCCAACAAGCCAGTCTCCACTTTCCATCACCATCTGAAACAATTATTTTTATAGCAGCATTTATGAATGGACCATAGTCTCAATATCCCATCACCACCTCCAGAAATGAATAACTTCTGCACTTATCTATAAAACACAACACTTTGGGTCTGCTCTCCTTACTAATGAATGTTTTCGCTGCTTGTGCAGGTGGAAACAGCACCACCGGCTGGACTCAGTGTTTCCCTGGCTACACCAGTGCCTGACTTAAAATCATTTGAGACATCCAGCCAACAAGAAGTGACGTAGTGGCACAGCTCATTAAAGCGCTGAGCTGTGGTGCCAGGGAGGGCTGGACCATGGGTTGGTGAGTCCCCCAATCTCAGCTGTGTCTCTGTGGGGAGCGTCACAGAGAGGGCCACAACCTGACCCCAAATGAGATCCCCTGGCATCTCCTGGCTGTCATTTTGGAGCAGTGTAGGTGGAGTACAGTTGCCAACTCTGGTAGGACGGACTCCTGGAGTTTTCATCGTAGGACTTCCTGCCTCGAAGCGCCCTGCCCGGTCAAACAGCCTTTCCCCCCCACCATCTCCAATATTATTATAGCTGACATGAATCTTGTCAGTCATGTTGAAATGACTTATGAACTAATACTGGGTGGCCTGCTGGTGGCGCTGTCCAGGGAGAGTATAAATACTCGGGCATGGGCCCAGCTTGCTCAGGACATTCTTTAACAGGAACTAGTGAAGGACACAACTAGATCTCCATGTTGAAAAATAGTTGATTAAAGCTTTGTTTAACGCTTAGACCAAGTGCCTAGTAGTTTTCTTACGTCAATAGCTAATAAACGAAAGTGTTCAAAGAAAACGAAAAAAACACACCCAATTTCTTTAATGCCCCTATGATTTTTCTCCTGCGTTACTTGCAGCAGTGTGCAGGAGATTGATCTTTCAATCCTGGAGACTCCAGGATAATCCTGGAGAGTTGGCAACCGGAGCTCAGTCACTTGCTCTTCAGGTGATTAAAAGGAGGTTGCACCTAGAAAATTGCTGAAAGCACTTTTTTAATATTGCTATCTAAAACTGTCAGCGATAAATAGCCATGTAAATGAGTACGTAAATTGGGGAACGCTGGAAACTTGCCGGTAACATTGGCGGCCAAGGATAACGGCCGCCGGCCGAGAGAGCGCAAGCAGCACCGGCATTTTGGTTACTGCCAGCTCATTACCATCAGCGTGGCAGTGATTCTCTCGTGTAAATCAAGCGCTCTTTGCAGCGCTAATCTCAGAAGGAGTCCAAAGGCCGCCTCTGTCTCCCGCTTGCAGTGTCGCGGAGCGGGGAAGAACGGAGCGACCCCAACAGTTGCCGCTCGTGCTCCCACCCGATGTTTGTCGATTTTTTGTTTGTTTATGACATGAATTCAGATAAAAGAGATCTTATCACAGATCATCTTCAATCGTTGCAATGGGGTTCACCCATTGATTTGCTGACCCACAAACACTGGAGGCCTCCCAGACAGTGGCTAGAAAATGCAACCCTCCATCCACTGGTGGGCAAAAAAAATGAAAGTTTAAAAGAAGAACTTCGGCAAAGGAGACGTTTGAAGTTCCAGCGTCCATCCTCATAAGCCCTGCCAGACTCCTCGTGGCCGTTAACACTGCTGCGCTCACTGGCGTGATTTGGCGCGGGCGGCAATGCGGAGAACACAGAAATGGCATCAACTCGGTGTTGCACGCCGATTGACATCACGCTCCAACTCATTAAAATGCTCTCGCCGATAGCAGGCAACGGCAGCGCTGCCCACCTGCCAAAAATGGTGGCCACCGCAGGACCCGCCTCCAGCTGGCGGAAGAGTGCCGGCCACCGTTTTTTGCCATTTTATGGCAGTAACAGGTGGCGCAAACCACCTGAATTTAAGTCTTGAAACATACTAAGCACTTCCTTTAATTCTCTCTGAGTCGTTTAACTTTCTTGGCTCACACATCTTCATTCCTAGTAGGGTTGCCCTCATCTAGTGGCGCCAGTCCTTAATCTAGTTTTCATCGTAGATATTTTAATCATACGGAGCCAATCTTTGGTGCTTTACAATTAGCAGCTTGAAGAGGCACACCGACCAGAAAGCGACTTTCCTACATCTTGCAATTCGGATTGCCACCAATTCCATCCCTTTACTTGGCATCTGTCTGAGGCTAAACCAGACTGTTCGCAACCACGGTGTCGTATTTGACCCCGAGATGAGCTTCCGACCACATATCCGCATCATCACCAAGACCGCCTATTTCCACCTCCGTAACTTTGCTCGGCCCCGCTCCTTCCTCAGCTCATCTGCTGCTGAAACCCTCATCCATGCCTTTGTTACCTCTAGATTTGACTATTCCAATGCACTCCTGGCTGACTTCCCATCTGCCACCCTCCATAAACATAAGCTCATCCAAAACTCTGCTGCCCGTATCCTAACTCGCACCAAGTCCCGTTCACCCATCATCACTGTGCTCGCTGACCTCCATTGGCTCCTGGTTAAGCAGCGCCTCGATTTTAAAATTCTCATCCTTGTTTTCAAATCCCTGCATGGCCTCGCCCCCTCCCTATCCCTGTAACCTCCTCCAGCCCTAAAACTCTCCGAAATATCTACGCTACTCCAATTCTGACTTCTTGTACATCCCTTATTTTAATCGCTCCACCGTTGGCGGCCGTGCCTTCAGCTGCCGAGGCCCTAAGCTCCGGAATTCCCTGCCTAAACCTGTCCGCCTCTCTACCTCTCTCTCCTCTTTTAAGACGTTCCTTAAAACCTACCTCTTTGACCAAGCTTTTGGTCATCTGCCCTAATATCTTCTTATGTGGCTCGGTGTCGAATTTTGACAACACTCCTGTGAAGCGCCATGGGACGTTTTATTATGTTAAAGGCGCCATATAAATGCAAGTTGTTATTGAAGTTAGGGGTCAGTGTGAAATTAGGGGTCAGTGTGAAATTAGGGGTCAGTGTGAAGTATGGGGTCAGTGTGAAGTTAGGGGTCAGTGCGAAGTTAGGGGTCAGTGTGAGGTTAGGGGTCAGTGTGAAGTTGGGGTCAATGTGAGGTTAGGGGGTCAGTGTGAGGTTAGGGGGTCAGTGTGAGGTTAGGGGTCAGTGTGAGGTTAGGGGTCAGTGTGAAGTTGGGGTCAATGTGAGGTTAGGGGGTCAGTGTGAGGTTAGGGGGTCAGTGTGAGGTTAGGGGTCAGTGTGAGGTTAGGGGTCAGTGTGAAGTTGGGGTCAATGTGAGGTTAGGGGCCAGTGTGTGGTTAGGGGTCAGTGGCTTGCTAACCCCCACCAAACCAGTCAGGTAGATACCGAGTAACCCAAGGATTGAGTGCAGGCATTTGTCACGTACCTTAATGTAGGGATGCTTTTCACAGTTTGTTCCCCACTGTCGCGCACAGCGTTCCTCTTTCCTATGCGGATAAAATTCGGGGTTTTGAAGTATGGCCACTTTGCGACCTGAATACACGAGGGCAAAGGCCGAACAGCAACTCAAGCGTTCTTTGTCTTCCGTGCTTACTGGCAGGACAATTGGAATGGTCAGATTGATGACTCCACCTGTAGATAACAAGCCCAGTTACCCTACAGGACAGAATCCTTTACTACAAGGGACATTTCAAAATAGCAGCAATTATTATCACTACATTATTCATATCGGAACATAATTAGGCCAGTCAGCCCCTCGAGCCTACTCTGCCATTCAGTTAGATCATGGTTGATCTGTATCTCAACTCCATTTACCTGCCTTTGCTCCCAATCACTCGATACCCTTACCCAACAAAAATCTATCGCTCTAAAGCAAGCTCCAATTGACCCTCAGCGTCCATAGTCTTTTGGGGGACATTATTCCAGATTTCCACTATCCTTTGTGTGAAGAAGCACTTCCCGATTTCGCTCCAAAATGGCCTGGCTCTAATTTTAAGATTGTCCCCTCATTCTTGATTCCCCCACCAGAGGAAATAGTTTCTCTGTATCTACCCTATCAAATCCTTTTAGCATTTTCAACACCTCGAACAGATCACTTTTCATGCTTCTCTACTCCAGGGAATACAAGTCAAGTTATGTAACCTGTCCTCGTAATTTAACCCTCTAAGCCCAAGAGTCAGGTCTATGAAGTTAAACTCCACAGAGCAGCTGACTCTCATTCACTATTGATTCATTGGGGATGAACGTTATCTGGTTGCCTTCTGTTACAATCATTATAATGCAAGGTTACAGTTCGCTTTCAGTCGTGGTAGCCCAGATTTTAACTCCGACCATGGCAACATACCCCCTCCGTTCCCACAGCCTTTCCGCAAGCTGCTATTTTAATCGGCTCTTTTGAGCAGGTGTCGGGACACTGACTGGAAGCCAGCGGGGTCCTTATTTAAATATGCAAATGCATTTGTAGTATTATTTATCCAATTACTTTTATAAATTAATGCTGCTGTTGAATCTGTTCCCAGCACCCTTTCAGGCAGTGCATTCCAGATTGTAACAACTCACTGCGTTCACCTTGCTGAAGAGCACATTAAAGAACATAAGAAATAGGAGCAGGAGTCGGCCATTCGGCCCCTCGAGCCTGCTCCGCCATTCAATAAGATCATGGCTGATCATCGACACCAACTCCGCTTTCCTGCACTCTCCCCATATCCCTTGATTCCCTTAATATTCAAATATCTATCGATCTCTGTCTTGAATATACTCAACGACTGAGCCTCCACAGCCCTCTGGGGTAGAGAATTCCAAAGATTCACCACCCTCTGAGTGAAGACATTTCTCCTCATCTCAGTCCGAAATGGCCGACCCTTTATTCTGAGACTGTGACCCCTGGTTCTAGACTCCCCAGCCAGGGGAAACATCCCCCCTGCATCTACCCTGTCAAGCCCTGTAAGAATTTTGTATGTTTCAATGAGATCACCTCTCATTCTTCTAAACTCTAGAGAATATAGGCCTAGTCTACTCAATCTCTCCTCAAAGGACAATCCCCCCATCCCAGGAACCAGTCTGGTTTGTTGTTCTTTGTTGCACTCCCTCTATGGCAAGTATATCCTTCCTTAGGTGAGGAGACCAAAACTGTACACAATACTCCAGGTGTGGTCTCACCAGTGCCCTATATAATTGCAGTAAGACGTCTTTACTCTTATACTCAAATCCTCTTGTAATAAAGGCCAACATACCATTTGCTTTCCTAATTGCTTGCTGTACCTGCACATTAACTTTCAGTGATTCGTGTACAAGGACATCCAGGTCCCTCTGAACACCAACATTTCCCAATCTCTCACCATTTAAAAAATAATCTGCTTTTCTATTTTTCCTACCAAAGTGGATAACTTCACATTTCTCAACATTATATTCCATTTGCCAGGTACACTTACGTTGCAAATAGTGATGCCAACACAATTTTGTGCAATTTGTTCCTTGCCCTGATCCTTCTACCCCACCCTTTATTACCCGGGGTCAGTGTGAAGTTAGGGGTCAGTGTGAAGTTAGGGGTCAGTGTGAAGTTAGGGGTCAGTGTGAAGTTAGGGGTCATTGTGAAGTTAGGGGTCAGTGTGAAGTTAGGGGTCAGTGTGAAGTTAGGGGTCAGTGTGAAGTTAGGGGTCAGTGTGAAGTTAGGGGTCAGTGTGAAGTTAGGGGTCATTGTGAAGTTAGGGGTCAGTGTGAAGTTAGGGGTCATTGTGAAGTTAGGGGTCAGTGTGAAGTTAGGGGTCAGTGTGAAGTTAGGGGTCAGTGTGAAGTTAGGGCTCAGTGTGAAGTTAGGGGTCAGTGTGAAGTTAGGGGTCAGCGTG
Source organism: Squalus acanthias (assembly GCA_030390025.1). Classification (NCBI taxonomy): domain Eukaryota; kingdom Metazoa; phylum Chordata; class Chondrichthyes; order Squaliformes; family Squalidae; genus Squalus; species Squalus acanthias. The sequence continues at coordinate 41,639,421 of CM059438.1, forward strand.
AAGTTAGGGGTCAGTGTGAAGTTAGGGGTCAGTGTGAAGTTAGGGGTCAGCGTGAAGTTCGGGGTCAACGTGAAGTTAGGGGTCAGTGTGAAGTTCAGGGTCAGTGTAAAGTTAGGGGTCAGCGTGAAGTTAGGGGTCAGTGTGAAGTTACGGGTCAGTGTAAAGTTCAGGGTCAGTGTGAAGTTACGGGTCAGTGTGAAGTTCGGGGTCAGTGTGAAGTTACGGGTCAGTGTGAAGTTCGGGATCAGTGTGAAGTTCGGGGTCAGTGTGAAGTTACGGGCCAGTGTGAAGTTCGGGGTCAGTGTGAAGTTACGGGTCAGTGTGAAGTTAGGGGTCAGTGTGAAGTTAGGGGTCAGCGTGAAGTTAGGGGTCAGCGTGAAGTTACGGGTCAGTGTGAAGTTCGGGGTCAGTGTGAAGTTAGGGGTCAGTGCGAAGTTAGGGGTCAGTGTGAAGTTCGAGGTCAGTGTAAAGTTAGGGGTCAGTGTGAAGTTAGGGGTCAGCGTGAAGTTAGGGGTCAGTGTGATGTTAGGGGTCAGTGTGAAGTTAGGGGTCAGTGTGAAGTTCGGGGTCAGTGTGAAGTTAGGGGTCAGTGTGAAGTTACGGGTCAGCGTGAAGTTAGGGGTCAGTGTGAAGTTAGGGGTCAGCGTGAAGTTAGGGGTCAGCGTGAAGTTAGGGGTCAGTGTGAAGTTACGGGTCAGTGTGAAGTAAGCTGCTCTGTGGAGTTTAACTTCATAGAGTTGACTCTTGGGCTTAGATGGTTAAATTACGTGGACAAGTTACATAACTTGACTTGTATTCCCTAACAGTAAAGGTGCACTTGCATTGCAAATATTGATGCAAACACAATTTTGTGCAATTTGTTCCTTGCCCTGATCCTTCTTCCCCACCCAACCTTCTATTTTGTCACAGGACATCTTTTTAGCAGTGCACTGTGAAAGAAAATGGTGAATGTGTTAACCTAAGCTAGTTCACAGTTGCCAGAGACGCAGGTTTATTTGAATACAATGTGACCAATGTCCTTTACAATATTCAGTGCCTCTGTGGAATTCTTGTGGGGCGTCGTTCTAAAAGAAATTGTGAATTTACAATTTCAATTTGATAAAATCTTGGACTGCGTCCTCCATACACCACTGGAATAAACCTACAGCATGGCACATAGTCTGAGAATAAAATTGTATATGGAACATCCTCCCTTTCAGACCTTACATAGGATTACATGGGATATACGGCACAGAAACAGGCCATTCGGCCCAACCAGTCCATGCCGGCGTTTATGCTCCACTCGAGCCTCCTCCCGTCTTTCCTCATCTAACTCTATCAGCATAACCCTCTATTCCCTTCTCCCTCATATGCTTGTCTAGCCTCCCTTTAAATGCATCCATTCTATTCGATTTAACCACTCCCTGTGGTAGCGAGTTTACACTTGCATTGCGAGTTTACATTGTCGCATCATAACACCACCTTCTGTGATGTTATGATGCGACATTATCAAAGTTGTCCTTTTGTGACTTCTCCCAATTCCACGCACCATAAAAGGTCTGACGCCACATCTTATGGGCCAGTTTATTTTTTCCACAGCATGGAAATCTAAACTTTCACTCTTGGGTTGCCAACTCTCCAGGATTGTCCTGGAGTCTCCAGGAATCAAAGATTAAATCTCCTGGACACTGCTGCAAGCAGCCCGGGAGGAAAATCATAGGGAAGTTAAAAAATGGTGTTTTCTTTGTAGTCATTTTCATTGATTGTTTGACTGGGCAGAATGGTTGGCAGCAGGAGCTCATGTGATGACATCTCCAGTAATGCGTCCAACCAGAGTTGGCAACCTTAGTTCACTCCCAGAACTCATGAAATCTGTTGCTGTGACTCTGGCCTTCTGTGCCTCCCCTTTGTCCCTTTACCACACTGCTGTTGGCAGAGTCTACAACAGCCTCCACCCTACTCTCTGGAATTCCCTCCCTAAACATCAGTGAGAAAAATAACCAGTTTGTCTGTTTTGGTGGTGTTGGTTGAGAGCTCAATGTTGGCCAGGATACCAAGTGAACTTCCTGCTCTTTTTTCAAACAACACCACAGGATCTTTTACATCCACCTGAACAGGCAGACAAGGCCTTGGTTTAAATGTCTCATCCAATCACTGGCACCTACAACAATGCAGTACCAAGGCCTCCAGCTCCGTGGTTACAGCCTGGAGTCTTTCTAACAGGATGTTGTGTGTCATACGGCTACCTGATTAGCACACAACCAGTTTTCGCAAACATTACTGACTGGGTCTTTCAAGGGTCTCCTGCACCCTGAGGCAATCTGTCCCCTGGCGACAGATGTCTCTATTTCCTTGTATAATCCTGGTTTGGCACTACTTTGTGAGTCTCTAGCAGTGTGTTGCAATGCCTCCTGTAGATGAAAGAGGGATTGCCTATCTTTGGTGGAGTCTTCATCTTTATTCTCAGGCGCATCTCCATTCACTGTGTTCCCCTCCAACCACTCCAACAGGGTGTGGGTGTAATTACTTTTTAAATATCTAAGAGGGAAAATGAAAATGGAACTTAGGGGGTGGGGCCGGTGTTGTTACTCTTTGCGGATATGGGCGGGGACAGGCAAGTATGCCTCTGATATTATGACATAATGGGGGTAATTTTAACATAGGTGGGCGGGTGGGAGTGGGTGTGGGTGGGGGGTTAAATGGGGGAAAAATTGGAAGCGTGTCGGGAAGCCAGCTCCAACCCGACGACCTTCGGGTTTTACCTGAGACCACTGCTTCTCTTGATATATATTAATGACTTGGACGTGGGTGTACAGGGCACAATTTCAAAATTTGCAGATGACACAAAACTTGGAAGTATAGTGAACAGTGAGGAGGAGAGTGATAGACTTCAGGAAGACATAGACAGGCTGGTGAAATGGGTGGACATGTGGCAGATGAAATTTAACGCAGAGAAGTATGAAGTGATACATTTTGGTAGAAAGAATGAGGAGAGGACATATTAACTAAATGATACAATCCTGAAGTGGGTGCAAGAACAGAGGGACCAGGGGGTATGTGTGCACAAATCGTTGAAGGTGGCAGGGCAGGTTGAGAAAGCAGTTAAAAAGGCTTACGGGATCCTGGGCTTCATAAGTAGAGGTATAGAGTACAAAAGTGTGGAAATTATGATGAACCTGTATAAAACACTGGTTCGGCCCCAACTGGAGTGCTGTGCCCAATTCTGAGCACCACACTTTAGGAAGGATGTGAAAGCCTTAGAGAAGGTGCAGAAAAGATTTACGAGAATGATTCCAGGAATGAGGGACTTCAGTTACGTTGATAGACTAGAGAAGCTGGGATTGTTCTCCTTGGAGAAGAGAAGGTTGAGAGGAGATTTGATAGAGGTGTTCAAAATCATGAGGGGTCTGGACAGAGTAGATGAAGAAAAACTGTTCCCATTGGCAGAAGGGTCGAGAACCAAAGGACCCAGATTTAAGGTGATTGGCAAAAGAACCAAAGGCAACATAAGAAAAAACATTTTTACGCAGCGAGTTGTTATGATCTGGAATGCAATGAGTGAAAGGGTGGTGCAGGCAGATTCAATCTTATCTTTCAAAAGGGAGTTGGATAAGTATTTGAAGGAAACATTTTTGCAGGGCTACGGGGAAAGGGCGGGGGAGTGGGACTAGCTGAAGTGCTCTTGCAGAGAGCCGGCACAGGCTCGACGGGCCGAATGACCTTCTTCCGTGCTGTAACCTTTCTATGATTCTATGAAGGGGTGGGCAGCCAACTCGCTCCCATGATAATGAAGCAGGAAGCCTCGGTTTTAACCTGCTTTGCAGGTTTTACGGTGGCCGGTTGGGGTTCCCGGGCCTCGGAAATCCCAGCAGCTGCAGTGATGCGAGGACAGCCTCGGGAGCGCTCGTTGTGTGCTGGGAGGAGCAGGAGTGCTTTCTCCCGGCCCCCCAAGCTCCCCCACTATCAGCTCCCGCCCATATAAACCTCACCACCCACCCCCATCCCCGGGACCGGACCTATCTGGTCCTGGGTCCTCCTCTAGAGTGCTCCCCACCTGACTGGAAGCCAAGCCTGTCAATCAGGCTGACTTCCGGGCGGTGATCCTGTCGATGATGTCAGACGCACGCTGTGTAGTTAAATCTCCACAGCGTGCAGGGAAACCCAGACTTCCGGTTCTCCTGCGCTACCGAACACCGCCCCCCACCCCCCGCCCCCCTCCCCCCCAAACGTGTCGGCAGGTAAAAATTCCGCCCATTGAATCACAAAACGTCTTAAAGGGCGGTTGTCTCTTAGGTAATATCACCCCCTCCCCCCAGCAATTATGGCCTGGAGCAGGCTGCCTCTGGTGGGGTGTATGGAGGATGGCTCTTGGTAGAAAAATAAAGATCCTGGCAAAGGGAGGCAAACTCTTTTCTCTTTGAGCATCGGCCATTTAAAATGTATTACATTCTGTGTTCTGGGCTGGTTGGAACTGGCTGTTAACATTAGTACTGTTTCAATTCCTGTCTGATCTACTTTGAGAATCCAGGTGTGCCAATCAGGGATGAGGAGTGTGAAATATTAGATGAAATAAGCAGAGTGAAAGAGGAAGTATTAAGGGGTTTAGCATCTTTGAAAGTGGATAAACCCCCAGGCCCAGATGAAGTGTATCCCAGAATGTTAAGAGAAGTAAGAGATGAAATAGCAAAGGCTCTGACCATCATTTTCCAATCCTCTCTGGCTCCAGGTGTGGTGCCGGAGGACTGGAGGACTGCTAATGTGGTACCGTTGTTTAAAAAGGGAGAAAGGGATAGACCGAGTAATTACAGGCCAGTCAGCCTAACCTCGGTGGTGGGAAAATTATTGGAAAAAATTCTGAGGGACAGGATAAATTTTCATTTAGAAAGACACAGATTAATCAGGGACAGTCAGCATGGATTTGTTAAGGGAAGGTCGTGTCTGACTAACTTGACTGAATTTTTTGAGGAGGTAACAAGGAGGGTCGATGAGGGTAGTGCATTTGATGTAATCTATATGGATTTTAGCAAGGCTTTTGATAAGGTCCCGCATGGCAGACTGGTCACGAAAGTAAAAGCCCATGGGATCCAAGGCAAAGTGGCAAGTTAAATCTGAAATTGGCTCAGAGGCAGGAAAAAAAGGGTAATGGTCGAAGGGTGTTTTTGTGACTGGAAGGCTGTTTCCAGTGAGGTTCCGCAGGGCTCAGTACTGGGTCCTTTGCTTTTTGTGGTATATGTCAATGATTTGGACTTGAATGTAGGAAGTATGATTAAGAAGTTTGCAGATGATACAAAAATTGGCCGTGTGGTTGATAATGAAGAAGAAAGCTGTAGACTGCAGGAAGATATCAATGGACTGGTCATGTGGGCAGAACAGTGGCAAATGGAATTCAATCTGGAGAAGTGTGAGGTAATGCATTTGGGGAGTGCTAACAAGGCAAGGGAATACACTATAAATGGTAGGACACTAAGAAGTGCAGAGGATCAGAGGCACCTTGGAGTGCATGTCCACAGATCCCTGAAGGCAGCAGAACAGGTAGACAAAGTGGTTAAGAAGGCATATGGGATGCTTGCCTTTATTAGCCAAGGCATAGAATATAAGAGCTCCTCATAATTTTATACAGGGAGGTTATGCTTGAACTGTATAAAACACTAGTTAGGCCACAGCTAGAATACTGCGTGCAGTTCTGGTCACCACATTACAGGAAAGATGTGATTGCACAAGAGAGGGTGCAGAGGAGATTTACAAGGATGTTGCCTGGGCTGGAAAATTTTAGCTATGAGGGAAGATTGGATAGGCTGGGGTTGTTTTCTTTGGAACAGAGGAGGCTGAGGGGAGACCTTATTGAGGTGTATAAAATTATGAGGGGCCCACATAGAGTGGATAGGAAGGACCTATTTCCCTTAGCAGAGGGGTCGATAACCAGGGGGCATAGATTTAAAGTAATTGGTAGGAGGTTTAGAGGGGAGTTGAGGAGAACTTTTTTCACCCAGAGGGTGGTGGGGGTCTGGAACTCAGTACCTGAAAGGGTGGTAGAGGCAGAAACCCTCATCACATTTAAAAAGTACTTGGATATGCACTTGAAGTGCCGTAACCTACAAGGATACGGACCAAGTGCTGGAAAGTGGGATTAGGCTGGATAGCTCTTTGTCGGCCAGCACGGACAAAATGGGCCGAATGGCCTCCGTCTGCGCTGTAAATTTCTATGATTCTCTGATTCAATCACAATTAGAGCTCCCTGTTTGTGGATGTTACTGATCTTTATCTCCCCTCTCCACAAAAGCGATTACCAACTAACTTATTCGTGGCATTGTGTTTTTCGCAACATTTCATCTGAATTTTTTATACTGCATTTTTTATTGTCCGCTTTTTAAAAGCTTGTTTTGTCTATTCATGAAGTGCTGAACACATTTCAAACTATGTCCTGGCTCATATATCCCTGAAAAACCTGTTTTTCATATACACAAGGTACAGTTTGTACTTTCTTTCGGGTTTACATGCCATTGCTTGTACTTGCATACCGTTTTATTTGACTTAAATAGAATTCAATCCCTTTGATTACCATCTAACGATGACTGCTATTTTTCTCTTACTGGTTTGTGCACATCTTTGAAAAGTCAGAAAGATCTACTGGGAAAATTTCCAGCATTTTTTTAAATTGTTTGGGTTTAGCTCTAACAATAAGGCAAGGAATCACATCATCTCACCAAGATAGGTGGAAAGTGTGCCTTAGGGTGTAATGAGACAGGAGGGATTGCTCACTTCTATGAAAGAATAACATTTATCTTGAGATAGAACTGTCAAAATCCAGTCCCAGGTGACCAAATATAACTAAGCTCCAAATAATAGAATTTCAGTCAGTCATAATTTATCTATTTATCTCGCTGCATCCTCCACATGCAGCTAGCCATCCTTTAACACTGATTAAGCCAGAGAGAAACGGGTTGAGTTGTTCTTACGATATTGGGACTTGTGCTACAACTTCCAGTCAGTTACTAATTCCAAAGCAGAGGAACAGCTAGTCACACAACTGAAGAATGTCACTGTCTGGAATTTCCAAGGGGGTGGGAGGGGGTCCTTTGCCAAGAGTTTGGAGGAAGCCCCAGATATTTCCCTGTGGGTTCCCCTGATCTCCTGCTGAAGTTACACCTGGAGATGGGGAGGACCCCACGTTAATTCAGGGCTCATGTGTTTCTACCCTATCCCACACTTCTTTGCTTCACTGCAAGGCAGCCGACTGGGACCCCAAACCGCTTACGCTGTGTTTATAAAATCTTTAAGATTATGAAAGGGTTTGATAGGGCTGACGTAGAGAGGATGTTTCCACTTGTGGGGGAGCCCAAAACTAGGGGTCGTAAATATAAGATAGTCATTAATATGGGAATTCAGATGAAACTTCTTTATCCAGAGAGTGGTTCGAATGTGGAACTTGCTACCACATGCAATAGTTGAGGTGAATAGCATAGATGCATTTAAGGGGAAGATAGACACACGAGGGAGAAAGGAATAGAAGGTTTTGCTGATAAAGTTAGATGAAGAGGGGTGGGAGGAGGCTCATGTGGAGCATAAACACCGGCACAGACCAGTTGGGCCAAATGGCCTGTTTCTGTGCTGTAATTTCTATGTAAGTCTATAAAATCTGCTATGTAATTCAATGTACCTGGTTTAAGATGATACCGTTAGTTCACTGTGCTGCTTACCCTATTCGTACAGCAGGATGGATTCTACAGCAGCAACAGCAACAAGCAGCTGACTGAAAGTTGCATTTGTAACTTTATTTCCTGATGCCGAACCTTCTGTAGTGGGTGTAGAAGGTCTAACAATGCGAACAAACCACTCTATACATCGGAACGGAGTTCTTGGCCTGTACATAGTATGTATAATTGGTCTACCTTGACTTGCACCTTTTAGGATCTATTTGTCTGCTCCCCTAGATCTATTTCTCTACTCTACTAATAGTCTTAGGTGTAAGCTGTGGCTCAGTGGATAGCACTCTCACATCTGAGTTAGAAGGTTGTGGGTTCACTCCAGAGACTTGAGCACAAGGTCTCAGCTGACACTCCAGTGCAGTACTGAGGGAGTGCTGCACTGTCAAAGGTTTGGATGAGACATTAAACCTAAATCCTCTAAGGTGGATGTAAAAGATCTCATGGCACTATTTCGAAGAAGAGCAGGGGAGCTATCCCCGGCGACTTGGCCAATATTTATCCCTCAACCAACATCACTAAAACAGATTAACTGGTAATTATCACATTGCTGTTTGTGGGAGCTTGCTGTGCGCAATTTGGCTGCTGCATTTCCTACATTACAACAGTGACTACACTTCAAAAGAACTTCATTGGCTGTAAAGCACTTTGGGACATCCTGGGGTCATGAAAGGTGCTATATAAATGCAAGTCTTTCTTTTATCATTTAGGATATTGTTTCTTTCACTGTTCTGTGCTTTTTCTGCATCTGCCACCTAACTGCCCACTCCACTAACCTAACTGCTCCTATCTTCTTCCTCACAGTTTGCCATCATCCCCAACTTGACGTCATCAGCATTCTTCATTGCCATTCCTCTTGTGCCTCTGTGCAAATCATTTATATAAATGGAAAGCAAAAGAGGTCTCAGCACAGATCTCTGGAGACACATAACCAGCCAATCAGTTAAACATCCATATACACACACTCTGTTTTCAGTCCCCCAGCCATCTCTCATCCCTGCAGCTACACTCTTTAATACCATGTGCCTTCATGTTCAAAACAGTCTCTTATGTGGCACCTTATTAAACACCTTCTGATTCTTCATTTCAAGGCAGTAATGATGTAGAGAGGAACGTATCAGATACTCTACTCCCTGCAAAGATAAGACCACCATACAATAAAATCTGTGAAAATGACCACTTTCTACAGCTTATTTTTACTTTAGATAACTTTCCCATGTCATTAAATAAAATGCCAACAGGAGACTGGGCAACCTGCAAATAGCATGGAAGCTGAATGTAGCGGCATACTTGAACCTGGCAACGAAAGTGGTGCCCAAAACAGCAATGAAACTGTCCAGGACATCAGCTGGTATCTAATGGTGGTGAGAAATGCCACAAGTAGGTGAAGCAATGCAGGTAACCCTGCCTCACTGTGAGGATCAGAGACACATTTTATACCAAAAAGACTATAATGAATATAATGGAGACATTAAGGACCATCATTATCACGGATACAGATTGAAGAATTTGCAGTCAGTGATTCTTACCATCCAAGAGAGTCCCAAAGTGTAGAACTTGCAGGAACTCCCTCTCCCTCATGAAGCCTGAGAGTGGAGTAGCCCAACCTTCAGACAAGACCTGCACCCACTGCAGATCCAGCTGCAAAGAGAACAAATCACTGGGTGAATCCAATGTGCTAACTCCTCACTGAACATACAACAAATATTAATGCAATGATTCTTTTAGAGTTCAAATTTCTTCTAATAATATATATCCAGGCATGGATTTAATATCAGAAACTGCCACAATATCCAAATGAAGTTTTAAATCTGTTGACATTTATTAACTTTTGTTTGAAGTTAAGTACATTTTTTCTCTCCTTTTGGTAGATGATAAACCTCTGACCTGTGCACAATGTCCACAATTCTCTTGTACTGTGGCACAAAATGCATACCTGGAGATTTAAGTGAATACTAACATAGACACGGTACAAACACTTTGGGCTGGATTTTATCAATGGAGGCGAGCAGGAGGCAGGACTCCCACTTTTTGGGTTGTAGTCCCGCCTCCATCGAGTTGTGGCCAACCCACTCGATTTTCCCTTGATTGACCTTGTTTAGCCCGCCCAGTGGGCTCAGCAGGCCAATTAAGGGCCACCCGGCAACAGGTGATGTCACAGATTGACATTTCATCTGTCAAGAGCTTTTGACAGATGAAATATCAGCGTTTGACAGCTCCTTGAAGCTGTCAAACACTGACAATCTGTCCTCTAAGTTAATTCCTTCCTCTCAGGCTGATTTAGAGATCTCTGCAGAACAAAAAGAAGAGGCTGCAGCTTTTGACAGCTCAACGGCCATTCTGCTTTCTGTGCCGGTGAGATTTCTGACTCCCGAGACCTGAAGGGCTGACACCTGCAGGAGGAAGTTAAGGTAAGTAAAACTTTTTTCCACACTTTACACTTACCTTACACACTTACCCCTGCACACATGCACCCATCACTCACCTGCCCACCGAACATATCGACCCCTCCAACCCCTGCAGACCCACGGTCCGCCTCGCTAAATTGGCGTGGTTCGGACCTGTCGGGTAGCCCACACTTCAGGGCTAAAAATAGGGATTAGGCAACAAACTGCCTGTTAACTACCTGTTAACAGGCAGTTAATTGGCACTAATCCCCTTCCCGCCTCGGGGAGGCGGCTCCCAGCACAGGTCGGGTACCCGCCTCCTGTGAAACTGGCATGGAGGCAGGTTGGGGGCGGGATGGGTTCGGGACCCCCGAATCTGCTACTTTCCCACCCCACACGCCTCCAAACCTGCCTCCACGGGTCAATGAAAATTCTGCCCTTTGTTTTGGTTTCCAATTTGATATAACAAATTCCTGACTATGGTCACTGCTTGTCCCATGAGGTAATATAATCAACTTCCAGTTATTTATACAGATATTCCTCTTCAGTGCCTGGGTAGGGTGGAAACGCTTATTGCAAATTCTGCTAACGACTTTACGCCTATTAACTTTGAAGGAATTGTCTGTCAGATAAAGGGGCTTATCTCTATCTGGGTGGGTAAGCAGATATCAACAGGAGTAATGCTCTCTTATAGGAATTTTATTTAAATCACCGATAAGAGGACAGCTGTAGTCTTGCCCTGCTTCCAATTTCACACAACTAGACACAGGCTTCAACAATGCTCTTCAAGTGCCATATCCTCAGCAGGGCAAGAGAGCAGCCCTATACTCTCCCCAAAACTGGGGCCAATGTTTCTTTTCTACACAGCATCTGCCTTAAACGTAACTGCTCTCGACTAGATGACACCTTTCAGCTGCACAGGTAACAACAGTAACCAAGATCTCAGGCCTAAAAATGCTTCAATCCTGCAGACAGCAATATATTTAAAGAAAAGCTCTTCTGATGGGAAACCACTGGGGGAAGTGAGTCTGGCTCCTTTGTGTTGGCATTACAGTCACTCTGCAGGAGCTAGGCCTCAATAATTGTTCAAAATAATGTAGAACTGTGTAAAACATCAGCGATTTTTTTGTTTTTTGTTTCATCGCAGTGTCACGTAAGTAAAGTATTTTTTAGAGTAGAATGAAAAGTGTTACCTGCGTTATCTGCAGTGTGGGCAGAGCCTGGGCGGCTTCACGTGCCAAGTCCAGCTTGTTTTCAAGGACAAAGAGTTCCTTCACTTCTTCATTCGCAGCAGGGGGAATAATGTCCTTAGAGTAACAATAAATACATCAGTTCTAAACTCTGTTGGCTGGCCTCCCAGAAAGTCAGAATGCGACTCATTAACTCTGCTTTCATGTCCCAGTTCTAGAGTTCGTCTGTCTAATGTTGGTAATTACGCTGCTCACAGTTTGACAGTCAGAACTGATAACCTGTACTTGGGCTCTAACTCACGTCACTGGTACAGCACCTGCTGTTCCAGAATTCACTTGAGGATAAATGTCAGGTTCCACCACAAGTTCCACATTACAGCGGCTCACGAGCCACAATCGCAGTATCTCACCTGTGACAGGGAGTTGCAGATGTTCCTCGGCTCCTTTAAGAGACCTGAACTCATTCTCACCTGTGCTGCTTGTGTTTTGTCCTCTCATGTGGCCACTCTGTAACTCATGATCTTCTCTTCATGTTTGTTACAAAGGGAATTGGTACAAATGTGTTGCTGCGCGGTTAAACCCGCCACCACCGCCCCCCCCCACCCGCCCCCGGTATGAGTGAGTGGCTTTCTAATTTGCTACAAGAGCAAACACTGAAGTGGAAACTTTTGACTATTAGTAAATAAGAGCCAGCTTAGTGGATTGATGCATTTGTGCACCGTACCACGTCAGAGTGTGCTGGGACAAAGTGACTTAAGTTCACAAGTTCAGATCTCAGGAGTGGAGTCAGGAATTTAGGTGCTCTCCCCATGATTTTCCATCCATTAGTATAATGAATCTACAAACTCCTCCATGGCCTCATTCCACCCTACCTCTGCATCCTTTTCCAGCCTTTACGTCCCTCCCCATGCGGTCCAGGTCACATATTCTGGCCTTCTGCATATTCCCCCTTCCTCCACTCTTGTTATATGGGAAGGAACTTAAGAACAGAGGAACAGGAGTAGACACATTCCCCTTACTGCTCTCTTTCTCTTAATATATTTCTAAAAACTTTTACTGATATCCCTTGCAAGTTTTTTTTCATATTCCTCTTTTGTATCTCTTATTACTTTAATGTATCCCTTTGTTTCTTTCTCTCGTTCTCCCAGTCCGCTGGATTTCCACTTTTCCTTGCATTTGTGTGAGCCTTTTCTTTTAGCTTGATACTGTCCCTTACCTCATGTGTTGACCGTGGTTGCTTAGCTACATGTGGAGATCTTGCCTTTTATTGGTATGTACTGGTTTTGTATTGCACCAAAAGCTTCTTTGAATACTTCCCAATGTTTGTCTGTAGGTTTGCCCATTAACAATTCAGCCCAGTTTATGGTGGTCAATTTATTTCTCATCCCTTCGAAGTTTGCCTTACTTAAATTTTAAACCTTGGTTTGTGATTCTCCCATCTGGCTCTCAAACCTAATCAAATTCAATCATATTATGGTCACTATTTGCAAGATGTTCCGTCACCATCAGATTATTGGCAGAACCTTCAACCATCTTAGCCCTAATCTCTGAAATTCCCTTCCTCTCTCTATCTCCCTTCCTGTCTTTAAAAACCTTGGGCCTAAAAATTTGGTTGCTTTGCGCCTCCCGTTAGCGCCCTAAGAGGGCACTAACGGGGCGCAAAGCAACTAGCGCTTGGGTGCGGCGCTGCTAACGCCTCCCGCGAAATTCAGCGGGAGGTTAGCGGCGGCGGTAACCAATCGGCGATGATGTGATCTTTGGTAGCGCCCCCTGACTTACCACCGGACGCTATGTCTGACGGGGTCAGGGGGGCCTACCTGCGGCCGGGGCGGCGTTAATTAAAGTGGAGGTGCCGGGTGGCCATTTTTGTTGTTGGCCGCCTGCCAGCACATGCCCCCTCTGCCGTCCCCGGCCTCCTCTGCAGCCCCCCCGCGGAGTGCCGGCTGCGCTCCGTGAACCCGGCAATTCTCTTGAGTGCCGGGCTCTTTTGCCGGCACTCCGATCCTGGTAGCCCAGCTGGGCACCGGGTCACGCTGTGCTCGGCCCCTCCCCTTTAATAAGGGGAGGAAGGCCTGCAGTACCGCGGCACAACGTGCTGCAGCGTGTGGCGCTGCGGCACATAGTGCCGCGATATTCACTCGCCGCGCCCCAAGAGGGCGGCGGGGCACTTCCAGTAGCACCCCGCCTCCCTCTTGGGGTGCTACCGGTGAATTTCGGCTGTGGGGGCGCTAATTTTTTCGGGGCGCTAAAAGTAGTGCTCCGGCGAAGTTAGCACCCCAAAGGGGGCGCGACTCAATTTTTCCCCCTTGGTGTCTTTCACCAACCTTTCAGTCACATCTCCTAACCCTCTCAAAATGGCTTGGTGTCAGATACTTCACTCCATGGTCAAAGGTGCTAAGCAAATGGAAGCTGTTGTTGCTTTTTATGGAGCAGTATGGATGGTAACCGTGGAAACACCTGTCTCTGAAAGCAGTCCACATTCAATACCAAAAGTAACACCCATCAGGAGAAAAGGCGGAAGAGGAATGCGAAGTGAAGGCTACATTTTGTTTGAATTAACATGTAATAGAAGAAATACTAAATTCTCATTTATCCATAAGGCTGCTCCACTCGCAAAGGAAGGAAACCAAAATAAATGAAGCTCTTTCATGATTAATTTTTTGATTTTTATCAAAGCAAAACTTTACTACTTTTGTCATTGATCTAGGTATTGGGGGCACAATCTGCATGTTTGCAGATGATACTAAGATCTGAGCGAATGTCAGGACTTTTAGACGATGCTTGACCACTACAGGCGGATCTTGATGTGTTGGGGGATTGAGCTCGTGACTGGAAAATGATGTGTAACTTAGAAAAGTGCAGTGTTATACATGTGGGCCAGAGTGCTTTCCTGGACTAGTTTCAGCCACCTAAGGGGGGTGGGAGAGGAATTTCCCAGATTTTTTTCTCCCCCAAATTGGCCTGTGTTTTTTTCTGGATTTTCGCCTCTCCCGAGAGATCACATGGTTTTGGATGGGGTGGGGAGTGTATATTGTGTGATGCACAAGGCCTCGCAGCTTTGTGGGACAGGCTGGGTGGACCAGAGGGTCCTTTCCTGTCTGTCGTTGTTCGTATCTTTGTAGAAATATCAAAAAAACACATAATACCATCATTAACAGCTGTCTGTCTTTCAAGTTGCCATTTTCTTTTCAGAAAGCCAGGGATAATTTCCAGGGACACTGGGATTTTTCACTTACCCTCTCCTCTAAGAGCTCCACCACCTGTTGGATGCATTCATTCACAGATGTGAGGTTTGTTTTCAGCACCAGTTCAGAACTTTCAGGCTTCTCGTAGTCTGAATCAATACCAGTAAATCCTATACAAAGAAATAAAAATGAACCGAATAAAGCAGCGGAACTTATTATGGGACATGAAGAAATGTGTGTACAGATCCTTTAGGTTTTAACATGCCTCTTATGATCTAAAAAGAGTTGCAAATGAAAACAGCTTTTCTAACAGTGTAAAGGGCGGTTCATTCAACTCCTCCAACGGCCTAGTGGATGACAGGGCCTCTGGTGTAGTACCATACAGATCAGAAAGGCCCCTGTGCTGAGTGAGCTAATCTCAGTTGGGGCAGCAGTAGGATCACTATAATTGACCTCAGAACCATTGGGCTAGGGGAAAGGAAAAGCCCAGGTTTCTGCTCCCACTTGAGGCCTATGGGTGGGTGTCAGTTAAGAACACCATCAGGTTTGGCTGCGATGCTCTCAGCAATCTAGCAGTCTCTCCAGATTTGCATGAGTGACACCCTCCCCCCCGCCCCCCCCCCCAAGGCACAAGAGAAAGAACCAAGCCCTGGAAGTGGTGCACATGATTGAGTTATGAGGGCGGACTAGAAAACTTGGACTCTCAGACTTTATTTTCCATCCATTAATTTTAAGGAAGGGGGTCATGCAATTTCTCCAAGTGCACCTGAAGTGATTAGATCTGAGTTACATTCATGATCCTAGAAAAGAAAAGGTTGAGGGGTAACCTCATAGAAGGGTTTGCTAGGGTAGACAGAGAGAAGATGTTTCCACTTGTGGGGCAGTTCAAAACTAGGGGTCACAAATGAATCCAATACGGAATTCAGGAGAAACCTTTTTACTCAGAGAGTGGTTAGAATGTTGAACTCTCTACCACATGGCGTAGTTGAAGTGGATAGCGTAGATGCATTTAAGGGAAAGTTAGATAAACACATGAGGGAGAATGGAATAGAAGGGTATGCAGATTGGGTAAGATGAAGGAGAGTGGAAGGAGGTATAGACCAGTTGGGCCGAATGGCCTGTTTCTGTGCTGTAAATTCTATGTAATTCAATGTAAGATCCAGGATAGGAAAAAGTGTACATTTGGGCATTCATGACTGTGCATTACTTCACAGCATGGCGAAAAAGAGGCAATTCGGGCCCTTAGGACATTAAAGCATCAGCAAAACAGGAGGGGTTTTTCCTCAAATAAATCCCTAAGTTTCCCATTCTCTTTCAGCTAGGAGTCCAAAATCAGAGCAGCTTTTACTGCAGTTGTTGGATGTTCCTGCATTTTCTTTGCATAGATACAGCAAGGTCATTTTGTAGATTAGGAGTGGAATATCAATGCTGCCCCTAGACTTTGGTTTTTCTCACACTTCTCACTGATAGCCGTGTTAAATGAACATTGTTTCACTGCACAAAATGAAGCTGCAAATTCGCTATGCAGACAAACACACTTGTAACATCTCTTCAATTAACTGAAAGCCATCAACAATCCTGAAAGCTACAATTTGCAATGGTGGAGATAGGTCTCACGTTATCAGAGAATATTTAGCTGATTGTATTATCACAAGAGCTCTTCCGCTGATAGTGTGATAATTATACCTTTGATCTCTCCTGCTCTGGCCTTCTTATAAAGACCTTTCACATCACGACTTTCACAGATATCTAAAGGAGCATCGATAAAGACTTCAAAAAATGGAAGTTTGGAGATCGCGTGAATTTTTCTTGCCTTTTCACGATCCTAAAAATATAAATGAACATACAAAATCAACACTATTGGTTTGCGATGGTTGTCGGAGGCCACTGACACATTAATTCCTGCTTAAATATTTCCGCCAGGCTATCTTGTGACCCTGTCAGCCAAAGAAGTATTGTGTTAAAGTCAATGCGATGCCATTTATTCAGCAGATTAAGAAATCAAGTTGCTTTAATTGTATTACATGGTTTGGAAGCATATCGATCCTTTCAGTATTTTTAATAGATGGTTTAAACGGTCTTGTTAACAAAATACAAACGTAATCCAAGACAGCTAAAATTGCTCTCTATAATAATCTCCCTGGATATATATTATACATATCCGCAGCTTTTTACTATAACACATTAATGTGACAGTTAGTGAGTGTTTTAATAATGAAATCGCCCATTTCAGTGAAATCATCAAATGAATTGTTTGCCTCTTAAATGACCTTGTCCAAAACCTTTGAGAATAACGTTTCAACTATCAAATTGCTTCTTCCTGCATTTGCAATTACCCGTTGGAGAGAACTTTGGGCAATGGGCTTTTTTACTGACACAATTACAATGAGTTAAATGTACTTACTCATCCATCAATCAAATCTCTTCCTATATATCATTTATTAAATATGGGACTCAAGATGCAAGGGTCAATGAAAAGGATGCGCCAAACATTTGTTAAAATATTTCTAAGAAACACTGATCTTTCAGACTGATGGGTAGATTGCAGAAGGATGTCATTTGGTTCCATAAAGAACCAATCATGGAACTTGGTGCTAAAAATCATGGCTATTCTACATGTTCCTTATACAATTTCCAATATTCGGCAGCTACACCAAGATCAATCACTTACAACTGTGTGTGGCAAAACTACAGTATTCCTGTGGTTTTTAAAAGGGTTTAGCACTCCTCTCCCCACGTCCTGTTTTCTGCCCCCAGGTTGGTACTCTACATCCAAGCTATCCTCTTTGGTTAGGAACTGGGACAACCCATTCTGTAGACAATTCCACAGTACCATAAATGCTGCTCCTTCATTGATCCCCAGGAGACCAATTTCTTGGTATATCCTTTCCCAGCTGGGGTTTTTCCTTCGCTCCAGAGAACCTGCCCAACAGTTACAGTTTACAGAAAACTTAAGCAGGTGGCCAAGCTTGAGATTCAAATTATTCACAGTTTAATGCTCCCGTGTTGAATTAGAGGTTGTTTTAAGAGGATGATGGTCAGTGACATCTATCTAAACAATGGAGGCTGGAATGAATTTACATAATGGAACATGTCAAGGATGAACAGTTTCTTCTTTCTAATGAACTTACCTTATCAAATGGAGAGATAAAACTAGTGATACAGACAAGCCCAGCATCTGCAAACAGTTTGGCCACCTCAGCAATACGCCTGATATTCTCCTCACGGTCCTCAGAGGTGAAACCCAAGTTTTTGTTTAGTCCTTGTCTAATGTTATCTCCATCCAAAGAGTAACAAGGAATACCATGGGTGACCAAGTACTCCTCCAGTGCAAACCCAATGGTGGTCTTTCCAGCACCTGATAGACCTGAATAGAAAATATTGACATCAATTTAGTTGGAATGAGCATTCTAAAATTCTCAGGCCTTCCTGATGACAAGTTAACATTCAATAAATTCACAAATAACACATTTGCCTTTCAAAGTCTCATATTGAACAGCCTCACTTGAAAGAATAGTTTTGTGGCATAACATTACCGGGAGGAAGAGAGAGATAAAAAGAGAGAAAGAAAGAGAGAGAGAAAGAAAGTAAGAAAGTAAAAAAGAAATTAAAGAAAGAACCATTGGTACAACCACCACTGAGGATGATCGAAAAATTGCTGAGAAGAATATCTGCTGTCAAAATTGGGAGTGGGAAAGGTAGCAATGCTTGTACCATCGGCTCATATGGGAAGTTTCTGAGTGGTGTGCTGTTTCTCCAGCTCCTATAACACTTTTGTATTAAAGTGAGAAGTCGCACAACACCAGGTTATAGTCCAACAGTTTTATTTGAAATCACAAGCTTTCGGAGCGCTGCCCCTTCGTCAGGTGAAGTGAAGGAAGTCACTTCACCTGACGAAGGAGCAGCAGCTCCGAAAGCTTGTGATTTCAAATAAAACTGTTGGACTATAACCTGGTGTTGTGCGACTTCTCACTTTGTCCACCCCAGTCCATCACCGGCATCTCCACTTTTGTATTACCTCACAAGCCCACCATAAAAGCCAATGGTACCAGCGCCATTGCTCCAGATCTGACAGCTTTCCCCCACCTGTTATTCTGACCCCCACTGCTGCTGTCATCTGGGATTACCTGCCCCCTCCCCAATTCTGCTCCTGCAGACTAGCTCCAGTTTGAGTAGCAGGAGCAGTATTGCACTTGCAAGCAGAAACCTGCTGAAAGAGCATGGAGCACTATGCTTATCGCCTGAGCAATGACGAGATTAATGAAAAGTTCCGGAGTGGGGTGTGTGTTGTCTTTACTATAATTATGTTGAAAGATTTGCATGTGATACTAATAGTCTTAGATAACATGTTACCTGTCAGCCAGACAGTGCAACCACGGAATCCACTGCGGGTGCCAACAATTTGGCCTCTCTTGTTTCGACTAACATGATGGGACTGATAGACCACGTTGGTGGATTTCTGAATTTCCTGTGAGAAAAGAGAAAGTGTTATTTGTTAGCAATTTTCTGACAGGGCATTTTACCAGAAAGAAATTTACTGGGACCAATTTTCAAGTATTAACATACAATAGAAGAAACACAAAAAGAAAGTAAATAAAAGAAAGTTTACCACGTGTCGTTTGGTCGTGCCTGTCGGACTAGGAATCTATCATTGACATCTCTGCTTCGTATTTTGTCACCCCTTTCTTTAGGCCCCCAGCTGCCTGATGCCCCATTTCTGGACAGAAAATGCAAACACGTAGGCTGCTTCTAGGCCTCTGCCTGTGGGAGTCTTGATGTGGCTCTAGCAGATGTACAGGAGCAGCTAGGCCTAACTCAGCCAATTATATTTTCTCCCTCCCTCTGGCACGATAATGACCTTTAACCTGCAGCATTCTGTGTGTTGTCAACAGTGATCTGAAGACAACCCTGTAATATAAATGGGGCTGACTCCAAAACTCAGGGGGTCACCAGTATTAACCTTACATGGGAGATTTAAACAGGGAGTTTTTAGACAGGTTCAATTCCTAGAACTGCCTACAGATGCTACAACTATTCTGGAACTGGCTTTTTGATGAGTCTCAGAAATATATAATTGTTTTTTGTTGAAAATAATATAAAAATTACAACCATCACTGATTGCGGGGTCACATGTTCCTTTATAAATAAAGCAAATGAGCATTAAACAAGACACACACTGTACTGTTCTTTAATAGATGATACTGGGAAAAGAATTATTGAGGATTTTTGTTGACTTAAACTCATGTCCTAGTAGATTAACAAAAACAGGATGCAGTCCATTAAAAGCAACCTTTCCTTCAAGTTCTAAACTTTGCGATCTTGTACAAAAGAAGAACTGGATTATTGCCAACCTGTTAGTGGGAGTGCAAACCAGATGCAAATATAAAACTTCCAAGAGTTCTCTTTTCTGAGTTAGAATTAATTTGCCTTGTGATGTATAATAGAAGAGCAAATGCGCTATGTTTGGTGTACATCACGGATTAGCTTGCAATTGTGCTTAATTGTGAATTACGAGTCTATTATCAGTGCGCTTTCTTGACTAGAACATTGCAGACAGTCAACATTGAGGCAAATGATGATGTGGCGAGTCTGACTAGGCTTCCCCACTCTCCTTTCACAGACAGTCCTTGTTCTACAGTTATCATGGCGCATGTGTTGATTAGACTTTAGTTAGCGGTCTTATAAACATAAATCGGACTATTGTCACCCCGTTAGTTGGAAATGGAAGCTATAGGCAAATGTAAAACTTTCCCAAGTTTGAACAAAGGATGCTGACAGGTTAAACCTATACTGTGACACGATTCAGTCAAGCTTATATTGGCACTAATTAGTTATTCACTAATTCCATTCTGAAACAACAGGACTTCTGGTTAATTGTGTGATCCATTCACAAAGAAGCAGTCTTTCAATGACATCTACATGGATTTACATTGTGTTTCTACGCTAATTCCTAAGTCATCGCATCAGTGCTTTTGCACAATATAATAATTAAAACCCTGCTTTCAGGCTGCTGCTTTCTAGAATCAAACCACTATCTGTAAATGGTGTACATCAATACAACTTCAACCAAGACTGAAAATACTTTACAACTTGAGTTCTCCTGATAACATTGCCTCCAATAAACCCCACTTCTCTGTGCTTCTCCCAATTTATACTGCAGCAGATCAAGGGAGATCAAACCTTCGATTCATATCCTGAGTGGAATTATGGTTTAAAGTGCAACATAGTGATGGGGAGGGGGGGTCTATCTGAGTTCCTAGGTGGTCTAGTGTCATGCCCACTTTTATTACAAGTTTGTTTTTACCGGTTTTGAATGGGACCTTGCTTTGCATAAATGGCTGCCATGTTTGCCTACAAAACAACGGTGACTAGACTTCAAAAATAATTCACTGGCTGTGGAATGGGGCATTCTGAGGCTGTGGACGGTGCTATATAAATGCAAGTTTTTTTTCTGTCTGCTTACTTTGACTGACTGCTCCGTCTTTCATTCGAATTCTTACATTTAATAGTGCATCAATGAAGGCCTCAAGAGATAGAATAATGGGCAGAGTTACCATTATTCTGTTCCTATTGAATGATGTGTTAATAAGGTAAAGAAATATTGATATTTTGTGTTGTGTCAGTGTGCTAGAATTCTGAAGGCCATGATGATTAAAAATAAAGGTAATAGTGAAAACAAAAATATTTTTCAATAGGTATATGTAAGTTTTACATTTTATTGAAATTTGTATAGCCAATACTTGATGAAGAACTGGGGCACTCCATTGTGCATTGTCCATTGTGAGCCTTCCATCTCAAATTGAATGAGACAGAGCTTGTGATGCCTGGGTACCCCAATTAATCCATGTAGTGCACTCCAGAAGATACCCCATGGACAACATTAAGAGGAGTGTGGGGTGGGGCGGGGGTGGAGGGAGATGGTGAATAGGACATGTTCTTTGTTCTGCAAATATTTTTTTTTACCGCAACACAAATGACACAGAATTTAAAGCTCGGATCCCATTGATATTGCAGAGCGACATCGAATAAATCTTGCAGCTGCTCCGTTCCTCATAAGTTATGTTTGTGACTTTAGGTTTCTGGCCCTCTGGTCTGCACCTGGTTTAGGGGAAGGTCTGTACATGCCAGCAAAGTGAAAGGTACATTTATGATTAAATGAATCACCCCGCAGAAGGAATGTGGTATCCAAAACCAATGGCAGCAGTCCATTCATATTGGCCACTGACAGTATTCTGTCTGGACGCAAGGTGTGAAAATACCTCAGTGTCTTGCTTTGAAATAGCTGCAGAAGATGGGTGATGACAGCCCTACAACCTTCCAAGATCGCTGTGCTCCTCCAATTTGGCCTCTTGTGCATTCGCGGTTTCCTTCGCCCCATCATTGCTGCCGTGCTTTCAGCTGTCTAGGAGCTAAGCACTGGAATTCCCTCTCTAAACCTCTCCACCTCTCTACCCCTCTCTCCTCCTTTAAGATGCTCCTTAAAACCTACCTCTTTGACCAAACTTTTGGTCACCTGTCCTAATATCTCCTTATATGTCTGATAATGCTCTTGTGAAGCGCCTTGGGACGTTTTACTACATTAAAGACACTATGTAAAGGCAAGCTGCTGCTGAAGTACTGCAGTGGTAGCTATTGCCACTTTATTTGATTTCTCAGTCAATGTTTGCTAGCTTATTTGCTGCTTACGTTTTCAGAAACAGTCTCGCTTTTTCAGTGTTGTTCCACACACCAAACGACTGTATGCATGTCTTGCTGTAGCAATCCCCAGCTGTAGACAGCATGCTGATGGGAAATAGTGCCAAACAAGAGTGAAACAGCAGAAAAGAAAGAGGTAAAGTGAGTGAGAGGATTCAAATTTTCATTAAGCAAGAGGAGCTTGGTATCATCATCATAATTTCAGAAATTCAAGAAGGTACAGCCGGAGGACAATGCAATGGTCAAACAAGCACCATTTAAAACTAGGAACAAAACGAAGGCATTCAGTCGAGAGTCTCTGGAAACTGCACAACCAACTTAAGATAGTTTTCACAAAAGAACTGCATGAATGGAGGCTGTTACTTAAGTAATTGAGGAAGTTTCATCTTACACTGTGCCATTGTCTTTGAAACTTGAAATTCATGACTCCAGTGGTGCACATTTTGTTAATTCGAGCATTGTAAAATTTAGGCCATACTGTAAATTGAGCCCTATTCGTGACAACTAATAGGGCAACATAATAAGAAGGTGTAGCGAGTGACAACTGAAACTAGGACATTGCATAAATTTCACCCTGGCAAAGATTTAAAGAAATTAAATTTACATTTCCGTCTTTGAAAGAATAGTTTTCAGATCAGGCTTTTTAAAAATTCGTTCATGGGATGTGGGCGTCGCTGGCAAGGCCAGCATTTATTGCCCATCCCTAATTGCCCTCGAGAAGGTGATGGTGAGCCGCATTCTTGAACCGCTGCAGTCCGTGCGGTGAAGGTATTATTTCTTGAAAGTGTTTTTTTTAATGAGTAATTCAATTCAGCAAGTACAACATGCCAAACCGAATAATTTTACCAGGCAACAATACTTTGGTAAATATTTGATGTTATTAGACCAGCTTTAATGGGGACACTAATCCTAAATCAAAAACCTATCCTAACTTTTAACATTTACACCTAGCAAAGATTCTGGTGATAAGATAGAGCACAATGGAAAATGAAATACATTTTAAACCAGTAAATCTTATGTCTTGGCATCAACTGAACAAAAGTAACTCTCCCGTTTCTACCTGCCAGCGATAACACCAGGTTTAAAAAAAAAATCACATAATCATGGGGAATTGAACAAATCACTCACAATTCCTGAAGAAAACTCTCTGTGCCAAAGTAAAACAGTGAAAACGTCCTTGCAGCCCTCTCTTAAATGATGCAGTCTTCATAACATGCAAGGTGGCTAAACATGTGCATTTTATAAATGATCAAATGGATGGCTAAGCAGCCATTCATTAGTACCTCTGGAACAATGTTAGTTTGGAATAGTCAGGACATCAAAGTCACCTGAAGCATCAACAATAACTTACATTCGTACAGTGGCTAAGGAAGCTGACAGGGTCAGGGTAAGAGGCGAGACGTTGGGAAGATAGAACAATTAGAGACTAGAGGAGGACAGGAACCCAAAGAAAGACCGGCTTGTGAAAATAGGGAAAGAAGTAGTGAGGCAAAGTGGTTTTGAAAGAATGTTTCAGAGGGTAAGGGCATAACTGAAAGATTAGTGTTTGATGTGGGGCAGAAGGAATGGAGAACAAGGAGTGATTGGGAATCAAGTGAGTGAAGGATGTGGGCTGGGTCAGGATGTATGGCTGGAAATGATTACCAGGGTGGGACAAGCTTGTGAAGAGATTTGAAAATGAAGTCAAGGATCCAGATTTGCTGGAAATCAGAGAACCAGTGGAGCTTGGCGAGGATAGGCCTGGTGATAGTTCAGGAGAGAACTTGAATCGAGGAATGCTGGATTAGCTGTAGTCTGGATAGAGGAAGCGAGGCTGGATTAGAGAGCACTTGAGAAGTTGGAACTCAAGATGATGACAACGTGGATGAGGGTTTCAGCATCAGAGGGGTAGGGGCGTAAACAGGCAACATTCCAGAAGTGGAAGAAGTCCGTTTTGGTGATTGACTGTATATGGTGCAGAAAACTCAGCTCAGGTTTAAACAGAATGCTGAGTTTACACACCATCAGGGTCTCAGTCCCAGCAAACAGGTAGGGAGGCCTGATGGAGTCAGCACCAAAGCTCATCGGTGATAGCGAGAGCTGAGCAGGATGACTTCAGTTGTGCTGATGTTGAGCTTTTGGAAGTTTTGTCTCATCCAGGACTTACTGTCAGAGAGGAAGTCAAATAATAACCCTGGAGCCGATGGTGGTGACAGTGAGGTACAGTTGGGTATCATCAGCTTACGTTTGCCCCCATGCTTGCAGATGAAGTCATCAAGGAGTAGCAAATAGACCATAAATGGGATGATGTGGAGATGCCGGCGTTGGACTGGGGCGACAGCTCCGAAAGCTTGTAATTTTAAATAAATCTGTTGGACTATAACCTGGTGTTGTGCGACTTCTCATAAATGGGATGAACCAAGAAGGTACCATTTGAGAACAGAGGTCACCATGAGGACACAAGAAAAGAAACCATGTGAGGAGATGCAGTGATTGTGTTGGCACAGATAGCAATAGAACAACGAGAGAATGGTGCTATGGAGGTAGACTGTGAAGAGAGGTGGTGAACAGCAATGAAGGGTGTTAAAAGTGATGGAAAAATTGAGCAGAATGAGGAAGGACAGTGAGCTGTTACAGTCAAATAGAATGTCTTTGATTACTTTGACCAGAGTGGTCTCGGTGCTGTAGGGTAAGCGGAAACTGGATTGAAAGGATTCATACAGGGAATGGTAGGACAGGTGAGTGCATAGTTGGCTGCTGAGAAAATGGGCTTGAAAAGGTTGACAGAGCAGGTGGTGGGCTCAATTTCTTGGGGAAAAAGGGTAGGATAGAGATAAAGCAGCAATCAAGACGATAGTGGGGTCCAACTGTTTAAGCAGGAGATGATGATGACAGTGTTATAAGAGGGTGAAAATAATGCCTGAAGAGAGAGACTGACAATATCAGTGAGCCTGGGGCTACGTAGAGAAAGTTGGTTCCTGAGAAAATGGGTTGGAAGAGGTTGACAGAGCAGATGGCAGGCTCCCTAAATGAAAGAAATCTTAATGAGGGCTTGGGAAGAGATGGGGAAACACTGCCGAGTGTAAGGATGGGAGCTAGGTTGGGAGAACAATTAGGAGGAGTGAGTAGTTTGAGAGTATAGTGTGGGGAGAGAGGCAGCCAAGCACTGATCTCAATTTTGGAAACAAAGACGTCCATGATCACCTCCTATCTCAAACAGAGGTGAGGATAGAGGTTGCACAGGAAAGAGGTCAGAGGAGATGTCGGTTTGTACTTGTATAGAGAAGTTTGGGATTGTTCTTGCCCTCCAGTACTACCCTAGCATAAGAGAGAGAAAGGCCTTACTGCTTGAAATGGTGAAGATAAATCTGTCAATGAGCAGCCAAATTGGACGTACTCCATGTGCTGTAACATCTGGCCCACTGACTTGAGACCAAGGAGATGCCTGTTGTACCAGGGAGAGCAGTGGGGGTGGAGGACTTCCAGGATATAGCAAGAACAAGGGTATTCAAATGGTAGTAAGGCATTTATTGAGCAGAGTAACCGAGGGGCCGATGTCAGGGGCAAAGTTGGAAAGACTGCAGGTGAAGGAGTTCTATTCCAGGGGCAGCAGAAGAAGGTGGATGGATTAAATGTGGGAAGAGTGATGTGCATGATGACAAACAGAAATGAAGAAATGGCCAGAGATGGTCGTCAGTAATCGTGACCCTGTCATTGGGTGGCTATGGATGTGAGTGGGAGAGTTAATGTAAAGGGCAAGTCTAATAGGAGAAGGAAGGGTGAAGCTATTGGACTCAGAGAAGCAAGGCACCCCCCAGTGAGTGCAAATCGCCATCAGTGAGCTACGTTTTGGTTAGGCCCAGGATGCTCAAATCCAGGAAGGCAAGAATTTAGATTGTAAGAAAGTGGACATTTTTCAGGGCAGTGCAGGGGAATGGGTAGCCAGCAAATACCAAAATGCATCCAACTAAATCTAAAAAATATCTCACCAACTTTATGTGCACCATGACAATTTCCCACTTTCTCCCCTCCCTTAATCCTTGCTCACCAGTTTAGGAACTGCCCCCATGTGAAACTTTACTTCCTAACGTCCTCCTCTCACATTAACTTAGCAAGTGCCCCTGCTCCCTATGCTCCATCAAAATCCTTGGAGCCTCTCTCTCGTTGCACTCAGCTTTTCCTACTGCTCCATCTCTGGTGCTTGCATTCTTCAGTTGGACCTTTCACATTGTAAGTCTCAAGATGCTTTCGGACTCTGCAAATATGCAAATCCCACCCTACCTGAGTAGGTAGGAACACTGTCCTCTCCAATCTGGAATCTGGTTTTAAATTGCTACATAAAATGAAAATATGCCGACTAAACTCCCAGATTTATTTCTTCCCAGCATATCACAGCTACAGCTGAAGAGTTGACGCTCATTCATCATTTTTGGGAACACTGATTGCGGAGAAGTAGCTTTGAAGAGAGAAATTTGGAGAGATGGGCAGAAATGGAAGAATTGGTAGAAATTAGGGAGAGTAAGGGCAGGTGATCTGATTCCTAGTTCAGACCTGTAAATAACTACTAAGGAAGTGCAAAAGCCGATCAAGCTGAATGTTGGAGGTGAACGTGGTGTTGTATTGAGGAAGGAAAGTCCCACTCTATGTTGAAACAGGTGTGCTGTCAATAAAAGCCCAACCACCAAGAGACTCTTTTTTGAATGTCTAGCACAATTGGGAGCTCAGTGGTAATCCAATGTGCATGCTGCCCCCAAGCACATGGAAGTGAGTTTAAAAATCCCAACCATGTGGTGGACAGGTTGCCAGCCAGCAACATGCCCATGCCAGGCCAAGATATTCATCCCAGATTTGGAATGCACCGAATCTCCACTACTAACTGGGATAGCAATTGTTTCCCGTATATTAACAGCTGTGTCTGGGACCTGCCTTCAAATTCAGCCCTGACTAACAGATTGAGAATCCCTTCGCTCTGTCTTCTACAAGGGCTCTACAAAAGGAGTTGCTGAACTTCAACCCATTTCCTAGTGCATTCGGGTCCACAGAACAAACCTCATTTAGCTCTAAGTTGGCAATCTGCCCCAGAAAAGTCGTGAAGCTGGTTGGTCTGGAAAAATTCACCCTGGTGCAATAGGGGTGCTCTTGAGAGGCTGGGGTTAAGGCCGGTTATTAGACATCTGGTTGAAAGATTTTACTTTCCATTAAAAATGATGTAAAGGATGTAAGATGGGCACCCAAACCAATCTGGTCAGTTCCCGCCAGGCGGATTAGGTTAACGTTACCCCCTTTGTGTCAACATCAAGCACTTCCAGGTCAGGCACAACTCAACCAGCCTCAAAACAGCTCCTCCCCACCACCAACCCCACTGCACCAGGCTGGATTTTTGTATTTCTTTTAGCAGCCATCTTCATGACTTTTCTAAGGCAGAAAATGGGAACATGTTCCACTCCTCAGCACCTGACGTCCTTGGATCTGATGAGCACAAATTTTAATGGAAAACATGCAGCAGCACAGTGTCATCATGGTCCGTTTATCACTGGTAGTGAGCAATTACAGTCCACTGAAAGTTAAACATTAATACTTGGATGTTTATTTTGTTTTGTGAGAAGGTAAGAATTGAATAGCATTATCTTCACAGTTATTTATAATGCAACAACAACAACAACTTGTATTTATATACCATCTTTAACGTAGTAAAACGTCCCAAGGCGCTTCACAGGAGTATTAAAAGACAAAAAATTTGACACCGAGCCACATAAGGAGAAATTAGGGCAGATGACCAAAAGCTTGGTCAAAGTTTTAGGTTTTAAGGAGCGTCTTAAAGGAGGAAAGAGAGGTAGAGGGGTAGAGAGGTTTAGGCAGGGAATTCCAGAGCTTAGGGCCTAGGCAACAGAAGGCACGGCCACCAATGGTTGAGCGATTATAATCAGGGATGCTCAAGAGGGCAGAATTAGAGGAGTGCAGATATCTCAGGGGGTTGTGGGGCTGAAGGAGGTTACAGAGATAGGGAGGGGCGAGGCCATGGAGGGATTTGAAAACAAGGAGAGAATTTTGAAATCAAGGCGTTGCTTAACCAGGAGCCAACGTAGGTCAGCGAGCACAGGGGTGATGGGTGAACGGGACTTGGTGCAAGTTAGGACACGGGCAGCCGAGTTTTGGATGACCTCAAGTTTACGTAGGGTAGAATGTGGGAGGCCAGCCAGGAGTGCGTTGTCAAGTCTAGAGGATGAGGGTTTCAGCAGCAGATGAGCTGAGGCAAGGGTAGGATACTATTTCATGGACAAAGGCGCCCTGATTTAACAAGCATTAAACTACTCAGGACTTTAATTAAAGAGACTGTTGCGAAATATTGTCCTATCATATTCTAATAGGAGCAGTGTTTTACTGGCCAGTATTCAGGATAATATGTGCAATCTGTGCCCTTTACCTTTGGAAACCTCAGTGACGGTTGAGTTACAGAGACAGCTTCCTTTGTGGGCAAAATTTCAAACTGAATCTTCCAGGAAAAACAATCGGCAGAAATTGCCAGTGAGGAACTTAATAAAACTTCCATTTGTAAAAAAAATCACCTAACTGTGGAGGCATGCCCCTCTTTACAGCATCAGCTAGAACTGCAGCAATTACTTCACTAGCAGTTCTTGTTGGCAGAGTTTGCTGCTATAATTTTAAAACAGTTTGACGCTATGGTGTGCCAGGTGTGTGAAACAGTAAAGCAGTGTTTGAAGGACTTAAAAAAAAAATTCTCTGTAGACGCTCTCAGCCGTCACTGTAATCCAATACTGTGCAATACTGAATACGTTCACTGTTCACACCGTACGTTCAACAGATTCTGTAATCTCACTTTACTCAAGCCCTGTTCAGTGTTGTGTAAATCTGCTGCCATTAAGGTTAAAAAGAGGACCCCTGTATTCATCACTTGCGATTCTTTCCATTGAGGAAAGAGACATCACTTGAGCTACAAGTCATGAATAATGTGGAGCCACACTGGTCATGATTTAGTATTTCCAATGCAAAGAGTCCAATTCCCTACGGAAAGTCAAGACTCATGGATCGTGAACGCTTGTGGAAGGGAACACAGATCTCTTCATAGGTCTGTTGGCATGAATTTAACAACTTTGCCTTCTGTAATGCCTTACATGGGTCGATAAAAAGAAAGAACTTGCATTTATATAGCGCTTTTCAATATCTCAGGACGTCCCAAAGCAGTTTACAGCCAATGAAGTACTTTTGAAATGTAGTCACTGTTGTAATGTAGGAAACGCGGCAGCCAATTTGCGCACAGCAAGCTCCCACAAACAGCAATGTGAAATTGACCAGATAATCTGTTTTTGTGATGTTGATTGAGGGATAAATATTGGCCAGGACACCAGGGAGAACTCCCCTACTTTTCTTCGAAATAGTGCCATGGGATCTTTTATGTCCACCTGAGAGAGCAGACGGGGCCTCGGTTTAACATCTCACCCGAAAGATGGCACCTCTGACAGTGCAGCACTCCCTCAGTACTGCACTGTAGTACTAATAATGGTCAATTTTTG
The DNA here is from genome assembly GCA_030390025.1 of Squalus acanthias. Taxonomy (NCBI): domain Eukaryota; kingdom Metazoa; phylum Chordata; class Chondrichthyes; order Squaliformes; family Squalidae; genus Squalus; species Squalus acanthias. The sequence continues at coordinate 41,669,071 of CM059438.1, forward strand.
GTACCCACTTACTAATTGTTCAAAGGAAGATATACATAAAGATTCTTGTCTAAGTTTAGTTTGCATTTCAACCAATTTTCAACTAATTAATGTAGAGGACCAGTGCACCATCAAGGTCATGTAATAACATGGATCCTGCTGCTGTCTCCTCACCTTTAAATTTATTTGAAAGGAAAGCTATGGTGAGCAAGTCAGATAGGAGTTTGCAGACCAGGTATGTCAATACTTAGAAGTTACAACATTGAAACAGGCCATTCGGCCCAACCAGCCCGTGTTGCCAGTTACCCTCCACACGAGAACATAGCTCTAGTCACATTTAACCACCCTGTTCCCCTATGACTTCAACTGCTTATCCAATTTAATCTTGAATATTGAGATAGTTTCCACTAATCTTGGAAGTGAATCCCGCAGCCTCACATATTGATCTGGTGTAGTTGGTAGGTAGTAGCTTATCTGAAGTAGTCTGGGAAATGTAAACATACCGGTGAGTTAGTAAAGTTGTCATCGGAGAACAAGAAGCTGCATGAACAGATTTTTTCCCTTGTGAACTGGCACCTAGACCATTGTCATCTAGGTACAGTTTTATTCAGTGACATAAAGCAGTAGGACATCAGGGAGAAAAACATCTCACACCACACAGTAAAAAGATTTGTCTTCTACCACAGAAAGAATAGCAATGGGGAAAAAGAAAATAAACCATTTCAAGCCATTGGGAAGTCCTGACCTCCCCAATGAATCTAGTGCTTGTAAGTCAATGATTTATTTGTGAAAAAATAAATCCAGTGGCTTTAGATTACTCGCAATACATTCAGAAAAGAGTCTCTTGGTGGTTGGGCTTTTACTGACAGCACACCTGTTTCAACATAGAGTGGGACTTTCCTTCCTCAGTACAACACCACGTTCACCTCCAACATTCAGTTTAACTTTTAAAATAATTTTTAAAAATGGTACCAGAGAGATCTGAAGAAGAAAGACTTAAGTGACATCCTTATAGCCTTCCAAAAAATATAACTTTAATATGTCCTAGCAATTCTTTCTTTAAGGAGTTTTACTTGTACTTGGCTGTTGATGTCTTAGCTCAAATTTGTTAGCATCATTTTATGTAAAAAATAAACCCAGAAACTAAATACTGCTAAGTGTTGTGGCAATAATGATGCTCAGGCACTGAACCACGAGATTAAAACCCTGCTGAAAATTTCAATTCAGAATTTAGAGGAAGATTCCCAGGGCAGGTTTTATCTGATACAGGTCTGCTCGGGCTATTGGGTGATCTTCAGACCGAAATGAGCTGTATCAAGCATCTAAGCTTTACGTGAACCATGACTCTGGGCCAGATCGTCACGTGACATTGGCCAGTTGGGGTGGACAACGGAATGTATATAATTGCACATAAGCCAGAATTGCTATAAAAGCACTGACAATGTTGTCAACAAACTAAATATTCAATTGGAATGTTAAAACTTTTATTATAATACTTAGCCCAAGTTGAGAACTGCATACATTGAGCTAATGCAACGTGTGAATAAATGTGTGGCAGAAATCGTTGGAGTGAAAACTCTGATTACAATGCTTCTCTGTCCAACCGAAAATAATTTTGCAATCTTCATGTTTCCTATTGCACGCTACTGAACTTTGGAAGTTCCTTTTAAACAGTAATTTCTTGAACGAGTTGTGTTAATATCTTTGTGAATCTTAACCTAACCTGTCACTTATCTGTATCTGTACAGCAAACTGACAGGCTAAAAATGTTGTTCTCTATTTTCAGCTGCTAATCTTGAGTTGTTGTATTCTATGACACTGTCCCTTAGTCACATCGCTGTGCTTTTATTGTCTGTCACTAAATCTGTAAGCATGTCTGGATCAAAAAATGTAAAGAATCCATCTGTCCATCCCCTTTAAAAGTTGTGAAATATATTAAATGATATCAGCTTGGCTCAGTGGTAGCACTCTCAATTCTGAATCAGAAGATCATGGGTTCAAATCTCATTCCAGGTACTTGAGCACAAAACTAGGCCTAAGGCAGTAATGCATTGCTGAAGATGCTGTCCTTTTAGATAAGATGTTAAACTGAAGACCTGTCTGCCTGATCAGGTGGATGTAAACGATCCCATGGCACTGTTCGAAGAAGAGCAGGGGAGTTCTGGTCAACCTTCACCTCTCAACAAACACCACTTAAAACAGATTGTAACTGGTCATTCAACTCATTGCTGTTTGTGGGAGCTTGCTCTGCACATTATAATTGCACAACCTGATCAGCCAAACTTTGAGTGAGGTTCCCCTTTTACTCAGCTCAAACAACTATAGGTCTCTTCACATTGTGTACCATTGTATAACTGTCTTTCAAGTTATGCAATGTAACAAGAATCTAGTTACAATGTATTTTTATACGATTAGAGGGCCCAATTTCTCCTTTAGTTACGGTTTATGACGCACTTAATCTACATCACAAAGTTTCACTTTAGCTTTAGCATAACTTCCTTACATGTGTTTTTTCTAGCTTATCTGAATTTAAATAGTTCAGTTAATACTAAAGCGATTCACCTTTACACCACTACTTTATATTTGATGTGTTAATTATTTTCCAATTTTAAGTGGCTGTATGCATGGGACTTACAAATGCATTCTAGAGCAGAATTCTGAATGCATGTGTTATGTAATGCATGACAGATATTACCACGCTAGGGATGGGCAATAAATGCTGGCTTTGCCAGCGTTGCCCACATCCCATGAACGAATATAAAAACAAATAGAGGATTTTTTTTTATTTGTTCATGGGATGTGGGCTTCGCTGGCAAGGCCAGCATTTATTGCCCATCCCTAGCGTGGTAATATCTGTCATGCATTACATAACACATGCATCACTGAAAGTTAACGTGCAGGTACAGCAAGCAATTAGGAAAGCAAATGGTATGTTGGCCTTTATTAGAAGAGGATTTGCATATCAGAGTAAAGATGTCTTACTGCAATTATATAGAGACCACACCTGGAGTATTGTGTACAGTTTTGGTCTCCTTACCTAAGGAAGGATATACTTGCCATAGAGGGAGTGCAACTAAGGTTCACCAGACTGGTTCCTGGGATGGGGGGATTGTCCTATGAGGAGAGATTGAGTAGACTAGGCCTATATTCTCTAGAGTTTAGAAGAATGAGAGGTCATCTCATTGAAACATACAAAATTCTTACAGGGCAGATGCAGGGAGGATGTTTCCCCTGGTTGGGGAGTCTAGAACCAGGGGTCACAGTCTCACAATAAGGGGTCGGCCATTTCAGACCCCTCATTCTAAGGAGGCCGATAAGGATCATCCACTCAGCACTTCTGGCTGAAGATGGTTGCAAACACTTCAGCCTTGTCTTTTGCACTCACGTGCTGGGCTCCACCATCATTGAGGATGGGGATATTCATGGAGCCTCCTCCTTCGTTAGTTGTTTAATGGTCCACCACCATTCATGACTAGATGTGGCAGGACTGCAGAGCTTTGATCTGATCCGTTGATTGTGGGATCACTCAGTCCTGTCTATAAGCATGCTTCCGCTTTTTAGCATGCATGTAGTCCTGTGTTGCAGCATCCCCAGGTTGGCACCTCATTTTTAGGTATGCCTGGCATGCTCTTCTACACTCCTTATTGAACCAGGGTTGGTCCCCTGGCTTGATGGTAATGGTAGAGTGAGGGATATGCCAGGCCATGAGGTTACAGATTATGGTGGAATACAGTTCTGCTGCTGCTGATGGCCCACAGCGCCTCATAGATGCCCAGTTTTGAGCTGCTAGATCTGTTCTGAATCCAACCCATTTAGCACGGTGGTAGTGCCACACAACACGATGGAGGGTGTCCTCAGTGTGAACACGGGACTTTGTCTCCACAATGACTGTGCGGGGGTCACTGTGATTAATACTGCGACAGGTAGAGGACAAGTAGGTTTTTCCCTCGTGTTGGTTCTCTCACCACCTGTCAGCTATGTCCTTCAGGACTCAGCCAGCTCAGTCGTGGTGCTACAGAGCCACTTGGTGATGTTCCCCACCCAGAGTATATTCTGAACCCTTGCTACTCTCAGTGCTTCTTCCAAGGGGTGTTCAACATGGAGGAGCACTGGTGGTAATCAGCAGGAGGCTTCCTTGCCCATGCTTTCATGGGGTCAATGTTGAGGACTCCTTCCTGTGGGTATGTCCTGGAAGAGTTTGGGACATTGGCTGAAAGATATGATTCTGTGAGTATGACTATGTTAGGCTGTTGCTTGACAGCTCTCCCAATTTTGGCACAAGTCCCCAGATGTTGGTGAGGAAGACTTTGCAGGGTTGAGTGTGACCATTGTCGGGTCCGTAGCCAGTGCCAAGGTTGATGCCATTTCAGAGTCAACATTGCTGTGGGTCTGGAGTCACATATAGCCAGACCAGGTAAAGATGGCAGATTTCCTTCTGGCTAAAGGACATTAGTAGATCAGATGAGTTTTTACAACAATCAGATAGTTTCATGGTCACCATTAATGATTTATTTAATTAACTAAATTTAAATTCCCCAGCTGCCGTGGTGGGATTTGAACTCACATCTCTGGATTATTAGTCCAGCCCTCTGGATTACTACTATGTTACCGTTCCCTCATTTGCATTCCATTAGTAACGTGAGTGGTAAAGTTACAAATTCAATAAATTCTTGTGAATGGAATTAAAATGGTAACACCGTTACTTTTTGACTATTCTGTTCATACAGTTTTAATGGAGGCTGCTTTATTGCACTGAAGTCATGAGTTGGAGTTTACATCTTTACAGTGAGGTATGGCTGTCAGCTTGAAAATCTTGTAAGCCGTGTTTTGGATGGAACAAAAACATATGGTTTTGTTTACCATCATGTAAATGCCAGTATTGAAACTATAATTTTTCTTTTAAAACTTGCTAATACTGTTATCCTTCTATCTCTTTCAGTGGAGATAAAGGTTCAGTAAAAGTTTGAAGCAAACGGATTATCAATTTCAATGTTCACAGCCCATTGCTGCTCATTAAAGAAAAATTAAAGCATTTGAGTATAAATTCTTTATGGGCAACTATGCTTCTGTACTATAACACCAGATGATTCATTATTACCTTAAATGTGTGAGCGACAAAAATCATGCTTGGTGGCACATGGCAAGTTTGGATAGTGCTGACTCCTAGCCTTAGTTGGATGGGGCAGGCCTGGTAGGATAAGGAAATGAAAGCTGAAACATGGACTTAGAATGGGGATGAGATTAGAGATGGAAGGGGTGCTCAGAAATAAAGGAGGGTGAAGGGAAATCTCAGAGCCACTGAGGTAGTCGGGGGTGGGACGTACTCTTGTAGACATGGAGGACAATTAGCATCTCTACTAAATTAGATATTACTCTCGAAAGGATAATATCATGATAAAGATTACTTAATATCTGGCAGTCTTCACTACTAATCTATTATTTGCTGTATTTTAAAGATGAAAAGAGTGTGTTTGTGTGTGAGGGAGAGACATGGAGGGGGGGGGGGGGGGCGGGGGCGGGGTGTAATCTGTGTATAAACATAATAAAAATGAGAAAAGGCCATTTGTCCGAAGAAGCCCATACGCACTTTAGGACGTCATGAGGTTGTGAAAGGCGCTCTATAAATGCAACTTCTTTCCTTATAATGTATAGTTTGTCCTATCACGGTTCTGTTCAAGCATCTCCTGAGGGAAGCAATCAACACATAAAACTCCCAAGAAGATGAGACTCCCAGAAGATGAAATTTCTCCCACAAGTACTATCAATCTTCCAGTGTACATTCTAAAGTATAACATGGAGAAAATGTATATGTTGTGTGGTGGTAGGAGAAAAAGCAGAGACTCAGACTGATTAGTGAGATTTTTCAGTTAATGTTGGACTATGATTTTCAATATTCAATGGATGTCCTTATTTATGTATTGCCCCATTAAGTGTCTTGGTGTAATTTGTGCATATGATTATAAATGGGCACTCCAGTGTGTTATGCTGAAATTTTCAGTTGCTTGGTTTGGGGACGTTTAAGCAAGGTGATGATGGGCTTCTCTCTATGTCAGATACCCAACTGACCAAAAGAACACTAACCTGCTCTAAAATTGTTCCTTCCAATCATCTAAGAACATAAGAACATAAGAAATAGGAGCAGGAATAGGCCACTTGGCCCCTCGAGCCTGCTTCGCCATTCAATAAGATTATGGCTGATCTTGGGCTCAAAGCCACTTCCCCGCCCGCTCCTCATAACCCTTCACTTCCTTATCTTGCAAAAATTTGTCTATCTCCACCTTAAATGTATTTAATGACCCAACCTCCACAGCTCTCTGGGGCAGAGAATTCCACAGATTTACGACCCTCTGAGAGAAGAAATTCCTCCTCATCTCAGTTCTAAAAGGGCGACCCTTTATTCTAAAACTGTGCCCCCGCATTCTAGATTTCCCCACGAGGGGAAACATCCTCTCTGCATCTACCTTGTCGTGCCCCCTCAGTATCTTATATGTTTCAATAAGGTCACCTCTCATTCTTCTAAATTCCAATGAGTATAGGCCCAGCCTGCTCAACCTTTCCTCATAAGTCAAGTCCCTCATCTCTGGAATTAACCTAGTGAATCATCTCTGAACTGCCTCCAATGCAAATATATCCTTCCTTAAATAAGGAGACCAAAACTGTACGCAGTACTCAAGGTGTGGTCTCACCAATACCTTGTACAGTTGTAGCAGGACTTCCCTGCTTTTATACTCCAACCCCTTTGAAATAAAGGCCAACATTCCATTTACCTTTTTGATTACTTGCTGTACCTGCATGCTAACTTTTTGTGCTTCATGCACAAGGACCCCCAGGTCCCTTTGAACTGTAGCATTTTGTAATCTCTCTCCATTTAAATAATAATTTGCTTTTTTATTTTTCCTGCCAAAGTGTATAACCTTGCACTTTCCCACATTATACTCCATCTGCCAAATGTTTGCCCACTCACTTAGCCTGTCTATATCACTTTGCAGGTTCTTTGAGTCCTCTGCACAACTTGCTTTCCCACCCATCTTTGTATCATCCGCAAACTTGGCTACATTACACTCAGTCCCTTCATCCAAGTCATTAATATAGATTGTAAATAGTTGAGGCCCCAGTACCGATCCCTGTGGCACCCCACTAGTTACCGTTTGCCAACCGGAAAATGACCCATTTATCCCGACTCTCTGCTATCTGATAGTATTACAGCGACGTGTGAAAAATAGAAGGATCAAAGGAAAGGAATTTCAGCAGTTTTGCTCATTATCAAATAGCTGTTTAAATCTAAAAGACCAACTCATAATGAAACGGAGTTCTTCTCTGACTCAGCATTAAGGTTGATCAAGGAGGTTAAAAGCCACATTAAGTCAACATCTTTGCCTGACCCAGAAATGTTTTATCATGACATGGAAAATTCTCTTCAATGATGTTAAAGCTTCACTGTGGCTGTATTAAAACATATTTTCCTCACTCCAACCAAGGTAAGTTGGAAAGGAAACACTGCAGACACACTTCAACTGTGGATTGAGGAAATGCACTAGCGAAACTCCTGGAACACGTTAGGATTGTAGATATGAATCGTGCACTGTATGTAAATGGAAAAACTTTTTTCACGAATGTTTTTCACCAGACAGGAGACCTGTCTGCTTTACCACAACGTCACACCGTCCACATTGACCTACTGTAACAACCATCAGCGCCTCCCTTTAAAAACAATAGGTTTTAGTGTAGTTTCTTCGTAAAAAGCACTTCATTTTTCCCCTCTGTGAGTCCCCTGTCAGGAGGTAGCTAGCCAACAGCCAATCTCTATTTGGTATTCATGGAAGGAAATACCAAAAGAACCAGCATCACTGGGGAATAGGTCTGATTTCATACTGAACTGTGAAAGTTTGCATTCATGAATGACCCACTGTTCATAATGCACAATCAATGTTTGTTGCACTCAGAACAGGCATACAAGCAACACCCCACATAACTCAGACAAGAACATACTGTACTTAGAACATACTGAAAAGAGCAGCTCTGTGCCAACTATGCCAGTCCCAGGTAATGAATACCTACATAATCTCTGTAAAATACCCACCTAATCAGATCGTTGGCTGTACTGAAAAATTCAGTTCAATATTAAGTGTTTTTTTAAATATCCTTCAAATGAAAATGAATACTGTTCTGTTTGTGTGCATACTCGCATTGACACTATTCTGCTATTCTTAAATATATATTCACATTAACACTATTCTGCTGTGGAGATATATATATATATATTCACATTAACACTATTCTGCTGTGGAGATATATATATATATATTCACATTAACACTATTCTGCTGTGGAGATATATATATATTCATATTAACACTATTCTGCTGTGGAGATATATATATATATTCACATTAACACTATTCTGCTGTGGAGATATATATATATATATTCGCATTAACACTATTCTGCTGTGGAGATATATATATATATATATTCACATTAACACTATTCTGCTGTGGAGATATATATATATATATATATTCACATTAACACTATTCTGCTGTGGAGATATATATATATTCATATTAACACTATTCTGCTGTGGAGATATATATATATATATTCATATTAACACTATCGTACTATCCTTATATATATATATATTCACATTGTGCTTATATATTTTCATATTAACACGTCTGCTGTGCTCATGTATATCCTTTCAAAGTTGCTCTTTTTCTCTTTCCTGTGTCTGTTCTCGGCATAAATAACCAGAAGCAGACCGCTGCTGCCTGGTGAAGACCAGTGAATGTGCTGCTGCTATCCATGACATGCCTGGCGACCAGTAAACAGTGCTGCACGGATAGTAACTCCATTCGAATGATCTTAAGTCGCTACTTTCAACAGAACTCAAGTTTAAGAAAAGGCAATCCTTAATGGGCAGCTGAATGCCAGCTCGGGACCCTCTCCGCTCCCCACCCCGCACACAGTGGATGACATCGGACTGTGAACTGCAACTTGGATCTGAAACTGCTCTGCTGCAGATTGCACCCCTTGTCTTACCGTGATCGGCTTCTTGTTGCCTGACATGGTTGCGATGTGGAAGCGGGATTAGAAGCGCTTCTGATCGATCTCCCTCTCTGGCTGTCTAGATGGAAGAGGCTGAGGTGGAGGCGACGATTGCTTTTTAAATCATCCAGACACGTAGCATTACCCTCGCACCAGCCCCAGAACCACCCCTCTGCATATTAACACCCAGCCACGTCATTGCCGGCTGCTCGGAACACAGGAAACCAGTTACTCAACCACTTGGAAAAGTGAAGAAAGGCTGGTTTTGAAAGACATGTCTTCAGCAAGGATCCAGAAAGCTCAGCAGAAGGTGCTTGCTGGGGTGGAAAATAAAACAGGGGCCTGAGGAACAATGGAATTCACACTTCCATGTTTTCCCAAAGCAAGGAGACTTGTGCTTTACTGTTCTCAGTTTCTCTCTCGCACACGAACTTAAATCTCAAAACTTAAAGTTTGCCAAGGACGCACTCATTGTTTAATGGTACTGAAGTGATACATTTCTCAGTGTTAAAGAATATTTGCCCCATTTTCCCCCATCTCATATAAATGAAAGAGTCCAGCCTTCGTACGGGAGATATGCTCCTATATTTTGATCAGATTTCATGCAAACATTGTTTTTCTTTGCAACTTTTCTGAAATTGGAACGTTAGGAAGACCTAAGCCTTTCTTTGGCTCCTGCCAAAATTGCTGCTCCTTGGACGCTCCCTCTATGCTTGTTCTACCAGGCTGAGCCAGGCTGTGCACTGCCCTATCATCCTGTCTAACCCAGTGCTGAGCTTCAAACCTATATCCTATGTATCACCAATACCCTTGTTTACGTCGACCTTTCTGCTTGAACCCCCTCCACTCCGACCTCACTCCTACCACCGACAGGAATCGAATCCACATTTATGGCACCACTCGACCCATCTCTCCAAAGCCCTTCATGCCAACCTCCTGCCCTCCACCCTTCATAAAGTTTAACTCATCCAAAACGCAGCTGCCCACATCCTGTTGCGCATTAAGTCCTACTCGCTCACCACTCACATTCTTGCGGACCTGCACTGGCTCCCCTTCCCCCCAATGCATCGAATGTAAAATCCTCTTTTCATAAATCTCTCCATGGATTTTCCCTTACCTCTGCAAACTCCTCCAGCTTTAGGTTCCCTCCAGTCCTTTTATTATTATGCCACCACCACCACCGCGCCACCCCTCCCCCCCCCCACCGGCTGGTATACCATTGATGGCAGAATCTTCAGCCATCTCCGACCTACTCTCTGGAGCTCCCTCCCTAAACCACCCCCCCCTCTATCTCTCTTACCATCTCAAAGTCCATCTTTCCAATCAAGCTTCCACTCACCTCTCCTAACTCTCCCATAAATGTTTGGAGTCCATTGTTTTTTTTTACACTGTGAAGTACCTTGGGGCCTTTTTCTAGGTTAAAGCTAATATAAAATGCACGTTGTTGAATATATTCAAGTGCAACCTAACCAGTTTTGCTGGGTGGATGGAATACAACAGGCTCAAAAATCATTAACCTTTCTTGTGTCAACAGTTCCCTTGGCTTTGTCATTAGATATATTTTATACAATAGGAAAAGCCTTCAGAACCACCCTTTGAGGAGGTGAAAAAAGCCACAGAATGCTTACAAGAAGGTAGCTGGACGGCTCTGATTCTCCAAATGCAGAGCTTTACTACTTGTCAAATCAAAGCAATAATATTCTATCCAAATGAGAATGGTAAGGTCCTTGGATGTGATTGGAGGGGCTGTTACACGAGGGAATGCTGACAGAGCAGCTGCAAAGAAAGATTTAGGAAGAGTAAAATGCAGTCTTTAACATGGTACAGAGCTACTACTGGGCTCAGCAACATTTGGTGAAAAGCTGGCACCACATCTGACTATGACAAATTGGAACTGTGCTTTGTTTAGAATGGGAGCTATCTCAGCCAAATGGTGATATAATATTTGTACCTGAACCTGTGAGATTGTTCTTTTTGAACAATTCAAAGTTAAATTAGGGTCAGAATAAGTCTTTTTAAAGGAACACAAATGAGATTAATTGTGACAGAAATACTATAGAATTAAATATCTTTCAAATCTGTTTGCCTCAAATGAGAAAGATTCTTGGAATCAAATCAGAGAGGACTAAAATTTTATCTAAGATTTATTAGAAATCAAATATATATTTCTAGGGCAGCAAGAGCAGCACTGGGCTCTTTATTTAGATATTAAATATCTGGTAATGCTTACCTTCAAATAATTCAGGTAAAAATCCCTAATAGCCTCTATTACATGAAGTGACCAAATTAGATGGATGGCAATTGTTACTCTACCCTCTGCTGGTGTTCAGAGGGAACACTGTTTCACTTATCAGGGCAGTGCACCAACCTGGCAAGATTCTACAAGGTGGTCACTAGATTACTTCAGGGCTCCCTGGTGATGCAATGCATACAAACTTTGGTTTCTAAATGATTCTGCTTTTCTTGTTGAACCAGGCTCTGAATGTAGTCTGGTCTTACTTTGACCCTTAATAGGAAAGAAATGCATGCTATGTTTATGGAACATAACAGATTATATAGACTTACAGGAAACTCTTTGGTATCCGGCACCGATGGGACCGGGATGGTGCCGGTTGATTAAAAATTCCGGATGACGGAGAGGGTTATCTACCGAGGCTATTTTTAACAAACAAAAATAAAAAAATCAAGAAATGTGCAGTATACAGTAATTGGGTACTCACCTACAGAATGTTGTGTTAAATGGATGGTGGAAGATGCTTGATTAAGTACAGTACTGCCAGTTGAGGGTAATCCATAACTCTTTAATTACTTAACAGTAAAACAAAACTTATAAACGACTGTATACAGTACTGTAGTTGACTGTACACTTATTCCGAGTCATCTGGTTCATCAGGAATATCCATGCCAGCTGGGTCATCAGGATCATGCACTTCAACAGATTCTTCAGGCACTTCCGCTGCTTCGACTCTTTTGGAAGCTTTCTTAAACATGTCCCGGATGTCTGCTTGCTTAGTGGACTCTTGCCTTTTTTGTAGAAAGGTGGAATGCAGAATATGGAGTTGCATAACTTCTTGGGCAGAGTAGCAAGGCTGCCTTTCAGCAAATTGGAGGATTAAAGCAAATCCTTCTGCAGCTTTAGCCCAAGAAACCTTCTTCTCTTCAGAAATCTCATCCTCTTCACTTTCCATCTCACTTTCCTTTTCTTTCTTTGGATTCAAAACAGTCTCAATTATTTCATCATCACTTAGCATATGCACAACAGCAACTTCTCCATCTGCATCAACCCACTGCTCAATATCACTTTCACTGAGGTTACGTAGAGGGTTTGCTGGGCCTACATTTTTCACCATGTCAGCCATTTCCATTATTGTTCTGACGAAAGGTCTTCGACCTGAAACGTTAACTCTGTTTCTCTCTCCACGGATGCTGCCTGGCCTGCTGAGTTTTTCCAGCGTTTTCTGTTGTTATATCCATTATTGTACTCTTCTTGGGACGAATATTGAACCCATGAAATTCCTCCTCTGAAGAAGAACCTTCAGCAAACATTACAGAAGGCCACAATTTGCGCCAGGCTTGCCTCAAAGTGTGACCGTTCACCAAGTTCCAGGAACATGCAACATTAAAGATGGCATCTTTAAGATTGTATTCCTTCTGAAATGCGTGAATATTGTCATCTTGGTTTATCAAGTCTTTCTTGTAATGACACTTGAGATTTTGGATAACGCCCTGGTCCATGGGTTGTATGAGAGAAGTTACATTTGGTAGCAAATAAATGGTGAAAATATTTCCCAAAACCAACTCGGATTCATGCGGATGGGCTCTACAATAATCAAGCAATAAAATGCATTTGCTATCTTCAGGTTTCCCTATTTTACGGAAATGTTCCCTCATAGATGGAACAAAATATGATGGAACCAATACGAAAAGATTTCCTTATCCATCCAAGCATTTCTTTGAGCTTTGTACTCAACAGGTAAGTGCCTCACATTTTTAAATGCGCGGGGATTTTTATACTTCCCAATAACAAGAAGTTTAACCCGGTGTGATCCAGCAGCGTTCGCACATGTTAGCACGGTTACACGATCTTTATTTTTCTTGTAACCTGAAGCATTAGCCTCACTAGCCCCAGCAAGCATTGATTCTGGAAAAAACCTCCAAAACAAGCCAGTTTCATCGGCATTGTAGATCTGTGCTGGCGACAAATCATGTTGCTGCACAATCCGATTGAAATAATCGCAGTATTCTTCTGCGGCGTCGTGATCAGCTGATTTCTTCTCCCCGGAAATATCGAGTCGTCGTATCCCGTGCCGTAACTTGAAGCACGTTAGCCATCCCTCGGAGAAAGCACACTTGTCAGTGAGCTCCATCCTTTCGTAGAAATCCTTCGCTTTCTCGATTAGCATGGGTCCGGAAATTGGAACACCCTCTGAACGCTTAAGAGAAAACCATTCATAAAGCACGGTATCCAGCTCTTCAAGCTTAGGCTTACGAAGCGTACGCCGTTTCTCTGCACTCTTAGATGTCTCCGAGCTTGAATAAAACTTGAGCAGCTTATCCTTCTGCGATTTGATGTCGTAGATTGTTGACGAACCGATTTTGAATTCATTCATAATGTTGATACGCTTCTCTCCCCTTTCTAGTCGTTGGCATATCTCGATTTTCTGTTTTAAAGTTAACACCACTCTCTTCCTTTTGCTTGGGCCAACTTTAGGGAATTCCATAATGCAAGATGGGGGAGATAATTCACGATAAAGATGGAGAGACACACAGAACAATGGTGGCTAGGAAGAGACTACCAGCAGCGTGGGAGACACACAGTAAAATGGTGTATCAGAAGAGACTACCGGCAGCGCAGGAGAGTCAGACTCCTGTTATTGAGGTGTTCGGACTTCTGACAGCGCCAAGAAGCCGAGTAGTGGCAGTTTGGAGAACTACCCCCACTGACTAACTCGGCCACCGCGGGAGACTCGGACTCGGCAACATTTCCGGTTATCGAGGTGTTGTTTTCGGAGTATGAATTTTGCCAGTTAATAGAGAATTCCGGATATTTAGGTGCCGTTTAAACGAGAGTTTCCTGTACATAGAAATTACAGCACAGAAACAGGCCATTTGGCCCAACTGGTCTAAGCCAGTGTTTACGCTCCACCTGAGCTGCCTCCCACCCCTACTTCATCTCACTTTATCAGCATATCCATCTATTCCTTTCTCCCTCATGTACTTATCTAGCTTCCCCAGATAAATCTGGTAGCTGCAGTGCATTATAAGCTCCTTATCGTTAGACCTAGCAAATCAAGGAACAAGACCACCTTGGATCTTATTAAGAGGGTTGGAAAATTGACTCCTGAGAGATGCTGTCCTTCTGTGGTGGATCATGTTAATAGTTTGAACGTACTTTTCCTCTGCTAACCGTAGATATTTATCATTGACATTTTTATTGAAAGAAAAGATTTTACAATGTAATACATCAAAGTATGGTAACAGTCTAAGGGTGTTTATAAAATGGGATTGCCATGCCATTACGGGTCAGGCATGTGATTGTCTTTTATGTGCACTACTTCAGCCATTGTTTGGGAATTTTGTAACTATGAATAGCATTGTGAACACATTTGCAGTAAGTGTTGGCTGCTCGAGGAACTCCGGCTCCGTGTTGATGAGCTGGAGTCCGAGCTTCAAACACTGCGACACATCAGGGAGGGGGAGAGTTACCTGGACTCCGTGTTTCAGGAGGTAGTCACACCAATTAGAGTAACTAATTCAGAAGTAGCCCGTGGTCAGGGACAGGAAGGTGTGACTACGAGTGAGGCAGGTACAGGGATCCAGGAGGTAGTGTTGGAGGAGCCGCAGCCCTTGCTCTTGTCCAACAGGTTCGAGGCTCTTACTCCCTGTGTGGATAGGAGCGGGGACTGCAGGGAGGATGAGCAACCTGGCCACAGCACCGTGGTAAGGGGGGCCATTCAAGTGGGGGGAGTAAAAAGAAATGTTGTAGTGGTAGGGGATAGTATCATTAGGGGGATAGATAGGGTTCTTTGCAGCCAAGAGCGAGAGTCCCGAAGGCTGTGTTGCCTGCCCGGTGTCAGGGTTAAGGACATCTCCTCTGGGCTGGAGAGAAACTTGGAGTGGGAGGGGGAGGATCCAGTTGTCGTGGTCCATGTTGGTACCAATGACATAGATAGGACAAGGAAAGAGGTTCTGCTGAGGGAGTTTGAGCAGCTAGGGGCCAAATTAAAAAGCAGAACCTCGAGGGTAATAATCTCTGGATTACTACCTGAGCCACGAGCAAATTTGGCTAGGGTAAATAAAATCAGGGAGTTGAATGCGTGGCTCAAAGACTGGTGTGGGAAAAATGGGTTTTGCTTCTTGGGACACTGGCACCAGTACTGGGGCAGGAGAGAGCTGTTCCGTTGGGACGGACTTCACTTGGCCAGTGCTGGGACTAGTGTCCTGGCGAATCGAATAACTAGGGCTGTGGAGAGGGCTTTAAACTAATTAGTGGGGGGGAGGTTTCAAGAGAGCAAAACATAAAAATGACAACAGAGAGGGTCATAGACATAGGTAGCAGTAGGGGAATCACAAATCAGAGCGTGGCAGGAAGGGACAGAGTGTGTGGAGTAAAAGGTAAACTGGTAAAAAGTGAAAAAGCAGGAACTAAGTGCCACAAAGCATATTTGAAAGTTCTCTATCTGAATGCACGTAGCATTCGTAACAAAATAGATGAGTTAATGGCACAAATAACTACATATGGTTATGATATTGTGGCCATTACAGAAACATGGCTGCAGGGTGACAATGCCTGGGAATTAAACATACCAGGTTATTTAACGATCAGGAAGGACAGGCAGGAAGGAAGGGGAGGTGGGGTGGCTATGTTAATAAAGGAAGGAATCACTGTAATACAGAGTAATGATATTGGGTCAAAAAATCATGATAATGAAACAGTTTGGGTGGAGATAAGGAATAATAAGGGGAAAAAAACATTAGTGGGCGTAGTCTATAGGCCTCCGAACAGTTGCAACTCTATTGGACGGAGTATCAATCAGGAAATAGTTGAGGCATGTAATAAGGGAACATCTATAATTATGGGGGATTTTAACTATCATATTAATTGGACAAATCAAATGGGGCAGGGCTGCCTTGAGGATGAGTTCATTGAGTGTATTAGGGATGGGTTTCTTGAGCAGTATGTAACTGAACCGACCAGGGGGCAAGCAACCTTAGATCTGGTCCTGTGTAACGAGACAGGATTAATTAAAAATGTCCTAGTAAAGGATCCCCTTGGAATGAGTGACCATAACATGGTTGAATTCCATATTCAATTAGAGGGTGAGAAGGTTGGATCTCAAACAAGCGTGCTAAGCTTGAATAAAGGAGACTATGAAGGTATGCGAGCGGAATTGAGTAGAGTGGATTGGGAAAATAGATTAAAGGGTAAGACGACACATGATCAGTGGTGTACATTCAAGGAGTTATTTTACAACTTCCAAAAAAAATATATTCCACTGAAAAGAAAAGGGTGTAAAAGAAAGGACAGTCATCCGTGGCTAAGTAAAGAAATTAAGGATAGTATTCGACTAAAAACAAGGGCATATAAGGTAGCAAAATCTAGTGGGAGGACAGAGGATTGGGAAAACTTTAAAAGGCAGCAAAAAATAACAAAAAGATTGATTAAGAAAGGGAAGATAGATTATGAAAGTAAATTAGCAAAAAATATAAAAACAGATAGTAAGAGTTTTTATAGTTATATAAAAAGAAAAAGGGTGGCTAAAGTAAATGTTGGTCCCTTAGAGGATGAGACCGGGAAATTAATGGTGGGAAATATGGAGATGGCAAAAACACTGAATGAATATTTTGTATCAGTCTTTACAGTAGAGGACACTAAGAATATCCCAACACTGGACAAACAGGGGGCTATAGGGGGAGAGGAGCTAAACACGATCAAAATCACTAAGGAAGTGGTACTCGGTAAAATAATGGGACTCAAGGCGGATAAATCACCTGGACCTGATGGCTTACATCCTAGAGTCTTGAAGGAAGTGGCGGTAGGGATTGTAGATGCATTGGTAATAATTTTTCAAAACTCCCTGGATTCCGCTAAGGTCCCGGCAGACTGGAAAACTGCTAATGTAACACCCTTATTTAAAAAGGGCAGTAGACAGAAGGCTGGTAACTATAGACCGGTTAGCCTAACATCTGTGGTAGGTAAAATTTTGGAGTCCATTATTAAGGAAACAGTAACAGGACATTTGGATAATCATAATTTAATAGGACAAAGTCAGCATGGTTTTACGAAGGGGAAGTCATGTTTGACAAATTTGCTGGAGTTCTTTGAGGAAGTAACATATAGAGTGGATAAAGGGGAACCAGTGGACGTAGTGTATTTAGACTTCCAAAAGGCATTTGACAAGGTGCCACACAAAAGATTATTGCTTAAGGTAAAAAATCACGGAATTGGGGGTAATATTCTGGCATGGATAGAGGATTGGCTATCTAACAGAAAGCAAAGAGTTGGGATAAATGGTTCATTCTCAGACTGGCAATCAGTAACTAGTGGTGTTCCACAGGGGTCAGTGCTGGGTCCCCAACTCTTCACAATCTATATTAACGATTTGGAGGAAGGGACCAAGTGTAACATATCAAAATTTGCAGATGATACAAAGATGGGAGGGAAAGTAGTGAATGAGGAGGACATAAAAAACCTGCAAGGGGACATAGACAGGCTAAGTAAGTGGGCAGAGATTTGGCAGATGGAATACAACACTGGAAAGTGTGAGGTGATGCACTTTGGCAGGAAAAATCCTAGAGCAATTTATTATCTTAATGGCAAGAAACTGGAGAGTACTGAAGTGCAAAGGGATCTGGGGGTCCTGGTGCACGAAACTCAAAAGGTTAGTATGCAGGTGCAGCAAGTGATTAAGAAGGCAAATGGAATGTTGGCTTTCATTGCTAGGGGGATAGAATATAAAAATAGGGAGGTATTGCTTCAGTTGTACAAGGTATTGGTGAGACCGCACCTGGAATACTGCATACAGTTTTGGTGTCCTTACTTAAGGAAAGACATCCTTGCTCTCGAGGCAGTGCAAAAAAGGTTCATTCGGTTAATCCCGGGGATGAGGGGGTGGTCATATGAGGAGAGGTTGGGTAGATTGGGACTCTACTCATTGGAGTTCAGAAGAATGAGAGGCGATCTTATTGAAACATATAAGATTGTGAAGGGGTTGGATCGGGTGGATGCGGGGAGGATGTTCCCGATGACGGGTGAGACGAGAACTAGGGGACATAGTCTTAGAATAAGGGGCTGCTCTTTCAAAACTGAGATGAGGAGGAACTACTTCACTCAGAGGGTGGTAGGTCCATGGAATATGCTGCCACAAAAAGCTGTAGAAGCTACAACATTAATTAAATTTAAAACAGAAATAGACAGTTTCCTAGAAGTAAAGGGCATTAAGGGTTACGGGGAGCGGGCAGGAATTTGGACATGAGTCTAGGTTCGGATCGGTCATGGCCCTGTGGGTAGTGGAGCGGGCCCAGGGACTGTGTAGCCTGATTCTGCTCCTATTTCGTGTGTGCAATTCTGTTAGATGCAGGAGATGGTTCTGTGATAGATAGTAGATTGGCGGTTAGGATCAGATCAGCCATGATCTTATTGAATGGCGGAGCAGGCTCGAGGGGCCGATTGGCCTACTCCTGCTCCTATTTCTTATGTTCTTATGTTCTTATGATCTTCACCGCACGTCAATTACAAGAGAAATGCAGGGAACAGCACCAACCGCTGTACATGGCCTTCTTTGATCTCACAAAGGCCTTCGACACTGTCAACCATGAGGGATTATGGAGTGTCCTCCCCAAATTTGACAGAGCCCAGTAGGTTAGTGCAAAAGACAATGCTGAAGCATTTGCAGCCATCTTCAGCCAGAAGTGTCGAGTGGTTGATCCATCTTGGCCTCCTCCTGAGGTCCCACCATTACAGAGACCAGTCTTCAACTAATTCAATTCACTCCACGTGATATCAAGAAATGGCTGAGCACACTGGATACAGCAAAGGCTATGGGCTCCGACAGCATCCCGGCTCTCGTGCTGAAGACTTGAGCTCCAGAACTAGCCGTGCCTCTTGCCAAGCTGTTCCAGTACAGCTATAACACTGGCATCTCCCCAACAAAGTAGAAAATTTCACAGGTATGTCCTGACCACAAAAAGCAGGACAAATCCAATCCGACCAATTACCGCCCCATCAGTCTACTCTCAATCATCAGCAAAGTGATGGAAGGTGTTGTCGACAATGCTATCAAGCGGCACTTACTCACCAATAACTTGTTCACTGATGCTCAGTTTGGGTTCCGCCAAGACCACTTGGCTCCAGACCTCATTATAGCCTTGGTCCAAACATGGACAAAAGAGCTGAATTCCAGAAGTGAGGTTAGAGTGACTGCCCTTGACATCAAGGCAGCATTTGACTGAGTGCGGCATCATGGAGCCCTAGTAAAACTGAAATCAATGGGAATCAAAGGGAAAACTCTCCACTGGCTAGAGTCATACCTAGGACAAAGGAAGATGGTTGTGGTTGTTGGAGACCAATCATCTCAGCCCCAGGACATTGCTGCAGGGCAGTGTCCTAGGTCCAACTTCATCAATGATTTTCCCTCCATTATAAGGTCAGAGGTGGGGATGTTCGCTGATGACTGCACAGTGTTCAGTTCCATTCACAACTCCTCAGGTAATGAAGCAGTCTATGCCCGCATGCAGCAAATGCTGGACAACATTCAGGCTTGGGCTGATAAGTGACAAGTAACATTCGCACCACGCAAGTGCCAGGCAATTACCATCTCAAACAAGAGAAAGTCTAACCATCTCACCTTGACATGCAATGCATTACCATCGTGGAATCCCCGACCATCAACATTCCTAGGTGTCACCATTGACCAGAAACTTAATTGGACCAGCCACCAATGTTCCCTGTAATTTTTTTCGGGCTGCACAGCCCCAAAATACTGCGCATGCGCAGTTTTTTTTATTTAAAAGCGAGCAAGCCGGCTGCGTAGGACCCCTGGAGTGCTGTGCAGCTACGCAGCTTACAGGAAACATTGCCAGCCACATAAATACTGTGGCTACAAGAGCAGGTCAGAGGCTGGGTATTCTGCGGCGGGTGACTCACCTTCTGAATCCCCAAAGCCTTTCCACCAACTACAAGGCACGAGTCAGGAGTGTGATGGAATATTCTCCACTTGCTTGGATGAATGCAACTCCAACACTCAAGAAGCTCTACACCATCCAGGAGAAAGCAGCCCACTTGATTGGCACCCCATCCACCACCTTAAACATTCACTCCCTCCACCACCGGCGTACCGTGTCTGCAGTGTTCACAATCTACAAGATGCACTGCAGCAACTTGCCAAGGCTTCTTCGGCAGCACCTCCCAAACCCGCGACCTCTTCCACCTAGAAGGACAAGGGCAGCAGGCGCATGGGAACACCACCACCTCCAAGTTCCCCTCCAAGTCACACGCCATCCTGATTGGAAATATAATCACCGTTTCTTCATCGTCGCTGTGTCAACAGCCTGGAACTCCCTCCCAAACAGCACTGTGGGAGTACCTTCACCACACGGACTGCAGCGGTTCAAGACAATAGCTCACTTACTGAATCATAATGAAATTTGGAAATTCCCTATAGTAAGAATCTGAGATAATAGATTTATCCATAGTCACACCTTTCAAAGTGACAGAGCCTAAATTTAATGGGAACTCTGCATTTAATTTTTGAAAATTGTGATTCATCAAGTGCATCTGCGGAGAAGAGAAAATCTTTAAAAAAAAAGTCTGATAAATTTGGAAATTCATCAGTGCTGGAATTCATATTAGTATTGCTAATGCTCCATAATTTGCCCGAGATGTAGGCACGGTGATGCTGAGCTTTAGAAGCCCAGCAGGCAATTCTATGAATTGCGGCATGCAAATTCTATTCCCCTTTCTCTTGGGTTTTACATTGCAGCCACACTGCATAGATAGGTAGAGAGCCCGACATCTTCTGACAGACTATGGGGAAATTGGACCATGTGTAATGTTTATCGGGCAATGCCACAATTGCAAAAGAGGATATTGTCTTCTGACTCACAACACCTACAGCTACTGTCTAGTAAATAGAAGAGAAGAGTCCTGTTGAGCCTTGTATGCATAATATAATAAATGGCTATGTATGCTGATCCATAAAGTAAATCAGCCCAACTCCAAGATCCTTCTCCTTTAGTGTTTAATGAATGATACTGTCTTGTGTTGAGTACCTTGTATGCTTTGGCCATGAACTGTCTATATAAAAGTTAATCCAGACACCTTTGATCCAGAAAAATCATTTTTGGCAGTTAACAAAACGTGCAAGTTCCAAAAGGGTTAGTCTGTACCATTTCATGCACAGCACAACTGATCTGAAAATTGCATTTGTACTGTGTACCTGATAACAACTGGAACATACCCTTCCCCAAATTAAATCTGCTGATCTTAATCTTAAAAATTTCAATTGACCCAGCTTTTTGGGGAGAAATGTTCAGATTTCCATTACACTTTGTGTGAAAAAGTGTGACCTGATTGCACTCCTGAATGGCCTAGCTTTAATTTTAAGATTGGTTCTATATCCCTTAATACCCTTGCTAACAAAAATCTATCAATCTCAGTTTTGACATTTTCAATTGACCTTGCTTGTTGGGGGAGAGAGTTCCAGATTTCCACTACCCTTTGTGTGAAGAAGTGCTTCCTGACATCGCCCCTGAACGGCCTAGCTCTAATTTTAAGGTTAGTCACCTTTTAGGTTTGCTTCATAAAACTCTAATCCAAATCTCAGAATTGCAACACACAGCCTGTGCGTGCCACTCACCTAATTAACTAACCATTTCAGGCTGCTTTTCAAAGTCAATTTGTCAAATCCTCGATCTGTATTAAATGCATGCTTTACTGATATAAAGATCTCGTAAGAGCCCTACATTGAATTTCCAGAATGGCAAGGAGTCATATTTGATGTGCTCACCCTAAAGAATCCTCTTGAAGTCGTTAAACTGAAGCTGGCACTTCTGCCGCTTGTTAATGTCCAGGGAGATCTTCAAATGATTGATATCTAGCCTTACGGCACCTTTCTTGTTGCCTTCATCTTCTGCAGTTTGTTTGGAACCTGAGCATTTCAGAGCTAATAGCATGTGGCCTCTGATCAATTTAGCTGTGGTTGCAGTGAGTGATGTGCCTGCTCAGCTGCCAGTGTCAGAGACTATGGGCTGGATTTTCAATGACCCGTGGAGTCGGGTTTGGAGGCGTGTGGGGGGTTAAAGTTGCAGATTCGGGGGTCCCGACCCCATCCTGACTCCATCCCGCCTCCACGCAATTTTGACAAAATCGGTCGTGGGGTTCCCGACTCCGTCCTGCCTCCAAGAGGTGGGAAAGGCCATTAAAGCCCTTAACAAGCCCTAAATTGGCTCTGTAATGCCATTTTGAAACGTTTTAGCTAGTTTAACCCTTTTCCGACGTGAAGTACGCCTGATGTGAAACACGCCAGTGAAACCTGGCGGGAGCACAAGTGGATAGCTGACTATCAGCTGCAGGTCCACTATTACAACGGAGATGTGATGAAGGTAGTAGTAGTATTGTGATGAAGGTAGTAGTAGTATTAGTTCTGAAAGTCGCCTCTGATGCTGCTGCATTGAATGTCTTCAGAGACTGCCTGGGAGGACTTGGTTGCAAAAAAAAATTCTCTCTCTCTCTCTCTGAGATGCTGCTGCTCATTTTGCATCCAGGTCCTCTCACACCAAAGGCCAGTCAGTCAGTCTCTGACCTGCAATGATGACATCATCAGAGGCGACTTTCAGACTGAAACCACTAATTGGTTCATGGGTTCCCACATGCTGGAATTCAATTGCCCAATTAAGTGAAAATTGCATCATTCATCCACATTAATCTGGAGTCGGGGGGGAACACGAAATGCGGGTAACACGACCCCAACCCGACCCCAAGACAAAATCCAGCCCTATGGGCACGATCTTGCCAGCCCTGGGGAGGTGGGTCTGCCGGGAAAATGGCAGAATTTGGGGGCGGGTGCCCAACCCGCCCCCAACCTGCCTCCGTGCCATCTTGCCAGGAGGCGGGTAGCCGACCCGCGCCGGGTCCCGTCTCCTTGGAGGCGGGAAGGGGATTAGTGCCACTTATCTGCCTGTTAACAGGTAGTTAACAGGCAGATAAGAGGATTATCCCCATTTTGCCCACACAAGTGCGGGCTTCCCGAAGGCTCCGAACCCCGCCAGGGTCACCGAGGCGAGTAGTGGGTCTGCGGGGGTCGGAGGGGTGCAAAAGCACGCTGTGAAGGTAAGTGATGGGTGCAAGTGTGGAGAGGTGAGTATGTGAGGTAAGTGGAAAGTGTTAGAAAAAGTTTACTTACCTTTGTTTCTTCCTGCAGGCTTCAAGAGTTGGGTATGCCGAGAGTCTCGCATCTCTGCGGCAGAGATGACAGATGCAACAACCATCTAATTTCTGCAAAAGAAAGAGGTTTGATGAGGCCTTGAATACAAGGACTCAACAAACAACAGAGAATGTCAGTGTTTGACAGCTTCACAGAGCTGTCAAACGATGACAATTCATCTGTCAAAATTTTTTGGCAGATGAAACGTCATAAGTCGACGTTCTCTTTAACCGGCTTCCCCTTAATTGGCCGCTGGGCGGGCTTAACAAGGGCAAACAAGGGAAAATAGCGTGGGTTGGCCAGAAGTTGTTACAGGCGGGACTGAAACCTGACAAGTGGGAGTCCCGCCTCCAAAAGCTCCCCATTGGCAAAATCCAGCCCTATATTTGTCCCAGAGGATATCCCGTACTGGGCCTGCAACTCCCAGAGCCCTGCTCTGCTGCCTGAAGTGCGAGGGTGCACGATTTCTGCCCAGCAGTCTGCCCTGGCCCAGACCGCATCCTAAATTCTACAGCTGGGTCATTTACATAAAGTGAGCTGGTCTCCGCGCCATTTATGGTGCCCCTTGGGAGTCACCCCTCTAGGGGCAGAGTATTTCGGAGCAGCACTTGCTGCTCTTGTGGAGTGGGTGGGGGGGGGGGGGTGGGGGGGTGGTGGGAGGGGATGGACAGCCAATTCTGGCCAAAGAACAATTTTTTGCTCCTCCCTTCCCACCGTCCAGGGCCCCAAACACTCCCTCCAGGTGAAACAGTGATTTACTTGTACTTCTTTCAATTTAGTACACTGCATTCGCTGCTCACGATGCGGTCTCCTCTACATTGGGGAGACCAAATGCAGATTGGGTGATTGCTTTGTGGAACACCTCTGTTCAGTCCGCAAGCATGACCCCGAGCTTCCGGTCGCCTGTCACTTTAATTCGCTGCTCCACTCCCACTCTGACCTCTCTGTCCTCGGCTTCCTACACTGTTCCAACGAAGCTCAACGTAAGCTCGAGATACAGCACTTCATCTTTCGATTAGGCACTTTACAGCCTTCTGGACTCAACATCGAGTTCAACAATTTCAGACCATAACCTCTGCCTCCTCAGATGGCAGCTGTTGATGATTCTGCTATTCCCATTTATACCTCCTCTAGACTCATCTTTTGTTTCTTTACTTGTCCCATTACCATCTCCTTTTGCCTTGCACCATCATCCCTTTTGTCATTTAATCTCTCCTGATTTCCACCCTATCACAGACCTTCCCGTTTGTACTTTCCTCCTCTCCGCCCTTTCCCTGCACTTGCTTAAAATCTGTTATATCTCCAACTTTTTCCAGCTCTGACGAAAGGCTCATGGACATGAAACGTTAACTCTGTTTCTCTCTCCACAGATGCTGCCTGACCTGCTGAGTATTTCCAGTATTTTCTATTTTTATTTCAGATTTCCAGCAACCACAGTATTTTGGTTTTGAACAATTTTTTCCCCCGGAGTTGATTTCGCCACTGCCATTTTCTAACAGCAATCTATTGCTCTGCGGCCCACTGCCATTACAAAAGTGGCACAGTGGGCCCCACTTCTTCCAGGGTGTGCGGTGTGCAGGTGTACTTCACATGGGGCGCATGTGAAATGGAATCGGCAGGTGATGTCATCCCATTAGTCCTGCCTCCTCTTCTGTTGCTAGCACGGGTTGGGGGGGGTGGGGGCGGGGGGAAGGTACATACAAAACGTTTTCTCGCCATTTCCCCCGTCGCAATTTCTCAACATCTACAGAAAGGGGCAGAGACCTCGTTGAACCAGTCACCCGTCTAACACCTCAGAAACGCCCTCAATGGCCCAGGGATTTTGGGCCCATAGCATCCTTTCCCTCTGTTCCTTTAGGCAGGCCCATTAAATGGAGACTGGTTGCTCTGCAGTGGTTCTTCAAATTATCTAATTTATTATCAACCACTGTGACGTAAGAAAACTACTAGGCACTTGGTCTAAGCGTTAAATAAAGCTTTAATCAACTGTTTTTCAACATGGAGGTCTAGTTGTGTCCTTCACTAGTTCCTGTTAAAGAATGTCCTGAGCAAGCTGGGCCCATGCCCAAGTATTTATACTCTCCCTGGACAGCGCCACCAGCAGGCCACCCAGTATTATTTCAGAAGTCATTTCCACATGAATGACAAGATTCATGTCATGTCACATGTTTCAGTGCATCAACTTCCTTCACAGCTCTGATAAGTCCTTCCTAACAGTTGCTACTCCAACTCTGCAATTCCTGTTTTGCCTCATCTGCTCTTGAATTAATGCGATTTTCTTTATTTCTCTGAGGATCACAGGGCAGTGTGGAGGAGAGTCAGAGTCCACTGAGCTGCTGTTGCTGAAGGAAGGCCTCGCTAATTCGTCAGGCTTGGATTTTTTACCCTCAATTTGATTTCCCATTATTTTACTTGCTTTTTTTTTTGGCAGGGAGAAGCCCTGTTGCACAAATACTTCAAATAAAGCTGTGTGTAGGTTAGATGGGTGGCTTTGACAATCAGCCGGTTCTCACTAATTATTTACCTGTGCATCATGTGATTCTACAGTGAAAGCTTTTGCTTAGTTCATCTCTCTTCTATTTCCTTCTCTCTATCCTTCTTGTTTTTATCCTTCCCTCCTTAACTTTTGCTTTATTTTTCCTCCCCACCCCACCACCACCTTGCTTCCCTGACCTCTCCTTCCTTTGTTTATTTCCTTTTACCTTTTTGACCATCTTTTTAACTTGTGGGGAAGTGGTGGGGGTGGGGGGGAGAAGGCTTGATAATGTTACTAGGTTAAAAAAAATCCTAGAAACACAGTGATGTGCCGAATTCACTGCACGGTTCCGTCCACAATGCCAGTAAAGGTTGGGAATCGCTCTCAATACCAAGTGGAACATCTCGCTAGAACCTGATTAATATCGACACTGGATGCATGGCAGCAGAGTGCTTGATACTGATGATAACATGGCCGGAAGCTTTCGGTGATGCTATCACCATATTTATCTTGTGATATTGAAGAAGGTCATTCGGCCCATCTTAGCTCATCCTTCCAGGAAGATCTTATAGTCCCCCCCATTATGGCATCCAACTGTTTCTTAAATAATTCCAGTCTTTTCACCTCTATTATCCTACCTGGAAATCCATTTTATGTGTTGACCACTCTTTGTGTGAAGAAAAACATCAGTCCTATTTTTTTCTTTTACTAGTTTGAACCTGTGTCCCTTTATTCTACTGAATCTCAGAATTTACAGCACAGGAGACCATTCAGCCCATCATGCCTGTGGAGTTTCTAGCTGTTCAACTGGAGCTATCTACTGTAAAAGCATTTCTCTGCCCTTTCTCCTTATCCTTTAATACATAATATACTGTTATGGGTCAGTTTGAAATAGTGTTCTAGATCTACTCTTTCTACCATATACTACATTATAGCAAGTAATAGCTTGGCTTAGTTAGTAGCTTCTGAGTCAGAAGGTTGTGCGTTCAAGCCCCACTCCAGGCCTTAGGCTGACACTTCAGTGCAGTATTAAGGGAGTGATGCACTGTTGGAGATGACGTCTTTCAGATGAAACACCAAACCGAAAACCCATCTGATGATGTGAAAGATCCCAAAGAACTATTCAAAGAAGAGCAGGGAGTTTCCCCAATGTTCTGGCCAATATTCTCCCTCAATCAATGCCTAGAAAAACAGATTAACTGGTCATTTTGCTGTTTGTGGGATCTTACTGTGCACAAAATAGCTGCAATTTTTGCCTATATAATAGAGATTGCACTTTAAAAGTACAGCAATAGTTAGAATAGAATCATAGAAGCACTTTGGAATGGACTTCTTTCTTTCCCTCTGTAAGACCACCTATCAGTTGCCTCCTTCCAAGGCTGAACAGCCCAATTGTCTCTAGTCTTTCCTGTTAACTCAGTCATTTGAGGTTAAGGATAGGTTTTGTTGCTCTCCTCTCCCTCCAGAGCTTGAATGTTGCTCTTGACAGTCAGACAATAAATGACTCTAGGAGAGGCCTGCAAAAAGGTTGGTTGCTTCCTCAGTGTCTCAATGACAGCATGGAATGTGGTTAAAGTTGAAGTTAAAGGATGGGTACTACAATTATCCAGTGAGAATCCAGATATGAATTGGAACCCTCTTAGATCAGCCTAGCCCACTTCCACCTCCGTATGTAAACAATGGGACCGAAACACCTGCATACAAAAAAGATCGTAGAATTCCTTTCATGCGTAGATTGCCTTGATTTTCAGTGTAAATGTAACACAAGCATATGCACAACAGTAACTGCTGGAATTAGTGTAGGCTGTGGCTCAGTGGGTAGCACGCTCGCCTCTGTGTCAGAAGGTGGGGGGTTCAAGTCCCACTCCAGAGATTTGAGCACAACAAATCTAGACTAATGCTTCAGTCCAGTACCGAGGGAGTGCTGCACTGTTGGAGGTGCTGTCTTTCAGATGAGACGTTAAACCGAGGCCCCATCTGCTCCCTCAGGTGGATGTAAAAGATCCCAAGGCACTATTTCAAAGAAGAGCAGGATAATTATCCCCAATGTCCTCAATCAACATCACTGAAAAAACAGATGATCTGGTTTGTGGGAGCTTGCTGTGTGCAAATTGACTGCTGTGTTTCCTACAGTGACTACACTTGAAAAGTACTTCATTGGCTGTAAAATACTTTGAGGCATCCTGAGGTTGTGAAAGGCGCTATAGAAATGCAAGTCTTTCCTTTTTTCTTTCTTACATTTGGATCTTATGAGTTGGTCACAGGCAAGTCTGATAACTCGTGAAGTAGTTTCGTAATTTGTGGAGGAAAGGTCGAATGGCTCGAGACTGACGTCAATACGGTTTATAGTGGCTATTTTGTTGTCAACAAGTAAAAATTAAGACATGCAAGTATTTAAGCGATAGTTAACAGAACAGAGCAAGAATTGATATTACCCGCTCCTATTCTGGGTAGAATCCAGTGTCTCGTTCGCCAGTCACCCTGTCAAGTTGCGCCTTCTTTCCTTGCCTTTATTCTACACCTTCCAGCATGGCTCCTTGTGTTGACTCTACAACTTTGTTTCTTAACCTGTCCCATTACCATCTCCTTTTGCCTTGAATATCTCTTAATGTCTCTTAACCTCTCTTGCCTTCTATCCTATCACAGACCTTCCCTTTTGTTCTTTCATCCCCTCCCCCCTTTCCCAGCTCCTACACTTGCTTAAAAATCTGTTCCATTTCCTGCTTTTTTCCAGTTCTGACGAAAGGTCATCGACCTGAAACGTTAACTCTGTCTCTCTCTTTACAGATACTGCCTGACCTGCTGAGTATCTCCAGCAGTTTCTGTTTTGACTGCAAACCTAGCTCTGCTTTTCAACCCAGAGAACAAGGAAGCTGTACAGACTACTGTTTCCCCCCCCCTGAAGAGTCAATCACTCTAGCAACACATCTGCACCTCCTCCTGAACCATCAAAACTGTAGTTAGCACCTCTGTTCAGCAGATAATGGCCATCCTGTTTGTTTAACTACAGGAAACTCTTTATTAACCGGCACCGACGGGACCGGCGTGGTGCCGGTTAATCAAAAAGTCCGGATAACGGAGAGTTATGTCTCCCAACGTACGAGAGCCCCGTACACATTGACATGCGCCTGCATTCGGAGCTCCGTCTCCCCGGGGACCGCCAGCTGACCATCTGTCGTGTCCGCTGCCTACCCGGGCTGCACATTCCCCTCCCAATCTACACGCTCCGATACAAGGCAAACGCCTCGGGGTTTTTTTTAAAGTTAATTTTAAACGAGAGATGAAGGAAAACCCCGGTTACCTACTCAAGAATTTTGCCGGTTAAGAGAGATTTCCGGATATTTGGGTGCCGGTTAATAAAGAGTTTCCTGTACCAATCAACTTAACCTAAACAGAAAATGCTGGAAATACTCAGCAGGTCAGGCAGCATCTGTGGAGAAAGAAGCAGAGTTAACGTTTCAGGTCGATGACCTTTCGTCAGAACTGGAAAAAGTTAGAGATGTAACAGGTTTTAAGCAAGTGCAGGGGCAGGGAAAGGGTAGAGGGGAGAGAAGGACAAAAGGGAAGATCTGTGATAGGGTGGAAGGCAGGATTAAATGACAAAAGGGATGATGGTGCAAGGCAAAAGGGGGTGGGAATGGGACAAGTAAAGAGACAAAAGATGGGTCGAGAGGAGCTGTAAATGGCAACAGCAGGATCATTGCCAATAGCTGCTGTCTGAAAAAATGGGAGCAGTGGTTATGATCAGAAATTGTTGAACTCAATGTCGAGTCCGGAAGGCTGTAAAGTGCCTAATAGAAAGATGAGGTGCTGTTCCTCGAGCTTCCATTGAGCTTCATTAGAACAGTGTAGGAGGCCAAGGACAGTGAAGTCCGAATGGGAGTGGGATGGAGAATTAAAATGACAGGCGGCCGGAAGCTCAGGGTCATGCTTGCAGACTGAACGGAGATGTTCTGCAAAGTGATTACCCAATCTGCATTTGGTCTCCCCATCGTGAGCAGCGAATATAGTATATTGAAAGAAGTACAAGTAAATCACTGTTTCACCTGGAAGGAGTATTTGGGGCTCTAGGTGGTGGGAAGGGAGGAGGTAAAAGAGCAGGTGTTGCATCTCCTGCGCTTGCATGGGAAGGTGCCATGGGAAGTGGCGGGGGGGGGGGGTGTTGGGGGTGATTGAAGAGTGGACCAAGGTGTCATGGAGGGAATGGTCCCTTCGGAATACTGAAAAGGGAGGGGAGGGTAAGATGTGTTTGGTGGTGACATCATGCTGGAGGTGGCAGAAATGGCGGAGGATGATCTGCTGAATGTGAAGGCTGTTGTGGTGGAAGGTGAGGACAAGGGGAACCCTATCGTGGTTCTGGGAGGGAGGGGAAGGGGTGAGAGCAGAAGTGTGGGAAATGGAATGGACACGGTCAAGGGCCATGTCAACCACAGTAGAGGGGAATCTTCGGCTGAGGAAAAAGGAAGACATATCGGAAGCATTGGTATGGAAGGTGGTATCGTCAGAACAGATGCAACGTAGAAGGAGAAACTGGGAGAATGGAATAGAGTTGTTACAAGAAGCGGGGTGGGAGGAAGTGTAGTCCAGGTAGCTGTGGCAGTCGCTGGGCTTATAGTAGACATTTTTTCAGACAGCAGCTGTTGGTAATGATTTTGCCGTTGCCATTTACACCTCCTCTAGACATTTCTTTTGTTTCTTTACTTGTCCCATTACCATTCCCTTTTGCCTTGCACCATCATCCCTTTTGTCATTTAATCTCTCCGGAGTTCCACCCTAACACAGACCTTCCCTTTTGTTCTTTCCTCCCCTCCACCCTTTCCCTGCCTCTGTCCTCGCTTAAAACCTGTTCCATCTCTAACTTTTTCCAGTTCTGACGAAAGGTCATCGACCTGAAACGTTAACTCTGTTTCCCTCTCCACAGACTCCAGCATATCCTTATCGCACAATGACCCCACGATGTGATTAACTTCTGACTCACGTCAGCAGTCTGTAGATTTAAAGATTATCACTTTGAATGATTCACAATGCAGGATGGTTAACATGGTCAAGCAAGAGATGTCCATTTTACTTCTGTGCCCAATATTCTTGGTGAGTGATAAAGCCTCAAAAGAATTGTGATCAATGTTGCATGTGGAATATAAATCACTTTACAGATTTTATAATTCATTCTGTTTATGCTACATTGGTAAAATGAATGAGATAATTAATTACATAAAGGGGTATAAGCCATAAGTTTAATGGGGCACTAGATTCCTTGGTGGTTTGGCTGCAGTATATGTACTCATTGTTGTTGTACAGTGTGTGCTTCAACTGGTTGTGTCTTGAATACTCTCCAACTAAATTAAGGGTAAAAGAGTTGTAATGGAATCTGATATAATCTCATCAAATACACACTTTTTAATGGAACAACGTCCTTGCGTGTGGCATAAATTTATTGCTATTTTCATTCATTTGAATTATCTTGTGGTAGGAAATGCACACAGACTTTTGAAGCTCGAAAGGGCAGGCAGTGCTCGAAGGGTTAAAATTTTTCTGTTAAGAGTTTAACTGTGATTCCCTTCTTGAGTTATGTAAGGTTGATATCATAGAAAACAGTAAGTGAGTAACTGAATGTTGGGTAACCATCTGAGCCTTAAAGCAGATTACACATACTTCCTGGAGCCATTTAATGGGGAAGTAAAAATCCCATTTTAATTTTTAACGCAAGAATTAAACACTTCTCTTTATCCGTACACGCATCAACGGGCCTCGCCGGGGCTGCTCTCTAACCAGCTGCAGAGAGGCATGTGATGGCAACAAGAATGTCTATGCTTAGGGAAGTTCATAGCTTTCTCACTCTGTACACTCAAGGTTGAGAACTAACTGGGTGGTGAATTGTGGACGTGAACCAGTGGTTTGCGGGTTTTGTACGCACACTCACAGGCTTTTCAATATAACCACACAGCTGAGACCAGGAACTCACTGTATGACATAATCATGCATCTTACTAATGTGCAATGAATGCACTGCCCCATCACACCACCCCTGCCACAGGATTGCAGTCTCATATTCATGGGGCACTGTAATATAAAACATGTTTACAAAGTAATTGAAGTAACCAATTAATGTGCTTGTGCGGTGACCTATTATTGAGTCTTCATGGAAGAAGACATAGGGCACAAAATTGGGCTTGTAGCGGCCACTTTTTGGGCGCTACGAGGCAACTTAAAATGGCACCTGCGACGTGCATGCACACTTCCAATGGGAAGTGCGCCGGACACCATATTTGTAAAGGGGCTAGTGGCGCGTGCGTACGTCTACGACTGCCAGCAGCATGCAGATCAGGCAGATCATGACATCAATCAGCATGTAACGCTGATCTGACACCAGTACTGCCATTTTGGAGCTCCACGCGCCAGCCTACGTCTAACCTTCCACAACTGAACACGCGTTCAGCAGGAGGAAGGGCCCCCCCACCAGCGCTGGATTATTTCTTCTGGCTGTTGCTGCGATTCTATGCATTTTGGGTGCTTTTCCATACTTGTTAAAAGTTTCACTAGTCTACATGGAGTGGTCTGGCTGGTGCTGAAGTATTAGTAGGGCTTCCTCTTGGCAATGAGCATGACTGGAAGAATGAGCAGAGGCCACGCAGAGCAGGACTAGCTGCTAGAAGAGGAGGATGGGGAGAAGGGCTCTTAGCAGGAAGCCATATCCGCGGAGGGTCTTTAGGGAGCAGATCTGTTGGTGAACAGATTGCTGGAGTGCTGTAACGCCCTGGAAGCCCCTTTGCACAGTGGTATCCAGAGCCAGAGCAGTCTGGTCTTGCATGGCAACAAGCTGAGATTGCATGACAGCAGTCTGAGCTTCCACTGCAGCACTCAGATGTTGGTTTATTGCTTTATTGTTGGTTTATTAATTCTACTGTGTTGAATATTACTTTGTATAATGAATGGCTTTTGAATTGAAGATCTGTATCTTATGTGAACTTTTAACGTGATAACAGAGACTACACTTCAAAAGTAATTAATTGGCTGTAAAGTGCTTTGGGCATCCTGAGGTTGTGAAAGGCACTATAGAAATGCTAATTCTTTCTTTCTTTCATTCAATGATAACTGATTACTGGCAGCGGGCAAATCAACTTATCTGGTGATCACCATTACTGCATGTCACGATACAGAACGTGACTTGACATCATGGCCGGTCTTCCCAGGTGTTTTTTTTTTAAAAAAGACTAACACAAGAACCAACACAAATTGACAGGATATGCAGCCAGCAGGTGGTTTGACACGTTGGACCCCCTGGGACACATCTCATTGTCTTGGCTGTGCTCTTAGTGTGCCTTTGATGTAGGGAAAGATTTGAATAGATTTTGTCTGTGTTTAAATTGTGAATTCTGGGAGATTCTCTCACTGCTAACTTACCTGAGGAAGGAGCGAACCGCTCCGAAAGCTTGTAAAATTAAATAAATCTGTTGGACTATAACCTGGTGTTGTGCGACTTCTCATTTTTGTCCACCCCAGTCCAACGCCGGCATCTCCACATCATGACCTGCAAATTGGACAGTGGAGGCCATTAAGTGGCAAACAAGCACCTGCTGTGAACACGAGACACAATAACAACATGGCCCAAAATTTGCGGTTGAAATGACAGCAAAATTGGCAGCGTTTGCCGTCATTACTGTGTAAAATTGACAGCAACTTCTGGCGTTCGCACATGCGCAGTTAAACGCAGAGATCCGTAAGTTGCTGTCAGTGATACCCTGCTCCTCTACATGGTGTACGTTTGCAGTCTTTGCAGATGCAATCAACACAGAATCAGTGATTTGACATGCACTATTCTTGTAGTAAAAAACGTTGAAAAAGTTAAGCCTTGTTGAATGAGGTGTAACTGAGGTTTTAATGACGTACTAAGTCACAATTACTGCTGAACAACCTCTCTGGCACTGAAAAACTCATTTTATAAATGTGGGAATGTCATTCCCTCCATTCCATGATAAAAATTTCCTAGATTTTTAAAATAATAAAAATAATTTTTTATTTTATTTTTTAAAGTTTGTTCATGATATTTCAGCACCTACCTTAATCCCATGTGTATGTCCCAATCTTTATGTCGCTCTCTGTAAAATGATTAAAAAATGAATGATAATCAGTCCTTTTTACTTCCTGGTTTGCTGTCTGTGAGAATTCTTCAATCTGATTGGCTGCTCTGCCTCCTTGATGACTTCACTGTTCCTGGATGCCACAAATTCTCTAATGATGGTGCCAGATTAAAACTGATGTTGGAATAGGGGAAATCAACGCCATAGAGCCTGCTAAAACATTGTGGAAAGCTTTCATTGAGGTCAGCGGCGAGCGCTGTCCCTTCGCCGCTGATCGCAAATTCCGGGCCAATA
Source organism: Squalus acanthias (assembly GCA_030390025.1). Taxonomy (NCBI): domain Eukaryota; kingdom Metazoa; phylum Chordata; class Chondrichthyes; order Squaliformes; family Squalidae; genus Squalus; species Squalus acanthias. The sequence goes on from CM059438.1 coordinate 41,703,368, forward strand.
AGTTTGTCAAATTAACTCCTCTTCAGTCACACTGGAGTTGTTTTTATCATTTTTGTTGATTATTTACAAAATATACTCACCAGGTGGCAATAGTGGGGCAAAGTGGTTGCCATGGTGAATCAACATTTTTATTACATCTATTTTTTTTAAAAGCAAATTCGTTGACCAGGCATACATAATAACAGAAAAACCTACATTGCTATGATCACTAAAGAGAATAGTAAACAATTCTACCCACCAGGGCAGGAGGTTAAACCTTTAAAAGTGGAATTCAACAGTTAATTAGAATCATCATAACCAGATCTATCTCCAAATTAGAAGCCATAACTATGCTTATCAATACTCATTACCAAAATAATATAGAAAAGAGAAAGGGGCGGGGGGCGGGTGTTGGAAAAACCAAGTTAACGAGATCCCAGTCACCACACACCTGAAGGGGAAAGGGGACGAGATGATGGAACCAAATGAGGATCAACCAGGCAGCCTACCGCAGCTATCAGTCAAAGGGTAAGGTCTTGAATGGAGGTTGGAAAAAATTGTGATATGAGACATTTACCCTCATTCAAAAAGGGCACCCTCTCCAGAGTCGTTACCTCTTGTAATTCCTCCAGACTTGCATCCAAAATTGGGACTAACAGGAACTTCCAGTTTTGAAGAATTTCCTTTCTGGCAACTAAGAGAAAGGCACCCTACAGCCCTCTGGACTCAATATCGAGTTCAACAATTTTAGATCATAACCTCAGCCCCTATCACATTTATATTTTATTTTTTCATCCACCCTTTTGTTTGGCACCCCCCCTTTTTTTTCCTCCCAGAAGCTGGCAGCTGTCCTTCATTCTGCCAGTGCATTTCACACTTCTTTTAGCCTCAACCTGTCACATTAACACCTCCTCTTGCCTTGATCATCTCTTAATGTCTCTCAATGTCCCTTAATCTCTCCTTTTGTTCTTTCATCCCCTCCCCCCTTTCCCAGCTTTATCCTTGCTTTAAATCTATTTCATTTCCTGCTTTTTTCCAGTTCTGACGAAAGGTCTTCGACCTGAAACGTTAACTCTGTTTCTCTCTCCACGGATGCTGCCTGGCCTGCTGAGTTTTTCCAGCGTTTTCTGTTGTTATTTCGGATTTCCAGCATCCGCAGTATTTTGCTATCGTAGGAGAAAGTCTTGCTTGACCAACCTCATTGAATTTTTTGAAGAGGTAACAGAGAGAGTAGACAGTAGTAATGTAGTAGATGTAATTAATCTAGATTTTCAAAAGGCCTTCGATAAGGTACCCCATAATAGACTGATGAACAAGGTCAGAGAATGCGGAGTCAGGGGACAAGTAGCAGAATGGATAGTTAGCTGGCTTCAAGACAGAAAGCAGAGAGTAGGGGTAAAGGGTAGCTATTCACAGTGGCAGAAGGTGGGTAATGGTGTTCCACAAGGATCAGTGCTGGGACCACTGTTGTTCACAATTTATATTAATGATTTGGACTTTGGAATCAAAAACACAATTTCTAAATTTGTACATGACACCAAATTGGGGGGATAGTCAATACTGAGGAGGACTGCAACAAATCACAGGAGGACATTAATAAACTTGCAGAATGGCCATATAATTGGCAAATGAAGTTCAACACAGATAAATGTGAGGTATTACATTTTGGTAGGAAGAATAGGGAGGTCACCTATTACTTGGAGGGTGCGAGTCTAGGTGGGGTAGAGGAACAAAGGGATCTTGGAGTACAAATACATAAATCACTAAAAGTTGCGACGCAGGTTAGCAAGGCCATAAAAAAAGCAAACCGAGCACTAGTGTTTATTTCTAGAGATATAGAATTGAAAAGTAGGGAAGTTATGCTAAACCTGTATCAAACCTTGGTTAGACCTCACTTAGAGTACTGCGTACAGTTCTGGTCGCCATATTATAAAAAGGATATAGAGGCACTAGAGAGGGTGCAGAGAAGATTTACAAGGATGATACCAGAAATGTGAGGGTATACATATCAGGAAAGGATGAACAGGCTGGGTCTCTTTTCTCTTGAAAAAAGAAGGCTGAGGGGTGACCTAATTGAGGTCTTTAAAAATATGAAAGGTTTTGATAGAGTGGATACAGAGAGAATGATCCAGTTGTGGGGAAGAGCATAACTAGATGCCATCAATATAAGATAGTCACCAAGAAATCCAATAGGGAATTCAGAAGAAACTTCTTTACCCAAAGAATGATGAGAATGTGGAACTCGCTACCACAGGGAGTGGTTGAAGCGAAAAGTATAGATGCATTTAAGGGGAGGCTAGACGAACATACGAGGGAGAAGGGAATAGAGGGTTATACTGATACATTTAGATGAGGAAAGACGGGAGGAGGCTCGAGTGGAGCATATACGCCGGCATGGACTGGTTGGGCCGAATGGCCTGTTTCTCCGCCATATATCCCAGAACATATGGATCCCGGTGCCACTTCCTCTTCTGATGAAGGGTATACACTCCAAACATTAACTTTTCCTTTTCTAGATGCTGATCGACCTGCTGCTTATCTCCAGCATTTTCAGTGTTTACCTCAGATTTCCAGCAATTTTTTCCTCTTCTTATTTCTACCTCCTCTTTACACTTTCAGTATTGCCCATTATCCCAGACGGTGTAATTTGCTTAGAAAATAATCCATTCGGATAATAAATGAGGTGAGCAGAAACTAAGTGCTAATAAAAACATGACATAGTGCTTTTTTAATCTCACCTTTCACAACCTAAACTAGGAGCAGTGCAATCACAGGGCAAAAGTCGATCAGCTGTGCATCATGCTTCAACTGCAGCAATGAAGTGAACAATATGGAGACGCAGCAAAGCTCATTCCAATACAAGACTAAGCAGCTTCACAATTCAGCTGTGTGTAAGCTCAGATAGAGAGCGATAGCAGAATGAACCTCAGGCCTTCTAATCTGCATAAAATTGTAAGATGATGAAGAAAATTGCAAAGCAGATTTAGTGGAGAACTACATCTGTGACCTTGCTGGATTAATTGTTAATTTTAAATTGAGATTGATAGCTTTTTGTTTACCAAAGGTATTAAGGGATATGGGCCAAAGGCAGGTATATGGAGTTAGGTCACAGCACTGACTTTGTGGATGCTGGCAGTGGATCAGCCATCACCGAACCTCTCTGCAGAATATCCGTTGACTTGTGAACAAGGCCCTTGCCATCTATGAGCTTATCGTGAATGATTGCATCGACATTAAGGCCCTGACAGAAACTTGGTTGAGGGGTTGATGACACCTTACTCTTAAATGAAGTCTCCTCGCCTGGCTATACCTTCCATCACTTGCCCCGCTCAGACTGCCGTGGTGGCGGTGTGGCTGTCATCATGAAATCACACCTTGGTCTGTCCCCCTACTCCTCCGGCACTTTCTCCTCCTTTGAGCATCTCACCTTATTCCACCCCTCTCACCTCTCATTTAAAATTCTCGTTCTCTACTGCCCACCCAAGTACAATAAAAATTTTATCACCGAGATACCTTCACTGCTTTCCTCCCTCAGCCTTTGCACTGAACGACTTCTCATCCTTGGTGATTTCAACCTCCATCTCAATTCATCATACTTTTGTTCCTCTGAGTTCACTAGCCTCCTATCCTCCCTTAATCTCTCCCTCTATGTGAACTCCCCAACCCATATTCACGGCCACTCCCTTGACCTTGCCATCTCTCATGGCCTCGCTACTCCCACCGTGTCAATCGAAGATAAGGCCATCTCTGACCACTTCCTTGTATCACTTGCCACCCACAATCCCCTTCTCCCACCCAACCCTACTTCCTTCTGTGTCCACCCCTGGAAAAAACTCTCTCCCAACTCTCTTACAACTGCACTTACAAAATCCCAACTGTCTAACCTTTGGCCCTCCATTCATGACATTTCTGCAGCTACCGATCTGCTCAGCTACACCCTCACCACCACCTTTGATGCCCTAGTCCCTATTAAAACAATTACTCTCTCTCACCCTGGCCATTTCCCCTGGTATGGCCCACATCTTCACTCCCTCAAGTCCAAGGGACGCAGACTTGAACGGATATGGCGGACAACTGGTTTAGCCATTCACTGCCAGATCTGGCTGGACCACAAAAAGCATTATCGGGTCCTACTCTTGTCTGTCAAAACTGCTCACTATTCCAGGATCATTCTGGAATGCAAAGATAACCTCCAGCTACAATTTTCTACTGCTAACTGTCTTTTTAAAACCCTCTCCTGTGTCTCCTCCACACTCACCTCCAACAGCAAGTGCGAGGATCTCATGGACTTCTTTGTCTCTAAGATTGAGACCATCCGATCAGCTGCCTCTGCCACTTCCCTTCCTTCCCCTAGCCCACCAAGCCAAACTTCCTCTAAGGTTCCCCCCTGCCCTAGCCCTGAACTCGCATTCTTCTCCAGTTTCTCTTCGATCTCCCCTCTTGACTTCTCCATGCTCAGCTTGTCCATGAGACCCACTTCCTGCTCCCTTGACCCTATTCCCACTAAACTGCTGACCACCCAACTTCCTTGACTGGCTCCCATGTTAGCTGACATTGTTAATGGTTCGCTCTCCTCAGGTACTGTCCCACGCTCCTTCAAATCTGCCGTCATCACCCCTCTCCTCAAAAAAACAACCCTTGACCCCTCTGTCCTTGCAAACTACCGCCCCATCTCCAACCTCCCTTTCCTCTACGAAATCCTTGAACATGTTGCCACCTCCCAACTCTTTCCCGCAACTCCATGTTTGAATCCCTCCAATCAGGTTTCCGCCCCTGCCACAGTACCGAAACGGCTCTCATGAAAGTCACAAATGACATCCTTTGTGACGGTGACAAAGGTAAACTATCCCTCCTCATCCTTCTCGACCTGTCTGCAGCCTTTGACATGGTTGACCACACCATCCATCTCCAACGCCTCTCCACCATCGTCCAGCTGGGTGGGACTGCACTCGCCTGGTTCCATTCTTATCTATCTAATCATAGCTAGAAAATCACCTGCAATGACTTCTCTTCCCACTCCCGCATCGTTACCTCTGGGGTCCCACAAGGATCTATCCTTGGCTGCCTCCTATTTCTCATCTGTATGCTGCCCCTTGGCGACATCATCCGACAACACGGCATCAGTTTCCACATGTCCGCTGATGACTCCCCTCCACGGTCTCTAAATTGACACAATGCTTGTCCAACATTCAGTACTGGATGAGCAGAAATTTTCTCCAATTAAATATTGGGAAGACCGAAGCCATTGTCTCGGGCCCTGCCACAAACTCTGTTCCCTGGCCACCGACTCCATCCCTCTCCCTAGCATCTGTCTGAGGCTGAACTAGACTGTTCGCAACCTTGGTGTCACATTTGACCCTGAAATGAGCTTCTGACCACATATCCGCAGCATAACTATGACCAGCTATTTCCACCTCTGTAACATTGCTCGTCTCCGCCCTTGCTTCAGCTCATCTGCTGCTGAAACCCTCATCCATGCCTTTGTAACCTCTAGACATGACTATTCCAACGCACTCCTGGCTGGCCTCCCACATTCCACCCTACGTAAAATTGAGTTCATCCAAAACTTGGCTGCCCATGTCCTAACTCGCACCAAGTCCCGTTCGCCCATCACCCCTGTGCTCGCTGACCTACACTGGCTCCCGGTTTAAGCAACACCTTGATTTCAAAATTCTCATCCCTGTTTTCAAATCCCTCCATGGCCTTGCCCCGCCCTATCTCTGTAATCTCCTTCAGCCCCGCAACCCCCTGAGATATCTGCACTCCTCAAATTCTGCCCTCTTGAGCATCCCTAATTATAATCACTCAACCATCGGAGGCTGTGCCTTCAGCTGCCAAGGCCCTAAGCTCTGGAACTCCCTTCCTAAACCTGTCCGCCTCGCTACCTCTCTTTCCGCCTTTAAGATGCTGCTTAAAACCTACCTCTTTGACCAAGCTTTTGGTCATCATGCCCTAACTTCTTATGTGGCTCAGTGTCAATTTTTTGTCTTATAACACTCCCGTGAAGTGCCTTGGGACGTTTTACTACGTTCATAGAATCACAGAATGGTTAAAGCACGGAAGAAGGCCATTCGGCCCGTCAAGCCCGTGTCGGCTCTCTGCAAGAGCACTTCAGCTAGTCCCACTCCCCAAAAACATTTGTCAGCGCTTTAGAAGAATATTTTGGAACTAAAGTGACTTGACACGCGCTGAACTCCCTGCCCTGGGCCTTGAACCCATCACCCCCTGACCCAGAGTTCAACTTGCTACCAATGGAGACAAACTGACAAACTGTTATAGGTGCTATATAAATACAAGTTGTTGTTGTTGTTAGAACGGTCCTACTCTTCACTATGGCAGTGGAGTGAAGCCTTTAGTGAGACCACTGAAGCAATCAGTGGTCTCACAGTTTTTAACCATTGTCCTTGTCTGCAATCTGAGATGAGGCGCCGCAATGGCTTGCTTTCGAGAGGGGTATAATTCTCCAAATTCCTACTTAGTTTCAAAGCAACTCATTTCTTTTGAAGTTCCTTGAGAAACTCATATTAAAAGTATTATTTTTGGCTAAATTTTGAAATATCAATAAACTGCACTGCCTCCCAGTAAAGGGAACAAGAGAGTCCTTTCAATATAAAATACTCTCCCGCTCCCTGCCTCATGCTAGTTAGTGTGGGGAGAGAAACTTCCCAAATCAACCTTAGAAGCTGATAGTGCTATTTAGTTCTTTATTTTCTTCTCCCCCCTCGCCATAAAGACACCACATGACTACGTTTAGAGTGCCACATAACAGCCTGCCCACTGAACTCAGTGATGAGGATCATTAGCAAACAGATCCAGGGTTCGTAATTTACTGGAGATGAGCGAAGGATCTGGATGAATAAAGGCCACTCATTAATATAAGGTCACAAGTGAATTATTCACTTTTTCTTCATAAATCGTAAGGATCACTATGGAGATAATTTTGCTTATTAATAGGCTTCCATTATTCTATGTAAGTTGTCTCTTCCTTCTTCAGATATGGCTAACCCGCGTTTCGAAGATGCTGTTAGTAGAATGGAATATGACTCTACGTCAGGTGGGGTTACATGTAGCGTGACATGAACCCAAGATCCCGGTTGAGGCCGTCCTCATGGGTGCGGAACTTGGCTATCAGTTTCTGCTCGATGATTTTGCGTTGTCATGTGTCTCGAAGGCCGCCTTGGAGAACGCTTACCCGAAGATCGGAGGCTGAATGTCCTTGACTGCTGAAATGTTCCCCGACTGGGAGGTAACACTCCTGCCTGGCGATTGTTGCGCGGTGTCCATTCATACGTTGTCGCAGTGTCTGCATGGTCTCGCCGATGTACCATGCTCCGGGGCATCCTTTCCTGCAACGTATGAGGTAGACAATGTTGGCCGAGTCACATGAGTATGTACCATGTACCTGGCGTAGAGTCATCCAGACTCGAGTCGTCGTTGGCTTGTTCTCTCTACACAGATGCGGCCGGACCTGCTGTGATTTCCAGCAAAAAAAGTAAAAAGTTTAAAGTTTTTTGTTTTCCATACAGACTCCAGCATCTGCCATATTTGACCCCTTGTGACCCCACCTCATTGTCTTTGTTGTATTTTGCTATCGTCTTTGATGTAATGTTTTCCTGACTGACCTGGTTGGACACCATCCACACCTTTGATTGCCGTGATTGTCTCTCTGCCGAGGTGTGATAAAGGGCAGTTAGAAAGATTAATTGTAGTCGTCTGGCATTGTTCTCTGACTATATATGCTGTGCCCATATGTATTTCTTCACTTCACCTGACGAAGGAGCAGCGCTCCGAAAGCTTGTGATTTCAAATAAAGCTGTTGGACTATAACCTGGTGTTGTGCGACTTCTCACTTTTGTCCACCCCAGTCCAACACCGGCATCTCTGCATCATGGCAACTTAAAGTACCTCAGTGGTGTGCTTTCATAACTGCATATGCGCCAACCTACAAAACTCAGAAAAGTAGACGAACAACTTCAAAAAGCTGGCAACTCAAAAACAAAATATACAAGTGAAAAAACAGCCTTGAATAATGACCAAGGCCATTGCTTCAATGTGACCGAGTAAGTTAAATTCCTTTTTTTTACATTGGATCTCAGGATTTTTATTAATGCTTTGGGATTCTGCATCCTGCAATTCAATTTGTTTGTCTGTGACAACTGAAATCCAAAACATCTAACATATGAAAATAAATAGTTACAATGGGAATGCAGTGGGACATGAATCTGCCATGACTTATGTTGCAGCTATACCCAATATTCCATCAGTTGTATTATAGGGGGAAAACACCCAAAAGTACACAAAAGTAACAGATCTAGACATTTCTGAAAGGGGAGGTGAGCTTAGATGGTGCAATGCTGAATAATATGTGACCTGTTCTATTGGACAACTTGTAAACCCCAATTTGTTAGTGGAAGAAAACTTGTTGGTAGTTTCTTATACAGGCTGGTGGATCAATTGAATAGAAATCACGTACAATGGAGTGCATTCACACTTTATACAGTATCTTCATGTTAGGGTCTGCACTGATTACTAAATAGGGTGTGTTGTGCTTTCTTACATAGGATTACATAAGATATATGGATGTGATGAGTGACACAGCAGGATGAGGTTGGGTGTGGCTTTGCAGTAACGTTTCGTGATCTACTGAGATCATGGAAAGGTTTGCGCCACTGCAGCCTGGTCCTCCTGACGACATCCCTGCTTGTGTCCTCCTGTGCAATGTGCAACCAGGCTGCGTTGGTCTCCTGGGGAGGTCTCTTCCGCCCATTGGAAGGGAAGAGAACCTCCCTGCGTGCTGTGACTCCCTCCATAAGCATATGGAGGGAGTCATGGGAGAGCCTGGGTGCAGCCGTGCACCTTTGTGCAGTGCTTGTCAGTGTTTGCACCTCAATGCTGCAGAACACTGACAACACAACTCTGAAAATGAATGTGGACATGGCCCCTTTAAGGAAATCGACTGATGACACGTCATCAAATGACGTCATCAGACCCGCTTCCGCTTCATTGGCCAGGAACCCCGCAGGGCGGGCTTAACAAGCCCAATCTACGTAAAATCACTCAGAGAGTGCAGGCTGGAGCCGGCAGCGGGCTGGGACTGCGACACTGACCCCGGCCGCACCGGACCCGCCTCGGTTGGTGAAATCGCGGCCAACGTTTCAGGTCGATGACCTTTCATCAGAACTGGAAAAACTTAGAGGTGTAATAAGTTTTAAGCAAGTACAGAGGTGGGGAAAGGGGGAGGATAGGACAGAACAATAGGGAAGGCCTGTGATAGGGTGGAAGGTGGTTAGAGTGTAATGTTCATCTGCAAATCAGAACATAGGAAAGAAAAGAAAGACTTGCATTTATATAGTGCCTTTCATCACCACCGGACGTCCCAAAGCGCTTTACAGCCAATGAAGTACTTTTGAAGTAATCACTGTTGTAATGTCGGAAAAAACTGATGCCCTGTCATTCAAAAGAGCTGAACCTAGGTCTGTATGTTCTCCTTTTAAGAAACCCACACTTGCACACTGCAGGCTGGGTTTTGTGAGGGGTCAGCGGGCGCGATCGTTGGCGGGTCGAGTGGGAAAGTGTTTTTTTTTCCACAGCGGGTGGCGACCCCGCTGCGAACCCGCCGCCATACACCTTTCCCCGATGTCAGGTCTGTCAGTGCTGAGCAGACCAGACATGCAGCGGCAGGTTCACAGTGGGGGACCCAATTCAGGTAATTAGTGGCTTGTTTAGAGCCACTTAAGAATGAAATTCAGCTCACTTTCTGCATTTGACAGCTCGCCCATGGGGTCCACGCTGGTCGTGGACCATGTCTGTGAAGCTGAGGCGGGAGTTCAGTGACCATTGAATCAGCTGTTGTGTTGACAGCTTCAAATGTACAGTAACAGCTCCCACCTTAGAGATACATCTTCCCTCAGCCACAAACTCTTCCTCACTGCATTTCCACAACAGATTCACCATGCTGCAAGTCTTTACACAAGTCTCCATCCAGTCTGACCTCATTACCTCTCTCACCATTGACAGATCGCTTCTGTCATCTCTACTTCACCTGCCATCTATTCCATCAGCATGGGTGCCCTTGAAATTCTCTCACCTCGGTCCTCGGAATCCGACCACGATGAGCCCCAACACCAGCAGCACCAGGCACACCAGCAGCACCAACAACAACACCAACCTTCTCCACAATCAACTGAAGCTCCACAGGACAGAGGGCATCAGCACCCGACCACATTGCTGCCTGGGATGGCATGCTCAACTGAGTGAGAGAAGCTAAGGAGTGATGGTCGAAAACATGACAAATTCCAGACCTCTGAAACCGAAATCAGCCACATTATCATTGGTGTCAGCCATGGCTCAGTGGGTAGCACCCTCACCTCTGAGTCAGAAAGTTGTGGGTTTAAGTCCCACTCCAAGAGACTTGAGCACAAAAATCTAGGATGACACTCCAGTGCAGGAATGAGGGAGTGCTGCACTGGCGGAGGTGCCGGCTTTTGGATGAGGCATTAATACGAGGCCCTTTGTGCTTTCTAAGGTGGATGTAAAAGATGCCAGGGCACTATTTCGAAGAAGAGCAGGGGAGTTATCCCCAGTGTCCTGGCCAATATTTAGCTCTCAACCACCATCACAAAAAACAGATTATCAGGTCATTATCACAGTGCTGTTTGTGGGAGCTTGCTGTGCACAAATTGGCTGCCACGTTTCCTCCATTACAACAGTGACTACACTTGAAAAGTACTTCATTGGTTGTAAAGTGCTTTGGGACATCCTGAAGTCATGAAAGGCGCTATATAAATGCAAGTCTTTCTTTTCGGATTACGGAGACATGGCTGCAGCGTGACCAGGTCTGGGAGCTGAATATCCAAGGATATTCGATATTTAGGAAGGACAGGCAAAAAGGAAAAGGAGGTGGGGTGGCGTTGTTGGTAAAGAATGAAATCAGAGCAATAGTGAGAAAGGATATTGACTCAGAAAATCAAGATGTAGAATCAGTCTGGGTGGAGCTAAGCAGCACCAAGGGGCAGAAAACATTGGTAGGAGTTGTCTATAGGCCTCCAAACAGTAGTTGTAATGTAGGGGATGGCATCAAACAGGAAATTAGAGATGCATGTAACAAGGGTACTACAGTAATCATGGGTGACTTTAATCTACATATAGACTGGCCAAACCAAATTAGCAATAATACTGTGGAGGATGAATTCCTGGAATGTGTACGAGATGTTTTTTTAGACTAGTACGTTGAGGAGCCAACTAGGGAACAGGCTATCCTAGATTGGGTATTGTGCAATGATAAGGGGTTAATTAATAATCTTGTTGTGCGGGGTCCTTTATGGAAGAGTGACCATAACATATAGAATTCTTCATTAAGATGGAAAGTGAAGTTGTCCAATCCGAAACTAGGGTCCTAAATCTAAACAAAGGAAACTACGAAGGTATGAGGAGGGAGTTGGCTATAATAGATTGGGGAAGTTCATTAAAAGGCATGGTGGTGGATAGGCAATGGCTAACATTTAAGGAACGAATGCATGAATTGCAACAGTTATACATTCCTTTCTGGCGCAAAAACACAAATGGAAAAGCGGCCCAACCATGGCTAACAAAAGAAATTAAGGATAGTATTAGATCCAAAGAGGAGTCATATAAAGTTGCCAGAAAAAGTAGAAAGCTTGAGGATTGGGGACAGTTTAGAGTTCAGCAAAAAAGGACCAAGAGATTGATTAGGAGGTGAGTAAACTTGCAAAGAACATAAAAGCGGACTGTAAAAGCTTCTACAGGTATGTAAAAAGAAAAAGATTAGTGAAGACAAATGTAGGTCCCTTACAGTCAGAAACGGGAGAATTTATAATGGGGAACAAGGAAATGGCAGAGCAATTAAACAAATACTTTAGTTCTGTCTTCACGGAAGGGGACACAAATAACTTGCCAGAAATGCTAAGGATCCAAGAATCTAGTGAGAAGGAGGAATTAAAGGAAATTAGTATTAGTAAAAAAATAGTGCTGGAGAAATTAATGGGACTGTAAACTGATAAATCCCCAGGGCCTGATAATCTGTATCCCAGAGTACTAAAAGAGGTAGCCATGGAAATAGTGGATACATTGGTTGTCATCTTCCAAAATTCTATAGATTATGGAACAGTTCCTGCAGATTGGAGGGTGGCAAATGTAACCCCACTCTTTAAAAAAGGAGGGAAAGAGAAAACAGGGAACTACAGACCGGTTAGCCTAACATCAGTAGTAGGGAAAATGCTAGAGTCAATTATAAAGGATGTGATAACAGGACACTTAGAAAATATCAACTGGATTAGACAAAGTCAACATGGATTTATGAAAGGGAAATCGTGTTTGACAAACCCACTGGAGTTTTTTGAGGATGTAACTGGTAGAATAGATAAGGGAGAACCAGTGCATGTGGTGTATTTGGATTTTCAGAAGGCCTTTGATAAAGTCACACATAAGAGATTAGTGTGCAAAATTAAAGCACATGGGATTGGGGGTAATATACTGGCATAGATTGAAAATTGGTTAACAGACAGGAAACAGAGAGTAGGAATAAATGGGTCTTTTTCGGGGTGGCAGGCGGTGACTAGTGGGGTACCGCAGGGATCAGTGCTTGGGCCCCAGCTATTCACAATATATATCAATGATTTGGATGAGGGAACCAAATGTAATATTTCCAAGTTTGCTGACGACACGAAACTGGGTGGGACTGTGAGTTGTGTGGAGGATGCAAAGAGGCTTCAAGGCGATTTAGACAAGTTGAGTGAGTGGGCAAATACATGGCAGATGCAGTATAGCGTGGATAAATGTGAAGTTATCCACTTCGGTAGGAAAAACAGAAAGGCAGAGTATTATTTAAATGGTGAAAGATTGGGAAATGTTGATGTACAGAGGGACCTGGGAGTCCTTGTACACCAGTCACTGAAAGCAAACATGCAGGTACAGCAAGCAGTTAGGAAGGCAAATGGTACGTTGGCCTTCATTGCAAGAGGATTTGAATACAGGAGCAAGGATGTCTTACTACAGTTATACAGGGCTTTGGTGAGACCACACCTGGACTACTGTGTGCAGTTTTGGTCTCCTTACCTAAGAAAGGATATACTTGCCATAGAGGGAGTGCAGCGAAGGTTCACCAGACTGATTCCTGGGATGGCAGGACTGTCGTATGAGGAGAGATTGGGTCAACTAGGCCTGTATTCACTAGAGTTTAGGAGAATGAGAGGGGATCTCATTGAAACGTATAAAATTCTGACAGGGCTAGACAGACTGGATGCAGGGAGGATGTTTCCCCTGGCTGGGGGGTCTAGAACGAGGGGTCACAGTCTCAGGATACGGGGTAGGACATTTAGGACTGAGATGAGGAGAAATTTCTTCACTCAGATGGTGGCGAACCTGTGGAATTCTCTACCACAGAAGGCTGAGGAAGCCAAGTCACTAAATATATTTAAGAAGGAGATAGATAGATTTCTAGATGCAAAAGGCATCAAGGGGTATGGGGATAGAGCGGGAATATGGTATTAAGATAGAGGATCAGCCATGATCATATTGAATGGCGGAGCAGACTCGAAGGGCCGAATGGCCTACTCCTGCTCCTATTTTTCTATTTTTCTATGTTTCTTTCTGAGCTGACGGATGGGAATTTAGTAATAGTAGTAGTCATGATGTTAACAGATTGGTCATCCATTTTTTTTTTAACCATTAACCCTTCTTTGCATACTGAAATTTCCCGTCACTGTGCAGCCCAAGTAATGATTTAGTACATAAGCCTGGATTTTCCTACTGGGTGGTAATCCAATGGACAGGCTGGGTCTCCATTCATTTTGTTCACCAGTCCAATATTCCAACCTAATTTCTGGCCAGCACTGGATGTGCCCATGCCTAAAATTGGTGGCCATATTTAAATGAGGTAGTAATGATTTGGTAATATCATACAATCCTTTCCACCATCTATAAAGCACAAGACAGGAGTGTGATGGAATACTCTCCACTTGCCTGGATGAGTGCAGCTCCAACAACACTCAAGAAGCTCGACACCATCCAGGACAAAGCAGCCCGCGTGATTGGCACCCCATCCTCCACTTTAAACATTCACTCCCTCCACCACCGGCGTACCGTGGCTGCAGTGCGTACCATCTACAAGATGCACTGCAGCAACTCACCAAGGCCACTTCGGCAGCACCTCCCAAACCCGCGACCTCTACCACCTAGAAGGACAAGGGCAGCAGGCGCATGGGAACACCACCACCTCCAAGATCCCCTCCAAGTCACACTTCATCCTGACGTGGAAGTATATCACCGATCCTTCATCGTCGCTGGGTCAAAATCCTGGAACTCCCTCCCTAACAGCACTGTGGGAGTACCTTCACCACACGGACTGCAGCGGTTCAAGAAGGCAGCTCACCATCACCTTCTCGAGGGCAACTAGGGATGGGCAATAAATGCTGGCCTTGCCCGCGACGCCCACATCCCATAAACAAATTTAATTTTTTTTTTCCCATCATTACCACCGCATTAATGTTGAATGTAAATCAGGTCAGTATGAAATAGATGTCCAGTGTTGCTAGGGTCTCAGGTAAAGATGCCAGTTGATTTAGAGGGCCCAACTGCTAGCATGAAAGGATTCATAAAGCGCTTATTTCTCAGCCTATTTTGACATTTTTTTTGTTGGTTCTTTTGTTGCTGAATATCTACTTTTGTGCCTTCTGCTAGTTCCCTCCTTTCCCACCTCTAAGGAGGCCATGATGAGTTTTCCATTGGGAATTCAGCTCTTTTGGAGAAAGTAGCGAAGGAGCAATGTAGAAAGGACAGCATGATCAGCAGCACAAGAAATGCATGGAATCCACCAGCAACTATCCCACTCTACAATGTATAGATCAAAGTGCTACGCCCACCAACACAATCCTGAACAGACAGAAATTGGATCTAATCTGCATTCCCGGAACTTGTGTGTTGTGTAGATTTAACCCTTTATTTGCTGAAGTTAACAATCGCACAATCTTAATATAAATCAATGCAAAATTGTTCCTAGGCCAAATAGTCAAAAATCCCAAAGCCTGACAACCGCTCTGAATTGGGTCATTCCAGGCTGCCACTGGGGGACTTCAATGACATTAGCTTGGCACAGATGCATTAAGCCAGTCACAGTTGCATTGTTTGCTAGAGAAAGCCAGTTTATCCACTTTCCTATGGACGACCAGTGGCAGTATGACAGGGCTCTGCAACTTTACAGGTTGAAATGGATTCCTCAAGGTCCAAGGAGCATGGAGAGGTTATGAGGTTGAATAGGGCACTGGAGTTACAAAAAACAGCAAATGTGTTTCTCTCTAACCATGTTTTGATCAAACTCCTTCAACAATTATGTGTGAAGTTCTGAAGTTCTCCCGACATCTATGAAGGTTTGCTTGGTGCAAAGTTTTCCAGAGTAAATTGCTTCTTGGAACTGGGCCGACCCCGAATTTCCCCATTGTGCAATAGGACCACTTTGTTACACTGAACAAACATTGGATTAGATTAATGGAAGTAATTTTTCATGTAATTGCAGGCAATTAATTTTTAAGTAGCATAGGATCATTTTGCTTAAGTCTTTAGATGTTGGTTAATTTGCATTACTCAGCTTGAATTGTGTCATTTATTGTTAGAGCTTGATCTTTATATCTTCCCAGAAGGTGAAGAAAATCTAATGATGCAACAGAATTATTGTACTACTTTAGAATTTTAGCAAGCTTTATTGTCCTAATCGACCCACTTCTTGTGAACCCTCGCGTGCTTTTGGACAAGCAGGAAAAAAATGCAAAGCCCGCTTCATACTCTTCAATTTCTCTACAATTTTGGCACACTTACTAATTCTTCAAAACACATTCCATAATTACCATTTTAATATTATTCCTAACTTTGAATATTCCTACCAAATTATTCTAGTAGTTTTGCCAAAGATTTCTGTTTTTTCAACAGAAGAGCATTTTTGATTTTTTTTTCTGTACATTTAACCATTTTAAAATGTTTCTCAGGGCGTGGGTGATGCTGGCAAGGCTGGTGTCTATTGCCCAGCCCTACTTGCCCTTGAGGAAGTGGTGGTGGGCTTTCTTCTTGAACAGCTGGTAGGGATTCGACACAACTGAGTGGCTTGCTGGACCACTTCAGAGGGCCGTTAAGAGCCACATAAAGGCCAGACTGGGTAAGGACGGCAGGTTTCCTCCCCTAAAGGACATTAGTGAACCAGTTGGGTTTTTATGGCAATCATGACATTTTGTGGTCACTTTTACTGATACCGGCTTTGTATTTCCATATTTTTTTCAACAGAATTAAAATTCACAGCCTGCCATGGAGGTCACATTCTTTGGATTATTCGTCCAATATTATAGCCACTACACTTCCTGCTTCACCGAATGGTGCTTCTCTTCTTACAAGTCACCTTTGCCAATACCTTTTGTTTTCTTCAGGATAACTTTAGGAGAAATTTTGCAAGCATATCATAAGCGTTTCCCTTAAGAATGGCTCTTGCTATGGCTCAGTGTCTCTTTGGGTGGGTCAGCACAGATCAGAATTTGAATACTTTCAAAACTGGAGATCTTCAGGTCAATTCATGAAGCTCAATAGACCACTAGAGAATAAATCTGCAATTAATGCTGCTTTCTGTTGCCTAGGCCCTAAGCTCTGGAATTCCCTGCCTAACCCTCTCCACCTCGCTACCTCTCTTTCCTTCTTTAAGGCGCTTCTTAAAACCTACCTCTTTGACCAAGTGTAGAATTCGCAATATATCGCGATTTGATTAATAAGGAGAAAACACAAAGTTTCGTTCAAACAGCTTTTATTTCAGCAGAATGCTGGCAGGTTTAAATTGGACACAAGCAGCCTGTAAAATGGCCGCCGCACCTCGTGACAGAACATTCTAGACTTTTCAACAGGCAGACAAGATGGCGTTCCATTAAACATTTGTGCAAGATCGATAACGATTCAGCACAGTGAAGATAATACACGAGACATTATGGGTTTGCAGTATAAACATAGATACTGGAATCGGTCTCCCAGGTACAAAGGAAAGCCATTGTACCGAGTACTCAAGGGCCCATCCAAAAGACATTAATATGTAAACTCCCAACGACTCTACGATGAGAGAGCCGTTAGCAGGTAGTTATACAGGACACTTGGAAGCCCCAAACCCCTCCAGGGAGAACACCGACCGATTTAACAATGGGAGAAATATTAACAGGTACTCAAACATTCATGAGTAGCCCCGAAACCCATTAAGAACGGAGATCACCCATACAAGACATTTGGGCGCCAAACCCTAAACAAAAGAATGGACATTATAGTTGGGCGGGAAACGGAAGATTTTTGCACTATAATTGCAGGCTCCAAACCGTCCATTCTCTCTCTTGTTCTTGCTCCTGCGTTCGCTCGCTTGCTCCTGTGTTTTATCCGGTCGATTCGTAACCTCGTGGCTGCTCCTGTGTACTCGTAGTTGGGCTTCTGCTTGCCTGTTGCCTCTTCTGAAAAGACTGTTGAACTTTCTGATCCGTTCGGATCTACCTCGTGTCGCGTAACGAAGACCTATGTTGGTAACTGGCAGCGGAACCAAAGGCCCGAGATGAGATGAGATGAGATGAGATGAGAGGAGAAGAGAAGAAGACCATATCCATCGCCACGGTCAGTAAATCCCGACCGCGCCTGTAGGTCGATCAGCCAAGTTTCTCGCCAGGAAGTGTTCTTTAAACTTCTAACAAAACATATTGCATCGACGATAACGGGACTGTGTCTAAGGAGGTTGGAACGTGAAAACACATCGTATCGATGATATTGACAACGGTGCTCCAAGAGTACCTGTTAAACCAACCAACACAGGTCTTCAGCACAGCAGACGGTCCAGCCTACTAGCCGAAGCAGCAGAAGCAAGTAAACAAGTGGGACCAGGAGATCTCCTGACCGACACATGGGTGCTGCGGTGAAAAACATCCGATCAGCTATTCGGAATCTCTCCGAGTTATCACGAGTGGTGAGCA
The DNA here is from genome assembly GCA_030390025.1 of Squalus acanthias. Taxonomy (NCBI): domain Eukaryota; kingdom Metazoa; phylum Chordata; class Chondrichthyes; order Squaliformes; family Squalidae; genus Squalus; species Squalus acanthias. The sequence goes on from CM059438.1 coordinate 41,721,334, forward strand.
TGAGTCTCGAGATCCTACGAAGCTAGTTTAGGATAGATATTGATAGGGGAGGGTTTAAAGATTAAGGATATTTGTAATGTGTGCCCCTATTTACGTTGTGCCGTTCGTTCCTCGTTTCCCTAAGATCGACTATATAACTGTTTGTAAGATTGTACTGTCATTAATCTGTGCTTATGACATGTATTTCATAATTTTAAGTATCATGCAATAAAGATTTTCCATTTCGTACCATTCAAACCAAGTCTACATGAGTTTTATCTCCATTACTGCTCTCGCATCTAAGTCCAGTGTCTAGAACCGTAAGGGAGAGTGATTCGAACCACTCACAGGTGTGTCTAGTGTTCCCAGACTGGCTGGAGACCAGAACAGGCAACCAGGCCTAGACCCGCACTGACATACAGGCTGCACAGAGCCGCGTGAATCTCACAGGCTGCGAGACACGCAGGGTCAGGAATCCCTTACAGAAAATGGCGACCGCGGCAGGACACTGGCAGCGAGAGGGTAGTGTGTTAGATTTTGGAATGACTGTACGAAATGTTATGCAGGAAAAGATAGCGGATTATGTGTTTGGAAAGGTTAATCTAACTAAGAAGTGGATAAGTGAATTGTTAGCGGATAAGAGCCCACTAGAGGCAGCTGAAAGGTGGACAGATAGTAAGGAACATAAAAAGACAGTTGAGAAAGCAGTCTGGCTTATGTGCTACAAAAGGCAGGTTCAGATTTCAAACCAGACCATTACAGCACTAACAGCTCGAATCAGTCATTTAGAGGGAGAAATGGAGGAGAAGGTTTCTGGAGGGGAGGTGCTCATTAAGAATTTAAATGAGTTACACCAGGAAAGCCAGGAAGTCTCCAGTCACCTTAAGACAAGGATAGATTATCTCGAGTGCCAGGTCACTGAGGCAAAATTGAATGAGAGCAGGTTAAAGGAAAGATGTAACCGCCAAGCTGCCCAGATAAGAACTCAAGAAGAGAGCTTAATGGGGGTTAGGTCGGCGTATAAGTTGGCCCTTGAGGATAAGTTTCAGGGAGCCGACCATAGCGCCTGCCAAAGGGAGATAGAGAGCCTCAAAAAGGCCGTGAACAATGCGAACGGCATGGTGTGCCTTATCAATCCGTCGGCGCACCAGCCGCTAGTAAATGAGAGATTTAGAAAATCCCCACCAAGTAAAGCAGAAGAAGTAGTAGCCACTGCGCCCTCCGCGCCACCCAGCTATTCAGAAACCTGGGTTAGGGAGGAAGCAATGGAAGAAACGAAAAGGCCCATTGAAAAGGAAGTAGAAAAGGGATCGTTGTATCCAGTAACGGGTATTAAAAGGGGCCCAAGCAGAAACGGTGGGGAAGAACCGGGGGATCTCCTCGGACAGCTGGTGTTGCCTCACAGTTCACATCAGCTGAGAGCTATGATAAATCACGTACGGAAGCTGACCGAGATAGACGACCCTTCCGTACATTTCAGGGAAGTTGAGCAAGCCGCAGCCATTAACGGCTGCGATGATGGGGAGACAGCAAAAATGCTGCTGTTCTCATTAGACAGCTCGGTCCTTCAGTGTCTCTCAGGCGAGAGCAAGAGGGGAAACAAAAGTTATGAGGAATTAAAAAATGAGGTCCTAGAAGTGTTGGGGGCGAACGACGGAGGTCCGTTTGCTAGAGTGGGACAGACAGTGCAGATGGAGGGAGAACCCCCGAAGGTTTTTGCCGACAGGCTGTGGCCAGTATATGAGCGCAGCTGTCTAGGTGCGCCCGAGCGCGAAGATGTGGAAGGCGCCGCTTTGACTCATTGGCTTAGGTGCATAATAGCCAACAGTTTACCAGCCGTTAGAGAGCAGGCAAAAGCCTGGTTCGATCCCAATGACCTCAACCTTACGGAAGAGTCGGTCTTGAATCGACTCACGTTAGGTTATCGTAATATAAGGGGTATGACGACACGTCCCTTTAAGGGAAGAGTACATGAGGTACGACCCGCAGCCCCGGCTCAAAAGGAGTGGCATCAGGAGGGAAATCGCGTCCCACAAGCCAGTAATGCTTGTTACGGGTGTGGGAAGACAGGGCACTGGCGCAAGCACTGCAGGAACCCTTGGAAGGATTCCAAGGATAAAAATCCCGCGGTCCGAGCCCAGGCGCCTGTCCCGGCTAAGGAAGCCAAGGCACCCACCCCTCCCGACGACCTCGAAGCAGTGTTAGGAGCCATGCGCAAGCTGGTTTTGAATGCGCGTGGACAGGTGGCGGTCGCAACCGGCCCCGTAGGTGCCGCAGGACCGTCTAATAGTGCCCCATGACTAGAACCAGCACAGCCCGTCTACCTGTGTCCGCTCAGCTATGATGCGTGGAGGCGACCTGTGGTGGAGATGGAGGTAGAGAAACAGAAGGGCAGTTATTTGTTGGACACGGGAGCTTCTTGCACCATAATCCATACAGATAACCCTTTTGACTCGCCGCTATCTACCAAGGTCCCATTCACGCTGGCAGGGTTCACAGGAAAAGAACAGGCTGGCACGTTTTCCCTTCCGCTATCCATTCGTTTAGGAACACTTCGCCTTAAGTGGAAGTGTATACTGATGGCATGGCAAAAAGGGGGTGGAAGAGGTATTCTCGGGTCCGATCTCCTAGCGGGACACGGGATCCTCGTGGACCTCAGAAATCACTGTCTCTGGGGGGCTAAAGGTGAAAAAGGCGAGGTAATGGTGATTCCGGGGGAGGAAGAAACAGGGGTCCTGTGTACCGTACAGCCATCCGGAGGCTACGACCTCAGGTTTATGGTCGCAGATGTCCCAACGGACATGCAAACGTACGTGTCAGATAATATGCACGCGTTTGCAACCCACAAGCACGATTGTGGGAGAGTGGTCGGGTTTGAGGTCAGCGTAGATGGGGACCCCATGACCCGACCCCAAAAGCAGTATAACTTCCCCAAAGAAGCAGAACCCGATATGGAGACAGCAATGTCTTCCTTGGTGCAGCAGGGCGTGTTGAGGCCGATAGCCACACACGTGAACTCCCCATTATGGCCGGTTAGGAAGCCGGATAATTCGTGGAGAGCCACGGTGGACTACAGAGTCCTTAACAGTAACATTCCCGCCTGCGCGCCCACAGTAGCAGCAGTTGCTGACCTAATAGGGAGCAACCCAGCGTCCGCGACCACGTTCACGGTGCTGGATATCTCGAACGGTTTTTGGTCCATCCCGCTGCGGCGAGAGGACCAGTACAAGTTTGCCTTTACGTTCAAAGGGCAATAGTACACGTGGAACTGTTTGCCACAGGGTTTCCACAATAGCCCCAGTATTTTTCATCAGTGTATGGCAGGAAGTTTAAAGGAGTTTAGTCAGCCCAATCAGATAGTACAGTATGTGGATGATTTGCTCCTATTTACGGACTCAAGGGAGGAGCACGGACCACTACTGGACGAGTTATTGGAGCTGTTAGCGAGAAAGGGTTTTAAAGTAAACCCTAAGAAAGCACGTATCGGTCAGCAGGAAGTAAAATTCCTGGGATTGACCCTACGCGCTGGGGAAAGAGCCATAGACAAAGCAAGGAGGGAGTCGGTGCAAGAATTACCGATTCCCAACAACGTAAGGGGTGTGAGGTCCTTCTTGGGACTGACCGGTTACTGCAGGGATTTTATCGAAGATTATGCGGCCACAGCGGCGCCGCTCCTCCGACTCCTCCATAAGGGGGTGGAGTGGCTTTGGGACGAGGGCTGCCAAGCAGCCTTCGAGAAGTTAAAAAGGGATCTGCAGACCGCGCCAGCCTTAGGGGCCATAGATGGGGGGAAGGAGTTTTTCCTGGAGGTAGCTGCCAGCGGAGACAGCTTAAGCGCCGTGCTGCTCCAAGAGCGTCACGGCAAGCTGAGGCCGGTTGTCTATTCATCCAGGGTATTAACGGATGTGGAGAGAAGTTTCTCCAATTGCGAAAGGCACCTTTTAGCCACGCATTGGGCTGTGAAAAGATCAGCGATCTTCACAGGGCTCTCTCCCATCACTCTCCTCACACATCACACACCAACTAAGATGCTTCTGGATGGGAGGATTAAAGACGGGACCGTAAGCAGCGCACGCATTGCGCGTTGGACCCTTCTTCTCTCCCAGTTGGATCTTAGAGTAAAAGGTCTTTGCGAGCCCAGGCTTGCGGCCAATTTGGTATACCCCGGTACAGCCCACCGGTGTTCGGTGGAAGGGGTGTGGGACGTCAACATAGGTTTACGGGCCGGGATACATCCCACTGGGCGCGAGATTTATGTTGATGGGTCTAGCACAGTGTCTGCTGGCGAGCGACTCACAGGGTGTGGAGTTTATGACCCTGCGGCAGACCTTGCCCTGGCGATCAAGCTCCCTAGCACCATGAGCGCGCAGCAGGCTGAGCTGTCTGCCGTGGTGTACGTGGTGACCCACCCAGACATTTTCCCAACCCCATACACGATTTGCTCGGACAGTATGTTCACCTGCAATTCGTGTACGGAATACCTGGCCATTTGGTCCCGCCGCGGATACACCTCCGCGGACGGGCGACCTTTAACGGTGAAGCCCTTGCTGGAAAAGATCTTAGCAGCAGCAGTAGGGGAGGAAGGAGAGATTTTCATCCATAAGGTGAAAGCTCACTCCTCCACAGAGCCCCGTGGGGAGGGCAACCGGCAGGCGGATGCGCTAGCCAGGGAGGGTGCCCGCGACGGCACTTTCTGGAACCCCTATAGGACCGGACCCATAGCAGCGGTCCGAGGCGGGGACGGGAATACCGGGAACACCAGGGTAGCATTGCCCCTAGACCTTAAGACCGTCCAAGCCCAGGATCCCGCCCTAAAAGCAGTCCTAAAAACGATTGCTGAGGGGAGACAGGTAGAAGGTCCGTACAGTACGGCAACCCTCTCAGTTAAGGAAGGCATGCTGTTCCGCGGGGAGCAGTGGGTTGTGCCGCAGCAGCACAGGAGGGAATTCCTCCAGTTGGCTCACGAGGGACCAGGGGCAGGGCACCCCGGGCCCGAGGTTACCTGGCAACGGGTAGAGCAAGCGGGATGGTGGCCAGGGCTCAGGGAACAAGTCCGCGAGTTCTGTGCAAACTGTCTTGTGTGCGCTGCAAACAACCCAGACCCCCAGAAAAGGAAGGTGCCCATGGGACACGTAAGAAGGGTAGAGGGACCATGGCAGTCGATACAGATCGACTATATAGGACCCCTGCCCACCACCCAGGGAGGTTATAAGTACTGCCTCGTCCTGGTGGATGTGTTTTCCAAGTGGGTGGAAGCCTTCCCTTGTCGAACAGCTACGGCACTGGGTACAGCAAAAATCTTGGTCCGGGAAGTGTTCTCGCGGTGGGGACTCCCCCGTTTCGTGGAGTCAGACCAAGGGAGTCATTTCACCGGCCAGGTGATGCAGAACACCCTCATGCTTTTGGGCATTGAAGGGAAGTGGCACGTAGCACACAATCCCCAGTCATCCGGGATTGTTGAACGTATGAACCGGACCCTGAAGGAGAAATTGAGGAAAGAGACTAGGAACTCGCCCCAAAAATGGGCGGAAGTTCTGCCTTTAGTCCTCATGGGGGTCCGGGCCAGTCAGTCAAAAAGTACGGGGTACTCCCCGCACGAGGTAATGACCGGCAGGCTCATGCGAACCCCCACCCATGTGCTAGCCCCGGTGCTCACTGAGGGTCAGCTCCAAGAGATAAGCAGGGACAAGTTCGCCCAGACTCTCTTGGAGCGCCTGAAGCAAGTTTATGAGCAGGCGGCTGGGAACATGGGAAGGCAGCATCAGGGCAATCGCTTGTTGCTGGAACCCCGCAAAACGCGGGAGTGGGAAGTAGGAGACCAGGTCATGGTCAGAAACTACGCCAGAGTAGGGAGTCTGGAACCACTGTATATGGGACCCTACAACATTGTAGACAAGGCGAGTCCCATGGTTTACGCCGTAAAAGTACCTCGGCGCACTAAGTGGTTCCACATAAACCAATGCAAACTGTACCAGCCGGGTGCGCAGGGGAAAACTACAGGGGTAAATCCCGCCAATGGGAAAGCACAGCCCCAGGTAGGACCACAAGGCACACAGGCAGGCATAGCAGCTTGCATCAGGGGAAGGGACATCCCGGACGATCATGCAGCGTTTTTCTGGAGTTGGGGGTTAGATGAGGAAGAACCCAGGGTGCCCTGGTCAGATGAGGATAGTGCAGATGAGCATAGTGATGATGACGGGTGGTTCCTGAGGAACGGTCTGGGGGGAATGGGGCCTATAGGTAGAGATCCACACAGGGTGGACACACAAGCTGCAGGTCCTGAGGACAGGAGGGAGGAGCTAGAGGAGGCAGGGCCAGCCGCTATAGGAGCACAGAGAGTACCAATGTGGCTCCCAGAGATGTGGCCGCCCGCTTTGAACGTCCAGTCCTCAGGGGAGGCAGAGATCACGAGTGAAGGGCCGCCTGCTGGGCCGAGCAGGGCGGAGCCACGAACTGCCAGCCCCGAGGTTAGGGAGGCGGAGTCAGCGGAGGCGGAGCCGGCGACTGTGATGGAACCCCAGGTCATCCCGTTGGAGGTCTCGGAACCCGGTCCGTCCGTCACGGAACCCCCGCCCATAGCAACTCCCCGTAGGTCAAGTAGAGAACCCCAGCCCAGGAGGATGTGGTCATGTCCCCAGACTGCCCCAAGGCGTAGACTTCAGGTTAAGATAACCCGGGTACAGACCGGCCACATCGCAGCAGTAACAGGCTGCGGCAGATCAGAGGGAAGGGTCAGTGCCCTCCCACCGTCGGGAAGAGCTCGCAGCAGCCTTCTCAGAGTTTAAAGGGGCCGCCCTGAGAACGGGCGGCACTGTAAAGTTATTAGTTTTAAGTTTTAAGTTTATAGTGTCAAGGTTAAGTTTTAAGTTTTAATAAGGCTAAGTTTGTAGTGTTTTTAACAGAAAACGATAAAATGATGGGAGTTTTAAGGCTAGGTTTAGAGGAAGTCTATTCAGCAAACGTTGAAGTTTACGTGAGGCGAGGTCAGGGGACCCGCTCACCCTTCACAAAAGCCAGAGACTTTTGCGAGGCTGGCTACCTCATTCTATCTGATCACAGGAACCAAGGAAGGATGGAACGAATTCTAGTATTGCTCGTGGCAATCGGATGTGGATTGGCCTATCGAGGCCACACCAAGGATGTCGTGGTGTTTGGATGTTCCGGGGACACGGCCCCCATCGCGGTGGATGGGACCGGAAGACGGAAGGCAGAGGGGACCAGCACCTATTTCCACAAGGGAAGGTGGCCAGGATGGCTGGGAACGAACTCAACGGAGTATTCCAGCACATCGGGGTTTGCCTACAAAGAGACTTCTTTAATGTGCCCCAAAGTAAGGATCATCGCACCCAGGATCAGCGTCACCGTCGGCAAACGGATTTGTTTGACCTGTAGTGGGAATGTCCCATTGAGCCGATGGTGGTGGCTGCGAAAGCTGAGCAAAACTATGAGAAACTCTTCGGTCGAGTGGGAACGACTGGGTAATAATACCCATCGGACAATTACGGGGACAGACGGACAAGTGAAAGTCTGTTGGGACAAATGGTGGGAACCGGATGAGGGGATTTATGTATGTATGTGGGGGTCAAAGTACGTTTGCCCCAAAGGCATCTCCATATTTTTTATTAATCAATGGCAGGATAACGGACAGGGGATGAGGTGGGATGCGAGCACCAGGGGGTGCGGAGCCCCATTCTCCCCGATCCCAGTAAATGCCACTGAACTCATTACGCGCCCACGCAAAGCCCCGCCCACGATTCCGGTGGTTCTAGCTGAGGAAGAAGGGTGCCCTAAAACTAGTAAGGGACCCGGGAACGGTTTGGTACTGGTCCCCACAGACCAGATACTATTTCAGGGGGTACATTACGCGGTGGCCTCGGTGATTTTAAATCTCACTGAGGTACGGTTACCAGAGTGGTGCCCCAAAAAGACGGAACAGTTGTATCAGGTCCTGTTGACCAAGATGTTCAGACAATTTTACGAGTTTGATTTTGCAGAAATTGATAAGACAAGTTTGTACACCGCACCGCAGGAAGTTTTGGATCAAGTAGGGAGGCAAAGAAGGGGTTTGGTGAACGATGCGTTCACTGCTTTTAACACGGGTACATCTGTGGTCAACGCTCTAGACAGTGTGGAGCTGCAGACCCAGATTAATGGTTTAAAAACACAGTTAAAAGACATTCTAACAGATGAGAATAAAGTGGTAGGGTCAGGTCTACACGAGGACCAAGCCATGACTCTCCATTTAAAGGAAATTATAGCAGAGCTGGAGAAACATGCGCGTACGGTAAATGCCCTGATCAGGGAAGATCGGAATGCATCCGATCAAGCTGCGCAGAACGAGGTGTGCGTGCTTTACGGGGCGTGGTTACTGGGCGAGGGCCGCAGTAATTTGGAGGATTTAAAACAAGGTTTGGTTCCGTCCTGGATAAGTAACAAACACCTACGGGCGCTTCACCCTTTTCAGAACGCATTAAGTCCGTGCCAGCTCAGGCTAGCTTCAGAAGCTTACCCAGTCCCCGTGGACTGCGGACGTTCAAACCATACTATTATGGGAATAGTATTACGCATGCCGGTTTTGGGCAACACAGCAAAGCCCGCCCCGGTGTATCGGGTAGAGAACATTGGTGTCATTCAGGGGGGAGCCCACATTCGTTATGCAGCAGTTCCACCCTACGTCATCCGCTGGGAGCAAACGATGACAGGTACAGATCTCTCTGGTTGTCGTGGCAGGGGAGCACACATAATACTGTGCCCCCAGCACTTGAATGCCTTTTTAACACCACAGTGCGGGTTCAGAACGGCTGGCGCCAAGTCCATGAATTGCACCATGGAGGCAATGGCACAAGATCATGTGCCTCCGCAGGTAGCATACATCGGGGGTGGAACATATTGTGTTACCACTGCAGCGCAACACTACCAGCATGGAAACCGTAGCCGGTGTCCGGTGAGTGACAGCAGTTTCTGTTTTAAACCCAGGGCTGAAGTTCAAGTAGCACAACAGCGAATTATCCCAATCCCTGAACCATCCACTGTTCATCTCACAGTAAAAGAGAATTTCACCGACTTGCAGCGATTTGTCGCGCATTTTGGATACCTCATTCCCCCTCTCCCTGAGCATTTAACCAAACTTCTGAAAGCCGTCGCGGTATCACAGAAACATTTTTATACATTAGAGCAGAAAACTGTCGAAATAGGAACAGACATTCTGGACATAGTGGTTCCACCGTGGTGGAATCTGTTCACGAATATTGAAGTGCCTTCATGGATCAGAATAGCCTCCCACATTTTAGTCGTATGTCAAGTGTTTATTGTAGTGTACCTATTGGTCATACATTGTAAAAGAGACAAGCGCCTCACCAAGCATGAAAACACGGGAGAGTGGCGAGAACGTTACGTGCGCGTGCACGATGAGAGCACCGTGTAATCGGAAAATGGCGTCACTCCCGCTCGCCGCGTGCGCCGCGGAAGTTTGTACTCATTGTAAATACGTTGGAAACTCGACATGTTTTAAGAGTTGGGGTTTGATTATTTTGGTGATGGTGTTGATTGTTTGGTTTTGGGTTTTGTTTTTTCCTTTCCCTGAATAAAAGACAAATATACAGGTGATGCGTGAGGTATCGGCCTGGTTACGCCGGGAAGGAAAACAAGTGGTGTAAGTTTAAGGGCAAATGATGCCTACGGTGATATAAAATGTGATTTTCTTGGGAAATAAGGACGACACAGAGACCCTAGTTAAGTTAAAAATTATGGGATTAATTTACTGGATTCGGAGTGAAATCGAGATAAGATTGCTCACCACTGTGATTTTTGATACGATAAGCGGAGTTATTCGCATCAACAGGAGGGACTGTAGAATTCGCAATATATCGCGATTTGATTAATAAGGAGAAAACACAAAGTTTCGTTCAAACAGCTTTTATTTCAGCAGAATGCTGGCAGGTTTAAATTGGACACAAGCAGCCTGTAAAATGGCCGCCGCACCTCGTGACAGAACATTCTAGACTTTTCAACAGGCAGACAAGATGGCGTTCCATTAAACATTTGTGCAAGATCGATAACGATTCAGCACAGTGAAGATAATACACGAGACATTATGGGTTTGCAGTATAAACATAGATACTGGAATCGGTCTCCCAGGTACAAAGGAAAGCCATTGTACCGAGTACTCAAGGGCCCATCCAAAAGACATTAATATGTAAACTCCCAACGACTCTACGATGAGAGAGCCGTTAGCAGGTAGTTATACAGGACACTTGGAAGCCCCAAACCCCTCCAGGGAGAACACCGACCGATTTAACAATGGGAGAAATATTAACAGGTACTCAAACATTCATGAGTAGCCCCGAAACCCATTAAGAACGGAGATCACCCATACAAGACATTTGGGCGCCAAACCCTAAACAAAAGAATGGACATTATAGTTGGGCGGGAAACGGAAGATTTTTGCACTATAATTGCAGGCTCCAAACCGTCCATTCTCTCTCTTGTTCTTGCTCCTGCGTTCGCTCGCTTGCTCCTGTGTTTTATCCGGTCGATTCGTAACCTCGTGGCTGCTCCTGTGTACTCGTAGTTGGGCTTCTGCTTGCCTGTTGCCTCTTCTGAAAAGACTGTTGAACTTTCTGATCCGTTCGGATCTACCTCGTGTCGCGTAACGAAGACCTATGTTGGTAACTGGCAGCGGAACCAAAGGCCCGAGATGAGATGAGATGAGATGAGATGAGAGGAGAAGAGAAGAAGACCATATCCATCGCCACGGTCAGTAAATCCCGACCGCGCCTGTAGGTCGATCAGCCAAGTTTCTCGCCAGGAAGTGTTCTTTAAACTTCTAACAAAACATATTGCATCGACGATAACGGGACTGTGTCTAAGGAGGTTGGAACGTGAAAACACATCGTATCGATGATATTGACAACGGTGCTCCAAGAGTACCTGTTAAACCAACCAACACAGGTCTTCAGCACAGCAGACGGTCCAGCCTACTAGCCGAAGCAGCAGAAGCAAGTAAACAAGTGGGACCAGGAGATCTCCTGACCGACACATGGGTGCTGCGGTGAAAAACATCCGATCAGCTATTCGGAATCTCTCCGAGTTATCACGAGTGGTGAGCATGAGTCTCGAGATCCTACGAAGCTAGTTTAGGATAGATATTGATAGGGGAGGGTTTAAAGATTAAGGATATTTGTAATGTGTGCCCCTATTTACGTTGTGCCGTTCGTTCCTCGTTTCCCTAAGATCGACTATATAACTGTTTGTAAGATTGTACTGTCATTAATCTGTGCTTATGACATGTATTTCATAATTTTAAGTATCATGCAATAAAGATTTTCCATTTCGTACCATTCAAACCAAGTCTACATGAGTTTTATCTCCATTACTGCTCTCGCATCTAAGTCCAGTGTCTAGAACCGTAAGGGAGAGTGATTCGAACCACTCACAGGTGTGTCTAGTGTTCCCAGACTGGCTGGAGACCAGAACAGGCAACCAGGCCTAGACCCGCACTGACATACAGGCTGCACAGAGCCGCGTGAATCTCACAGGCTGCGAGACACGCAGGGTCAGGAATCCCTTACACAAGCTTTTAGTCACCTGCCCTAATTTCTCCTTATGTGGCTCAGTGTCAAATTTTTTTTGTCTTATAATACTCCTGTGAAGCGCCTTGGGACGTTTTAGGTGCTATATAAATACAAGTTGTTGTTGTAATGCAAACACATTCAGAGTAAACAGGTTTATATATTGCCAAGGATCTGGATTGAATACTCCCCCTCCCCACCCCCCCTCACCTCATATACACAGATAAAAGGAATGGAATCCCAAGGAGGGTTATCTCTGCACACTGTAGGATGGGGTGAGGAGGATGAGTCTCAGAGTGTTTATGCAGTTCTCCCACCAGCCCCCTCAGATGTCTACACAAGTGGCAGAAATCAACCTGAGCCAGGCTGCCCTTATGGTAGCGCATAAGAGAGGGCTCCGGGGTCTGAGATCTCAGCTGCCTTGAGATAAGGGCCACCTCATCCCTGAAAGGTTCCTGGGGAAACAAAGCAGGGAGACACCTCATGGCACTGAGGAGAAGCAGGTGATTAAGATTTAAATCGAAAGGGTGCACAATTGCAAGTATCAAGGAATGTGTGGTACAAAGAAAGACACAGATTTTTGATTTTAAAACTTGGTTGCAGTAAAGGTGCTTGTGCAGTATTTTCGGCAAGGTGGGGGAGTACCTAAGAAAAATGTGAGACGTGCAACTTGTCTGCGATAGACAAGTGTCTGTATATCATTGAATTGGTGGTTCGGGAAAGGGGGGATGTGGATGTGATCTTACAGTGGGCAGATTCAGTAGTCATGAGAAGGCCTCATGTTAGATTGGTTTGAATGACTTTCAGTGCCTCCAAAGGGTTGTCCTTGGCATCATCTTACTCCAGCAGTTTTTAGTCTGTCTGATGACCCTACTGTCCTTTTGCATGTTCCTCTTCCTCATCTGGGAAGTCCATGAGGATGCCTCTTTGCAAGGCAAATTTGTACAGCATACAGCAACATCACGATGATTGCTGAAACCCTGGCTGTAGTGTTTTCTCTGATCAATGCAGGCAGCTGAAGCACTCCTTCAGAATTATGGTTGCCTGCTCTATGATGATTCTAATGGCAACGTAGACAATAGACTTTTTAAAAATTCATTTATTGGATGTGGGTGTCGCTGGCAAGGCCAGCATTTATTGCCCATCCCTAGTTGCCCTTGAGAAGGCGGTGGTGAGCCGCCTTCTTGAACCGCTGCAGTCCGTGCGGTGAAGGTACTCCCACAGTGCTGTTAGGGAGGGAGTTCCAAGATTTTGACCCAGCGACGATGAAGGATCGGCGATATACTTCTAAGTCAGGATGGTGTGTGACTTGGAGGGGAACTTGGAGGTGGTGGTGTCCCCATGCGCCTGCTGCCCTTGTCCTTCTAGGTGGAAGAGGTCGCGGGTTTGGGAGGTGCTGCCGAAGAAGTCTTGGTGAGTTGCTGCAGTGCATCTTGTAGATGGTACACACTACAGCCACGGTACACAGTGGAGGGAGTGAATGTTTAAGGTGGTGGATGGGGTGCCAATCAAGCGGGCTGCTTTGTCCTGGATGGTGTCGAGCTTCTTGAGTGTTGTTGCAGCTGCACTCATCCAGGCAAGTGGAGAATATTCCATCACACTCCTGACTTGTGCCTTGTAGATGGTGGAAAGGCTTTGGGGAGTCAGGAGGTGAGACATTCGCCACAGAATACCTAGCCTCTGACCTGCTCTTGTTGCCACAGTATTTATGTGGCTGGTCCAATTAAGTTTCTGGTGAACGGTGACCCCCAGGATGTTGATGGTGGGGGATTCGGCAATGGTAATGCCGTTGAACGTCAAGGAGCAGTGGTTAGACTATCGCTTGTTGGAGACAGTCATTGTCTGGCACTTCTGTGGCGCAAATGTTACCTGTCACTTATCAGCCCAAGCCTGAACGTCATCCAGGTCTTGTTGCATGCCGGCATGGACTGCTTCATTATCTGAGGAGTTGTGAACGGCACTGATCACTGTGCAGTCATTAGCGAACATCCCCATTTCTGACCTTATGTTGGAGGGAAGGTCATTGATGAAGCAGCTGAAGATGGTTGGGCCTAGGACACTGCCCTGAGGAACACCTGCAGCGATGTGCTGGGGCTGTGATGATTGACCTTCAACCACCATCACCATCTTCCTTTGTGTTAGGTATGACTCCAACCAGTGGAGAGTTTTCCCCTTGATTCCCATTGATTTCAATTTTACTAGGGCTCCTTGATGCCACACTCGGTCAAATGCTGCCTTGATGTCAAGGGCAGTCACTCTCACCTCACCTCTGGAATTCAGCTCCTTTGTCCATGTTTGGACCAAGGCTGTAATGAGGTTGGGAGCCAAGTGGTCTTGGCAGAACCCAAATTGGGCATCAGTGAGCAGGTTATTGGTGAGTAAGTGCCGCTTGATAGCACTGTCGACGACACCTTCCATCACTTTGCTGATGATTGAGAGTAGACTGATGGGGTGGTAATTGGCCGGATTGTATTTGTCCTGCTTTTTGTGGACAGGACATACCTGGGCAGTTTTCCACATTGTCGGATAGATGCCAGTGTTGTAACTGTACTGGAACAGCTTGGCTAGAGGTGCGGTGAGTTCTGGAGCACAAGTCTTTAGCCTGATAGCCGGGATTTTGTCGGGGCCCATGGCCGTTGCTGTATCCAGTGCGCTCAGCCGTTTCTTGATATCACGTGGAGTGAATCAAATTGGCTGAAGACTGGCTTCTGTGATGATGGGGACCTCAAGAGTAGGCTGATATGGATCATCCACTCGGCACTTCTGGCTGGTTGCAAACGCTTCAGCCTTGTCTTTTGCACTCACGAGCTGGGCTCCACCATCATTGAGTATGGGGATATTCATGGAGGCTCCTCCTCCTGTTAGTTGTTTAATGGTCCACCACCATTCACGACTGAATGTGGCAGGACGGCAGAGCTTTGATCTGATCCGTTAATTGTAGGATCGCTTAGCTCTGTCTATAGCATGCTGCTTCCGCTTTTTAGCATGCATGTAGTCCTGTGCTGCAGCTTCCCCAGGTTGGCACCTCATTTTTAGGTACGCCTGGTGCTGCTCCCAGCATGCTCTTCTACACTCCTTATTGAACCAGGGTTGGTCCCCTGGCTTGATGGTAATGGTAGAGTGAGGGATATGCCGGGCCATGAGGTTACAGATTGTGGTGGAGTACAATTCTGCTGCTGCTGTTGGTCCACAGTCAATGTTGAGTACTCCTTCAGGACTCTGCCAGCTCGGTCAGTAGTGGTGCTACCGAAGCACTCTTGATGATGGACATTGAAGTCCCCCACCCAGAGTACATTCTGTGCCCTTGCTACTCTCAGTGCTTCTTCCAAGTGGTGTTCCATGTGGAGGAGTACTGATTCATCAGCTGAGGGAGGGTGGGAGGTGGTAATCAGCAGGAGGTTTTCTTGCCCATGCTTGACCTGAAGCTATGAGTCTTTATGGCTTCCGGAGTCAATGTTGAGAACTGTGCCGCCACTCCTTGTGGGTCTATCCTGCCTGTGGGACAGGACATACCCAGGGATGGTGATGGAGGAGTTTGGGACATTGGCTGAAAGGTATGATTCTGTGAGTATGACTATGTCAGGCTGTTGCTTGACTAGTCTGTGGGACAGCTCTCCCACTTTTGGCACAAGTCCCCAGATGTTGGTGAGGAGGACTTTGCAGGGTCGATTGGGCTGGGTGTGCCATTGCCGTGTCCGTAGCCGGTGCCGAGTTCGATGCCGGGTGGTCCGTCCGGTTTTATTCTCATTATTGTGTTTCGTAGCAGTTTGTTACAACTGAGTGGCTTGCTAGGCCATTTCAGAGGGCAGTTAAAAGTCAACCACATTGCTGTGGGTCTGGAGTCACGTATCGGCCAGATTTCCTTCCCTAAAGGACATTAGTGAACCAGATGGGTTTTACGACAATCCAATAGTTTCATGGTCACCATTACTGATACTAGCTTTTTATTCCAGATTTATATAATTAACTGAATTTAAATTCTCCAGCTGCCGTGGTGGGATTTGAACTCACGTCTCAGGATCATTAATCCAGGCCTCTGGATTACTAGCCCACTATGCTACCTGGTACTCAGCTGGTAGCCTAGGAAAGTGCACAGGTGCTAGCAGCCATTGCAGATGAGGGTAGCCTTAATCTCCCAGAGACCTGTATTTCTGGTTAAAAGACTGGTAGAAAGGTCAGCTGCCTTTTGTTTCCATTGACAGTGCCAGTAAGGCAGCCATGCAGTTTTAGCAGCCATTACTGTTTACATTAAGCCAACACCAGGATAATGTTTTTGACCATTTGTTTAGGCAGCAGAGATTGAAGCTTCTTGCCTCAGGCCTCCCTCTTCCTACATTGGTATTATTTTGGCATAATTCCAATGGTGTGTGAAGGATGCAGAATGAGGAAGAAAATGAAATTGCCTACCTTGTAGGGTCTCTGTCACTCTTCGATTTATAGCATCCTTCACACACCACAATTCCTCCCAAATTCCCCCTAATGATTAGGGAGTTTATAGGGAAAGTTACTGTAGGTCAAAATCATCTGGAATATTGTGCAGATCCTGAGCCTTTATTCAGCATGGGAGCAGGAGGTCTCATGTGAAGGAATCCCAATGACACTAAGGCACAAGAATTAGAGGTGCCCTTAAGCATGTGATTTCCTTGGAGCCAATCAAGATTGAGCAAGGTAGCGGACCTTACTTTTGAACTCACAACACTTCAGTATCATAGAGTAGCACTATCCTTAATGCATTGTCACCTTGTTCTCGGTAAGGAAACTTTTTCATCCTAATCGGGATGTAATGAACTTTGCAGCTCTGAAGCCACTGTGCCATGGAACAGATGGAATGAAATTTCACTGTGTGATTGCAGCACACAAATGCTTAACACATTAGTATCAAATGCTTCGGTTTGTGATGTTAGAAGAGGCGTTGAGTTATTGGGTTGATGCCTCCATTAAGATAACAGACAATGTAACTAAATGAGAACATATGAAACACTTGTATGAAAAGAAAAGACTTGCATTTATAAAGTGCCTTTCATGACCTTGGGATGTTCCAAAGCGCTTTACAGCCAATGAAATACTTTTGAAGAGTTGTAGTGTAGTACTGTTGTAGTGTAGGAAACGGGGCAGCCAATTTGTGCACAGAAAACTCCCATAAACAGTAACGTGATAATGGCCAGATAATCTGTTTTGGTGATGTTGATTGAGAAGTACTATCTCGGCACAACCCCAACCCGGTATGAGGCTGAAAAGGCCATCTGACAGCTGAAAAACAACAAGGCTTCCAGAGCAGATGAAATCCCTGCCAAAGTACTAAAGCATGGCGGAGAAGTACTCTTGGCATGAATCCATGACCTTATCTCCTTTATCTGGAAGGAGGAGAGCATGCCAGGGAATTTCAGAGACACCGTAATCATGACCATCCTCAAGAAAGAGATAAGTCCGATGGGGTAATTGCAGAGGAGTTTCCCTGCTGTCTGCCACAGGGAAAGTCATTGCAAGAATCCTCCTCAATCGTCTCCTCCCAGTGGCTGAAGAGCTCCTCCCAGAGTCACAATGCGGATTCCGCCCACTAAGAGGCACAATGGACATGATTTTCACTGTGCGACAAATCCAAGAAAAATGTATGGAGCAGCATCAACCTCTGTACATGGCCTTTATTGACCTCACTAAGGCCTTCGATTCTGTCAACCGAGAGGGATTATGGAGTGTCCTTCTCAAATTTGTCTGTCTTCAAAATTTCATTACCATCCTCCGTCTGCTCCACGATGACATGCAAGCTGTGACCCTTACTAACGGATACATCACAGACCCAATACAAGTGAAGACCGGGGTCAAGCAAGGCTGTGTCATTGCACCATCACTCTTCTCAATCTTTCCCCCTGCAATACTTCATCTCACCTCTAACAAGCTTCCCGCCGGAGTGGAGCTAATCTACAGGACGAACAGGAAATTGTTCAATCTCCGTCGCCTTCAGTTCAGAACCAAGATAGTCCCAACCTCTGTTATTGAATTACAGTATGCAGATGACGTTTGTGTTTGTGCACACTCGGAGGCCGAACTCCAAACCATCGTTGACTCCTTCACTGAAGCGTACGAGAGACTGGGCCTTACATTAAACATCCGAAAGAGAAAGGTTCTTTACCAACATGCCCCCACTACACAACACTCCCCCCCGACTATCAAGATCCATGACGAGACCTTGGACAGCATGGACCACTTTCCATACCTTGGGAGCCTTCTGTCAGCAAGGGCGGACATCAATGATGAAATCCAACACCGCCTTCAGTGTGCCAGTGCAGCCTTCAGCTGTTTGAGGAAAAGAGTGTTTGAAGACCAAGACCTCAAACCCGGCACCAAGCTCATGGTCTACAGAGCAGCAGTGATACCCACCCTCCTGTATGCTTCAGAGACATGGACAACGTACAGTCAGCACTTCAAAGCACTGGAGAAGTATCACCAACACTGCCTCTGCAAAATCCTGCAAATTAATTGGTAGGATAGGCGTACCAATGTCAGTGTTCTCTCTTAGGCCAACATCCCCAGCATTGAGGCATTGATCACGCTCAATCAGCTCCGATGTATGGGCCACATTGTCCGCATGCCTGATACAAGATTCCCGAAACAAGCACTTTACTCTGAGCTCCGTCACGGCAAGCGATTTCCAGGAGGGCAGAGAAAACGCGTCAAGGATGTCCTCAAAGCCACCTTGAAAAAATGTAACATCCTCATCGACTCTTAGGAATCCCTGGCCCAAGACCGCTCAAATTGGAGGAGAAGCATTCGAGAAGGCGCCGAACACTTTGGTTTTCTTCGTCGGGAGCACACGGAGGCCAAGTACAAACAGCGGAGGAAGAGTATGAGAAACCAAGCACTCCACCCGCTCGTCCCTTTAAGTACTACCTGTCCCACCTGTGTCAGAGTCTGTAGATCACGCATAGGACTCATTACTTACCTTAGAACCCACAATATTGGAGTGGAAGCAAGTCATCCTTGACTGCCCAAGAAGAAGAGTGGTGTTGATTGAGAGGTAAATGTTGGCCAGGCCAGGGGAGAACTCCCCTGCTCTTCGAAATAGTGCCATGGGATTTTTAATGTCCACCTGAGAGGACAGAAGGGGCCTTGGTTTAAAGTCTCGTCCGAAAGACAGCACCTCCGACAGTGCCGCACTCCCTCAGTACTGCACTGGAGTGTCAGCCTAGATTTGGTGCTCTAATATCACACAGCACAATTTTGCCCCAAAAGTCATGTCCTGGCCTGGGGAGTGGGAAGGGGCGGGGGGCGGGGGGGGGGGGGAATCTATGGGCTCCCTCCAAAAAATAACTACTGGTTGAATCACTTGTCATTACCTCAACGTTTGTACAGCATCCAAAACTTTAAAAAGAAATAAAATGAATTTCCAACAAAGAAAAGTTTCAGAATAGGTCAAAGTACTATTACATCAACTTCTGCAGGCCACAGCTTATCCATTCAATCCTGACTCTCATCCAACCCACCCAACAACAATAACTGATGTGATTGGTCAGTAGTAGTATTCACCCTCCCACTTCCTCTTGCACTTTGACTGAATGAGAGCACTGATTGGTCCACAGAAATGCTTATGGCACCAACATGGACCTGTTTGAGGGTCCACACACCCTCAACTGCTGCCCCCAGCTAACAGAAATTCTCTCATCCAAATTCTGGAATTGCCACTCATGTTAAACTCTCTATACATGGTTGTGCCTCTGACCTCCAGCCCTGACTGTGTAACTATAGGTAGAAACAAGAGAAGCATCACTGAGGCTGAGAGGACCAAACTCCTTAGTGTAGGATCAGCATACAACATGCCTTGTAAACACGAAAAATAATAAAACTTTAACTCTCTTTGTTAGTATCCTTGAGGATAAATAAAGCTAATCTGTGAGCTCTTGAAGTTAATCTTACGCAGAATCCATAGACAAAATCACCCAGCTTGCTGCATATATGGACTGAGAGTCCAACCTGTAAATAGCACATACGGATTAGATTTTTAAAAAAAAACCTTCTCAGCAGTGGATGTGTGGCATCAGCTCCTGCACAGTAAATAACAGGCAAAAAGCAACATCCGCATCATGTCACCACAGGTGGAAACTTGTGTCAATGGCTTGGGGAAGCAGAACTGACACTCGGTGCACAGCACCAGTTGTACCTGCGCTTTCAGATAGATGGGCCATTAGCAAAAGCAGATGTAATCACTAAGTAAAAGTCACTAAACATGCATTAAAATGTATTCGTCAGGGAGAGTAGCGCTTTTCAGCTCCCAGATCTTGCTTCATCCCAGTCATCAGCTCAGCCTTGACTAACTGCACCAAGGCGAAGCATAAGTGAGTGCAGAAAACTCCTCGGGATGGGGGGATTGTCCTATGAGGAGAGATTGAGTAGACTAGGCCTATATTCTCTAGAGTTTAGAAGAATGAGAGGTGATCTCATTGAAGCATACAAAATTCTTACAGGGCTTGACAGGGTAGATGCTGGGAGGATGTTTCCCCTGGCTGGGGAGTCTAGAACCAGGGGTCACAGTCTCAGAATAAGGGGTCGGCCATTTAGGACTGAGATGAGGAGAAATTTCTTCACTCAGAGGGCGGTGAATCTTTGGAATTCTCTACCCCAGAGTGCTGTGGAGGCTCAGTCGTTGAGTATATTCAAGACAGAGATCGATAGATTTTTGAATATTAAGGGATTCAAGGGATATGAGGATAGTGCAGGAGAGTGGAGATGAGGTAGAAGGTCAGCCATGATCTTATTGAATGGTGGAGCAGGCTCGAGGGGCCAAATGGCCTACTCCTGCTGCTGTTTCTTATTCTCTTATTCATGGGAAGGTATGGGTTTGTTGGGGGTGATAAGGAGTGGACCAAGGTGTCGCGGAGGGAATGGTCCCTTCGGAATACGGAAAGGGGAGGGGAAGATGTGTTTGGTGGTGACATCATGCTGGAGGTGGCGGAAATGACAGAGAATGATCCGTTGAATGTGAAGGCTGGTGTAGTGGAAGGTGAGGACAAGGGGAACCCTAGCATGGTTCTGGGAGGGAGGGGAAGGGGTGAGAGCAGAAGTGTGGGAAATGGAATGGACACGGTCAAGGGCCATGTCAACCACAGTAGAGGGGAATCCTCGGCTGAGGAAAAAGGAAGACATTTTGGAAGCATTGGTATGGAAGGTGGCATCGTCAGAACAGATGCAACGTAGAAGGAGAAACTGGGAGAATGGAATAGAGTTGTTACAAGAAGCGGGGTGGGAGGAAGTGTAGTCCAGGTAGCTGTGGCAGTCGCTGGGCTTATAGTAGACATTTTTTCAGACAGCAGCTGTTGGCAATGATTCTGCCGTTGCCATTTACACCTCCTCTAGACCTTTCTTTTGTTTCTTTACTTGTCCCATTACCATTCCCTTTTGCCTTGCACCATCATCCCTTTTGTCATTTAATCTCTCCTGATTTCCACCCTAACACAGACCTTCCATTTTGTTCTTTCCTCCCCTCCACCCTTTCCCTGCCTCTGTCCTCGCTTAAAACCTGTTCCATCTCTAACTTTTTCCAGTTCTGACGAAAGGTCATCGACCTGAAACATTGACTCTGTTTCCCTCTCCACAGATGCTGCCTGACCGGCTGAGTATTTCCAGCATTTTTGTTTATTTCAGATTTCCAGCATCTGCCATATTTTGAAAATATCAAACTCCAAATAATTGACAGCAGGTTGGGAACCTGCTCCGAACCCGCCTCCATGTAATTTTCCAAAGTGTTGGGTCTGCGATTTCAGAACAGACCCAACACCAAGCAGCGGGGGAGACATTTAAGACAGTTAAACGCTTGTTAATTACTCTTTTGCCATCCTTTTTCTATTTTCCCACTTTTTTAACGGCGTTCACATTGTTTGAAGATCACGTCAGGTAAGTAGGTTGGGTTCTCTATGTCTCCCCATTGCTGTGAGTAGGTGACAGCTGCAAAAGTGGTATGAAAGCTACCATTTCACAGCTGATCACTTTCCAATGTCAGAAGCTTGAGCCTTCAGGACTTGGAAGACACTTCTGAGCTTTATGCAGTTTGGAAGTGTTTGGAGTAAACTCTCTATCCACTGTCACCTCCTTGGAGCAAGCTCTCTCAACATTGACAGATCGCTTCTGTCATCTCAAATTCAGCTGCCATCTCACCTCGGTCCTCTGAATCCCTCCACAATCAGCCCCAACACCAAAATCACCAGACACACCAACATCACCAACAACAACACCAACCTTCTCCGCCATCACCTGATGCTGCACAGGACACAGGGCATCAGCACCCAACCACACTGCTGCCTGGGACGCCAGCGATGGCCTCACCATGGCCAGATTTACTTCACTTGACGCTGTACACCCTGGCTGCCACATGATGTGCCAGTTTGACACCACCCCACACCGGCACCATAAAGCATCCCTACAATGCCCAAGCCATTAATTTCACACTCATCACAATTGTGGGGGTGGGGTGGGCGAAAGTTATGTCTCAACAGTCACTGGAACTCACTAAGACACTTCCAAAGGTGAGCACAGATCCTTCCAATAAGGTTAAGTGTTGAAAATATAGATTTCAATGTTTGACAACACCTTACCAGAAAATTTACATGAACATTGCATAAATAACCCAAGTGCCTACCCTTGTGTGTTGTTAGTTTGTATGATTGCACTAGGATGAGGGGGGAGTGTGAGGGATGGCTCGTGAGATGGGGAAGTGATAAAGTAGATAGAGAGGGATGGGTGGAGGTGCAAGGTAAGTTGGTGTGAGTAAGGATGTGCAGGAGTAGGGTAGGGAAGGCAGAGTGATGGGGATGTGATGAGTGGCACAGGAGGATGAGGTTGGGTGTGGATTTGCAGTAACGTTTTGTGATCTACTGAGATCATTGAAAGGTTTGTGCCACTGCAACCTGGTCCTCCTGACCACATCCCTGCTTGTGCCCTCCTGTGCAATGTGCAACCAGGCTGTGTTGGTCTCCCGGGGAGGTCTCTTCCACCCTTGGAAGGGAAGAGAACCTCCCTGCGTGCTGTGACTCCCTGCATAAGCATATGGAGGGCATCATGGGAGAGCCTGGGTGCAGCTGTGCACCTCTGTGCAGTCATTGTCAATGTTTGCACCTCAATGCTGCAGAACATTGACAGCAAAACTAACAAAATGAATGTGGCCATGGTCCCTTTAAGGAAACCAGCTGATGACGTGTCGGGTGATTGGGCAGATGCATGGCAGATGCAATATAATGTGGATAAATGCGAGGTTATCCACTTTGGTGTCAACAACAGGAAGGCAGATTATTATCTGAATGGCAATAGATTGGGAGAAGGGGAAGTGCAACGAGACCTGGGTGTCCTTGTGCACCAGTCGCTGAAGGTAAGCATGCAGGTGCAGCAGGCGGTTAAGAAGGCAAATGGTATGCTGGCCTTCGTAGCGAAAGGGTTCGAGTACAGGAACAAGGATGTCTTGCTGCAGTTGTACAGGGCCTTGGTGAGACCACATCTTGAGTATTGTGTGCAGTTTTGGTCGCCTTATCTGAGGAAGGATGTTCTTGCCATGGAGGGAGTGCAGCGAAGATTCACCAGGCTGATAGCTGGGATGGCAGGAATGACGTATGAGGAGAGATTGGGGCGATTGGGCTTATACTCGCTAGAGTTTAGAAGAATGAGAGGGGATCTCATTGAAACTTATAAAATTCTAACAGGACTAGACAGACTAGATGCAGGAAGGATGTTCCCGATGGCCGGGGAGTCCAGAACCAGGGGTCACAGTCTAAGGATAAGGGGTAAGCCATTTAGGACTGAGATGAGGAGGAATTTCTTCACCCAGAGAGTGGTGAACCTGTGGAATTCTCTACCACAGAAGGCAGTAGAGGCCTTCTGTGGTATAAGTTCTTCTGGGCTGGAAAGAAACTTGCAGTGGGAGGGGGTGGATCCAGTTGTCGTGGTCCATGTTGGTAGAAACGACGTAGATAGAACAAGGAAGCCGGTTCTGTAAAGGAGTATGAGCAGCTAGGGGTCAAATTAAAAAACAGAACCTCAAGGGTAATAATCTCTGGATTATTACCTGAGCCACGAGCGAATTTGGCTAGGACAAATAAAATTAGAGAGTTAAATGAGTGGCTCAAAGACTGGTGTGGGAGAAATGGGTTTTGCTTCCTGGGACACTGGCACCAGTACTGGGGCAGGAGGGAGATGTTCCGTTGGGACGGGCTTCACTTGGCCAGTGCTGGGACTAGAGTCCTGGCGGATCATATAACTAGGGCTGTAGAGAGGGCTTTAAACTAACTAGTGGGGGGGAGGTTCCTAGAGAGCAAATAATAAAAATGACAACAGAGAAGGTCATAGACTTAGGTAGCAGTGGGGAAATTAAAAACCAGAGTGTGTCAGGAAGGGGCAGAAGGTATGGAGTAAAAGGTAAAGTAATAAAAAGGGCAAAAGCAGGAACTAAGTGTCACAAAACATATTTGAAAGTTCTCTATCTGAATGCACGTAGCATTCGTAACAAAATAGACGAGTTAATGGCACAAATAACTACATATGGGTATGATCTTGTGGCCATTACAGAAACATGGCTGCAGGGTGACAATGCCTGGGAATTAAACATACCAGGTTATTTAACGATCAGGAAGGACAAGCAGGAAGGAAGGGGAGGTGGGGTGGCTATGTTAATAAAGGAAGGAATCACTGTAATACAGAGAAATTATATTGGGTCAAAAGATCAGGATAATGAAACAGTTTGGGTGGAGATAAGGAATAATAAGGGGAAAAAAACACTAGTGGGCGTAGTCAAAAGGCCTCCGAACAGTTGCAACTCTGTTGGACGGAGTATCAATCAGGAAATAGTTGAGGCTTGTAATAAGGTAACATCTATAATTATGGGGGATTTTAACTATCATATTAATTGGACAAATCAAATTGGGCAGGGCTGCCTTGAGGATGAGTTCATTGAGTGTATTAGGGATGGGTTTCTTGAGCAGTATGTAACTGAACCGACCAGGGGGGCAAGCAACCTTAGATCTGGTCCTGTGTAACGAGACAGGATTAATTAAAAATGTCCTGGTAAAGGATCCCCTTGGAATGAGTGACCATAACATGGTTGAATTCCATATTCAATTAGAGGGTGAGAAGGTTGGATCTCAAACAAGTGTGCTAAGCGTGAATAAAGGAGACTATGACGGTATGCGAGCGGAATTGAGTAGAGTGGATTGGGAAAATAGATTAAAGGGTAAGACGATACATGATCAGTGGTGTACATTTAAGGAGTTATTTTACAACTTCTAAAAAATATATATTCCACTGAGAAGAAAAGGGTGTAAAAGAAAAGACAGTCATCCATGGCTAAGTAAAGAAATTAAGGATAGTATTTGACTAAAAACAAGGGCTTATAAGGTAGCCAAATCTAGTGGGAGGATAGAGGATTGGGAAAACTTTAAAAGACAGCAAAAAATAACAAAAAGATTGATTAAGAAAGGGAAGATAGATTATAAAAGTAAATTAGCAAAAAATATAAAAACAGATAGTAAGAGTTTTTATAGTTATATAAAAAGAAAAAGGGTGGCTAAAGTAAATGTTGTTCCCTTAGAGGATGAGACCGGGAAATTAATGGTGGGAAATATGGAGATGGCAAAAACACTGAATGAATATTTTGTATCAGTCTTTGCAGTAGAGGACACTAAGAATATCCCAACACTGGACAAACAGGGGGCTATAGGCGGGGAGGAGCTAAACACGATCAAAATCACTAAGGAAGTGGTACTCGGTAAAATAATGGGACTCAAGGCGGATAAATCACCTGGACCTGATGGCTTACATCCTAGGGTCTTGAGGGAAGTGGCGGTAGGGATTGTGGATGCATTGGTAATAATTTTCCAAAACTCCCTGGACTCAGCAAAGATCCCGGCAGACTGGAAAACTGCTAATGTAACACCCTTATTTAAAAAGGGTAGTAGACAGAAGGCTGGTAACTATAGACCGGTTAGCCTAACATCTGTGGTAGGTAAAATTTTGGAGTCCATTATTAAGGAGACAGTAACGGGACATTTGGATAATCATAATTTAACAGGACAAAGTCAGCATGGTTTTATGAAGGGGAAGTGATGTTTGACAAATTTGCTGGAGTTCTTTGAGGAAGTAACATACAGGGTGGATAAAGGGGAACCAGTGGATGTGGTGTATTTAAACTTCCAAAAGGCATTTGACAAGGTGCCACACAAAAGATTATTGCTTAAGATAAAAAATCACAGGATTGGGGGTAATATTCTGGCATGGATAGAGGATTGGCTATCTAACAGAAGGCACAGAGTTGGGATAAATGGTTCATTCTCAGACTGGCAATCAGTAACTAGTGGTGTTCCGCAGGGGTCAGTGCTGGGTCCCCAACTCTTTACAATCTATATTAACGATTTGGAGGAGGGGACCGAGTGTAACATATCAAAGTTTGCAGATGATACTAAGATGGGAGGGAAAGTAGTGAGTGAGGAGGACATAAAAAATCTGCAAGGGGACTTAGACAGGCTAAGTAAGTGGGCAGAGATTTGGCAGATGGAATATAATACTGGAAAGTGTGAGGTTATGCACTTTGGCAGGAAAAATAGTAGAGCAAGTTATTATCTAAATGGCAAGAAACTGGAAAGTACTGAAGTACAAAGGGATCTGGGGGTCCTGGTGCACGAAACTCAAAAGGTTAGAATGCAGGTGCAGCAAGTGATTAAGAAGGCCAATGGAATGTTGGCTTTCATTGCTAGGGGGATAGAATATAAAAATAGGGAGGTATTGCTTCAGTTGTACAAGGTATTGGTGAGACCGCACCTGGAATACTGCATACAGTTTTGGGGGTAAAAATTCAGTTGGTTGCGCCTCCCGTTAGCACCTTAAGAGGGCGCTAATGGGGCGCAAAGCCGCTAACGCCCGGGCGCAGCGATGTTTGCGCCGCTCGGGAACTTAACTAGAGATTGTGCGGCGGCGCTAAACTTTACCGCTGCGACCACCTGCGCGCGCAGATTGTGACGTCATTCCATGGTGCAACGCCCTTGTGGCGCCCCGGAGCGGAAATTGAGTGGCGCCCCCTGCCTTACCGCCTGGCGCATCCAACGACCGGAAGACTGGAACGTTATCAATCGCTGTGGGGCCGGGGGGGGGCGCTATTTAAAGGGGGCCTCTTCCTGTCTTTTTCTGTGGTTGACATTTTTGCACCACTCGTTCTGAGAGAGAGAGAGAGATTCGGAGAGAGAGAAAGAGAGACTTCTGCATTGAGTCAACGCTTTGTGAGGTAGTTTTGCCTACTGATCCTAACAGTTGGCCCCCCCCCTTTAAGAACTGGCCGGCGCCAGTGTGTCTGTGTTCCCTCGCTAACTGGCAGCAGCTGCGCTGCGCTCGCGCGCTGAGTTAGCGCCTCACTGCTCGGCCTTTGCGCCTTAAGACAGGTGTGCAGCGCCTGATTTAGCGCTCCACTCACCTCCCGGGGCGGTAAAAGTGAAGTTTCCAGTCAGTGGCGATAATTAGCGCCAGGCGCTAATATTTGCGTCCAGACGATATTTGCGCCCCAAATGGGGCGCGACCTAATTTTTCCCCCTAGGTGTCCATACTTAAGAAAAGACATACTTGCTCTCGAGTCAGTACAAAGAAGGTTCACTCGGTTAATCCCGGGGATGAGGGGATGGACATATGGGGAGAGGTTGGGTAGATTGGGACTCTACTCATTGGAGTTCAGAAGAATGAGAGGCGATCTTATTGAAACATATAAGATTGTGAAGGGGTTGGATCGGGTGGATGCGGGGAGAATGTTCCCGATGATGGGTGAAACTAGAACTAGGGGGCATAGTCTTAGAATAAGGGGCTGCTCTTTCAAAACTGAGATGAGGAGGAACTACTTCACTCAGAGGGTGGTAGGTCCATGGAATATGCTGCCCCAAAAAGCTGTAGAAGCTACATCATTACATAAATTTAAAACAGAAATAGACAGTTTCCTAGAAGTAAAGGGAATTAAGGGTTACGGGGAGCGGGCAGGAATTTGGACATGAGTCTAGGTTCGGATCGGTCATGGGCCTGTGGGTAGCGTAGCGGGCCCAGGGGCCGTGTAGCCTGATCCTGCTCCTATTTCGTGTGTCCAATTCTGTTAGATTCAGGAGATGGTTCTGTGTTAGTAGATTGGCGGTTAGGATCAGATCAGCCATGATCTTATTGAATGGCGGAGCAGGCTCAAGGGGCCAATTGGCCTACTCCTGCTCCTATTTCTTATG
This sequence comes from Squalus acanthias, assembly GCA_030390025.1. NCBI lineage: Eukaryota > Metazoa > Chordata > Chondrichthyes > Squaliformes > Squalidae > Squalus > Squalus acanthias. The sequence goes on from CM059438.1 coordinate 41,749,100, forward strand.
TTCTTATGTAGGCCAATTCATTAAATATATTCAAGAAGGAGTTAGATATATTTCTTAAAGCTAAAGGGATCAAGGGATATGGAGAGAAGGCAGGGACAGGGTACTGAATTTGGATGATCAGCCATGATCTCATTGAATGGCGGAGCAGGCTCGAGGGGCTGAATGGCCTACTCCTGCTCCTATCTTCTATGTTTCTATCAAATGACGTCACCAGACCCGCTTCCTTTTAATTGGTTGGCAACTGCGCAGGGCGGGCTTAACAAGCCCAATCAGGGGAAAATCCTTTTCATGGAGCGGCTGGAGCCGGGAGCGGGACCCGCCAACGACCTCTCCCGCCGTGATCCCGCCTCAGATGGCGAAATCGCGGCCATTGTTTTTTACATAAGATATAAATAGGCGATACAGCACAGAAACAGGCCATTCGGCCCAACCAGTCCATGCCAGCGTTTATGCTCCACTCGAGCCACTGTTGTTGTACAGTGTATGCTTCAACTGGTCTTGAATACTCTCCAACTAAATTAAGGGTAAAAGAGTTGCAGTAATGGAATCTGATATAATCTCATCAAAACTCCAAACATTAACTTTTCCTTTTCTAGATGCTGATCGATCTGCTGCTTGTCTCCAGCATTTTCAGTGTTTACCTCAGATTCCAGCCGTTTTTTCCTTCTTCTTATTTCTACCTCCTCTTTACACTTTCAGTATTGCCCATTATCCCAGATGGTGTCATTTGCTTGGAAAATAATCCATTCAGTTAATAAATGATGTGAGCAGAAACTAAGTGCTTATAAAAACACGACAAAGTGCTTTTCTAATCTCACCTTTCACAACCTAAACTGGGAGCAGTGCAATCACAGGGCAAAAGTCGATCAGCTGTGCATCATGCTTCAACTGCAGCAATGAAGTGAACAATATGGAGACGCAGCAAAGCTCATTCCAATACAAGACTAAGCAGCTTCACAATTCAGCTGTGTGTAAGCTCAGATAGAGAGCGATAGCAGAATGAACCTCAGGCCTTCTAATCTGCATAAAATTGTAAGATGATAAAGAAAACTGTAAGATGAAGAAAGAAAACTACTGCCCAGCGAACGCTGGTGAAACTCTTACACCTGGTACAAGCAGGCATAGGGCCTTCTTTTACCAGCGTAAGAGTTTAAATAAATATTAAAATTATTGTTTTTTTAATTATTTAAACATAAAAAAAACGTAAAAATTAGTTTAGGTTATTTCTAGCCCCTTTAAAACGTTTGCATTTATTATTCAAAAAATAACATTTTTGTTCTAAATGTTTAATTTAATTGTATTTTAATTAAATTTGAACAAGTAATGATTTATTTTTATTTAACTGGTGTGTAATTGTGTTTTTTAGGAGATTACGATTCATATTTATGGGGATTCCGTATGTAAATGGAATCCCCATAAGCATAATGGGGACCCCCCTTTTTGATTGGTTGACCTGGGCCACGTGATCCCAGGGGCGCTTGCGAACCGTGTGCGCCCCTGGGATACGTGGGCCTTTACGCAGGCGTAGTGTGGAGGCCCAGGAGCGCGAGTCTACGAACCTCTGGGACCATCAGGTAGGTTCGTACTTTTCTTGCGGTTCGGAGGCATTCGCCCGCGGGAAACCTCCGACCGCAAATTCAGGCCCAGATAACTCCACAAGGAAGTGTGAAATGAAAAAAAGTTATCAACAATTATAACAGGTTACTAAAATCCACAACGGCTCCTATTTCGCTATTTCAACTCCATACAGTGTGTTAACTTAAAGTACCTCAGTGGTGTGCTTTCATAACTGCATACGCGCCAACCTACAAAACTCAGAAAAGTAGACGAACAACTTCAAAAAGCTGGCAACTCAAAAACAAAATGTACAAGTGAAAAAACAGCCTTGAATAATGACCAAGGCCATTGCTTCAATGTGACCGAGTAAGTTAAATTCCTTTTTTTTTTACATTGGATCTCAGGATTTTTATTAATGCTTTGGGATTCTGCATCCTGCAATTCAGTTTGTTTGTCTGTGACAACTGAAATCCAAAACATCTAACATATGAAAATAAATAGTTACAATGGGAATGCAGTGGGACATGAATCTGCCATGACTTATGTTGCAGCTATACCCAATATTCCATCAGTTGTATTATAGGGGGAAAACACCCAAAAGTACACAAAAGTAACAGATCTAGACATTTCTGAAAGGGGAGGTGAGCTTAGATGGTGCAATGCTGAATAATATGTGACCTGTTCTATTGGACAACTTGTAACCCCAATTTGTTAGTGGAAGAAAACTTGTTGGTAGTTTCTTATACAGGCTGGTGGATCAATTGAATAGAAATCACGTACAATGGAGTGCATTCACACTTTATACAGTATCTTCATGTTAGGGTCTGCACTGATTACTAAATAGGGTGTGTTGTGCTTTCTTACATAGGATTACATAGGATATAAGGCACAGAAACAGGCCATTCGGCCCAACCAGTCCATGCCGGTGTTTATGCTCCACTCGAGCCCCCTCCCGTCTTTCCTCATCTAACTCTATCAGCATAACCCTCTATTCCCTTCTCCCTCATTTGCTTGTCTAGCCTCCCCTTAAATGCATCTATACTATTCGCTTCAACCACTCCCTGTCGTAGCGAGTTCCACATTCTCACCACTCTTTGGGTAAAGAAGTTTCTTCTGAATTCCCTATTGGATTTCTTGGTGATTATCTTATATTGATAGCCTCTGGTTATGCTCTTCCCACAAGTGGAAACACTCTCTCTGTATCCACTCTATCAAAACCTTTCATAATTTTAAAGACATCTAATAGCTCACCCCTCAGCCTTCTTTTTTCAAGAGAAAAGAGACGCAGCCTGTTCATCCTTTGCTGATATATCCTCGCATTTCTGGTATCATCCTTATAAATCTTCTCTGCCCCCTCTCTAGTGCCTCTATATCCTTTTTAGAATACGGCGACCAGCACTGCACGCAGTACTCCAAGTGTGGTCTAACCAAGGTTCAATACAGGTTCAGCATAACTTCCCTACTTTTCAATTCTATACCTCTAGAAATAAACCCTAGTGCTTGGTTTGCATTTTTAATGGCCTTGCTAATGTGTGGCGCAACTTTTAGTGATTTGTGTATTTGTACTCCGAGATCCCTTTGTTCCTCTACCCCACCTAGACTTGCACCCTCCAAGTAATAAGTGACTTCCCTATTCTTCCTACCAAAATGTAATAACTCACATTTGTTTGTGTTGAACTTCATTTGCCAATTATTTGCCCATTCTGCAAGTTTATTAATGTCCTCCTGTAATTTGTTGCAGTCCTCCTCAGTATTCACTATCCCCCCCAATTTGGTGTCATCCGCAAATTTAGAAATTGTGTTTTTTTTTCTTGATGGCATAATAATCGTTTGAAAAGTATTGAAATATATTAATTGTGATACTCGTGAAATTCCATTCACCCTGTGCTTTGCTTTCTAAAATAAAGTAATCTTTGACCATGCTAAAAACTCGGTTACAGTTTTTAAAATCACGTTTCTATCTGCTGTGATTATAATTCAAACTGATCACACTGAGAAAAATAAACCATCAAAGATGTTGCATCACAACAAAGAGACATCCCACCCCAAGTCAAACTATTTGAAGTTGGAGGTAGCATTATGCAGCATATAAAGATGTCTCCACAGTACTCGGTAAGTAAAAGGAATCCGTTTCAAAAGATATTCAACATTAACTTTTAAACAAAAACCTCCAAATACTGTCAAAAGTTAATTTTTTTCTTTCCAGTCAAAGCAATGTTCTGGGTCTGGCAAAAAATGTCTCTGCAGAGCAAAATTGGTTAGCGTGTAATAAAAACCGAAAATGCTGGAAATACTCAGCAGGTCAGGTAGCATCTGTGGAGAGAAACAGAGTTAATGGGCTCGATTTTAATAGCCCTGAGGAGGCGGGTTTGGAGGCGGGTCTGTTGGGAAAATCGGGAAAAATGGCTTCAGACACCCAACCCGCCTCCATCCCGCCCCCAACCCGATTTTCCTGAGTGTCTGTTCAGCTCCTCCCAAACTGACCCGTCTCCAACCAGTGGGACAGGTAGTTAAGACAGTTAACAGCCTGTTAACTGCCTTGCTAATCCTATTTTCATCGTGGTTTCCCATTTTCCTGCTTCTGGCTCCTGTTTCCCGACTAGTCAGAAACAGGCCAAGTTCAAGGAGATGAGTTGCTGGAGGACATGATTTGTATGCATTGGTGGAGTGCTTTAAAAGCGCCCCTGAAACATGGCTGACATTCAAATGCAACAACTTTGCTGTTGTAGATATGGGATAACATTTTGCACATCTATTGACCTTCTGACTGTTCAAGCTGACACCCATCTGCAGTGTGACATGAATGGAATTATTTCAGGCCACTTCGACTGTGCGCTGGTGCTGGGTGTGCTGAGTCCTGGTGACACTGGTCCCTCAGGAGATGTCCGGGTCTTCGTCCTGGATCGTGGGGAGGGGGGCGCTCGATGGTCCTGTGGGAGAGTAAAGGCATGAATTAGACATCTGATATTGATGTAGCAGACACATCCTTTTGAGCAGATGATACAAAGCGATTCTCTATGAACATCATATTCCATTGCTTTCTGAGAGGGATGAAACTCTATTATGTCACCAGCTTCCTCTAGTGCACCCGTCTCTCCATCGCCCACTTCCAGGTCCTCGCCACCTCCAACAATCTCGTTTGCTGCCTCCTCAGCACTGATCAATGTTCCAAGGGAAGCTGTTCCTCCTCCAGTCATTGCTCTCTTCCTCTTATTGTGGGCTATCTTTTCCTGCAAGGAGGGACACAAGCGGTTTTCAGCCACAGTGATGGAGTGAGTGTGATTAATCCCTACCATAGAAGATTTGAGTGAGACAAAGATGGGGTAAGGTGCCAAGAGGAAGGTAGCTCCCTGTGCGTTGTTAGTTGTTGTCACTGCATGACAGTGAGAGCGAGTCTAAAGGGTGCATAGGCAGGATGCTGAAGTGATTCAGTGCAGAGACAGAGATGGATAGGAAAGGGTGCAAGGGAAGTAAGAGTAAGGTGGGATGTGAAGGAGGAGGCTTACAACACAGAGTGCTGGTGATGAGAAGAGAAAGGAAGCAGAGTTAAGGCAAGTGAGATGGGATACTCACTTTTTATGTTCTCACAAGATCATTAAACCTTTTGCGGCATTGGATCCATGAGCGTGCATAAATGGACCTTGCGCAGACCTCCTGAGCAATGCTGAGAAGGCTTCCTCCGGCCATCAGGAGGGAAGAGAATCTCCCTGCGCCCTCTGACAGAATTGACAAGAACTTGGAGGGACTCATCATTAAACCGAGGAGCTGCCTTGCCTCTGGAAGAAGTCATAGCTGTGAAAAGAAGTGCAGGAAACCACAATGGAAAGGCTCAGGCTGGATGGCAGCTTTAAAAGCAGCTGCTATTATGACGTCATCAGAAGCGGCCAGCCGACCCGATCCCACTCATTGGACCGGCCAGCGCACCTCCATGAAATTAGCAAGGTACTTTAATAAAAATCGCAACTCTGCAGCTGTTCCCGCCGGAAGCGGCTCCCGAACGCGCCCACCACGCAACCCGACTCCAACCCGCCTCGGGAATTAAAATCGCGGGCAACGATTCAGGTTGAGTGTGGCTTTGTACTAAAGTCTCGTGATCGACTGAGATCATTGAAACGTTTGTGGCACTGCACCCAGGTCCTCCCGACCACATCCCTGCTTGTGCCCTCCTGCGCAATGTGCAACCAGGCTGTGTTGATCTACTGGGGAGGTCTCTTCTGCCCATGGGAAGGGAAGAGGGCCTCCCTGTGTGCTGTGATTCCCTCCATAAGCATATGGAGGGAGTCATAGGAGAGCTTGGGTGCAGCCCTGTGCCTCTGTGCAGTGCTTGTCAGTATTTGCAGCACCTCAATGCTGTAGAACACTGACAGCACAAATGTCAAAATAAAGTTGGCCAGGGTCCCTTTAAGGAAACTGGTTGATGAAGCATCATCAAATGATGTCACCATACCCGCTTCCTCTAATTGGCCGGGAAATGCACTGGGCGGGCTTAACAAGCCCAATCAGGGGAAATTCATTCTAGAGGCCGGGATGAAGCCAGCAGCGGGGTCGGGACCCGCCACTGACCAGCCAAGGTTAGTAAAATTGCGGTCTACCTTTTGATTTCATGTGAATATGTAGGTTGTTCGGTAGTTCATGCCCAGCCCATCTCACTTTAATAAAATCAGAACATATCTATGGCAATGAAAGCAGCAAACATTTGTCTGAATAAAGCTTTTAGGGATTTGCAAAATTAAACCCCAGCTAAGCTCACCAGGAGGCTCTGTGAAAAATCCTTCCAAAGAAATGCACAAGCAGAGGCTCCTAAGGTGGCGTTTCTGCTCTGGTTGCAGTCGCCATATTAAAACATACCCATTCTTTCTGACATGTGTAATGTTTGAGTGCATGCGCAGAAGAACAAACTCGTGAAGTGATGTGGGGCCTCTCAGGAACAGCGAACATGAGTCTACTGGGCAGGTAGCACGAACACAGGGCCAGAACACTGAGAAAGTAAATGGTTGGCAACTGTGCAATTGGACTCCAAGAAAAGTGAAATAGTTCCAAGCAGTCATGGTGCTACAGGGATGAACCCTAAATGTAGCACCTCTGCATGGCAAACAACCACACCCAGTAGGGTGGCTTTACTAGCAGTTGGTCCTGACGACTAACCCAGCACTCACTCGTGGCTCCGAGTCCCACACCTTGCCTGGGCTGGCATGCTCAACCTAGTGAGAGAAACTAAGGAGCGATGGTCGAAAACTTGACAAATTCCAGACCTCTGAAACCGAAATCAGCCACATTATCATTGATGTCAGCCGTGGCTCAGTTGGTAGCACCCTCGCCTCTGAGTCAGAAGATTGTGGGTTCAAATCCTCACTCCAGAGACTTGAGCACAAATATACTGATACTCCAGTGGAGGTCTTTTGGATGAGACGTTAAAATTGGTGGCCATATTTAAATGAGGTTGTATTGATGTGGTAATATCATACAATGAATTTTCCATCATTACCACCTCATTAATGCTGAATGTAAATCAGGCCAGTATGAAACAGATGTCCAGTGTTGCTAGGGTCTCAGGTAAAGATGCCAAGAGGGCCCAACTGCTGATATATCTCAGCCTATTTGCCTTCTGCTATATCCCTCCTTTCCCACTTCTAAGGAGGCCGTAATGAGTTTTCCATTGGGAATTCAGCTCTTTTGGAGAAAGTAGAGAAGGAGAAATGTAGAAAGGACAGCATGATCAGCAGCACAAGAAATGCATGGATCCCACCATCAACTATCCCACTCTGTAATGTATAGATCAAAGTGCTACGCCCTCCAGCACAATCCTGAACAGACACATTGGATCTAATCTGTATTCCCGGAACTTGTGTGTTGTGTAGATGTAACCCCTTATTTGCTGAAGTTAACAATCACACAATCTTAATATAAATCAATGCAAAATTGTTCCTAGGCCAAATAGTCAAAAATCCCAAAGCCTGACAACCGCTCTGAATTGGGTCATTCCAGGCTGCCACTGGGGGACTTCAATGACATTAGCTTGGCACAGATGCATTAAGCCAGTCACAGTTGCATTGTTTGCGAGAGAAAGCCAGTTTATCCACTTTCCTATGGACGACCAGTGGCAGTATGACAGGGCTCTGCAACTTTACAGGTTGAAATGGATTCCTCAAGGTCCAAGGAGCATGGAGAGGTTATGAGTTGAATAGGGCACTGGAGTTACAAAAAACAGTAAATGTGTTTCTCTCTAACCATGTTTTGATCAAACTCCTTAAACAATTATGTGTGAAGTTCTCCCGACATCTATGAAGGTTTGCTTGGTGCAAAGTTTTCCAGAGTAAATTGCTTCTTGGAACTGGGCTGACCCCGAATTTCCCCATTGAGCAACGGGACCACTTTGTTACACTGAACAAACATTTAATTAGATTAATGGAATTAATTTTTAATGTAATTGCAGGCAATTAATTTTTAAGTAGCATTGGATCATGTTGCTTAAGTCTTTAGATGTTGGCTAATTTGCATTGCTCAGCTTGAATTGTGTCATTTATTGTTAGATAATTATTCTTGATCTTTATATCTTCCCAGAAGGTGAATAAAATCTAATGGTGTAATTATTATTTTGACATAATGGTGTGTGGAGGATGCAGAATGAAGAAGAAAGTGAAATTGTCTACCTTGGGCTACCTGCAAAAAATAACTACTGGTTGAATCACCTGCCATTAACTCAACTTTTGTGCAGCATCCAAAACTTTAAAAAGAAATAAAATGAATTTCCAACAAAGAAAAGTTTCAGAACAGGTCAAAGTACTATTACATCAACTTCTACAGGCCACAGCTTGTCCATTCAATCCTGACTCTCATCCAACCCACCCAACAACAATAACTGATGTGATTGGTCAGTAGAGGTATTCACCCTCCCACTTCCTCTTGCACTTTGACTGAATGAGAGCACTGATTGGTCCACAGAAATGCTTAGGCAGCAACATGGACCTGTTTGAGGGTCTACACACCCTCAACCGCTGCCCCCAGCTAACAGAAATTCTCTCATCCAAATTCTTGATTTGCCACTCATGTTAAACGTTATATACATGGTTGTGTCTCTGACCTCCAGCCCTGACTGTGTGTAACTATAGGTAGAGACAAGAGAAGCATCACTGAGGCTGAGAGGACCAAACTCCTTAGTGTAGGATCAGCATACAGCATGCCTTGTAAACACGAAAAATAATAAAACTTTAACTCTCCAGAATTAGCCACGCCTTTAGCCAAGCTGTTCCAGTACAACTACAACACTGGCATCTATCCGACAATGTGGAAAACTGCCCAGGTATGTCCTGTCCACAAAACGCAGGACAAATCCAATCTGGCCAATTAACGCCCCATCACTCTACTCTCAATCATCAGCAAAGTGATGGAAGGTGTCGTCGACAATGCTATCAAGCGGCACTTACTCACCAATAACCTGCTCACTGATGCCCAGTTTGGGTTCCGCCAGGGCCACTCGGCTCCAGACCTCATTACAGCCTTGGACCAAACATGGACAAAAGAGCAGAATTCCAGAGGTGAGGTGAGAGTGAGTGCCCTTGACATCAAGGCAGCATTTGACCAAGTGTGGCATCAAGTAGCCCTAGTAAAACTGAAGTCAATGGGAATTGGGGGGAAAAGTCTCCACTGGCAGGAGTCATACTTAGCACAAAGGAAGATGGTTGTGGTGGTTGAAGGTCAATCATCACAGCCCCAGGACATTGCTGCAGGAGTTCCTCAGGGCAGTGTCCTAGGCCCAACCATCTTCAGCTGCTTCAACAATGACCTTCCCTCCAACATAAGGTCAGAAATGGGGATGTTCGCTGATGACTACAGTGTTTAGCACCATTCGCAACTCCTCAGATAATAAAGCAGTCCATGCCCGCATACAACAAGACCTGGACGACATTCAAGCTTGGGCTGATATGTGGCAGGTAACATTCGCGCCACACAAGTGCCAGGCCATGACTCTCTCCAAAAAGCGAGCGTCTAACCGCCGCCCCTTGACATTCCTCGGGGTCACCATTGACCAGAAACTTAACTGGACCAGCCACATCAGCTCGACACCATCCAGGACAAAGCAGCCCACTTGATTGGCACCCCATCCACCACCTTAAACATTCACTCCCTCCACCACTGGCATACCATGGCTGCAGTGTGTACCATCTACAAGATGTACTGCAGCAACTCACCAAGGCTTCTTCAGCAGCACCTCCCAAACCCGCGACCTCTTCCACCTAGAAGGACAAGGGCAGCAGGCACATGGGAACACCACCACCTCCAAGTTCCCCTCCAAGTCACACACCATCCTGACTTGGAAGTATATCGCCGTTCCTTCGTCGTTGCTGGGTCAAAATCCTGAAACTCCCTCCCTAACAGCACTGTGGGAGTACCTTCACCACATGGACTGCAGCGGTTCAAGAAGGCGGCTCACCACCAACCTCTCAAGGGCAATTAGGGATGGGCAAAAAATGCTGGCCTTGCCAGCGACGCCCACATCCCATGAACGCAAACAAAAACTCTCTTTGTTGGTAAATAAATGAGAGTAAATCTGTGAGTTCTTGATGTTAAACTTGCGCAGAATCCATAGACAAAATGACCCAGCTTGCTGCATATATGGACTGAGAGTCCAACCTGTAAATAGCACAAACGGATTAGATTTTTAAAAAACCTTCTCAGCAGTGGATGTGTGGCATCAGCTCCTGCACAGTAAATAACAGGCAAAAAGCAACATCTGCATCATGTCACCACAGGTGGAAACTTGTGTCAACGGCTTGGGGAAGCAGAACTGACACTCGGTGCACAGCACCAGTTGTACCTGCGCTTTCAGATAGATGGGCCATTAGCAAAAGCAGACGTAATCACTAAGTAAAAGCCACTAAACATGCATAAAAATGTATTCGTCAGGGAGAGTAGCGCTTTTCAGCTCCCAGATCTTGCTTCATCCCAGTCATCAGCTCAGCCTTGACTAACTGCACCAAGGCGAAGCATAAGTGAGTGCAGAAAACTCCTTGCCTGCTCAGCCTCCCTTCCCGATCCGACCCGCAGCTCCTTCCCTCCCTGCTTCTGTCGAGTTGCCCTCGAGTCTGAGGGCACATGGGAACACCACCACCTCCAAGTTCCCCTCCAAGTCACACACAAAAGAAAGGAACAAGAGTCTAGACTCCAAGGGTCACTTCTTGTAACTTGAAGATGTTGCTAAATTTAAGTGACGCTAGCTCCTTTCTTTTCCTTCACTTCCACAGGTTCAGGGACAGCTCTGCAGATAGAAGCAGGGAGGCCAGAGGGGAGATAGGTTAGGTTGGACAGAGAGACCGGGACTGATAGAGAAGCTGAGTGGAGCAGGAGCTGGCTGTGCTTGGAAGGGTTTCACCGTGGGGGAAAAAAAATAGAAATTAAAGTGTTAAAAATTGCAACACTGGAAAATTGATGACTTTTCAGAAATCCTCCAGTGATACACAATTTAAGATATCAATGTAGATGTCATCTTGTCTGAAAATGAACTATAATTTAAATGCTTTCCCCCCCCATTTCCTACATTTATATAGCGCCTGCCACGACCTTAGGACATCCCAAAGGACTTTACAGCCAATGAGGTACTTTTGAAGTGTAGTCACTGTTGCAATGTAGGAAACGAAGTAGCCAGTTTGCGCACAGCAAGCTCCCACAAACAGCAATGAGATAATGACCAGATAATTTGATTCAGCAATTTAGTCGGTTGAGGGATAAATATTGGCCAGGACACCAAGGAGAACTCCCCTGCTCTTCTTTGAATATGGTCATGGGATCTTTTACTCCACTTAGCTTAACTCGGTTTAACGTCTCATCCGAAAGATGGCACCTCGGACAGTGCAGCACTCCCACAGTACTGCACTGGAGTGTCAGCCTAGATTTTGTGCTCAAGTTCTAGGAGTGGGACTGGGCCTGAAAACAGGCGCGCGGATCGTGATGCGCAATCGGCCCGCGCCCATTGAAAGGAATGCAGGCAGCACATAAAATTAGTAAGAACATAAGAAATAGGAGCAGGAGTAGGCCATCTGGCCCTTCGAGCCTGCTCCTCCATTCAATATGATGATGGTTGATCTCTTACCTCATCTTCACTTTCCTGCACTATCCCCATATCCCTTGGTTCCCTTCAATATTCAAAAACCTATCGATCTCTGTCTTGAATATACTCAACAGCTGAGCCTCCACAGCCCTCTGGGGTAGAGAATTCCAAAGATTCACCACCCTCTGAGTGAAGACATTTCTCCTCATCTCAGTCCTATATGGCCGACGGCTTATTCTGAGACTGTGACCCCTGGTTCTAGGTTCCCCAGCCAGGGGAAACATCCTCCCTGCATCTACCCTGTCAAGCCCTGTAAGAATTTTGTATGTTTCAAGAGAATATAGGCCTAGTCTACTCAATCTCTCCTCATAGGACAATCCCCCCATTCCAAGAATCAGTCTGGTGAACCTTCGTTGCACTCCCTCTATGGCAAGTATATCCTTCCTTAGGTAAGGAGACCAAAACTGTACACAATACTCCAGGTGTGGTCTCACCAGAGCCCTAAATAATTGCAGTAAGATGTCTTTACTCTTATACTCAAATCCTCTTGTAATAAAGGCCAACATACCATTTGCTTTCCTAATTGCTTGCTGTACCTGTATGTTAACTTTCAGTGATTTGTGTCCAAGGACATTCAGGTCCCTCTAAACACCAACATTTCCAATCTCTCTCCATTTTAAAAAATACTCTGCTTTTCTATTTTTCCTACCAAAGTGGATAACTTCACATTTCTCCACATTATATTCCATTTGCCATGTTCTTGCCCACTCACTTAGCCTGTCTATATCCCCTTGAAGCCTCCTTGCATCCTCCTCACAACTTACATTGGCACCCAGCTTTGTATCATCAGCAAATTTGGATATATTACATTTGGTCCCCTCGTCCAAATCATTGATGTAGATTGTGAATAGCTGAGGCCCAAGCACTGATCCTTGTGGTACCCCACTAGTTACAGCCTGCCAACCCGACAATGACCCGTTTAATCCCGCTCTGTGCAGACCCGCTCATGCTGCCTGCTACTTTGCATGATAGCAGCGCACAGCCCAGCACTGAGCGTGCTGCTGACTGGGGGCTGATGTTCGCGCGAGGCTAGCTTTATTTAAAGCAAGCCTGTGTTGCTGAAAGGCAGTCTGCACCTCTTACAGCTGAGCTGCCTTCTGGTTATCAAAAATTTTAAAACTGCTTCACAATAAACCAAAATGGCTCAGCAGGCCAGGGAAAGGGCATCCAGGGTCGTGGACGCAGCATTCAAGGCCTTTGTGCAGGGGGTGAACACTCAAAGAGAGGTTCTCTACCCACAGGGGCCAGGAGGCCCTCCAGAAACACTGTAAGAAGGATGTGTGACCAGATTGCCGAGGTGGTCACTGCCAGCAGTGTCGCCCCCAGGATGTGGCTCCAGTGCCAACAAAGTTTAATGACCTCAGACGAGTGGTCAAGGTCAGTGAATGCATCTTCAAAAGCCGTCTCCTACCAACTGCACAATTAGCCTCACACACTGCTCAAGGCACCACACCCCTATCACTCGCCTACCAACAATCTCTACCAAACACGGCTCATACTTCACATTCATAGCTTCACCTCACCAGCACACACTTACCACTGCTGCAAGCCTCACACCCACATCTTGCAGTTTGAACACACTGTCAGTTATTTAACCATGACAGCCACATCACCCAAACACGTTACACCACGCTCACTGACACACTTCCCTTTCTCTTGCGGGAAAAGGTGGCGCATAACCGGCGCAAGCAGAACTTAACCAGTGGGGGACAGGCTCACCTGCATGACCTCACCCCCATGGATGAGACGGTGCTGGCCATTCTTGGCAGGGGCATGGCTGAGCCCATGGACAGCGGCGGGGCTGAAAGAATGCAAGATGCCGGTATCCTCATATGTTATCTTCCTTCTCACATCCCACTTCCCCTTCATCTCACACTCTCTTCTGATTTATAAGCTGCACATGGTGTAAGATGCACCTCTTGCTTCCCCCCGCTCCTCTCACCACAGCCTTACCTTTGTGCCTTTCTCATTTGAGACACCCAAGAAATCCAGCCTGCCCGGCCAGTGATTGATCTAGAAGAGGGAGAGTGAAGAAGAAGAAGAAGAAACACCGTCGCTCGATTTCACACTCCCAGCCACCAGCTCAGATACTGACACTCCATGTACTTCAGAGGATAGGTTAGACACTGGATCTGCACGTGCTGAGACACTGAGCATGAATGGGCTGCGGCCAGTTGCCCGAAGAGTGAGGTCGCACACGAGTTCTATTGCACAGGACTCAGATGAAGACTTCGATGGAGCTGCCTACAGAAGAACGCTGATGGGTATGCTCAATAAAATGCTTGGTGCATTGGCAGGCCTGCCAGAAAGGCTGAATGCAATGTCAAGGCACATGGAGGAGTCCAGCTCCAGCCTTGCACAGGGATCTGGGCAGAGCTTGAAGCCCATCCTTTCCAGCATGGAAGGGGTGGGCAGATCTATTAACGCACTTGTGGACCCAACCATCATGGCGTGTCTGATGGCTGAAGTCTTAGCTTCCATTGCAGCACAAGCAGAAGCCACCCAATATCTGAGTGCTGCAGTGGTAGCTCAGACTGAAGCCATGCAAGCTCAGCTTGCTGCCACGCAAGCACAGACTGCTGCCATCATGGCTGGGTTTACCAGTGTTGAAAGGGGCTTGCAAGGTGTCACAGCAGTCTGTACGCCATCAGATTACTAGGATTGCTGAGGCGCTGCCCCAAGGGCATGACAATGGATCCATGGAGTACGAATGCTGTCCTCTCAGGATGACAGCATTCGTATTCCCACCACTGCCACTTCACCAGTGCCCTTGCTATTGCCTGTTAGCCAGCCAACGCAGACTGCTGTCATGCATGCCGAGGTGGTGCAGTCCGAAGCCGAGCCGACTAGGCCCAGAGTTCCTCAAGGTTGTCCAGCAAGGCCATCTGCAGTCTCCCCCACTCAAAGTCAGCAGCCTTCCACCAGCTATGCTGCAGCCACTGGGGTAGCACTGCGTAGCAGCACTAGGATAGGCAAAGGCACACGCAAGACAGTCAACTAAGGAAATGCACAAGGGCGATCAGTTGAATTTTTGATGTAATATTGGATGGATAGATGTGTAAAGTTGGATTGGAAAGTTTGCTTTATGATGGCTTTTATTTCAGCATTGTGGCCAAGAGGATGCTGTGATGGTCAGTAACAGAGGGAAGGTAAGGTGTGGGACTAAATTAAATGGGAATCAGGGTTGCGTTCACTGGTACCGCAGGTGCATTACACACTGATTGATGTCACAATCTGCCTCACTTGTATTCTTCCGCTGCACGCAGACAACGGCCGCGCTATCGATCTGCCCAAAATGGCGTCTGCCGCGGCCTGTGCCAGATGTCAGTGGAAGCGAGGCGGCCGCCATTTTTTTGGCGCAACCAGCCTTAAATGCCGGTGTTAAGGTGCCGAATTTCGTGGCCATGAAGTTTCTCATATACCAGAATGAATCTTGTTTAAACCAAAGGGAATTAATAGGTCAGCAAGGCTCAAGAAATGCAAGTATATAACCTTCCTTCAGGTGTAATTATTACAGCAGATGGCAACCAGGCTGTGAGTGGAATACCTCCAATAATAACATAAAAGTCAAAGAATTGGGTTTTCACTTAAACAGAAGGTCTGCTTGCAAATGGTTTAATTATATGTAGCAATATTGCTTCTTCTGATCAATATTTAAAAGACCTACTAGTTTGAGTCTAAGCCCCGGTACTAGATCAGAATGGCAGTTGAAGGTACGGTACTCTGGCAATTTTTGTCGAATTTGTGTGTGATTTGCAAATGACAACTCAGCCATGCAGCACACGCTCGGCCACAGATAGCTAATACATGGAAGCTGCATCCCAACGTCCACACAGAGCAAGTTTCCTACCTCAGCCAAGCTATCCAGGGAAGCAGTAGGGCGATGCCTCCCAAAAGTAAGGGAGGAAGAATTGGAGAGTGAGTTTATCTCAGCCTGCATCAAGCAAGCCGTTAGCAGAGAGCCAGGTGTGGGGAGCTGAAGGAGGTATAAAATTACTTCCAAAACAGGACACTAAGTGAGTCTCTTTATGACCCCATTTTTCCGGGTTTCTCTTCAGTCTTCCAATCTGCCCTGTTTTCTGATCTCTTCAGGTACTTTTTAACTCTCTGATGGGCCCAGGTGCTCTACAGCACAACATTAATCTGATTCAAAGTTGTTGGGGGCTAAATTCGATAGCCCCCTGAAAACGAGTGCGGGGATCGCAATGTGCGATTAACCAGCGCCCACTGCTTCCGATGCAGGCAGCACGCCAATTTCGTGTTGCCTGCTGACTAACACGATTACAACGTGCAGCCAGCACTGTTGATTGGCTGCATGCATCAGCAGGGAGCCCAAAGCTGTACCTTGCTAGCACTACTTAAAGCAAGCCTGCACTGCTTAAAGCTAACCTCACCTCTTAAAGGGCATGATGTGGAGATGCCGGCGTTGGACTGGGGTGGACAAAAATGAGAAGTCGCACAACACCAGGTTATAGTCCAACAGATTTATTTAATTTTACAAGCTTTCGGAGCTGTCGCTCCTTCCTCAGGTAAGTTAGCAGTGAGATAATCTCCCAGAATTCACAATTTAAACACAGACAAAATCTATTCAAATCTTTCCCTACATCAAAGACACACTGAGAGCACAGCCAAGACAATGAGATGTGTCCCAGGGGGTCCAACGTGTCAAACCACCTGCTGGCTGCATATCCTGTCAATTTGTGTTGGTTCTTGTGTTAGTCTTTTTAAAAAAAAAACACCTGGGAAGACCGGCCATGATGTCAAGTCACGTTCTGTATCGTGACATGAACCCGATATCGCGATTGAGGCCATCCTCATGAGTGCGGAACTTGGCTATCAGTTTCTGCTCTATGATTTTGCGCTGTCGTGTATCCCGAAGGCCGCCTTGGAGAACGCTTACCCGTAGATCCGAGGCTGAATGCCCCTGGCTGCTGAAGTGTTCCCCGACTGGGAGGGAACCCTCCTGCCTGGCGATTGTTGCGCGGTGTCCGTTCATACGTTGTCTCAGTGTCTGCATGGTCTCGCCGATGTACTATGCTCTGGAGCATCCTTTACTGCAACGTATCAGGTAGACAACGTTGGCCGAGTCACATGAGTATGTACCGTGTACCTGGTGGGTAGTGTCCTCACGTGTGACGATGGTATCTATGTCCATGATTTGGCATGTCTTGCAGAGGTTGCCGTGGCAGGGTTGTGTGGTGTCTTGGTTGCTGTTCTCCTGAAAGATGGGTAATCTGCTGCGAACGATGGTACTTTTGAGGTTAGGCGGCTGCTTGAAGGCGAGTAGTGGAGGCGTGGGGATGGCCTTAGCAAGGTGTTCGTCGTCATCGATGACATGTTGAAGGCTGCGAAGAACATGGCGTAGTTTTTCCGCTCCGGGGAAGTACTCTTAAAGGGGAGGTGCATTGTGGCTGGAGCAGGTGCTGGGACTTGTGGTTGAAGAGATTCTGACCTGGGAAAGAGTGAGGAATGGCACAACAGGGGAGAGAGCGAGCGCCAAGGTGTTCCGACGCTGCATTGGAGGCCTTTGTGGAGGAGGTGGAAAGGAGGAGAGATGTGCTGTATCCACAGGAGGCCCTCCAGACACATGCTCAGAAGCTAAATGGTGACAAGCTAAAGACAGTGGACGGCTAAAGAGACTTGGGGTCCAGGTACATAGATCATTAAAATGTCATGAACCGGTACAGAAAATAATCAAAAAGGCTAATGGAATGCTGGCCTTTATATCTGGAGGACCAGAATACAAGGGGGTAGAAGTTATGCTGCAGCTATACAAAGCCCTGGTTAGACCACACCTGGAGTACTGTGAGCAGTTCTGGGCATCACACGTTAGGAAGGATATACTGTCCTTGGAGGGAGTGCAGCGTAGGTTTACCAGAATGATACCCGGACTCCAGGGGTGAAATTACGGGGAGAGATTACACAAACTAGGGTTGCATAGCCTGAAATTTAGAAGGTTAAGGGGTGATTTGATCGAAGTATTCAAGATATTAAGGGGAACTATTTCCACTGGTTGGGGAGTCTAGGACTAGGGGGCATAGTCTAAAAATTAGAGCCAGACCTTTCCGGAGTGAAATTAGGAAACACTTCTACACATAAAGGGTGGTAGAAGTTTGAAACTCTCTTCTGCAAATGGCAATTGGTGCTAGATCAATTGTTAATTTTAAATCTGAGATAGATAGTTTTTTGTTAACCAAAGTATTAAGGGATATGGGGCAAAGGCGGGTATATGGAGTTAGGTCGCAGATCAGCCATGATCTCATGGAATGGCAGAACAGGCTCAGGGGGCTGAATGGCCTACTTCTGTTCCTATGTTCATAGAAACATAGAATCTAGGAGCAGGAGTAGGCCATTCGGCCCGTCGAGCCTGCTCCACCATTCAATACGATCATGGCTGATCATCCAAATCCAGTACCCTGTCCCCTGCTTTAATCCCCACAGTACACATATCCCACCCTACCCCCGTAACCCCACGTATTTAATGGGAGCAGAAAACCGTGAAGGTCAATGCCTGGAGTCAAGCCCCGAGGACCCGGATGCAGTGCCGTAATAAGCTCAATGACCTCACACGAGTGCTCAAGGTCAGTGAAAGCATCTTCAAATGCCATATTCTACCAACTGCACCACTAGCCTCAGCCACTGCTCAATGCACCGCACTCTCATCACTCACCTAACAACAATCTATATCAATCAGGACTTATACCTCACATTCATAGCTTCACCTCACCCTCACACACTACTGCAAGCCTCACACCCACATCTTGCACACACTGCCAGCTATTCAAGCATGACAGCCACATTATCCAAACAGATTGTACGACGCTCACCGACACACTTCCTGTCTCTTGCAGGACAAGGTGGTGCACAACTGGAGGCAGCAGGCGCTAACCAGTGGGGGAGAGGCGCGCCTGTATCTCCTAACCCCCAAGGAGGAGATGGTGCTGGCCATTATTGGGACAGCCATTGCCGAGGCTGTGGCCAGTGGTGGAGCTGAAACCATCGAAGATGACGGTATCCTCATACCTAATCCTCCTTCTCAAATCCTACTTCCCCCTCATCCCACAATCTCTTCTGATTTACAAGCTGCAGATGGTGTAAGCATGCACCTCATGCTTTTCCTCACTCCCCTCACCACAACCCTTGTGCCTTTCTCCTTTCAGATACCCAAGAATTGCAACTTGGCCAGGCAGTGGTGGAAGAGTAACAAGACAGTGACGATGAAGACACACCGTCACTCGATTTCACAGTCGCAGCCACCAGCTAAGATACTGACACTGAGCGTAATTTACAGGATAGCACAGAGGCGGGATCTGCATGTGGTGAGACACCGGACACGAATGGCCTGCAGCCAGGGCAGGGGGCAAGCATAGCACAGGTGCCAGCTCGCTGGAGGATGAGGTCGCACACGAGTTCTACTGCAGAGGACTCAGATGAGCACTTTGATGGGGCAGGCTACAGAAGAAGGCTGATGGGTATGCACAATGAAATGCTTGGTGCATTGGGAAACCTGCCAGAAAGCCTGCGTGCAATGTTAAGGAGCATGGAAGAGTCCGGCACCAACTTGGCACAGGGCTTTGCGCAGAGCTTGGAGCCCATCCTTTCCAGCATGGAAGTGGTGGCCAACTCCATTAGCACACTTGCGGACCCAACCATGATGCAGGGTCTGATGGCCGTAGTGGAAGCTCATCAGACTGCTGCCATCATGGCTCTGGATTCCAGTGTTCAAAGGGGCTTGCAGGGTGTCACAGCAGTCCAGCAATCTGTCCTCCAACAGATTACTAGGATTGCTGAGGCGAGTGGCAGAAGGGTCCTCGACCTGAAACGTTAACTCTGTTTCTCTCTCTACAGATGCTGCCTGACCTGCTGAGTATTTCCAGCATTTTCATTTCAGATTTCCAGCATCCGCAGTATTTTGCTTTTGTATTTTTAATTTTTATTTGTTTTCTTGTGAGCCAGGAGGAGAATAAGTGCTCTTCTGGGCCCCACAAGGAAACCTTGAGCCTTCACTATCCCAGGCTTCCCTCCCTCTCCCCCACCACTGCGATTGCCTCTGGACCCCGCCGCGCCCCCCGCCCGCGCCCCTTCCCCCCCCCCCCCCGCCGCCCCCCCCACCCCACCGTCACCACTTATTCTTCGATTCAGGCCGTTCCTTCAGATCCCCGGCAGTGGTTTCCTCCTCGGCCTCGTGTTTATATCTCTTCATGCTCTCCCTGTTCCCTATCTCTGTAACCTCCTGTTGGTCTACATTTCCCACCCCCGAACTCCGGTTCTAGTCTCGTGCATCCTCACCCCATCTTTGACCCATCATTAACGACTGTGCCTTCAGCTGCCTAGGCCCCACACTCTGGATTTCTCTTCACTAAACCCCTCCACCTCTGTCTTTTCCTTTAAGACCCCTAAAACCCACCTCTTTAACCACGCCCTCCTAATATCTCCTTTGACTTGGCGTCAATTTTTTTTAACTTCACCTCTGTGAAGCATTGGGACGCTTTTCTATGTTAAGGATGCGACATAAATGTTGTTGTTGTTGGCATTGCTGGTTGCCATCCTGCAACAGACATATCTGAACTTTGAAACATCACAGTCGTCTGCTACAGTGCCAGTGTGTGTCCATTTAAACTTAAATGCCCTGAAACTTCTGGGTTGGCAGAGGGTGGAAATTCGAATTAAGCCCAGGGAGGTCACATAATATGGGTTGGGACTCCGCCCTGTTTAGATCAGACTTTTAAATTCCAGTTAGGGTGCGGTGGGTGAATCTTCAGCACACACATCTCCCTCCACCCCCACCCCCCATGTCCATGTTCATGAAGGCCCCAAACCTTCAATAGAATTAGGTAACTGATCTCACAATGGATTGATTACCTTCTCTAGTCACAGAACATTTGTCGGATTAAGCTCCTGTGAAGTGCCTTGGTACGTATTCCTATGTTAAAGGTGCGATATAAATGCATGTTGTGTTGCAGTTGTTGGATGCGTGATCTCATCCACAGCATGCTACAGATTAGTGCAGGACTGTTTAATCAGAATTGTTATGGTTATCATTATACACAGCAGCAAAAAATGTTTGGCACACAGTGGATATAATTTATCTTCATGATTCGTGAAGGAATAATCTACCAACCTTCAGCAGTCATGACAATTACAATTCTTCCTCTCGGTGACTCGTGAGTTTGCACTCATGCTTCTGAGGCGCTTTGACTAGCATTTCTTCTTTAAATTCAGGCAGCTTGAAAAAGGGAATCATGTTCCAATCTTCGTCACATGCTGCTTATTGTACTCCCTTCAGACTTGGGCTTCTTGCTGTTTCAGAAGTTGAGTGTTCGTCAATACTCCGGTTGTTGAAGTGAGGCAGCAGTTTTCTCTTTCTCCTCCTCTTCTCAATTGCTTTGTTTTTACACCTCCCCCGCCCTACCCTACCCTCAGGTTTAGGTCCCAATGTTGAATGGGACTAGTCCTGCCAAATTTGAAAGGCTGAAAAAAAACCCCAGTCTTCAGGCCTGCTCGAACTCACCCAATGGGCTAGTTGAGTTTACATGGCAATTGAGGCTGCAAGTAAAGCCTAAAGTATGGAGTCCATTGCTCCACTGCCAGAGAAATCAGGCCCCAACCTTGTTTTCACCTCCATCCTGCCATGGCAAAAGAACCAGAGGGGAGATGAGGAGAAATCTATTTACTCAGCAAGTTGTTATGATCTGGAATGCACGGCCTGAAAGGGCGGTGGAAGCAAATTCAACAGTAACTTTCAAAAGGGAATTGGATAAATACTTGAAAAGGAAAAAGTTGCAGTGCTATGGGGATAGAGCAGGGGAGTGGGACTAACTGGGCAACTCTTTCCAATAAGTCGGCACAGGCACGATGGGCCAAATGACCTCCTTCTGTGCGGTATCATTCTATGATACAAGATTACAAATTATGAATATATTGAATAAACATTATACAAAGATGAAGAATTCTAAATTGATGACAACTTTAATAATAAACTATAAACAATAAAAGGAGAAAGAGAAAGAAAATAAAATGGAAGCAGCTGCTGTCATCACACACCTGTGGGAGAGAGAGAGCAGATTTTTAGTGTACAGGAAGAAACTCATTTTAAAATTACCTCAAAGTATCTGTACCAACATTTCAGTTCTGTGTACTAAACTGTTTGAACTAAAACCAAAATTACCCCTAAATATGACTCTATGACTACATCTTGCCAATAAGGAAAGTAATGCTACCCACACTAAACCACTGGACTCTTTCTATAAACTACACTGGTCAGATATATAATATTGGTAAGGCCCAGGACTATGTTACAGGTAGGTTACGTTACACAGTGCTACTATTTAAGAGGAAATTGTATTTATTTTACAGCAGACATCAAGATATGTTGGGAAGACCTAGGGGTAAAAATTCACTTGGTTGCGCCTCCCGTTAGCGCCTTAAGAGGGCGCTAATGGGGCGCAAAGCCGCTAACGCCCGGGCGCAGCGATGTTTGCGCCGCTCGAGAACTTAACTTGAGATTGTGCGGCGGCGCTAAAACTTACCGCTGCGACCACCTGCGCGCGCAGATTGTGACGTCATTCCATGGTGCAACGCCCTTGTGGCGCCCCGTAGCGGAAATTGAGTGGCGCCCCCTGCCTTACCGCCTGGCGCTTCCAACGACCAGAAGACTGGAACGCTATCAATCGCTTTGGGGCTGGGGGGGGCGCTATTTAAAGGGGGCCTCTTCCTGTCTTTTATTGTTGGTGGCATTTTTGAACTACGCATTCTGAGAGCGAGAAGGAGAGACTTCTGGAGAGATTCAACGTTGTGTGAAGGAGTTTTGGGTACTGAGCAGCACTTTGCAGGTTCATTTTGATTTGCCATTCCTTGTATCGATTTAGCAGAGACTGTGGGAGCTGCACTCTGAGCTCTTTGCCTGGTACGCTCCATTGTTCTTTCCAGCACATTTGATGTGCAAGTCTCTCCAGGCCGAGATTCAAGGCAGCAATGAACAGGATGTGGAAGGAAAGCAAGATTAACCATCCCCTTTAAGAACTGGCCCGTGCCATTGTGTGTGTGTTCCATTGCTGACTGACATTACATGAGCTTCGCCAGCGCTCCGAGTTAGCGCCTCACTGCTCGGCCTTTGCGCCTTAAGAGAGGTGTGCAGCGCCTGCTTTAGCGCTCCACTCACCTCCCGGGGCGGTAAAAGTGAAGTTTCCTGTCAGTGCCGATAATTAGCGCCAGGCGCTAATATTTGCGTCCGGACGATATTTGCGCCCCAAATGGGGCGCGACCTAATTTCTACCCCCTAGCGTATTAACCAATGATACTTAAGTTTTCCAATTAATACATGAAACATAATACAACATAATTAAAACTTTTCTGTGGTTAAAAATGTAAATACTTGTGATAGTATAAATCTTCCACCCAAGCACACAGAGTGACAGGTGACTACTAGTCTAGGCAGCATCTGCGGAGAGAGAAACAGAGTTAACGTTTCAGGTCAATGACCTTTTGCCAGTTCTGACAAAGTGTCACAGACCTGAAATGTTAACTCTGTTTCTCTCTCTGCAGATGCTGCCTGACCTGCTGAGTATTTGCAGCATTTTCTGTTTTTATTTCAGATTTCCAGCATCCGCAGTATTTTGATTTTGACTACTAGTCTATTTCACTCTATCAAATAAGTCCTCTTATCTCACTTAGATTATACTTTCCCATTAAAAGAGTTCTACCCCTCTCTCTCTAAATAAACCAGTAAAGTTTTAAGATCAAATGCAGCTGTAGGTCTTTATTTTGGTCTGGTTTAGAATGTCATTAATATGACCTAAAGTGTGAAAGTGTTTGGATCCATAATATTAATAATTTAAAAACAGAATGAATACATCCTTTATATCTAACGAGGCCGCTGGGGATGGAATAATTCACTGTTCTATCCACTTAATATCATCGCCATGTGAGATATAGCACGGTCGCTGCACAGTAAAGCTTCCATTATTCTGCCGCAAACCATACCTGAGCCCTATCTCAGAAAGGTGCCCTCTACTGCTCTCTCCTTATGACCTGTTTAAATGAGATGGCCAGTTAGGGACAGGTTTGTGTTGTGTGAGGCCATGTCCACTGGCAACATGGTTAGTCATAGTCATAGAGTTATACAGCACAGAAAGAGGCCCTTCGGCCCATCCTGTCCGTGCCGGCCACCAAGCCCTATCTATTCTAATCCCATTTTCCAGCACTTGGTCCATAGCCTTGTATGCTATGGAGTTTCAAGTGCTCATCTAAATGCTTCTTGAATGTTGTGAGTGTTCCTGCCTCTACCACCCTTTCAGCCAGTGAGTTCCAGATTCCAACCACCCTCTGGGTGAATTTTTTTTTCCTCAAAGCCCCTCTAAACCTCCTGCCCCTTACCTTGAAACTATGCCCCCTGGTTATTGACCCCTCTACTAAGGGGAAAAGTTCCTTTCTATCTACCCTATCTATGCCCCTTATAATTTTGAACACCTCAATCAGGTCCCCCCTCAGCCTTCTCTGCTCTAAGGAAAACAACCCCAGCCTGTCCAGTCTCTCTTCATAGCTGAAGCGCTCCAGCCCAGGTAACATCCTGGTGAATCTCCTCTGCACCCTCTCCAATGCAATCACATCCTTCCTATAGTGTGGCGACCAGAACTGCACACAGTATTCCAGCTGTGGCCTAACTAGCGTTTTGTACAGCTCCATCATAACCTCCCTGCTCTTATATTCTATGCCTCAGCTAATGAAGGCAAGTATCCCATATGCCTTTTTAACCACCTTATCTACCTGTCCTGCTGCCTTCAGGGATCTATGTACATGCACACCAAGGTCCCTCTGATCCTCTGTCCTTGCTAGGGTCCTACCATTCATTGTGTATTCCCTTGCCTTGTTAGTCCTCCCAAAATGCATCACCTCACACTTTTCAGGGTTAAATTCCATTTGCCACTGTTCTGCCCATCTGACCAACCCGTCTATATCGTCCTGTAGCCTGAGGCTTCCCTCCTCGCTATTTACCACTCCACCAATTTTCGTGTCATCAGCGAACTTATTGATCATACCTCCTACATTCATATCTAAATCATTAATGTACACTACAAACAGTTAAGATGGCCTAACCTCATTTCACGTTGATGCCTATAGGCAGCAGAGTGAGGACACTTTCATCCCATCAGTCAGAGGCGGATGCAAACTCAGGTCCCAGTATTTAAAGCACATTTGAATGATTTTAGAAAAAACATTCAAACCCCTCGTATAGCTCCATCTGTTAGCTGGTAACAACATATAATCTACTTGTCATCTGGTTAGTTTATACTTAGAAATTGGACACTCCATAGTGGGACCCTCCCTTCATAAGAAACTGTTGGTACTTTCTGCTGAGTGCAGTAGGATTTGCACTCTCACCTCTGACCTATGACACAGCAAAGCTAAAATAGTGATCTTGTGTGGTAATTCAAAAGACACATTGGGGACATGCAGAGGAGGAGACTGCACACCACATTATCTGTGGAAGTATGGAGAAAAGCAGAGATTACCACAATATAATTTTCAGATTCTCTTAATTGAAGCCAGTCTATTGCCTTCCAGATCACATACAGTTCTGCGCTTAAAATCTGTAAGAGCTTCCATTGAAAAACTAAGCCCTTAAGAGAAGCTTTAATGTCCAGGATTCTTTCATGGACAATAATAACAGATCCCTTCCCATACTGTATATCTAGTACTGTAGGCTGACCATACGTCCTGTTTTCCAGGGACAGTCCCCGGATCACATATCATGGGGTCTCGGAGGCCAGATATAAAGTTCCAATCCATATTCCATTAATCGGCTTAGATCGCAAGCTGCTGATGCTAACAGACCTTGGGTTAGGATTTATCCACCAATGAGGCAAGAGCCTTGCGAACAGCCCCTTTCCAAACCTCCACATTCAAACAGGACCAACTGGTGAATAAGGAATCTGAGCACCTATATGACTGAGGTGCCTGGGCTTTAATATCCAGCTCGCCAGGGTTCCGGGTCACACGTCATCCATCAGAACCACAGAGTGGACAGCACTGTTCTATAACTCAGTGCATCAGAACTCCCAATCACGACACCACCATGCCAGCCATCTAAGTGATGCCCCAGTCAATGGCCTGCCTGCTCCAGGTGAGCCACCCTTCCAGCTTTTTCCTCTCTGCCACGTTTATACACACACATGAATAAGTAACAGACATGAGTGAAGAATCATCTTTGATCGCTGCGTATTCTGTATGTGCAGGAGTCAACAGTGAGAAATGAGGAGAGAGAAAGGGGAGAAGAGAGACAGAAAGGGTGAGAAGAAAGTGGGATTAGGCTGGATAGCTCTTTTTTGGCCGGCACAGACACGATGGGCCGAATGGCCTCCTTCTGCGCCATAAATTTCTATGATCTATGATTAGGTACTGTGTCCCCAGGCAAACAACGTCCCTGGAAAAGTCCCCGGTTCGGGAATTTTGTCCCCGAAAGGAGCCATATTAATTGGTCCGTTGGTCGTCAGGAGTTGGATTTTCACTTTATTTTGGATAAACTGGAAAAATTCAATCTTTGTTTTTTTTTAAACACGAATGTACAGAAACCCCGGGGGAGGTTCTCATCCTGTTTGCGCCCGGCTTGTGCTCAGGAGCGGATTCCAGGAGCCGGTTGAACGTCGGCGACGATGGCGACCCCGCCTTTCCTCAACGCAGCGCAGCGGAGAAAAGGCCCCATCGATAGCTCGGGCTGCACTGCACTTTGGGGGATTGAGTCACCTGAGCCAGTGTTTCGGCCAATAGTAACTGGCCAGAGGGCGACACCTTTAAAATTGCACGGGAGAAGCCGAGGGCGCGGTGAGAGCTGATGGGCGAGTGGATTTACTTTACTTTACCTCAGAGCTCAGTATGGTGCATCCTGAATGAATACGGCAAGCTCTAAATTCTCCCACCGGAAAGAGGTTTTTGAAACTTTCTGAGACGGAGGGTGTTTTACACCTGATATGGAAAATCTCAGTCTGTTTGGAACAGATTTAAAATTGAGAAATTAAAAGTTATGGTATTTGGAGACGAGTTACTTTGCTGTGCTCTCACCCTGTGTCTCCCCGGATTCGGTTTAGAAAATATGGTCACCCTATAGCACTGAGACCTGGAAAGATGAATAGCTAGCGCATCTGGTTTAACACAACTGCTCCATGATGGGTTTGTTCACTGTGGCGTTCCACCAATATGTTGGTTCCTAAGGTGAATTCTTGTGGATATGGCGCTGCCTCCTCTGGTGGGAATTATTGGTGTTGGTGTACCTACCACATGTGTATTCACCATATCTCTACTAATGGGGTTAATTCACTCAGTAATCCATGGGTTAAATGTGGGTTACCAAGGAGTAAATTTGAGTTTGTGGTAAAGTACTAGGAATTAACATTAGTCCATTACTCTCGTGAGTGCAATCTTTTAATTGTTAGTTAAGTAGCCAGCTTGATTTGTTTACTTTCATTTCAAAAAAAAAGTCAAAGCAGCTGAAGGAGCAGGCAAACATCGCATGGTCAGTGGAGGTGCACATAGCTTATGGTTACTGGCAACAGGTGGCCTACAGCAGCACAGGTACAGCATGATTTGCTGGATGTGTTGGGAGAATGAGGATCACGAACAGAGTAGACACAGCCTGGGGGTGTCTGAAGGCCTGGGAGGCAGACCTTCAGGACTTGGTACTACCCAAGGCTCTGCGAGAA
Organism: Squalus acanthias; assembly: GCA_030390025.1. Classification (NCBI taxonomy): domain Eukaryota; kingdom Metazoa; phylum Chordata; class Chondrichthyes; order Squaliformes; family Squalidae; genus Squalus; species Squalus acanthias. Next base: position 41,776,457 of record CM059438.1, read on the forward strand.
CCACATGCCTGTCTGCTAGCTTGCCTTCACCAAAGACCAACGGTGAGGAAAGCTGCACCTGAGCAAGGGAACCATCTCTGACCTGCAAACAGATCTGCAGCTAATGAGCAACAAACGCATGTTGCCCTCTGCGGAGGAAGTGAAAGCTTAGCCTTGCATTAAACCTCTCCAGGTACCAGTTGGAGACATCGGTAGAAGTTCAGAGGTAACAGAGGCCCCAGTTCAGTACACCTCTTCACGCATACATTTCAGCATCCACCTGCACCAGTAGTTAGAAAGGCAGACAAATATATTGTAGGTGAGTGCCACTGAGCTCAGTGCAAGGCAGCACTAACTGTACAATATTTATTCATGCACGCTGCCACAATAATGTGTCTTTTGTAAGCTAAAAGGGCTACTCCTCATTAAACGTGCAGATGGCATGCAACCACAGTTGTAAGATTATGCAAGTGTTTGTTTTGCTGGCAGTGTCCAGAACACACACACACCTTGAAGGAATCAGGTGTTCCAATATTCTTAGAGTAAATACAGATTGCAAAGGTAGGCTCCTGGGAGAGATGGTCTACCTACTCAAACCTTGTCTGCTGACACCCTTGGAGAACAGTGACGGTGGCATAGTGGTTAAGTTACGGGACTAGTAATCCAGAGGCCGAGACTGATGATCCAGGGACATGAGTTCCAATCCCACCATAGTAGCGGGGGAATTTAAATAAATCTGGAATAAAAAGCTAATATCAGTAATGGTGACCATGAAACTACTGGATTGTTGTAAAAACCCAACTGGTTCACTAATGTCCTTTAGGGAAGGAAACCCGCTGTTCTTACCCGGTCTGGCCTATATGTGACTCCAGACCCACAGCAATGGGTCTGAAATGGCCTAGCAAGCCACTCAGTTGTCAAGAAGGTGGCTCACCACCACCTTCTCAATTAGGGATGGGCAATAAATACTGGCCTCGCCAGTGATGCCCACATCCTGTGAACGAATAAAAAAAAACCCTTAGAGAACCCCGGTAGTTTTCAGGGAAAAAAACCATTTCATGAGGCATGTGAGAGAAATATAATAGAGCGTACTTTTTGGACTATTAAAGCGGCATTTCAGAGCTCATTGGCGATGCTTTGCAGTGTGAGCCTGAATGAGCAAGCAGAATAATGGTGGTAAGTTGCAGGCTGCATAATACCGCCACTCCAAGCATGCTCGAAGTAGCTGTTAGATAGGCTCCGCAAAGAAGATGAGAAGGACACTGAGCCTCCTACAGGGGCCAGGTTTCAGCAGAAACTTCTCAGCTGAAAAGGATGAGGGGGGGGGTTTCTCCTCTTCGATGTAGATGTTATGTTTATTATAATTTGTTCTCAGGATGTGCATGACCCTGACAAGGCTGCATTTAGTGACCATCCATAAAGGTGTAGTGAGCCACTTTTGTGTCATGATTGTTTTTACAGTTGAGTAGTTGCTTCAATAAGAATCAACCACATAGTTTGGACTAGAGTCACACATTGTCCAGACCAGGCTGGGATTCCCTGAGGGACATCAGTGAAACAATTGGGTTTTTATGGAAATCTGACTTCTTTCATGGTCATTTTGTTCTGGTGGTAGCCCACAGATTTATTGAACTCAGCTTCATAATTTACCACGGGGAGGATTTGAACTCATAACCTTTGGATTGCTAATCATAAGAACATAAATTGTAACCCTGCTAGTCGAGAAAGGAGGGAGAGAGAAAACAGGGAACTATAGACCAGTTAGCCTGACATCAGTAGTAGGGAAAATGCTAGAATCTATTATTAGGGACATGGTAACAGGGCACTTAGAAAATCATAATATGATTGGGCAGAGTCAACATGGATTTATGAAAGGGAAATTGTGTTTGACAAATCTGTTAGACTTTTTTGAGTTGTAACTAGCAGGGTAGATAAGGGGGAACCAGTGGATGTGGTGTATTTGGATTTTCAGAAGGCATTCGATAAGGTACCACACAAGAGGTCATTACAAAAAACTAGGACTCATGGGATTGGTGGTAATATATTAGCATGGATTGAGGATTGGGTAATGGACAGAAAACAGAGAGTAGGAATAAACAGGTCATTTTCAGGTTGGCAGGCTGTAACTAGTGGGGTACCACAAGGATCAGTGCTTGGGCCTCAGCTATTCACAATCTACATCAATGATTTGGATGAGGGGATCAAATGTAATATATCCAAGTTTGCTGATGATACAATGCTGGGTGGGAATGTATGTTGTGAGGAGGATACAAGGAGGTTTCAAGGGGATATAGACAGGCTAAGTGAGTGGACAAGAACATGGCAAATGGAATATAATGTGGAGAAATGTGAAGTTATCCACTTGGGTAGGAAAAATAGAAAAGCAAAATATTTTTTTAAATGCTGAGAGATTGGGAAATGTTAGTATTCAGAGGGATCTGGGTGTCCTTGTACACGAATCACAGAAATTTAACATGTAGGTACAGCAAGCAATTATGAAAGCAAATGGTATGTTCGTCTTGATTACAAAAGGATTGGAGTATAAGAGTAAAGAAGTCTTACTGCAATTATATAGGGCCCTGGTGAGACCACACCTGGAGTACCGTGTACAGCTTTGGTCTCCTTACCTAAGGAAGGATAGACTTGCCTTAGAGGGAGTGCAACAAAGGTCCACTGCACTGATTCCTGGATGGGGGGATTGTCCTATGAGGAGAGATTGAGTAGACTAGGCCTATATTCCCTAGAGTTTAGAAGAATGAGAGGTGATCTCATTGAAACATATAAAATTCTTAAGGGCTTAACATGTTAGATGCTGGGAGGATGTTTCCCATGACTGGGAAGTCTAAAACTAGGGGTCACAGTCTCAGAATAAGGGGTTGGCCATTTAGGACTGAGACGAGGAGAAATTTCTTCACTCAAAGGGTTGTAAATCTTTGGAATTTTCTACCCCAGAGGGCTGTGGATGGATGCTCAGTTGTTGAATATATTCAAGATAGAGATGGATAGATTTTTGGATACTAAGGTAACCAAGGGATATGGGGTTAGTGTGGGAAGGTGGAGTTGAGGTAGAAGATCAGTTATGATCTTAATGAATGGCGGAGCAGGCTCGAAGGGCCGAATGGCCTACTCCTATTTATGTTTTTATGTTCTAAACACTGCGAGAGGTCAAAGTCAGAGTCAGAACTTGAGCTGAATGCGGGAAACTGAGAAAGAAATTACAAAAGTGACATCACTGCCATGGAGGGAGCGGATTGGTGAGTAACAGGTAAGTGTTAGTTTGTTTTATTAAATTGTTCATTTTTTCCACTGTTGAAATTCACTTGATGGTAGTTTCAGATTTATAGATATAATTTCCAGTGTTTTTAGTTATTATTTTAGTACCTCCGTCTTTCAGACGTCAGTTTTTTTTTGAGTTTTATAGGTCAGTGTCTCAGGGGGCGATTTTCAGCAAAGCGTCCAAGTGCTAAAGCAGTGACCAAGATGGGGTCTTAAGCTGAAATGCTGGTTTAGTCCGCTCTTAGCGCAAGGCGCCATCTTGGTAAAGGGGTTGAAGCCAGCGCGAGGAACGGCCGCCTGGAGGTTCGGTAAGAGGCTGACTGCCACTTAAAATGCCTTCTGGAGCTCTTTAAGGAGGCTGCGTGTCATTTTGGCTCGTGTTTGTCCTAACGCCCTCTCCTAGCAGCCACCAGCTGTTTGGGAGTAAACAACGTATTGATGTAGATTTCAAGCGCTACTTAAAGGGATACTCACCACATTATGTTCTCTTGGGCCCAATGTGGATGACCTCACACTTGCCCACATTGAACTCTATTTGCCATAGTTTTGCCCACTCACTTAATTTGTCTATGTCCCTTTGCAACTTCCTGCACCCATCTGCACTACCGACTGTCCCTCCTAATGTAGTGTCATCTGCAAACTTGGATATACATCTCTCTATTCATTCATCCATCATTAATAAATATGGTGAAAAGTTGAGGCCCCAGAATAGATCCCTGGGAAATATCCCACCAATCAGAGTACCTACACTTCATCCCCACTCTTTGTCTATTACCTCCAATTCTGTGGGCTCTCATTTTTACTAATAATCTCTCGTGTGAAACCTTATTGAATGCTTTTTGGAAGTCCATATAGACAACATCCATAGACACTCCGCTATCTACCTTGTTAAAAAAATCCCTCAAAAAATTCAACTAGATTAATCAGACATGACTTTCCCTTAACAAGGCCATATGCTGGCTCTCTCTCATCAGCTCATATTTGTTCAAGTGCTCAGCCACTCTATCACTGATGACAGATTCTACTAGCTTCCTCACAACTGACGTTAAACTGACAGGCCTGTAGTTAACTGGTTTCTTTCTCCCATCCTTCTTAAATAATGGAGTGTCATTAGCAAATTTCCAATCTAATGGCATAATTCCTGAATCAACAAAGCTTTGACAGATTATGACTAACAGTTCTATAATTCCTTCACCTACTTATTGTAATAGCCTGGGGTGAAAACCATCAGGTTCTGGAGATTTCTCTGTTTTAATCCCATTATTTTCTCCATTTAATTTTGTTACATAACAAGAACATAAAACGTAGGTCATTTGGCCCCTTGAGCCTGCTCCGCCATTCAATAAGATCATGGCTGATCTGATCTTGGCCTCAACTCCACTTCCCTGCCCGCTCCCCATAACCCTTGACTCCCAATTTTGTTACTTATATTAAATCGAATAAGTTTTTTCCCTTGATTAATTTTTAATTTTCCTTCTATCACTGGTGTTTTATCCTCTTCCTCGACTGTGAAAACAGATATACAGGAAACTTTCGTTTATCCGGCACCCAAATATCCGGAATTCTCGCTTAACCGGCAAAAATCATCCTCCGAAAACTCCTCTCAAATAACCGGCAATGTTGCCGAGTCGCAGTCGAGTCTCCGCGAACGCCGAGTGCTCCGAAAACTCCTCTCAAATAACCGGCAATGTTGCCGATCCCGAGTCCGAGAACGCCGATTTAGTCAGTAGGGGTACTTTTCAAAAGTGCCACTACTCGTCCTCCTGGCGCTGCCGGAAGTCCGAAACACTGCAGTAGCAGGAGTTGATTCTCCCGCGCTGCCTGGAGTCTCTTTGTTAAAAATAGCCTCGGTAGATATATCTCTCCGTTATCCGGTACTTTCGATAAACCGGCACCACGCCGGTCCCGTCGATGCCGGATAAACGAAAGTTTCCTGTAAAATACTTGTTTAATAAATCTTCTATTAACTTGTTACAGAGTCATACAGCACAGAAAGAGGCCCTTCGGCCCATCGTGTCCGTGCTGGCCATCAAGCCCTATCTATTCTAATCCCATTTTCCAGCACTTGGTCCATAGCCTTGCATGCTATGGCGTTTCAAGTGCTCATCTAAATGCTTCTTGAATGTTGAGAGTGTTCCTGCCTCTACCACCCTTTCAGCCAGTGAGTTCCAGATTCCAACCACCCTCTGGGTGAAAAAGTTTTTCCTCAAATCCCCTCTAAACCTCCTGCCCCTTACCTTGAAACTATGCCCCCTGGTTATTGACCCCTCTACTAAGGGGAAAAGTCCCTTTCTATCTACCCTATCTATGCCCCTCATAATTTTGTACACCTCAATCAGGTCCCCCCTTAGCCTTCTCTGCCCTGAGGAAAACAACCCCAGCCTGTCCAGTCTCTCTTCATAGCTGAAGCGCTCCAGCCCAGGTAACATCCTGGTGAATCTCCTCTGCACCCTCTCCAATGCAATCACATCCTTGCTATAGTGTGGCGACCAGAACTGCATACAGTATTCCAGCTGTGGCCTAACTAGCGTTTTGTACAGCTCCATCATAACCTCCTTGCTCTTATATTCTATGCCTCTGCTAATGAAGGCAAGTATCCCATATGCCTTTTTAACCACCTTATCTACCTGTCCTGCTGCCTTCAGGGATCTATGTACATGCACACCAAGGTCCCTCTGATTCTCTGACCTTCCGAGGGTCCTACCATTCATTGTGTATTCCCTTGCCTTGTTAGTCCTCCCAAAATGCATCACCTCACACTTTTCAGGGTTAAATTCCATTTGCCACTGTTCTGTCCATCTGACCAACCCATCTATATCGTCCTGTAGCCTGAGGCTTCCCTCCTCGCTATTTACCACTCCACCAATTTTCGTGTCACCTGCGAACTTACTAATCATACCTCCTACATTCATATCTAAATCATTAATGTGCACTACAAACAGCAAAGGACCCAGCACCGATCCCTGTGGTACACCACTGGACACAGGCTTCGAGTCACAAAAACAACCTTTGACCATCACTCTCTGCCTCCTGCCACTAAGCCAATTTTGGATCCAATGTTCCAAATTGCCCTGGATCCCATGGGCTCTTACCTTCTTGACCAGTCTCCCATGCGGGGCTTTGTCAAAAGCCTTACTGAAGTCCATGTAGACTACTTCAACTGCACTACCCTCATCCACGCACCTAGTCAGCCCCTTGAAAAATTCAATCAAATTGGTTAGACATGATCTCCCCCTGACAAGGCCATGCTGACTATCCTTGATTAATCCTTGCCTCTCCAAGTGGAGACTAATTCTGTCACTCAGAATTTTTTTCCAATAATTTCCCTACCACTGATGTTAGGCTCACTGGCCTGTAATTCCCTGGTTTATCCCTACTACCCTTCTTGAATAATGGTACTACATTAGCTGTCCTCCAGTCCTCTGGCACCTCCCCTGTGGCCAGAGAGGATCTGAAAATTTGTGTCAGAGCCCCTGCAATCTCCTCCCTTGCCTCACACAGCAGCCTGGGATACATCTCGTCTGGGCCTGGGGATTTATCCACTTTTAAGCCCGCTAAAACTGCTAGTACCTCCTCCCTCTCAATACTAATTTGTTCAAGTATATCACAATCCCCCTGCCTGATTTCTATACCTACATCGTCCTTCTCCATAGTGAACACAGATGCAAAATATTCATTTAAAACCTCACCTACATCTTCCGGCTCTACACACAGATTGCCACTTTGGTCCCTAATGGGCCCTACTCTTTCCCTGGTTATCCTCTTGCCCTTAATATACTTATAAAACACCTTGGGATTTTCCTTTATTTTGCCCGCCAGTGTTTTTTCATGCCCCCTCTTCGCTCTCCTAATTTATTTTTTAAGTACCTCCCTGCGCTTTCTATACTCCTCTAGGGCTTCCACTGTTTTTAGTCCTTTGTATCTGCCAAAAGCCTCCCTTTTTTTCCTAATCCATTCTTGTATATCCCTTGACATCCAGGGTTCCCTGGGCTTGTTGGTCCCACCCGTGACCTTTACGAGAACATGTTGGCGTTGTACTCTCTCTATTTCCTTTCTGAAAGACTCCCACTGCTCTGATGTGGATTTTCCTACAAGTAGCTGATCCCAGTCCACTTTGGCCAGATCCTGCCTTCTCAAATTCAAATCGGCCTTCGCCCAATTTAGAACCTTTATTTCCGGTCCATCTTTGTCCTTTTCCATGACTACCTTAAATCTTACCGAATTATGGTCACTGTCACCAAAATGCTCTGCTACTGACACTTCCACCACTTGCCCGGCCACATTCCCTAGAATTAGGTCCAGTACCGCCCCCTCTCTTGTAGGACTTTCTACATGCTGGCTCAAAAAGCTCTCCTGGATGCACTTTAAGAATTCCGCACCCTCTAAGCCTTTCACACTCTGACTATCCCAGTTAATATTGGGTAAGTTGAAATCCCCTACTATTACTACACTTCTCTGAGATTTGCCTACATATCCGTTCCTCTATCTCCCCCTGGCTATATGGGGGCCGATAGTACACTCCCAGCAAAGTGCTTGCCCCCTTTTTGTTTTTAAGTTCTACCCATATGGCCTCATTAGAGGAACCTGCTAAGATATCATCACTCCTTACAGCAGTAATTGACTCCTTGATTAATATTGCGACACCCCCTCCTCTTTTACACCTCCCTCTGTCTCGCCTGAAGATTCTATACCCCAGAATATTGAGCTGCCAGTCCTGCCCCTCCCTCAGCCATGTCTCTGTGATAGCAACAATATCATACTCCCATGTGTTCATCAACACCTTCAATTCATTTGCCTTACTCGCAAGACTCCATGCATTAAAATAAATGCCATCCGGCCTTGCCATACTCCCTTGTGCCGTTACATATTTGCTCTGCCTTCCAGGCGGACTTGGTTTTTCCTCTATATTTGGCTGTGCATCACCCCCTACTATAGCTCCACTCCTTATCCCATCACCCTGCCAAATTAGTTTAAACCCACCCCAACAGTACTAGCAAACCTCCCCGCAAGGATGTTGGTCCCGTTCTGGTTCAGGTGCAACCCGTCCGACTTGTACAGGTCCCACCTTCCCCAGAAGCAGACCCAGTGATCCAGGAAACTAAAGCCCTCCCTCCTGCACCAACTCTTTAGCCACGCATTCATCTGCTCTATCCTCCTATTCCTATACTCACTAGCACATGGCACCGGGAGTAATCCAGAGATTACAATCTTTGAGGTCCTGCTTTTTAATCTGCTACCTAGCTCCCTAAATTCTTGTTGCAGGACCTCATCCCTCTTTCTACCCATGTCGTTGGTACCAATGTGAACCACGACCTTTGACTGTTCGCCCTCCCCCTTCAGAATGCCCTGCAGCCGTTCAGTGACATCCTTGACCCTGGCACCAGGGAGGCAACATACCATCCTGGAGTCACGTCTGCGACCACAGAAACGTCTATCTGTTCCCCCTATGATAGAATCCCGTATCACTATTGCCCTCCCACTCTTTTTCCTCCCCTCCTGTGCAGCTGAGCCACTCGTAGTGCCACAGACTTGGCTCTTGCTGCATTCCCCTGAGAAACCATCTCCCCCAGCAGTATCCAAAACAGAAAATCTGTTGGAGAGGGAGATGGACCCAGGGGACTCCTGCACTACCTTCCTAGTTCTTTTACTCTGTCTGGTGGTCACCCATTCCCTGTCTGCCTGTGCACTCTTTACCTGCGGTGTGACCACCTCGTTAAACGTGCTATCCACGAAGATCTCAGCTTCGCGGATGCTCCACAGTGACTCCAGCCGCAGCTGCAGCTCCGAAACGCGGAATTCGACTAGCTGCAGCTGGAGACACTTCCTGCACACCTAAAGTGTCCCTGACTTCCCACATAGCACAGGAGGAGCACTCTTTGCTGCCGAGCCTCCCTGCCATGTGCTACCCTTAATTTACTCCCTTTAAATTAAAGAATATTAAATACACTAGGGACCTTACTTCCCTTCAAACACTACTTACTCTAAACTAGAGACCTTACTTTTACTTCAACGACTGGACTGTAGAAATACTCACCAGGTCCTGGAAGCTGACAAAGATAGAAAAAGAAAGGAACACCTCCCTCCCTGAACTCCCTCACTCACCAAACTCGCAGCTTAACACTCTGTTCCGAGCTGCACTCCGTGACAAACTGCACTCTAGCCTCCCTTATTTATACTGCTGATGGTTCTAAAACAAGTTGCTCAATGAAAACTGTCCTGGACACACTCTAGAAATTCACTGCTTTTATCACTTGAGCTGTTTTGCATCTCCCAGTCTATATGAAAATTAACATCTCCCATTATAACCACTTTGCCATTGCTACATGCTTCTCTGATCTCTGTATTTGTGCATTCTGCTACTACATCACTGCTGTCAAGAGGTCTGTAGATAACTCCCACCAGAGTCTTGTATCCTTTACTGTTTTTTAATGCTAACCAAAGTGTTTCCACTGCTTGCTCACCCATACTGATCCTTTCTTTCAATTGCTGTAATATTGTCCTGTAGAAATACTGCTATTCCTCATCCATTCCTTATTTTTCTGTCCTTTCTAAAGGTCTTATAGCCTGGAATATTTAGCTCTCATTCATGCCTAGCTCGTAGCCAGGTGTCTGTAATGGCTACTGCGTCGCACCCTTGGAGCTGAATCCATGCTTCTAATTTGCTTGTTTTATTCCTTATGCTACGTGTATTTGTGTAGAGAACTCTAACTTGGTTAACATTCCCCACTTTGCCCATATGCGCTGATGGGGTTTTTCCTCACAGTTTTTAAACTTATCACACATTTTCTCATTTTTCAACATTCCTGTTTTATTTGTTAATTCTCATACTATTATCAGAACTTGGATTATTTATACCTCCATTTGCACTCTGAGCTTTGCTCTCATCCCTACTCTTTTCTCATCTTTCGGTTGTTAGCAGTTTTACCCACCACAGGGTCCCTTTGCGTGATCTCATTAAATGGACTCTGGTAATGTGCTGTTTCCCCGATTGTCATCCTCAGTGTCCTCTACAGCTTTAGCCACCGATCACTCAGTACCACGCACTGCTGTCAACTCTAGCATGTTGCTTTTGTGCTTCATCCTCCTCCCCATGAGCATTGAGCTTAGTGCGTCCTGTCTGATTTGCTCTCTGATTCTGTAAACTTATGATATGAGGGACTGAAACACTTTGGATGGTGTGATCAGCTAAATTTATACAGTATGCATTCGATAACTTCAGGCTCTAGTGAGATTATGTAAGCGACAATAAGAAAGAAGTCTACCTCGCTTCCTCAGATGCTATTCTAACTTATATTAATGTGAAGGAACTGCAACCCTTCCCATTCAAACTTCAGCAATCTTTGGGACCAAACCCTCGTGAAAATTGATCAAAACAAGGTTTGTCATGCTGGTCGAGAAGAAATTTTATCCTGTGCTTAACACATTGCTCTCAACAGTACAGCTCAAACTAAACTTCTGCAGTTCTTGGGAACCAACGATTACAATAAGTTATTATACAAAAAACACCAATAAACAGAAAATGTTGCACTGTAAACATAAAAATGCTTAGGAAATGTACTTGGGCATACCATTTTGTGAAACTTGACCAATCGAAACATTAATCCTCAATAAACAAGCTCACCAGAACCAATTTAAAGAAAAGCAAAATACTGCAGATGCGGGAACTCTTTCATCAATGACCTTTCATCAAATGTTCATCTCCAGCATCTTCCAGTTCTGACGAAAGGTCATCAACCTGAAATGTTAACTCTGTTCCTCTCTCCACAGATGCTGCCTGACCTGCTGAGTGTTTCCCGCAATTTCTGTTTTTATTTCACTAGAACCAACTGTTAGATTGATTCATTGCCAAAGTTTCTTAGCAACCCAATTAAACTTTCTTAGCAACCCAATTAAACTTTCTGTCTTTGGAGGCTCAGCAGCAGTTTCAGTCCTTAAAACTTCCAACAACAACTGAAGTACTTTCTTCTGGATTCATGAAATGTAACAATACACAGGATGCTCCTTACAGAGAATTTCAGCTGACTACTACTGAAATGCTTGTGACGTCCAAGAACATAAGTACAAATTCCTGTTTCCACATGAATGATTTGTCCCAAGCCTTGTCAAAGCACATTCATCAACATCTACACAGTACGTAAAAGAAAATATACTTGAACAAATCTTTCAATTAGAGAACAAAATCCAAATTCCAGTGACTTGGAGCAATCACCAACCTGCGCCCATCAGATAAAGACACGCAGCTAGCTCACAATTCATCGCGGTCTAGAATAATTAAGTCCTCTCTTGTGACAAACTCACATACATTGCTGAATTTCAGCGCTTCAATGAGATGCTGATAGCAGTTCTTTACTTCCTCGTAGTTGGCGACAAGATTTCCACTGTGAGGAAACGGCAGTGGCTTTTCATTCAGAAACAACTGGAGCTTGTACTTTTCTCCGAGGCCCTGTGTGTCATTGCATTGGTACAGCACAAGAATGAGGTTGGCGGCAAAGGGCGAAATCTGTCCGCTTCTGAATTTGCGATCTTTTTGTTCTTCAAAATTATTTGCTAACAAGGGGTATTCGTCCTTAAAATATCCCATGAGAGTCAGGACTGGCAGGAGAGTCTCTGCATGCCCAAAGCGTAAGACAGCGGTATGAGATATGGGCTGGTTCCTGTGTGCAGAAGAAACAGAAAATATTAATAAAAGCCCTAAGAAATAGCTTTCCAGAGAATTTGGCACCAAATAGCATTCTACAGATTGAGCTTCCATGCTGTTCTACAAATCAATTAATTAGTGGTGAATTTACATTCAACAGTGACTCCAGGTTCCAGGAATTCTAGAGTGAATGTGCCCTCCGGCATTTTGTGCTTATTTCTCACATTACCTTTTTAAAAAAAATCTCCTACTTTTTGAACATGATCCAACCCCTATTCTGTAGATTGTGTTGTTTTTGCTTTGTGTCATTGAAGTATGTTTTGAGAAAATTAACAATTTTTTTTCTTCACTCAAATTTTAAAATCCTCATAATTTTTCTTTAGTTAAAAAAAAAAATCGATCTGGTCAATAACCAACCACCTGTAATATTCAACAGAGTAAAACAGCTTTCTACAGAAGCGCAGATACCTACAAAACTCCAGTATCCGATATATTTTATTCATTGAGTACGAATCAAATTAATGAATCCTGAAATTAAACCATGAAGAGAATGAGTGTTGCTCGGAAGATTTTTCAAAGAAAAATAAGATGCATTTTTTTTTAATTCTCAGGATGTGGGTGTCCTTAGTTGCCCTTGAGAAGGTGGTGGTGGGCCGCCTTCTTGTTTAATGGGCCAGTTGAGTCTAAGGCAGCTGATGGGGACCTAGTGCTTATGCGTGGCTGCCAACCGTCTGCATTTTGTATGAAGGTTCAGTGTTTCCAGCGCCTGCTCGCGCAGTTCACTTGGTGGATAACGAAAGAGCCAATTTTGGGGCTGGCTGGATCTCCTCATAATCCACCGCGATCCAATGCTTCTGTGCGTGCGCGGTTTCTCCTAACCCCGCCCCCCCCCACCGAAATCATTTGTTTCTGCCGGCCCCAGTACCCGCGGGAGCTGCCTATCCAGCCAGGTGCACAGATCTTCCGAAACCAGTTGTACTTCAACTGTGTCCAAGATAGAGCAATTGTTTTACAAAGTGTCGCAAATGTCACGGGAGAAATCACCAACAACTGAACCTCACTGAAGGTGAGGTGGGCTTCTTCAATAATTTATTTATTTTTAGATCTAATGATTCAAAAAATTACCCTGGGTTACATTTCTCCCAGATGAGCTGGTACCATCATTGCTCTACCCAAACTACCCGGGAACAGGAGAGATGGGTGACTATGTGCTGCAGTACTCTGTAATCCTGGTATGATAACAGTACCCATTCTCGGCTCAACATTCATTTTATTTGTGTGTGTTTTTGGGCACTTTCGCTTTGTGTTCCTCAAGGTGAGCAGGGATATTTACGCGCTGCATGGGAAGACTTTGAGCAGGCAGCCTCCTTGCATCCTCCTCACAACTTACATTCCCACCCAGCTTTGTATCACCACAAAACTTGGATATATCACATTTGGTCCCCTCATCCAAATCATTGATGTAGATTGTGAATAGCTGAGGCCCAAGCACTGATCCTTGTGGTACCCGACTAGTTACAGCCTGCCAACCCGAAAATGACCCGTTTATTCCTACTCCCCGTTTTCTGTCCGTTAACCAATCCTCAATCCATGCTAGTACCCTGTATATTGCCCCCAACTCCATGAGCCCTAATTTAGTTTAATAACCTCTTGTGTGGCACCTTATTGAATGCCTTCTGAAAATCCAAATACACCACATCCACTGGTTCCCCCTTATCTATTCTGCTAGTTACAACCTCAAAAAACTCTAACAGATTTGTCAAACACGATTTCCCTTTCATAAATCCGTGTTGACTCTGCTCAATGCTATTATTATTTTTTAAGTGCCCTGTTACCACGTGCTTAATAACAGATTCTAGCATTTTCCCTACTACTGATGTCAGGCTAACTGGTCTATAGTTCCTCGTTTTCTCTCTCCCTCCTTTCTTAAATAGTGGGGTTACATTTGCTACCTTCCAATCCGCGGGAACCGTTCTAGAATCTATGGAATTTTGGAAAATGACAACCAATGCATCACTATCTCTATAGCCACCTCTTTCAAAACCCTAGGATGGAGACCATCAGGTCCAGGGGATTTATCTGCTTTCAGTCCCATTAATTTCTCCAGTACTATTTTTTTTACTAATACTAATTTCTTTCAGTTCCTCATTCTCGCTAGAGCCTTGTTTCTCTACTATTTCCGGGAAGTTTTTTGCGTCTTCTTCCGTGAAGACAGACACAAAGGGCTGGATTTTGCCAGGCCCGAGGAGGCGGGAATGGAGGCGTGTGGGGTGTTAAAATTGCAAAAAATGGCGGGCGGGTCCGACCCCACCTCCATCCCGCCTCCGAACAATTTTCCCAAATGCGTGGTTTCTGATCCCGTCTCCGTCCCGCCTCCAAGAGGTGGGTTAAGCCCTTAAGGCCCTTAACAACCACTTAATTGCCTCTATAATCCCATTGTGAGAGGCCTTTCTGATTTTAACACTTTTCCGATGTGATGCACGCCTCCTCTGAAACACGACGGTGAAACCTGGTGGTAGCACACTTGGATTGCTGACTATCAGCTGCAGGTCCACCATTAAGAAGGAGACTTGATCAATCATCATTCTGGGGGAACTTTTAGCAGGCATAACCATTGTTGTGGAACTTTGGAGCCTGGTGGGTGGTGGTACAAAAAAAATCTGGGAGCAGACTTAGGTCTCCTGCTGCTCATTTTGCCTCCAGGCCCCTCTCACAGCCAAGACCAAAAACTTCCCAGTCTTTGCAGACCTTAAATGCAGCAGCAATGATGACATCATCAGAGGCGACTTTCAGACTGAAAACACTAATTGGGTCATGGGTTCCCACATGCTGGAACTCAATTGCCCAATTAGGGGAAAATCGAATAATTCTCACACATCCAATTGGAGTCGGGTGGCTAACACGAAAAGCGGATGACACGACCCCAGCCCACCCCATGACAAAATCGAGCCCAAAGTATTTGTTTAATTTCTCTGCCATTTCCTTATTCCCCATTATAATTTCTCCTGTCTCAGCCTGTAAGGGACCCACATTTACTTTTGCTAATCTTTTCCTTTTTACATACCTATAGAAGCTTTTACAGTCTGTTTTTATGTATCTCGCTAGTTTATTCTCATGTTCTATTTTCCCTTTCTTTATCAATTTCTTGGTCCTCCTTTGCTGAATTCTAAAATCCTCCCAGAGTCACCAGGCTTGGATATTACATAATAGCAGCTTGCAGTTAGACAGCACCTTTAATGTAGAAAAAGTCTCAAGCTGCTTACTGAGGAGAAAAGAAGCAGACAGCTTTTGTGTGAGACGCTTAGGAGAAAACCGAAAGCTTGGTCAGCGATGAGTTTTGAGAAAGCTTTTAAAGGCATAAAGAGAGGTAGATAGGCAGAAGAGTTTAGGGAACAGGTTTGAGAAAATGGAGCCAAGACAGCTGAAGGCTCTGCCACCAAGAGTGGAGAGGGAGGATGATGGTAGAGGATTGGAGGGCATGGAAAGCTGGAGACAGTCACAGCTGGAGCAGGGAGCAAGGACATTTGAAATTTGAATTCATGCACAGCAACTGGTAAACAATCCTGAGACTCTGGCATCTTACAACGCAAGGAAGGTAGAAATGTCCTGCCAGATTTGGGAAGGGATAAGAAGGGTCCTTGGAGCACAAGGCTAAGGAACCGGACTTCTGTCCTGAGCTCGGAGAACATTAGGGAGCTGTGATGACGAATGCTGGGATGGTGCAAAGCACCTGGCTTTTTTTTTCCTTTTTCTCTTATTCTGTTTTCCCTCTTTTTCTGTTTTCTATTGGGAGGGTTAATGAAAAAGGGGGTATTATAAGGCTTAATTGCAATATCTGTACCTTACTTATGGTGTTGATGTTTACATACTGGGCTGGATGTCAGCTTATGTTCCTACTGTTGAATTGTTTCTTATTGTAGTATGCGGTTCCTTATATCCATTGTTTATTAAAAGCAGCGAGTGGGCACAACATTCAGCAGGTATTGCTCCCACAGGTGGTCCTGTAAAGGGTCATGTTAAGTAACTCATTAAATACAGTGGGACTCAACTGACGTTACCGTGGCAACCTCACTGCACTCAGCTTGTACGTTCACATTATCCAATTTGGAAATTTAATTTAATCAACCTGAAGCTTTGCCAAATTCCTTCCCCTCAAAATCATGACCAGTCTCCAAGCAATGAAGCAATAAAGCCCTCAATTGAAAGACTGCTCCTGGTTAAAAGTCACTGATAAGATGTTGCCATTCATAGGAAACACTCTGATTGCCCAATTAAGCAATTAACAACCCTTGAATATGGGAACGGTAGCACAGTGATAATGTTACTGGACTAGTAATCCAGAGGCCTGGACAAATGATCCAGATAATTTGAGTTCAATCCTATCACAGCAGCTGGGGAATTTAAATTCAGCGAATTAAATAAATCAAATAAAAAGCTAGTATCAGTAATGGTGACCATGAAACTATCGGACTGTCGTAAAAACCCATCAGGTTCACTGATGCCCTTTAGGGAAGGAAGTCTGCTGTCCTTACCCTGTCTGGCCGATGTGACTCCAGACCCACAGCAATGTGGTTGACTCTTAACTGCTCTCTGAAATGCCCTAGCAAGCCACTCAGTTGCAACAAACCTCTACGAAACAAAATAATAAAACTGGATGGACCACCCGTCATCGACCTCGGCACCGGCTACAGACACGAAAACAGCACACCCAGCCCAGTCGACCCTACAAAGTCCCCCTCACCAACATCTGGGGACTTGTGCCAAAATTGGGAGAGCTGTCCCACAGACTAGTCAAGCAACAGCCTGACATAGTCATAATCACAGAATCATACCTTTCAGCCAATGTCCCAGACTCCTCCATCACCATCCCTGGGTATGTCTTGTCCCACCGGCAGGACAGATCCATCGGGGTGGTGGTACAGTGGTGTACAGTCGGGAAGGAGTGGCCCTGGGAGTTCTCAATATTGACTCCGGACCCCATTAAGTCTCATGGCTTCAGGTCAAGCATGGGCAAGAAAACCTCCTGCTGATTACCACCTACCGCCCTCCCTCAGCTGATGAATCAATACTCCTCCATGTTGAACACCACTTGGAAGAAGCACGGAGGGTAGCAAGGGCACAGAATGCACTCTGGGTGGGGGACTTCAATGTCCATCACCAAGAGTGGCTCAGTAGCACCACTACTGACTGAGCAGGCCGAGTCCTGAAGGACATAGCTGCCAGTCTGGGCCTGCGACAGGTGGTGAGAGAACCAACATGAGGGAAAAACCTACTTGACCTCGTCCTCACCAGTCTACCTGTCGTAGATGCATCTGTCCATGAGAGTATTGGTAGCAGTGACAACCGCACAGTCATTGTGGAGACGAAGTCCCGTCTTCACACTGAAGACACCCTCGATCGTGTTGTGTGGCACTACCACCATGCTAAATGGGATAGATTCAGAACAGATCTAGCAGCTCAAAACTGGGCATCCATGAGGCGCTGTGGGCCATCAGCAGCAGCAGAATTGTATTCCACCACTCTACCATTACCAGCAAGCCAGGGGGCCAACCCTGGTTCAATAAGGAGTGTGGAAGAGCATGCCAGGAGCAGCACCAGGCATACCTAAATATGAGGTGCCAACCTTGGGAAGCTGCAACGCAGGACTACATGCATGCTAAAAAGCATGCTATCGTCAGGGCTAAGAGATCCCACAATCAACGGATCAGATCAAAGCTCTTCAGTCCTGCCACATCCAGTCGTGAATGGTGGTGGACCATTAAACAACTAACGGGAGGAGGAGGCTCCATGAATATCCCCATCCTCAATGAGGGTGGAGCCCAGCACGTGAGTGCAAAATACAAAGCTGAAGCGTTTGCAACTATCTTCAGCCAGAAGTGCTGAGTGGATGATCCATAGCGGCCTCCTCCTGAGGTCCCCACCATCACAGAAGCCAGTCTTCAGCCAATTCGAGTCATTCCATGTGATATCAAGAAACGGCTGAGCGCACTGGATACACCAAAGGCTGTGGGCCCCGACAACATCCCGGCTATCATGCTAAAGACTTGTGCTCCAGAACTAGCCGCGCCTCTAGCCAAGCTGTTCCGGTGCAGCTACAACACTGGCATCTATCGGACAATGTGGAAAACTGCCCAGGTATGTCCTGTCTACAAAAAACAGGACAAATCCAATCCGGCCAATTACCGCCCCATCAGTCTACTCTCAATCATCAGCAAAGTGATGGAAGGTGTCATCGACAGTGCTATCAAGCGGCACTTACTCACCAATAACCTGCTCACTGATGCCCAGTTTGAGTTCCACCAGGGCCACTCGGCTCAAGACCTCATTACAGCCTTGGTCCAAACATGGACAAGGGAGCTGAATTCCAGAGGGGAGGTGAGAGTGACTGCTCCTGACATCAAGGCAGCATTTGACCAGTGTGGCATCAAGGAGTCCTAGTAAAACTGAAGTCAATGGGAATTGGGGGGAAAATTCTCCACTGGCTGGAGTCATACCTAGCACAAAGGAAGATGGTTGTGGTGGTTGAAGGTCAATCATCACAGCCCCAGGACGTCGCTGCAGGAGTTCCTCAGGGCAGTGTCCTAGGCCCAACCATTTTCAGCTGCTTCATCAATGACCTTCCCTCCAACATAAGGTCAGAAATGGGGATGTTCACTGATGACTTCACAGTGTTCAGTGCCAGTCACAGCTCCTCAGATAATGAAGCCGTCCATGCCCGCATGCAACAAGACTTGGACAACATTCAGGCTTGGGCTGATAAGTGACAGGTAACATTCGCGCCACAGAAGTGCCAGGCAATGACCATCTCCAACAAGCGAAAGTCTAACCACCGCCCCTTGACATTCAACGGCATTACCATCGCCGAATCCCCCACCATCAACATCCTGGCGGTCACCATTGACTGGACCAGCCACATAAATACTGTGGCAACAAGAGCAGGTCAGAGGCTGGGTATTCTGCGACGAGTGTCTCACCTCCTAACTCCCCAAAGCCTTTCCACCATCTACAAGGCACAAGTAAGGAGTGTGATGGAATACTCTCCACTTGCCTGGATGAGTGCAGCTCCAACAACACTCAAGAAGCTCGACACCATCCAAGACAAAGCAGCCCGCTTGATTGGCATCCCATCCACCACCTTAAACATTCACTCCCTCCACCACCAGCGTACCGTGGCTGCAGTGTGTACCATCTACAAGATGCATTGCAGCAACTCGCCAAGGCTTCTTTGGCAGCACCTCCCAAACCCGCGACCTCCTCCACCTAGAAGAACAAGGGCAGCAGGCGCATGGGAACACCATCACCTACAAGTTCCCCTCCAAGTCACCCACCATCCTGACTTAGAAGTATAGCGCCGATCCTTCATCGTCGCTGGGTCAAAATCCTGGAACTCCCTCCCTTACAACACTGTGGGTGTACCTTCACCACACGGACTGCAGCGGTTCAAGGCGGCGGCTCACCACCACCTTCTCAAGGGCAGCTAGGGATGGGCAATAAATGCTGGCCTTGCCAGCGATGCCCACATCCCATGAACGAATAAAAAAAAGGTATTTTTTGATTACTAGCTCTAACCTGTGTCCAAAGGTGGGGGTAGTAGCATTCCTACTTCACAGAGCTGTAGATGCACCGGCTTATTGATTTCTACCAACTAAAATACCTAAAATAATCAACAAGACAAAAGGGACATTCTCCTTCACGGAGTTCAGCACCATTTTGAGCTTGTGTTATTCACTTTTTCGTTATTATGGGCTGGCCTCTAATTTGGTGAAACCCACTAATGAAAGAGCACAGGAGTTCTATGTAGGGCATGATGCTCAGATGGCCAGTGTGTGAGTGCTCACTTTCAGAGACAGACTTTATAATTGCCTTCAAGGTCACTGGGTATCCTAGAAACCCAAGGTTAGGTGCAGTTTATAAACTCTCAGTTGACAGGATAAAGGGATATTACTTGTTGGCTATATCGGCCGAGGAACACATAATACGTTAGTATGACATTCCTCTAGTCTGTTATTTTGATGCAGGTATCAACCTGTTTATTTTACATGGGCTAATGGCCCCACTAAAAAGCAGGCAGTGAATGCCATGATAATGAATGAGTTAAGCATTCACCCACTAAGATTACCAATGCTAATTTCTCGGTGTTAATGCCTTCGTTGTAGACTTAATGTAACACTGTGACAGAGTGCAGCCACCTGGAAAACATTTTCAACAGCAAAGTCATATCTTGTGGAATGAGTGGCCGAGGTAGTTTGGCTTACCAGGTGCCTAATAGCCTTAGTCAGAGTACTGAAGCTCTTGGCCAGAAAGTCTGGCAATGCACCACTTTCATGACAGCTATGAAGAGAGCTGCCAATACTGACTGAGCTCTACTGGTGAAACTGATTGGGATGGATGTGAATTATGTCCTGCCCAAGGAAGGCCAGAATGCTCGAGTTGTTCAACTGCTTAACACAGAAGGATGTTGAATGGTTTAACAATTTGCATATGCTTTGGAAGAAAGCCAAGAGGCACTGCCCCAGATATGTATAAACCACTGAGAACTCCAGAAGGTGAAGCAGTCGGCAAGCCTAGGTTTACTCACTCTGCACATACGGAGTAGCCTGCTTACTGGGGACCTCAGAGAGAGACAGGGTGGTAGGAACTCTGCTTCTCAAGTTGTTTGAGTTACCAGGACACTCAGCACTGCGGCCAATGAGAATGATAACTTTAATCACAAGCAGGAAGACAGTCAACGAATAATGACTCCTGCTTATGGTTCTTGGTTGAATTCTTGTTCTAGGACTGAAAGCAGCAATGGGAACAGGACTTGTGTTTTTTGGATTTAACCATTTTGGTGTCAGGCATCCCAACTTTCATAATCATCTCAAGATGCTAGAGTCTTCTTTTGACACCATACTAATTTGTCTGGGAGACAATAACAGAATTTGAATGCAGCAAAGTCATGGTCTGGAGGAAGGCATAGGATACAATGAACAACGGCCTAAGGGGGATTCCTATCTTGTTCTTTCCTCCCCTCCCTCCCTTTTCCCTGACACTGTACTTGCTTATAAACTGTTAACTCTCTAACTTATTCCAGTTCTGATGAAAGGTCGTCGACCTGAAACGTTAACTGTCTTTCTCTCTCCGCAGACGCTGCCTGACCTGTTGAGCACTTCCAGCATTTTCTGTTTTTCTTTCCTATAAGTAATATCAATCTTGAAGCCAGAATGTGACACATAACTGGAATAGTGTTTTATTTATTCGGGGCCAGGAGTTTAACATCACCAAAGAAATCTGGCATAGAAACATAGAAGATAGGAGCAGGAGTAGGCCATTCGGCCCCTCGAGCCTGCTCTGCCATTCAATGCGATCATGGCTGATCATCCAAACTCAGTACCCTGTCCCTGCTTTCTCCCCATATCCCTTGATCCCCTTAGCCTTAAGAAATATATCTAACTCCTTCTTGAATATATTTAATGAATTGGACTCAACTGTCTTCTGTGGTAGAGAATTCCACAGGTTCACCACTCTCTGGGTGAAGAAATTCATCCTCATCTCAGTCCTAAACGGCTTACCCCTTATCCTTAGACTGTGACCCCTGGTTCTGGACTCCCCCACCATCGGAAACATCCTTCCTGCATCTAGTCTGTCTAGTCCTGTTAGAATTTTATAAGTTTCAATGAGATCCCCTCTCATTCTTCTAAACTCTAGAGAATACAAGCCCAATCGACCCAATCTCTCTTCATACGTCATTCCTGCCATCCCAGGTATCAGTCTGGTGAATCTTCGCTGCACTCTCTCCATGGCAAGAACATCCTTCCTCAGATAAGGCAACCAAAACTGCACACAATACTCAAGATGTGGTCTCACCAAGGCCCTGTACAACTGCAGCAAGACATCCTTGCTCCTGTACTCGAATCCTCTCGCTATGAAGGCCAACATACCATTTGCCTTCTTAACCGCCTGCTGCACCTGCATGCTTACCTTCAGCGACTGGTGCACAAGGACAACCAGGTCTCGTTGCACTTCCCCTTTTCCCAATCTATTGCCATTCAGATAATAATCTGCCTTCCTGTTTTTGCCACCAAAGGGATAACCTTGCATTTATCCACGTTATACTGCATCTGCCATGCATCTGCCCAATCACCCAACCTGTCCAAATCATAATGGAGTTTCTCTGCATCCTCCTCACAGCACACACGCCCACCCAGCTTTGTGTTGTCTGCAAACTTGGAGATATTGGCCCAAAATTTAGTCCCGCGACGCGAGAGTACGCACTGTGTACTCTCGCGTATTCTGTCACCAATTGCCGGTTTTTTGCATGCACTGCGCATGCGCTGAAAACCGGCACTTGGTTTTTGGAAAAGGGGGCGGTTCCTCGGTGCACCGCGTGCGCGCTACAGGCTGCGCGCACGCTGTGCACTTAGTGCTTTGGACGCGCAGGTAAGGACGGAAGATTTTAGAAATGAAAAAAGGAGGAGTAAGACCCACTTTTAACAAGGTAAGTAGTGAATTAAGTATTATTTTGAATTTTTTTTAACAGGTGTATCTTTTTTAGAGACTTTAAAGACAGGTAAGTTTATTTTTATAACTTTTTAAAAGATTTTAAATTTTTTCAAAAATTTAATTTTTTATTTAAAATGGTTAATTTATTTAACTATACTTATTTTATTAATGTGATTTTTTTTTTAAATTTAATTGAGGTTTAGCTGTTATTTTGGGGGTGTGTAAGATTCATAGCTTTCACAGCACTTATGTGAAACTTATGAATGGAAGATGGTGTGCTGCCATTGGCTCTAACTGAGTCACGTGATCCCACAGCTCGCACGAATTCACTACGCCGGTGGGATACGCAAGCACTGCCCAGCTGATGTCTAGAACATCAAGTTCGTGCGAGCTGGATCTGAAAAAGCCAACGCGGAGTGAGAGATCGCGGGGAAGCCTTACCCCCGTGTCAACACTCAGTCTTTAATTTCTGGGCCATTACATCTAGTTCCCTCGTCTAGATCATTAATATATATTGTGAATAACTGGGGTCCTAGCACCGATCCCTGCGGTACCCCACTAGTCACTGCCTGCCACTCGGAAAAAGACCCGTTTATTCCAACTCTTTGCTTCCTGTCTGCCAACCAGTTTTCTATCCAAGACAGTACCTTACCCCCAATCACGTGTGCTTTAACTTTGCACGCTAATCTCTTATGCGGGACCTTATCGAAAGCCTTCTGAAAGTCCAAATACACCACATCCACTGGTTCTCCCTTATCTATTCTACCAGTTACATCCTCAAAAAATTCCAGTAGATTACTCAAGCATGATTTACCTTTTGTAAATCCATGTTGACTTTGTCCGATCCTGTCACTGTTTTCCAAGTGCTCTGCTATTACATCTTTTATAATGGACTCTAGCATTTTCCCCACTACGGATGTCAGGCTTACCGGTCTATAATTCCCCGTTTTCTCTCTACCACCTTTTTTAAATAGTGGGGTTACATTAGCTACCCTCCAATCCATGGGAACTGTTCCAGAGTCTATAGAATTTTGGAAGATGACCAGCAATGCATCTACTATTTCTTGGGCCACTTCCTTAAGTACCCCAGGATGTAGATTATCAGGCCCATCATTGGTTGACAATGAACATAGTACTGTAGACCATTGGTTTTCAAACTGTTTTAGTGTGTTAAACCCCCTGACAGAATCCCAGGGACCCACATCCTAACTTCCAAAAGATAATGCAAGTTAACCAAAGAAAAGAAAAGAATGTGCTTTATTCGGATAGAGCAACACAAATAACCTGCTAGTCAGTCAAGCGATACAGAAATTTGGTGAAAGATTGACAGAAATGTAATGACTTCGGGGCATCCTGGTTTTAAATCCTATGTTGTAGAGAAAAGGTTTCTCTTACTTATTGGGAGGAATGTTTACTGAACTCGTGCAGGCAGTGGGAGGAGAAAAATTTGCAACAAGCCACTAAAGTTGTTGGAAAAGAATGCTCCAGGGTTCCAACAAAAGTTGTGTAACAAACACAGATGTTTCTGTGATTTTTCTAGTTGATTGATTAACTTGCCCATGCTTTACAGATGATAAAAGATTAAAAACTGAATATGTACAACCAAAAACAGCCTCAACAGAACTGAGATTAAGTAAATCTTTAAAATATATATATTCAACAGCCAAACTATTTCTGCTGCAATTCAGAGTAATCATCTATATAAATCACTGCAGCAAAGGTAACATCAACCCATTTAGGAAGTTTAATGAATTGAATTTAATGCAATCACTTTCTTATTCTATGCTCCTTGCAAGCCAGCCTATCCATCATGATTCTACTGTACTGCATATTAGGTATCAAAAAGAATACATGGATGTTGCTCTCTGGTATTTTAAAGGTGGGGGTGGGGGAGAAGAAAGTACAGGAAGGATTTGAGATAGTTGGCCTGGAAAACACCATCATGCTTTTAGGTGGGGAACCATAGGGAATCTCTCTCAGATCAAGCAACAAACAAATTGCAGTTAAAAGGTAGGACATTAGCATCCCATGGGTGGTGGAGATATCAGGCCCCAACTAAATCCTGTCCCTTTCTTGTTAACGTATTATTTTGCCTTAAATAAAAACAGAGAAATACTGGAACGTTTCAGGTCGACGACCTTTCATCAGAACATAGTTTGCCTCCTGTGGTGTATTTATAACACAATGTTTCTGCCAGTGGCAGCGCCGTAAAATAAATGAGGTGGCATTATTGCCAAGACCCTTATGAATTGGTGCTTTCCTGATGCCCCCAGGGCCAGTGTCACCAGCGCAGCAGCATAGTTGCCCCCTCCAGTGGTGGCTGCCATCCTTTACTGTGCAGTTGTCTGAGTACTCAGTTTGCTACAAAGGGCAGTGACACAGTTTTGCTGTAACAGGCCTGTGCGTAGGAACTGTCTCCAACTATTGAGGTAGGGCAGGCAGCCAAAACAGTAAAGCCCAGAATCAGAAGATTCCAAGAACTGGACGTGTGTCGTTTTTGTTCCTGCAGGTACAGTGGACTCTGTTCTCCCCCACCTTTAAAATACCAGAGATAACCTTCTATATTTTATTAAGGGAATAGAGGGTTATGCTGATAGGGTTAGATGAGGAAAGACGGGAGGAGGCTCGAGTGGAGCATAAACACCGGCATAGACTGGTTGGGCCGAATAGGTCCTGCATTCATTGTCTGGTCTGCACTAAGTTGAGGCATCAATTGGCATATTGAAATTGGTTCAGCATTCCATGGGCTGGAGAGGAGGGTAAAAACAGCCAGTGTTTCTGCTCCTCATCACTATACAGTGACTGCTGCTGGAAAGTTATCAAGCCTTGAACTCAGGAAAAAGTCCTTCAGCACCTGCCACTCCCTCCCTATAGGCTTTGGCAACTTCAAACAACTATAGAAAGCACCAAACACTTGTAGACGTGCAACGACAGCCAGAAAAAAATCAACCAGCAACTAACCTGTAAGTAGTTCATGATCCCTTTAAATAGCGCTGGTGGGGGGGGGGGGGGTCCTTCATGCTGCTGAACGTGTGCTCAGCTGTGCGAGGTTAGTGATGGCGTTAGCTTCAGCGTTGAGCTCCCAAATGGCAGCGCTGGCGTCAAATCAGTGTTGCACGCTGATTGACATCATGATCTGCCTGGTCTGCATACTTCCGGCGAGCGTTCACTGCTCGCACGCTAACGCCCTCACCAACATGGCGTTTGGCGCGATTCACCCCACAAGTGCTCGCGTGTGCCGCGGACACCATTTTCGACCTCAAAAGACACTCATTGCATCAAAAAACGAGCGCTACGAATCTGAATTTCGCGCCTGATGTTCCTAACCTGGTTTTGAAACCTGTGACACCCCATTGATCTCGGAAAGCATTTCAGAATGAACATTAATGTACTCTCATTAGGGCATCCATTTCTCCTTTTCCATCATTTTGCTGAAATCTGCAAACTCCATGGCTTAAAATCCCAAGAGAACCTGTAACACATTATCCATTCTGATGGGACTTACTCTTTTAAACTCTCAAGCAGCATACGTGAGATGTTTAATGATACCGAGAGTATATTACTGAATAGAGACCTTTGTCCACAAAACACTCCTGAAATGGGCAACAATTATTTGGATATTTGAGTGGCATGTATCATTTCAAAAACATTGTAGATCACAGGCCAGGAGTACAACCATCCCAGAAGTGTTGCATGAGGCTAGGAAGAACCATCCTTATACTCTAATTGCACGATTACCCATTCAATAATAATAATTTGTTGTGCAATATAACCACATAGTAAGAAAACAAAAAGCTTATCAAGAAACACAGAAGATATTTGAGGGAACAAAGTGAAATCTACTCATTATGCAACTCCATTTTACACAGCAACGTTTTTATATTGCTTCCATTCTTAAAGTTCCTCAAGTCATCCTGTGCATTAATTAGAGAGCTGCTGCCAAGATTCAAACAGGTGGGGACCAGGAACTTGGACGGTCAGCAATCTTATCAGGTCACCAGTGGAAACCCACCCTCTGCAACTTTCCAAGTGGACTTTGCACCCACGTAATTTGCTCTTGCAAGGTTCTTTGTCAGAGCTTCGCTTGGGAGGGAGGTGAAGGGCTTTTGGTGATGCAACATAATTCTCTATCTTCGGGTGGAAATACTGGCAATATTCTACATGGCGTTAAAGGTAAGCTGCATACAACAACAACAACAACTTGCATTTATATCGCGGTTTTAACATGGCAAAATGTCCCAAGGCGTGTCACAGGATCGTTATCAAACAAAATTTGACACCGAGCCACATAAGGAGATATGAGGACAGGTGAGGGTTAAAGATATAGGTTTTAAGGAGCATCTAAAAGGAGGAGAGAGAGGTGTAGAGATGCAGAGAGGTTTAGGGAGGGAATTCCAGTGCTTAAGGCACAGCTGCCAATGGTGGCAGCAATATAAAAACTGTTTCAGTGTAAAATGGAGTTGCACTATAAAAATGGCAGATGCAGAAAGCAGCTGTTTAAGGGACACAGAACTTGTTAGTTGGGTCTTTTGGTTGCATTTTGGCTAGTTTTTTTGGTATTGCTTTTGTTGGATTTGAATCTATTGTGGATAAGAATGTGAAGGAATTGTTTATGTTGCTAGAAAAATTTCCAACATCAAGGACAAGCTTACATAAGAACATAGAAATAGGAGCAGGAGTCGGCCATTTGGCCCTTCGAGCCTGCTCCACCATTCAATAAGATCATGGCTGATCTACCTCAACTCCCACTTTCCCGCCTGATCCCCATAACCCTTGATTCCCTTAATATCCAAAAATCTATCGATCTCTGCCTTGAATATGCTCAATAACTGTGCATCCACAGCCCTCTGGGGTAGAGAATTCCAAAGATTCACCACCGTCTGAGTGAAGAAATTTCTCCTCATCTCAGTCCTAAATGGCCGATCCCTTATTCTGAGACTGTGACCCCTGGTTCTAGACTCCCCATGATGCGGAGATGCCGGTGTTGGACTGGGGTGGACAAAATTAAGAGGTCGCACAACACCAGGTTATAGTCCAACAGTTTTATTTGAAATCACAAGCATTCGGAGCTATCGATTGCTCCTTCCTCACCCAGGGGAAACATCCTCCCTGCATCTACCCTATCACGCCCTGTAAGAATTTTGTATGTTTCAATGAGATCACCTCTCATTCTTCTAAACTCTAGAGAATATAGGCCTAGTCTACTCAATCTTTCCTCATAGAACAATCCCCCCATCCCAGGAACCAGTCTGATGAACCTTTGACGCACTCCCTCTCTGGCAAGTATATCCTTCCTTAGGCAAGGAGACCAAAACTGTACACAATACTCCAGGTGTGTTCTCACCTATGCCCTATATAACTGCAGTAAGACATCTTTACTCTTATACTCAAATTATTTTGTAATGAAGGCCAACATACCATTTGATTTCCTAATTGCTTACTGTACTTGCATATTAACTTTCAATGATTCGTGTACAAGGACACTCAGGTCCCTCTGAACACCAACATTACCCAATCTCTCACCATTTAAAAAATACTCTGCTTTTCTACTTTTCCTACCAAAGTGGATAACTTCACATTTCTCCACATTATATTCCATTTGCCATGTTCTTGCCCACTCGTTTAACCTGTCTATATCCCCCTGCAGCCTCTTTGCATCCCGTTTATTCCTACTCTCCGTTTTCTGTCAGTTAACCAATCCTCAATCCATGCTAGTATATTACCCCCAATCCCATGAGCCCTAATTTTGTTTAATAACCTCTTGTGTGGCACCTTAGCGAATACCTTCTGAAAATCCAAATACACCACATCCACTGGTTCCCCCTTATCCATCCTACTAGTTACAACCTCAAAAAACTAACAGATTTGTCAAACACGATTTCCCTTTCATAAATTTATGTTGACTCTGCCCAATCCTATTATTACTTACTAAACGCCCTGTTAGCACGTCCTTGATAATCGATTCTAGCATTTTCCCTACTACTGATGTCAGGCTAACTGGTCTATAGTTCCCCGTTTTCTCTCTCCCTCCTTTCCTAAATAATGGGGTTACATTTGGTGCCTTCCAATCTGCGGGAACCGTTCTAGAATCCATGGAATTTTGGGAGATGACAACCAATGCATCCACTATCTCTATAGCCACCTCTTCAAATACCCTAGGATGTAGGCCATCAGGTCCAGGGGATTTATCGGCTTTCAGTCCCATTAATTTCTCCAGTACTATTTCCTTACTAATACTAATATCTTTCAGTTCCTCATTCTCGCTAGACCCTTGGTTCTCCACTATTTCCGGAAATATTTTGCGTCTCCTTCCGTGAAAACAGACAAAAAGTATTTGTTTAATTTCTCTGCCATTTCTTTATTCCCCATTATAATTTCTCCTGTCTCAGCCTGTAAGGGACCCACGTTTACTTCAGTTAATCTTTTCCTTTTTGCATACTTATAGAAGCTTTTACAGTCTGCTTTTATATCTCTTGCTAGTTTACTCTCATATTCTATTTTCCTTTCCTTTATCAATTTCTTGGTCCTCCTATGCTGAATTCTAAAATCCTCCCAATCCTCAGACTTACTACTCTTTTTGGCAACATTATAGGCTTCTTCCTTTAATCTAATGCTATCTTTAATATCTCGTTAGCCACAGGAGAACCATTTTTTCCCGTGGTGCTTTTATTCATTAAGGGAGTGTGTATTTGTTGCGAACTATGAATTATTTCTTTAAATGTTTGCCATTGCTTTTCTACTGTCATATCTTTTAATCCAGTTTCCCAACCTACCTTAGCCAACTCACCTCTCATACCTACTTAGTTTGCTTTGTTCAGGTTTAGGACCCTAGTTTCGGAGTTGACGAAATCACTTTCAAACGCAAAATAAAATTCTATCATATTATGATCACTGCTCTCCAGAGGCTCCTTTACTACAAGGTTATTAATTAACCCTGTCTCATTGCACAGTACTAGATCTAAAATAGCTAATTCCCTGGTAGGTTCCTCAATGTTCTGATCGAGAAAACTGTCTTGAATGCATTCCATGAATTCGTCCTCCGCACTATTACTGCAAATTTGGTTTGCCCAGTCTATATGAAAGTTAATGTCCCCCATGATTACTGTATTACCCCTGTTACATGCATCTCTAATTTCCTGATTTATACTCTGCCCGACACTACACCTACTGTTAGGCGGCCTATAAACTACTCCCACGAGTGTATTCTGCCCCTTGTTATTTCTAAGCTCCACCCAAACTGATTCTACATTTTGTTTTTCTGAGCCAAGATCCTTTCTCTCTACTGCCTTTATCCCCTCCTTTATTATCAGGGCTACCCTGCCCCCCCATCCTTTTCCATTCTGCCTGTCTCTTCTAAAAGTCAAATATCCTGAAATATTTAGTTCCCAACCTTGATCAATCTGCAACCACGTCTCTGTAATAGCTATTAAATCAAACCCATTTATTTCTATCTGTGCTATTAATTCATCTATTTTGTTGCCAATGCTTCATGCATTCAGATATAGTACCTTGAGCATTAACTTTTTTCTATTTTTCCCTGATGTCACTTTAGTCACTGGTGCCCTATTACCTTTATTAATCTCTCTGTCCCACTCTGCTTATCTTTACCCAGATCACTATAGTATATATAATCAGGTCACTAGCACTGCAAGAAAAAAAATCACACAATGTAATTTTGAAAATAGACTTATTGCGAAAGACACTGATTCAAAGTTTTCCTCACTGATATCTTCCACTCCTCCTTGAAACCACATACTGTACAAGTTATCAATCTACATGAACTACAGTTACACACAAAGCAATCAGTTTACACTTCCCAAAAATATATTTATGCAGGGATTGAAATGGTTGTGCAACATTGCCTCGGTAAAAGTTTAACGTGGATATTGATTACAAAATACAGGAAACTCTCATTTAAACGGCACCTAAATATCCGGAATTCTCTATTAACCGGCAAAATTCATACTCCGAAAACTCCTCTCAAATAACTGGCAATGTTTCCGAGTCAGAGTCCGAGTCTCCCGCGAACGCAGAGTTAGTCAGTGGGGGTAGTTCTCCAAAGTGCCACTACTCGGCTTCCTGGCACTGTCGGAAGTCCGAACA
Organism: Squalus acanthias; assembly: GCA_030390025.1. Taxonomy (NCBI): domain Eukaryota; kingdom Metazoa; phylum Chordata; class Chondrichthyes; order Squaliformes; family Squalidae; genus Squalus; species Squalus acanthias. The sequence goes on from CM059438.1 coordinate 41,806,935, forward strand.
CTGCAATAACAGGAGTCTGATTCTCCCGCGCTGCCGGGAGTCTCTTCTGATCCGCCATTTTACTGTGTGTCTCCCGCGTTGCCAGTAGTCTCTTCTGATCCACCATTTTACTGTGTGTATCCCGCGCTGTCGGTAGTCTCTTCCTAGCCACCATTGTTCTGTGTGTCTCTCCATCTTTATCGGGAATTATCTCCCCCATCTTGCATTATGGAATTCCCAAAAGCTGGTCCAAGCAAAAGGAAGAGAGTGGTCTTAACTTTAAAACAGAAAATAGAGATATGCCAACGACTAGAAAGGGGAGAGAAGCGTATCAACATTATGAATGAATTCAAAATCGGTTCGTCAACAATCTACGACATCAAATCGCAGAAGGATAAGCTGCTCAAGTTTTATTCAAGCTCGGAGACATCCAAGAGTGTAGAGAAACGGCGTACGCTTCGTAAGCCTAAGCTTGAAGAGCTGGATACCGTGCTTTATGAATGGTTTTCTCTTAAGCGTTCAGAGGGTGTTCCAATTTCCGGACCCATGCTAATCGAGAAAGCGAAGGATTTCTACGAAAGGATGGAGCTCACTGACAAGTGTGCTTTCTCCGAGGGATGGCTAACGTGCTTCAAGTTACGGCACGGGATACGACGACTCGATATTTCCGGGGAGAAGAAATCAGCTGATCACGACGCCGCAGAAGAATACTGCAATTATTTCAATCGGATTGTGCAGCAACATGATTTGTCGCCAGCACAGATATACAATGCCGATGAAACTGGCTTGTTTTGGAGGTTTTTGCCAGAATCAACGCTTGCTGGGGCTAGTGAGGCTAATGCTTCAGGTTACAAGAAAAATAAAGATCGTGTAACCGTGCTAACATGTGCGAACGCTGCTGGATCACACCGGGTTAAACTTCTTGTTATTGGGAAGTATAAAAATCCCCGTGCATTTAAAAATGTGAGGCACTTACCTGTTGAGTACAAAGCTCAAAAAAATGCTTGGATGGATAAGGAAATCTTCTCCGATTGGTTCCATCATATTTTTGTTCCATCTGTGAGGGAACATTTCCGTAAAATAGGGAAACCTGAAGATAGCAAATGCATTTTATTGCTTGATAATTGTAGAGCCCATCCGCATGAATCCGAGTTGGTTTCGGGAAATATTTTCACCATTTATTTGCCACCAAATATAACTTCTCTCATACAACCCATGGACCAGGGCGTTATCCAAAATCTGAAGTGTCATTACAAGAAAGACTTCCGACGTAAACTGATAAGCCAAGATGACAATATTCACGCATTTCAGAAGGAATACAATATTAAAGATGCCATCTATAATGTTGCATGTTCCTGGAACTTTGTGAAAGGTCACACTCTGAGGCAAGCCTGGCGCAAATTGTGGCCTTCTGTAATGTTTGCTGAAGGTTCTTCTTCAGAGGAGGAATTTCATGGGTTCAATGTTCGTCCCAAGAAGAGTACAATAATGGAAATGGCTGGCATGGTGAAAAATGTAGGCCAGCAAACCCTCTACGTCACCTCAGTGAAAGTGATATCGAGCAGTGGGTTGATGCAGATGGAGAAGTTGGTGTTGTGCATATGCTAAGTGCTGATGAAATAATTGAGAATGTTTTGAATCCAAAGAAAGAAAAGGAAAGTGAGATGGAAAGTGAAGAGGATGATATTTCTGAAGAGAACAAGATTTCTTGGGCTAAAGCTGCAGAAGGATTTTCTTCAATCCTCCAATTTGCTGAAAGGCAGACTTGCTACTCTGCCCAAGAAGTTATGCAACTCCATATTCTGCATTCCACGTTTCTACAGAAAAGGCAAGAGTCCAGTAAGCAAACCGACATCCGCAACATGTTTAAGAAAGCTTCCAAAAGAGTCGAAGCAGCGGAAGTGCCTGAAGAATCTGTGGAATCTGTGGAAATGCATGATGCTGATGACCCAGCTGGCACGGATATTCCTGATGAACCAGCTGACTTGGAATAAGTGTACAGTCAACTACAGTACTGTATACAGTCGTTTATAAGTTTTGTTTTACTGTTAAGTAATTAAAGAGTTATGGATTACCCTCAACTGGCAGTACTGTACTTAATCAAGCATCTTCCACCATCCATTTAACACAACATTCTATAAGTGAGTACCCAAATACTGTATACTGCACATTTCTTGATTTTTTTATTTTTGTTTGTTAAAAATAGCCTCGGTAGATATAACTCTCTGTTATCTGGAATTTTTATTCAACCGGCACCAGCCCGGTCCCGTCGGTGCCGGATACCAAAGAGTTTCCTGTAGTTCAAATACATCAAAATCTCTCACTAATATTTGAATATCACAAAAACACTCTTTTGCCAACTGCCCCTTCCAGCTTAGTTTTAATTTACTGTTCAGGATAATGTGTATTACATTCAGAAAATAAAGCCTGGATGTATCCCAATTCCCCAAAATAACCATCGTTATAATTCTTCATTGGCAAATGGAACACCAATTCGAGGCGGAAGGTTAGTCAGTCTCTTGAACCACAGAAACAAATGTTTCCCTGCCCTATTACCACTCATGAGAAAGCATTCTGCTGAAAAGGCGTTGCCTGGTAAAACACCCTTCTAGTCAGGATTGCAAAACCTCCCTGAAGATGATGATTTTGTGTATTTGCAATATTCCTGTTCAACAACAAAAATAATGGCTGGAATTTTCCTACCTGGGCGGGTCCGGTGTGGGCAGTGGCCATGGTGGGTTGCGACCCCGCTGCTGGCACCATCCCACTCCTGAAAATGACTTTCCCTCAATAGGGCCGCTATCAATCATTTTAAATTTCACAGCTGACCCGCTACCCATCTCGTCCGTTGAGCGCCGGCAAAATTGCGGCCATTAAGTCTGGTCGAGACTGAAACCCTGGTTGGTGACTCCATCACTTCATCCCCCATACTGCTTCAGATGAATAGAACAATGAGATACACCATGTAAACAAGTGTTACAGAATGCCCTATTTGCATTCTCAAGAAGTAATTCCTATTGTCTTTGTGGATGTAGCGATGATATACAATTCAATCTTCCGAAAGTAGGATAAATTTGTGTGTCCTGGGCGTTTCCTACATTACAACAGTGACTACACTTCAAAAAGTACTTCATTGGCTGTAAAGCACTTTGGGAAATCTGGCGGTCATGAAAGGCGCTATATAAATTCAAGTCTTTCTTTCTTTGAACATACCATGAAGATGCCGTTCTGTTTTCTGTGGAAGATTTAAGAACTGTTGTACAACATCAGCAAGAGACTCATGATCAAACTGCACTGCTATTGAGCCTATTGGGGTTAGAAACATCAGGGATATATGATTTCACTTTTAGCTTCGTGATGGTTACAAGTTGATGAAATCTGCACATTTCTGAAGTGATTAATCTTATCTTTAAAATAAGTACTGCTGCAATCCAGTTATGAATCCAACCGCAAAGAAATCTGATATTGCACAATTTTTTTTGAACCTGTATGGATCAAACAGAAATCATAGATGTACAGCACAGCACAGGAGGAGGCCATTTGGATCACCGCACCTGTGCTCGTGCTAACTCATTCACTATAGCTATCTACTTTAATCCTATTTCTCTGTACCCTTTAATTTCTTGTTTTTCAACTATTTATCTCGTTCCTTTAAGTTGTATAGTCTCTGCCTCAATAGTCACTTGTGGTAAAGCATTCCCTGTTCGAATAACCTTGAAATGGTTTCTTCCAACTTCCCCCTTTATTCTTCTAGTGGTAATCCTCAATCTGTGCACCCTTGTTACTGTTTCACCAGCCCACAGAAACAATATTTGTCTTCTCCAAACCATTCGTAATTCTGCAAACCTTTATTTGATTCTCCCTTAGCTTTCCCTGTTCAGTGAAAAAGCCATAATTTCTCATTCATGACATAATTCTAGTGAATCTTTGCTGTACCCCTTCCATAGCTCGAATATCCTTCCATTAATGGGGCTTCCAGTACTGCAAGCAATAAACTGTATGCAATACTCCAACTATGGCCTTGCCAGTGTCTTATACAAATTCATCATCACTTCTGTGCTTTTATATTGAATGATCATTGTACAAAATCCAGATTCCATTTGCCTGTTTGAGTTGCATTCCCACCTTCAAAGATCTATATGTGTCTGCAAACTCTGTGATGCACACACAGCACTCACTGGTTTCCGCACCCCTAATGCCAGTATGATGAAAGCTGGGCTTTCGCCCTGCATTAAATAGGGACAAATTTCTGTGTATTATGCTGCACAATTTTTAAATAACTTTAGCTTAGATAGAAGCTGATGTTCCTGGACTAAATTTCAAAAATGGAGACCAGGACCTGTCTGTCTGCAAGATGCGCACAGGTTGTTTGATGTGCAGAGGGTGTAGAAGCATCGTTCTATGCACTGATCAGGGCTGTCAAGCACTGTCAGTCCTCTGAGCACCAAAGGGTATTTGATTTGTAAACTCCAGCTCCTGCTCATCATTCTCAGGTATGCTTTCAATTGCTGAAAAGTGCCAAGGACCATACACGTTAATTTATTACCTCTTAAATGGCTGAACTATCAAGACACCTCTGTTCTAAGAGGACTAAAAGTTATGCATTGTTTAAAAGCATTGACAGGTGTCAAAGAATGGGACAAGATGCTATTTCAATGGCCAGCAGGTGTCAACAACAAATGCACATTGAGGGGGCCTGTCCTTTCATCAAAGGAGGGGCACCCAATATGATTAAGGTCTGTCCTGTGGCTTTTAGTTCTCTACTTTGATCGTATGAAGGGGCGAACAGTGACTCTGTATGAGGTCAGTTCCACGTGACATCGTAGCAAAGATCTAGTAGCTACTGAAAAGAACTACAAGGACTTTTGACTGTCTCTTTTCTTACATTGAAACAGTTTATATCGTGGATAAATCATATATTGTACTTTTAGTATCTGTGCTTTTGTGTAACATCTTACTACCTTCCAGAGTAGAGAGGAAAATGTGTGACGAGCATTCTACACGGTCTCTGGTGTTATACAGACACAGTAATTGGTAGCTCCAGGTACTGCTGTGGTGACAAGCTGGCTTGATTAGGCTCGTTTAGTGTGTATCACACCTGCCAAAAAGATCACCAGTTGCCACTGAAGTACAGACTTCAGACAAACCTTGGAAAGTCTTGGATTGCTAAACAGATTGTCCACATGCCAAAATAAGAGGACAGTAAGAAATACTTAAGCAATTTTGTAAATCCACTGTGTACAGTGTTACAGCCATTAACGGTTCAGAGCTGCATTAAAATGGCTACCCACTAACACAAAGACTAATAGTAGGTCTGTGCAATCAGCAGTGTAGACTTTCGTGGTTCATTCAGTGTCAAAGTGATGGATATTTGTTGCATGCTGTTACAGACGTTAACTAAGAAATGTTTAGAAAGTTCAAATTCGTTAAATTCAACTACAGTTACTGTCATCTGATGGCATTAAATCAATGCATCATGCTAGCGCTACAGTGACTTCTTAGTATGCTTAAGACTGAACTTGCGCTAAAGTGTAACATCGGGGTTTCAAGGGGAAGTCTCACTCTGCTTGAGTACGGGGGTCAGGCCAGGCTCTGACTTGCTTCCCACTGCAGCTATAGTTTGAGTACAGCCATCACATCTCCTCTCCTTACCCCAAGCAGGCTCCGAAACATTCCCTCAAACGCTACAGAGTAACTGCGCAAATGCTTAACCGAGATTAGCCTTTTTGGACAAATTGTGCTATTGGCGTGGACGACACTAACTACTTTAACCCCGAGAATATAATTCAATGGAATCAAGATAGTAAAAACAAACTTGGACCCAGTCAGAATGTACTGCACGAAAGGAATCTGAAAATGCGCCAGCAATGAAAACAAGGGGGAAAGGTCGCAAGTATTATGAAAACAAAATGTTTCAAGCAGTAAAAGCAAAGCTGAGTGAGCAAGGTGCTCCTACACTGTATAACTGTATCACATTTCTTTGCTACACTTCAAGCGTGGCAGAGAAATTTGAATGCGACACTTGAACAAAAATATAAACAAAGGCGTGCATTTGACACAGGAGCCAGAATCACCGCTACCTCTTAAGTGAACTTAACAAATCACATTTACAAACAAACAAAGGTTTGCTAACAGAGCAAGAATGTCTGTAAACTTTAAAAAAAAAGAATTGTAGTACTGTGACCCAACACGCAGGGTTTATTCAACAGCAACTGGGCTCTATGGCCTTAAGGGAGTACAACTCCACCTGAAGAGCAGAATAATAATGGCCCAGAAATTGATCTCGCTCTGTTCCCGCGGGGGTAAGCCTTTCCCGCGATGTCTCACCTCGCTTATGCTTTTTCTGATCCAGCTCGCACGAAATTGATGTTCCAGACATCAGCTGTGCTGGGCTTGCGTATCCCAGCGGCGTAGTTAATTCGTGCGAGCTGTGGGATCACGTGACTCAGTTAGAGCCAATGGCAGCACACCATCTTCCATTCATAAGTCTCACAGCATGGCTGAGAGACTTATGAATCTTACACCCCCCCAAAATAACAGCTAAACCTCAATTAAATTAAAAAAAAAACCATCACATTAATAAAATAAGTATAGTTAATTAAATTAACCATTTTAAATAAAAAATTAAATTTTTGAAAAAATTTTAAATCTTTTAAAAAGTATAAAAATAAACTTACCTGTCTTTAAAGTCTATAAAAAAGATATACCTGTAAAAAAAAATTCAAAAAAATACTTAATTCACTACTTACCTTCTTAAAAGGGGTCTGCAATGTTCCTTCAACAACCAACAACTGGGAGTAGTTTTGCATGGCCGCACGTTAGCCAAAAACACATCAGTGGAGATAGGGCGAAATATTGTAACCTCAATTTTCCAAATCGGAACTCATCACTACAGAGGCGCAGTGTTGGGAGCAGAGCTGCACAAAACTAACCCTCACTCAGTGACTTTAGGCTGTGTTTATTTGTGGTAATTCGGCTTTATGGCCTTAAAGGGACAAGCCACCTTAAACACAACACCATCCATCAGCTGTGTTTCAGTGGGTAGCACTCTTGCCTCCGAGTCAGAAGGTAGTGGGTTCAAGTTTCACTTCAGAGACTTCATCACAAAATCTAGGCTGACACGCCAATGCATTACTGAGGGACTGCTGCACTGTTGGAGGTGCCGTCTTTTGGATGAGACGTTAAACCAAGGCCTTTCAACTGGACGTAAATGATCCCATAGCACTATTTTGAAGAAGAGCAAGGGAGCTATCCCCGATGTCCTGGTGAATATTTATCCCTCAACCAACATCACTAAAACAGATTATCTGGTCGTTATCACATTGTTGTTTGTGGGAGCTTGCTGTGTGCAAATTGGCTGCTGTGTTTCCCACATTACAACAGTGACTACACCAAAAAAAGTATTTCATTGGCTGTAAATCACTTTACAAGTTGTGAAAGGCGCTCTATAAATACAAGACTTTCTCTTTATGAAGCACAATAATACATTTCGCTTTACAAGGTTTGATGTGCATTTCATCATAAAATATATCAACTGATTTATCCTTAGCAATACCATGGGAGATTTGCTAATAAATATAAATATATAAAATTGGTGCGGCTGACATATGTTTTCACCCATCACCTGTTGGGGCCAAAGAATTGGCTTAAATTTCATATTCATTAAATAGTAACAAATCACCAATGTCAGAAGCAGGGATTATATCAGTCAGCAAGTAGCAAACCAGAGTAAGTTCATAAAATGGGCAGTCAGCAGGAGAATGTGAACCAATCAAATTGCTGAAAGGAAAATTTGGAAAATCCTTCCAGCCGTTAACGTTGTTTCTCGACCGAGCTGAGTACTTATTATTGGAGACAAAGTTTGTCATATAATAAAGACATAAAAAGTACAAAATTTACAAGAAAATAATGAAACATACTTAATCAATGCCACTTTTGTGCTTGAAATTCTGCAACAATGTTTCCGGTTGCTGGCCTGTACCTCGGTGAGAAGCCTGCGCCTCAAGTTCATGCGCGTTCCCAGACTCATCCCCATTGGCTGAAGAGGCTCAAGCTGCCCAGCATGCACTGTTTCTCCAGCCTCTAGGTTTAGGATTGACTGCAATGAAAGGCCACTCACAAAATGTGCCTTACCCCTTCCTCATTTTTTCTGAGGTTATTTGCCAAAACAAAATAATGTAGATTATGATATTCTAAGGGTTTGTTTGCTCCAGGTTAAGTGTGTGACAAATTAAACTTTATACTACGCCCATTTTCAAAGGGCGACTTTATACTTTATACTATACTGTAAATACAGAATTTCCTCTATGTATGTTTATACTCAGAAAATGATTGCCCTTATCAACAGGTAGCAAATTCTTGGCAGCGTGCAGCATTAAAATTTGGAGGGAAGTTCTGAGTAACAAGGGGTGAGTTTAACTTGAACCGATCGCGATGGGTGACGGGCCGATTATGCCTACCGCCTGTCTGTTGTGACTGTCATGAGGCCCAAGCCATTTTGAGGCCCAGGCCTCATTTATATGCAGCCAGTGAGATGCAGGCAACAAACGGAAGCCCCGCGATAGCTCTGAGGGTGGGAAATCAGCTGGCTGGGCACGCTGATGGCAGCAGTGGGCCAGAGATTTGTGCGGGCCCAGGAAAAAGGCAACGTTAAGAAGCAGCTTTGGATATTTTCGGAGCGGTTCCAGTGGTCCATTTAAGGACCGCTGGTTAAGCCGCTCAATGACTTGTGTAAATGAACAGAGTGCACAAGGCGCTGTGCTTTGCCCATTTATACCTCAAAATTGCAATCGGGGTGCTATGTACAACCCAGAACCCCAATTTGCATATTACGTGTGACCTCCTGCCTGAAACAAGTGGATGCTCTGGTCGCCAATCTCAAGACCCTACCCAAGATGGCGATGGCCAGAGCACCAGTGGAAACAGGGCATTTAGTGACCCGACGCTATTTTCAGACCACTACCATTCCGTTTATGCCAGGCCCTTAAAATTGACTCTAATGTTTTGCTGCAAAGTTCTACTTAAATGCACAAATTACTATATTTGATTTAAAAAGTTTGCAAAAAGCTTAATGTTTATATATTTCTTGGCTTTTTCTGTAAAAGCAAGATTAAAAATAAAGGGTGACATCCCCCCCTCACATGCATAGATTTATCTATGTAAGCACGGTGTGTGAGGGAACACATACTTATACATCTACCTGCAACCATTAAGGAAACAAACTATCTATTTATTGTCCAGGAACCAAGCAACGCTTAAAACACAGACTCTGAGAAGATCTCTCACAAAACTCTTTCTAAATCTCTTTAGTGCATCGTTGTCACACTTCCATACCCCAGAACACTTCCCCTTGGAACAAAATAACCTCCAACTCACCATGAGTTTTTTTTTTATTCGTTCATGGGATGTGGGCGTCGCTGGCAAGGCCAGCATTCATTGCCCATCCCTAGTTGCCCTTGAGAAGGTGGTGGTGAGCCACCTTCTTGAACCGCTGCAGTCCGTGTGCTGATGGTACTCCCACAGTGCTGTTAGGTAGGGAGTTCCAGAATTTTGACCCAGCAACGATGAAGGATCGGCGATATACTTCTAAGTCAGGATGGTGTGTGACTTGAAGGGGAACTTGGAGTTGGTGGTGTTCCCATGCGCCTGCTGCCCTTGTTCTTCTAGGTGGTAGAGGTCGCGAGTTTGGGAGGTGCTGCCGAAGAAGCCTTGGCGAGTTGCTGCAGTGCATCTTGTAGATGGTACACACTGCAGCCACGGTATGCCAGTGGTGGAGGGAGTGAATGTTTAAGGTGGTGGATGGCGTGCCAATCAAGTGGACTGCTTTGTCTTGGATGGTGTCGAGCTTCTTGAGTGTTGTTGAAGCTGCACTCATCCAGGCAAGTGGAGAGTATTCCATCACACTCCTGACTTGTGCCTTGTAGATGGTGGAAAGGCTTTGGGAAGTCAGGAGGTGAGACACTCGCCGCAGAATACCCAGCCTCTGACCTGCTCTTGTTGCCACAGTATTTAATGGTTGGTCCAGTTAAGTTTCTGGTCAATGGTGACCGCTAGGATATTGATGGTGGAGGATTCAGCGATGGTAATGCCGCTAAATGTCAAGGGGCGGTGGTTAGACGCTCGCTTGTTGGAGATAGTCATTGCCTACCACTTGTGTGGTGTGAATGTTACCTGCCACTTATCAGCACAAGCCTGAACGTTGTCCAGGTCTTACTGCATGCGGGCATGGACTGCTTCATTATCTGAGGAGCTGTGAATGGCACTGAACACTGTGCAGTCATCAGCGAACATCCCTAGTTCTGACCTTATGATGGAGGGAAGGTCATTGATGAAGCAGCTGAAGATGGTTGGGCCTAGGACACTGCTGAGGAACTCCTGCAGCAATGTCCTGGGGCTGTGATGATTGGCCTCCAGCCACCACAGCCATCTTCCTTTGTGCTAGGTATGACTCCAGCCAGTGGAGAGTTTTCCCCCCGATTCCCATTGACTTCAGTTTTACTAGGGCTACTTGATGCCACACTTGGTTAAATGCTGCCCTGATGTCAAGGGCAGTCACTCTCACCTCACCTCTGGAATTCAGCTCTTTTGTCCATGTTTGGACCAAGGCTGTAATGAGGTCTGGAGTTGAGTGGTCCTGGCAGAACCCAAACTGGGCATCAGTGAGCATGTTATTGGTGAGTAAGTGCTGCTTGATAGCACTGTCGACGACACCTTCCATCACTTTGCTGATGATTGAGAATAGACTGATGGGGCAGTAATTGGATTTGTCCTGCTTTTTGTGGACAGGACATACCTGGGCAGTTTTCCACATTGTCGGATGGATGTCAGTGTTATAGCTGTACTGGAACAGCTTGGCTAGAGGCGCGGCTAGTTCTGGAGCACAAGTCTTCAGCACGATAGCTGGGCTGTTGTCGGAGCCCATAGCCTTTGCTGTATCCAGTGCGCTCAGCCGTTTCTTGATATCACGTGGAGTGAATCGAATTGGCTGGACTGGCTTCTGTGGTGGTGGGGACCTCAGGAGGAGGCCGATATGGATCATTCACTCAGCACTTCTGGCTGAAGATGGTTGCAAATGCTTCAGCCTTGTCTTTTGCACACACACGCTGGGCTCCACCATCATTGAGGGTGGGGATATTCATGGAGTCTCCTCCTCCTGTTAGTTTTTTAATGGTTCACCATCATTCACGACTGGATGTGGCAGGACTGCAGAGCTTTGATCTGATCCGTTGATTGTGGGATCGCTTAGCTCTGTCTGTAACATTCTGCTGCCGCTTTTTAGCACGCATAAAGTAGGCATGAGGAACGTAACAAGAGATCTGCTGGTGTTAAGTAATAACTGAATAGGTGGCCTGCCGAGGTAAATTACGAAAAGACTTCAATGACTGAAAAATGGGAGTTAAGCATCGGCCATTAACAAGTGATTTGTTTGCTTGTGTCTGTTTCTGTTGGTTTTATTTCAGAGGCCCTTGAACCTTTATCTTGCTGTAAATCTAAACATCCAAATGAGCGCACAAAAACAACAACTTGAGTTTATAGTGCACCATTAACATAGTAAAACATCCCAAGGCGCTTCACAGGAGCGTTATCAAACAAAATTTGACACCGAGCCACACAAGGAGATAGTAGGACAAGTGACCAAAAGCTTGGTCAAAGAGATAGGTTTTAAGGAGTGGCATAAAGGAGGAAAGAGATACATAGTGAGGCGTAGAGGTTTAGGGAAGGAATTCCAGAGCTTAGGGCCTCGGCAGTTGAAGGCATGGCCGCTAATAGTGGTGCGATTCAAATTGGGGATGCTCAAGAGGCCAGAATTGGAGGAGTGCAGAGGGGCGAAGCCAGCTAAAGGATAATGAAGGAACATTAATGGGAACATTTAGCTTCTTCCAGCCACATCAGCTAGCCCATCATCTTGGCCACTTTCTAAGTCAAGTCTCACATATCCTGAATTAACCTTTCCAGCTGCTCACTTTGTGCCTTGGGCTTTCCAGTCTGTTTGGCTGAGTGCTAAATCTGTAGAAAGATGTTGAAGATTATCACCTCAGGTCTACCTTCCAGTTAAACTCATATTAGTTCCCCATTATTTTCCATCCTTCCCCCAATCCAGATCACAGTGCACGCGGAGCTCCCCCTCGCATTTGCTGCAACCTCCGGTGTGAACAAGCCTCTCCTACTTATTAATTAGCATGGCGGGAGGGGAGTGGAGGGCCATCTTACAGCAGGGGGAGAATGTGGGGCTCAGCTACACAAGGCACTGAGGAACGGCACCTGACATTCCGATAGTAACCGTACAGAGTGCCGGGTGTTCCGGATGTTCTTACACCAGCGGAGAAGGCTCGGCGCCACAAAGTACCTTTTCTGCCAAGTTGCTAGCAGCAGTGCCCGAAGAGCCAGGCTCAATTCCAGGAGACTCCTGGACAATCCAGGAGGGTCAGCAACCCTACTCCCAACTCGCACTGCTTGCATTTAACATTATCCTGTGACCAGCACAATTTCTAAGTGGAATCTCAAATGAGTTGCCTTATTAACCATTAAAACTGTTACAATATGCTAGCGGTTGGAGGCTACAGACCAAACACTGAGCAGGAACTTTGAATGGTGCAGCGTGCACTAGCCAATAAACTAAGTTTGCCAACTCTGGTTGGCCATATTCCAAGAGGTTTCATCACATGACTTCCCACCTCCAACCATCCTGCCCTGCCACTGGTTGCCCGATAGGTCCTCCCTCGTGGCGCACCAGGCCAATTGAAAAGCCTACAGTCTCTCTTGGTTACCTGATTGACTGCCAAGAACCATCCAGTCAAACAGACTTTTTGTCCCCCGTCCCCTCTCCAGTATTTTTATAACTAATAAATGAAAAATGTTCAAAGAAAATACAATTTCTTTTTGAATTCCCTATGATTTTTCTCCTGCGTTGCTCGCAGCAGTGTTCTGGAGATTAATCTTCAAATTCCTGGAGACTCCAGGACAATCCTGGAGGGTTAGTAACCTGACAATAAATGGCAAATTGTGCTTGCTGAATTGACAACGTCTACAAACAAATGAGCTTCAATAAAACATGGAAAGACTTTTATTTGGAGTGCATTGTATAAACTGACAAGTCATGTTACTACCCTATGTTCCACAGTACTGACTTCAAAGGGAAAAAAACTAGGTAGAATGTTACAAGATAACATGTTCTTTCTATTTATCTTCCAGTAATGTTTATGCTAGGGTTCAAGAATCCAAGCCTGTTGAGCAACTCTTGTTCAATATAACTTATCCATTATCAGCATTATTACTTTCCTAATATGGACATACACTCTCAGAATATTTTAAATGTCTTAACACATCTGCTGATAGTTCAGCATACTGCCAGGACAACTGCATACATGCCAAGCTAGAAACCTAGCAAAAGCTAACAGCTGAAAAACATCTGTGATGTGAACTTAGGCCTAATGACACATGAAGACAAAAAGTTAAGACTGAAAGTGCAATGGAACCCTCCCTATCTCTGTAACCTCCTCCAGCCCTACGAATCTCCGAGATCTCTGCGCTCCTCCAATTCTGTCCTCTTGCGCATCCCCGATTTTCATCGCTACACCATTGGCGGCCGTGCCTTCAGCTGCCGAGGCCCGAAGCTCTGGAATTCCCTCCATAAACTGCTCCGCCTCTCTCTTCTCCTTTAAGACGCTCCTCAAAACCAACCTCTTTGACCAAGCTTTTGGTCACTGTCCTAATAACTCCTTATGCGGCTCAGTGTCAAATTTTGTTTGGTAACGCTCCTGTGAAGCGCCTTGGGACGTTAAAGGCACTATATAAATGCAAGTTGTTATTGTTGTTCTTCTTCTTTATGGTACAGAAAGAGAGTACAGGCTACACACTGGAACCTACATTACATCCAAAAATTGCTTGGGCAGGACAAAGATGCATTGGAGATTTCTGTAACAAGATACCATTTCTGGTGGAACCTCTCTAGATTAATATAGGGCCCAAGTACTCCAATGTGATTAATCATTGGCTTTGGCATGGAATTCACTCACCAGACCTTGAATGCGGGCTTAAAGATAGTTATCTTCCAGATTAGGAGTTCAATGTCACAGGAAACCCTGAGCTGAAAAGAGATAGGGAGGTGGGACGCTTATACAGAACTAAATTCATCTCCCAGAGACAAACAAGAGCTTCGTAAAAGGGTTTGGTTTTTTAATTCCCTTTAGAATACGTTGGCACCAGAGGTGCTTCCTCTGCACAGTGCAAAATGAAAAATAGAATGGCTGTACAGGTGATTATTCATGGTGCCCTATCACCATCTGCTGACAGAAATACTGTACAGCATCAACAACAAAATGCCTTGGATTTGACCAAATAAAATTAAAGAGAATAATGTCCCTTCAAGGGGAGTGCAAGTTCAGTTTTTTTTTTAAATCCTCTTCCGAGGACCTTGATAGCTTTCTCAGAAAATATCTCATTTCCTATTCGTTGGAATTGCCCTTTGGGAAAGACCAGCTTTTCCACCTCTTGGTTGAGTCCCCTGTTTGGCTATTTCTGTCAGCTGTGCACAGATCAAACTCGGAGGATATTGCTGCCTGTACCTGAAAGGTGAGCAGGCATCCTGCTGCTGAGGTGTGTGAGAAGACTTCAACCCTGCTTGGCCTCCATTTTCCCCCTGCCTTCCGAAGGGTGCATTTACATTACAGTTACCAGCCTGACAGCAGTGGCTGCAGTTTGCGTTCCAGCCAGGCAGAACCCGGTTTACATTGCTTGGCTCTTGCCTAGCTGGAACTTTTAAATGGACCCCTTGAGCACCTTATAGACTCATTTTCAGCCTGCACTGGATTTACAGTTCATGTGATGCCGAACCAAAGTGGGACGAGACTATCCCCCTCCCTTTGCTCTGGAATAGGCCAAAGCTCGCTGGAAGGGGTGGTCTCATGGGTCAGACCCTAATTTACACTGTAAGTTTGCACAGGTTTAAAGCAGAAATTGCTTTGCACCAGCACCAAACATGCATTGTAAATGTATCCTTAATCTCAAGTTATGGATGAGGAGCGCCTTTAGTCCATCCTAGCTCATCCATGTGGAAAGATCCGAATGACGCTAAGCCTTTTGTCTCCACTATCCTACCCAGAGGTCCATTCTGTGTCGATCACTTTTTGTGAAGAAGAGCTTTCCGATTTTTATTCTAAATTTGCCTTTTACGCTTTTGAATTTACGCTCCCTTGTTCCATGGTCACATTTCAGTTTGAAGTAGTCTTCCCTATTTACCTTTTCTATACCATTCCCTATACAATGCGTTATCATTACATGCTGTCTCATTTGGCCTCCTTTTGTGACCAGAAAGCCCAAATTATTACAGTCTTTCCTCGCAACTCAGCCCTCCGAAGCAATGAATCAGCCTCGTGCTCCTCTGTGCTCTGGGCCTGAATGTCTTGCTCGTGCCTCGACGACATCTCTCAACTTCACTCAGATGGCCTGATTGATGTTGGAAAATTTACAATGAGGGGACTTGTGGTCACTCCTCCACCTGTCGGCTACACTGGTTCTAGGTGAATGAGTGTGAGCAGCCTCGATCTAGGTCCTGCTGGCCCTGAGGCCACAGCATGAATCTGAAGCCTAATTTGTCATTAATTAGCAATCAGCGAGGCCACAGATATGGGAAATGGAAATAAATTCACAATGGTGCAGTAGGGGATCACTGTTGTGAGGTTGGGACTGAGGCACACTGCTGGGACAGCGCTTTTACTTTGCATCTAATGGTGTGCACCTGACTCGAGAGCACTTGACGCTGCCACTGGGGGCAAGAAGTGATCCATTCCTCAGGACTAACATGCTTTACCTTGATGAGCACAAAATTAAGGGAGAAAGAAAAGTTATGACCTCGAGGAAAGATGAAATGACTTCATGTAACAAACTGCAACCAACTTCTACACATGGGTTAAAGGAAAGACCAGCGGAAACTGGGGCATCTATTGCCTTCCATTTGCTAAAACTGCAGCATAGATCTCGAATGTTTAAATGACAAACACAGTTACTGTCCTATTGGGTACCACCAACAGTGTGATATGCTCAAGGGGCTATTTTCATTTGAACAGAGGAGATTATGAGGTGATTTGATAGAGGTGCTTAAAATTTGAAGGAATGGAACAGAGTAGAAAGGAACAGACCGTTTCCAGTGGTTTAAGGGGTGGAGAATGAGGGGACATACATACAAGATTAACTGTAAGTGATTCAGGACAGAGAGCAGGAAAACCTTCCAACACGGAGTGTTGGGATTGGCCAGTGTTCCTGCTCCTGGTACACTATCCATTGCCCCATTCTGGATTAGTCTTTTCTGTGATGCTCCCTCGAGGTTCAACAGCCCACTGACTACGATGAAGAATGGTCTATCGGGCGAGATACTGGAGGTAACTGGTTCCTGTTGAATCTAAGCCCAGCAAAGAGGAGAAAGAGGGGAGGGAAAGAATGGCCACTTGGCCAAAGTACCAGAGAGCAAGTACAGTAAAGAGAGTAGAAAGGGAGGGGCTAAACGGCCACTTGGGCCAGATACCAGAGGGCAACTGTGGAATTGCACCCCAGCAAGGAGAGGAAGAGGAGAGGCCACTTGGGTGAGGTACGGGAGGGCAACCAGTGCCAATGAATGGAGCTGTGCACCAGCAAGGAGGATGATGGGAGGAGAAGGAAAAAAAATAGAAAAAAACCAGGAAAAACTGTGAAAAGAATCAAAGAAATTGGAAAGAGACAGATGCACCTTTAAGAGGAAATATGAAGTGAGAAATAGAGGTTTGCAGAAATACAAAAAACAGAACTGAAAGAGAGGGGACAAAGGCCAGGATGTGCTCAGGAAGCTAATAATAGCAGGACTAGATGTGGAAAGGTTAAGATGGTTGCATTTTAAATTCAGGTTAACTGCAGCTAGTTCCAGGGCTCCAGTCAACTCTTGGATTAAGTGGGCTGTATTTCAGGAGTAAACCACTGCATAGAAATAAATCGCAAAATTAGTGTATCTGAATATAAAAAGCTGCAAGCCTTTGAGCCGTGTTCATTCACTGATAAATGTGCACTAGTACCATGGAACTCTGACTAGGCTGATGCACTGACTGTTAATCCATTATTGTGACATGTTTCAGAGATAGGACCTTTACCTCTCATTCTCCTCGATGGCCAGGTCCAAATACTGGAATATATCTTGAAACAGCTTGCAGCTGGAGAGACCATTAATGTTATATCCATAGCTTCTCTTCCAGTATTGCTTCAGATCACCCAAATATTCCAATACCTGAGAGACAAATGGATAATTGGAATAGTTAATTTAACTGTTATTTTTTTTTGTATTTCACAGTGAAAACATTGCTCTGCGCTAATTAATCCTTTTTAGAGTAAAGAATCTAAATATAAATTAACGGGCCTTGCAGTCACAGCCTGCAAATGATGTGCTGGAGCTAAACAAATATTTCCTTCTTTGTAGTGCCGCATCATCTGATTGTCCATTTGGAGTGTGATAAATCATTTAAAGGCAAATGGTATGTTGGCCTTCATAGCGAGAGGATTCGAGTACAGGAGCAAGGATGTCTTGCTGCAGTTGTACAGGGCCTCGGTGAGACCACACCTTGAGTATTGTGTGCAGTTTTGGTCGCCTTATCTGAGGAAGGATGTTCTTGCCATGGAGAGAGTGCAGCGAAGATTCACCAGACTGATACCTGGGATGGCAGGAATGACGTATGAAGAGAGATTGGGTCGATTGGGCTTGTATTCGCTAGAGTTTAGAAGAATGAGAGGGGATCTCATTGAAACTTATAAAATTCTAACAGGACTAGACAGACGAGATGCAGGAAGGATGTTCCCGATGGCGGGGGAGTCCAGAACCAGGGGTCACAGTCTAAGGATAAGGGGTAAGCCATTTAGGACTGAGATGAGGAGGAATTTCTTCACCCAGAGAGTGGTGAACCTGTGGAATTCTCTACCACAGAAGGCAGTTCAGGCCAATTCATTAAATATATTCAAGAAGGAGTTAGATATATTTCTTAAGGCTAAAGGGATCAAGGGATATGGGGAGAAAGCAGGGACAGGGTACTGAGTTTGGATGATCAGCCATGATCTCATTAAATGGCTGAACAGGCTCGAGGGGCCGAATGGCCTACTCCTGCTCCTATCTTCTATGTTTCTAAAGTGTAGTGGACTGTACACACCCCTTTTTAACAGTGAGAAGTGAAATAACAACTTGACAGTCTCACACTGTAAAATGCGGTGTAATCTTGCAGTTGCTGTTCTGTTTGATAAACTGTATTGGTGCTAAAATCACATCCTTGTATTTGGATGATTCACTGGGCTTAGACATGGCAGATTCGATAGCAAGTCGGGTTTGTTTCAATCTGAGTTTGCTGATCACAGCTGGTACAACAGTAGCGGGCACTACTGTTAGTCTCAGAGTTCAAGTTGGGAAAAGGCGGGGTGGGGGGTGGATGGGAAATAGCCCTGCTGGAGAAACGATCGTTATCCAATGATCCCTGCTGGAGAGACGATCTTTCCAATGATCCCTGCTGGAGATACGGTCGTTATCCAATGATCCCTGCTGGAGATATGATCATTCCAATGATCCCTGCTGGAGATACAATCGCTTTCCAATGATCCCTGTGCGAGATACGGTCATTCCAATAATCCCTGCTGGAGATATGATCGTTCCAATGATCCCTGCTGGAAATACGGTCGTTCCAATGATCCCTGCTGGAGATACGGTCGCTTTCCAATGATCCCTGCTGGAGATACGATCGCTTTCCAATGATCCCTGCTGGAGATACGATCGCTTTCCAATGATCCCTGCTCGAGATACGGTCATTCCAATAATCCCTGCTGGAGATATGATCGTTCCAATGATCCCTGCTGGAGATATGATCGTTCCAATGATCCCTGCTGGAGATACGGTCGTTCCAATGATCCCTGCTGGAGATACGGTCGTTCCAATGATCCCTGCTGGAGATACGGTCGTTCCAATGATCCCTGCTGGAGATACAGTCGTTCCAATGATCCCTGCTGGAGATACGGTCGTTATCCAATGATTCCTGCTGGAGATACGGTCGTTATCCAATGATTCCTGCTGGAGATACGGTCGTTATCCAATGATTCCTGCTGGAGATACGGTCGTTATCCAATGATCCCTGCTGGAGATACGATCGTTCCAATGATCCCTGCTGGAGATACGGACGTTATCCAATGATCCCTGCTGGAGATACGGTCGTTATCCAATGATCCCTGCTGGAGATACGATCGCTATCCATTGATTCCTGCTGGAGATATGATCGTTTCAATGATCACTGCTGGAGATACGATCGCTTTCCAATGATCCCTGCTGGAGATACGGTCATTATCCAATGATCCCTGCTGGAGATATGATCATTCCAATGATCCCTGCTGGAGGTGCTGGTTCTTGGATGCTGTGAGAGGTACGGTTTGGCTGCGGTGTTCTTCCTGCCTGCCCGACTCTCATTGTCAAGACACACAAATGAACAATGGCCATATGGGACAGGGAAGAAAAGTTAGCAAGAAAACTGGTGGGAAAAAGACAGCCAGAAACTAATTTGTGGTTTACACACATTAGTGACTCGTGACCTTCACCACACGGACTGCAGCGGTTCAAGAAGGCAGCACACCACCAGCTTCTCAGGGGCAACTAGGGATGGGCAATAAATGCGGCCTTGCCAGCGATGCCCACACCCCGAGAACGAAATTTTAAAAAGTCGTATCCACAAGCGTTCAGCAGGTGAGGTGACAATTTCAGAATGTGGCTATGGAGAAAATGAGACCAAGGAAGACCTCTGCTCAACTGACTTCAGGACAAGCATAAGATCCCTGATGAGTCTGGAGGTTTGGTCTACAGTACTGTTCCAGAATAATTGCAAATCAAACTGCAGAAGTGTAAACTGCTGTTCTTGCTGCAGTACTGGTGAGGTTCTAAAGGCTAAGATAAGTGCAGCAGGGAGAGTGTTCAATATTGAGGATGTAAAAGATTCCATGACTCTATTTCGAAGACGTGCAGGAGAGTTATCCCCGGTGTCCTGGCCAATATTTATCCCTCAACCAACACCACTAAAAAAACAGATTATCCGGTCATTTTCACATTGCTGTTTGTGGGACCTTACTGTGCGCAAATTGGCTGCCGCATTTCCTACTATACAACAGTGACTACACTTCAAAAAGTACTTAATTGGCTGTAAAGCGCTTTGGGACGTCCCGAGGTTGTGAAAGGCGCTATATAAATAGAAGCTCCTTCTTCCTTTTCTTCCAGATACGGAAATTAGAAAATAACAAAAAAACAACTTGTTATTTGAAGTTTTAACCTTTCCTCCAAAAGAGACCCATAATTTCAGGCTCTGTGTAGGTGCCCAGTCTTCCAGCTTCAGCAGTGAGTCGAGTCCCTATATAACACTGAAAGGATCAGAGGATCACTGCTCATTTTCACCTCGTCTGTTAAGTAGTCCTGAGTCAGCAAGGTGCCTGCTTCACTGATAGATGAGGAGTCCGCTGCTTAAATAAGGTTATTTTTTGCTAACATTCATTTTGAAGGACATATCTGGAAAGTTTCACTCAGAAATATTGATGAGTTTTACTTTCTATTTTTACCTCCACATCTTTCTTATCCAAAAGGTCACACCAGGGGGAAACTATGCCTTTAAGGATGAACTCATAGGTGCAGAGGTAAAATGCTGCTTCCACCATATCTGCAATACAAAAAGAAAACAAGCATACCTAAACCATGTTCCAATGGTGCGGAGACAACAGATTATAATTCAGTCATACTTTACCAAGCATAAGTCAGAGGAGTTGATTTATTTTTACTAAATAATAATCATGTACACACAAAACCTAAAGCTCAGCAAGGAGAACAATGAACAAGGAATGTTTCTTTACTAATCAATCTGATTGAATATACAGATTAGCTTTAAATTCATTCCAAAGCTTTGCCCATTAAGAAGTCAAATCGTTAATTCTAGCCATTCTAAATTTATTGACAGGGCTTACAGCATTAGTTCGGTGAAATGCTTATGCCAGCACACAAGTGGCACTTCTGTCCCACTCTCCCTCTCTAAGCAGTCTGTCACATTGCATGGGCAGAGAAACCAGAATGAGAACCACAGTTTAGCATCACCTAGTGGTCCGCACTACACATGACAGCAAATCTACAAAATGGACACAAGGGGACGCAATTTTCATCTTCAGTTCTATTCTATTTGACACTGCTTTAAGACCTGCCAGAAAACCAAGAGCAAACAGTGCATAATTTTCATGTGGAACCTTATTTGTATAATGACTCACAATTCCAGTTGGAAATTCCGCTGATCCTAGAGACGACGTCACTTGTGGGAGATGAAAACTGTGTGTAAGTCAAATTTAAAGGGATGGGGACAATTAAAGGGGAGTGTCACAAGGAGGGCATTAATAGGCATCTCATCCCTTCAGCAACCTCTGCCATGGCTGAAGGGGTATGGGATTAAGAAGTGGCAGGCCAGGATGAAGGGAAAGCGGCCCGTAGATGTAGGCATGAGTGCAGACACGCAACAGTGGAGCACTTGGCCTCCCCTTTGATGGCTGCTGCACAAGATACTTGCAAGGAAGGTTTTCCTCGGTGTCACTCTGCTGCACCATCCCATAGCTCAGCACTGCAGCATGGCTGCAAGAAGGTGCAGTCCACGTTCAGGCCACAGCTAAGCGTTACTGTACCTTCATGTGTTCAAGCTCCATGCTGCATGGTAGCCACTGGTGTCCTTGCCGCAGAAGGCAGGTCTCTGCATCCGAGATGGGGGCCGTAGCGAGATACTATATTAGAACGGGTTGGTTACCAATGCTTTCCTTTCATCCGTGCAAAGTAACACAGCCTACTCGACCGACTGACTTTTCATGAATGCATACTCCTGTACAACATAGCCAGAGGCTGAGCTATCTTGCGTCAATCAATAGCTATGCCCTGATCACTCCAGGATGGTCCACCTGTAATCAATGGCAACTAGGAATCGGCAACAAATGCCAGCCTTGCTCGTGACACCCACATCCCGAAGAATGATAAATTATTTTTAAAAATGAAACAATTTGTAAAAGGAAAAAAGTAAGCTATTTTAAGATGAATGCAAAATTCTCATTGAATAAGGGAGCATTTCACAAGAATAAGTTCAAACCTCACTGACTAAACCCAGTTCATTCAGTAAATATGTCAGTTAATAAGTATCTTTCAGTTTATTTTCTGAAAAATGTCTGTTCATAATCAGTTCTATCAAAATGTACTGTGGTGTAAAATCTGGTGTATAAGTCAGGTCTCCGTGCGTGGTCTCATATTGTGTACTTATAAGGAAGTGACTTGCATGATTTTCAGAGAGCAAACTAGATGATCTGTCATGGCCGTGCTGATGGGTAGTCCAGGACTTATGAGCAGGTTTTGTTGTCTACCAGGGTCCTGCTGCAGCCTATACAGCTCACCCATCGTTGAAGTAAAGCAAATTTACTGAAGCAATAACTTGCATGAGGTAATAATATGACACGTTTTACTGATAAAGAAAGATCCATGGTCTCACAGATCCAAAATGTTGTAATACTATTTACAAAACCCTTGACAAAGTTGCTTAAGATGGAAGTTACACTGAGTTACATCGAGTCTACTGCACAGAAACAGGCCATTCGGCCCAACTGGTCTATGCCGTCATTTATGCTGCACACGAGCCTCCTCCCAACCTTCTTCATCTAACCCTATCAGCATAACTTTCTATTCCTTTCTCCCTCATGTACTTAACTAGCTTCCCCTTAAATATATTTATGCTATTTGCCTCAACTATTCCTTGTGGTAACGCGTTCCACATTCTGACCACTCTCTGGGTAAAGAAGTTTCTCCTGAATTCCCTATTGGATTTATTAGTGACTATCTTATATTTATGACCTCTCGTTTTGGACTCCCCACAAGTGGAAACATTTTGCCTACATCTACCCTATCAAACCCTTTCAGAATTTTAAAGACCTTTATCAGGTCACCCCTCAGCCTTCTGTTTTTTTTTTAGAGAGAGAAAAGACCCCAGCCTGTTCAGCCTTTCCTGATAAGTATATCCTCTGAGTTCTGGCATCATCCTTGTGAATCTTTTTTGCACCTTCACTTATGTCACTATATCCTTTTTATAATAAGGAGACCAGAGCTGTGCACAGTACTCCCAAGTGTGGTCTAACCAAGGTTTGATACAAGTTTAACATAATTTCAGTGCTTTTCAATTCTATCCCTCTAGAAATGAACCTTAGTGCTTGGTTTGCTTTTTTATAGCCTTATTAACGTGCGTCGCTATTTTTAGTGATTTGTGAATGTGTACCCCTAGATCCCTTTGCTCTTCTACCCCATTTCAACGCTTATTTTCCCAAGGAGTATGTGGCCTCTTCATTCTTCCTACCAAAATGCATCACCTCACACTTATCTACAGTATATTGAAATTCATTTGCCAATTACATGCCCATTCTGCTAATTTATTCATGTCTTGTATTTTGTCACATTCTTCCTTTGTGTTAACTACAACCCCCAATTTGGTATCGCCCACAAATTTTGAAATTGTACTTCCGATTTCCAAGTCCAAATCGTAAATTGTGAACAACAGTGGTCCCAGCACTGATCCCTGTGGAACACCACTTTTGCCAGTCTGAGTAGCTACCCTTAACCCCTATACTCTGTTATCTGTTTTGTAGCCAACTTGCTATTCATTCTGCTACTTGTCCCCTGACTCCACATACTCTGACCTCAGTAATGAGTCTGCTATGTGGTGCCTTATCAAAGGCCTTTTGGAAATCCAATATATTACATCTACTGTATTAACCTGTTATTTCTGTTACTTTTTCAAAGAATTCGATAAAGTTGGTCAAGCATGACCTTCCCTTTTGGAATCCATGCTGACTACTCTTTATTATATTTTCAGTTTCTAGATGTTTTTCTATTACATCTTGAGTAAGGATTCCATTATCTTTCCTACCACCAACGTTAAGCTAACTGGTCGATAGTTCCCATGACTTGTTCTATCTCCCTTTTTAAATACAGGAATCACATAAGCTGTCCACCAGTCCTCTGGCACTATTCCCTTTTCTATTGAATATATATGTGTAATAGTGCCTCTGCTATCTCCTCCCTAACTTCTTTTAATATGCATGGCTGCAATCCATCCGGACCAGGATTTTATCCTCTCTAAGTTTAATTAGTTTATTAATTATCTTTGCATCTTAAATGTCTTTATATCTTTTTTGTTCTCTTCTTCTAATGTCATGTCTACCGTGTTAGTTGCCCTGGCAAATACTGACGCAGAGTAACTATTCAATAGTTCTGCCATTTTGCTATCATTGCCTGCGAGTTTATCTTGTGCATCCCTTAATGGCCCTTTCTCTATCCGGATTTTTCTTTTAGTATTTATGTGTCTGTAGAATACTTTATTTCTTTTCATATTCCTTGATAATTTAATTTTGTAGTTCCTAATTTTTTTTTTACTTCTTTCCTCACCTCTTTGTATTCCCTTTTGTCATCTTTTCCTTTGTTGTCACTGTTCTTTGTCTATGCCTTTTTCTTTAGTTTCATTTTTACCCTTACGTCTTTATTCATCCATGGTGTTTCATTATTGGCTAGTTTGTTCTTGTCTTTTAGAGGAATATATTTCTCCTGAACTCTATTGATCACCTTTTTAAATATTTCCCACTGCTGTTTTATCTCTTTATCTGTCAACATTTTTTTTTTCCAGTTGACCTTCCATAGTTTCATTCTCATCCGATCAAAATGAGCTTTTTCCCCAATCTACTATTTTGGGCTTTGTTGTACTTATGTCTTTCTCAATCATTATTTTAAACTTTATTATGTTATGATCGCTGTAGCCTAGATGTTCCCCTATGCTTACTTCTCTTATCTGCTCTGGTTTATTTCCCATTACTATATCCAGCAGTGATTCCTCTCTGGTTGGGCTTGTTACGTACTGGGTAAGAATGGAGTCCTGAACACACTTGAGAAAAGTCCATTCCCTTTTCCCCTTTGTCTACCTCTTCTTGCCAATTTATCTCCCATGTCTTTTACTCATTCCATAGATTTGTCTACATATTTCTTCCTCTACTTCCCTTCCACTATTAGGTGGTCTATAGAATACCCCTATTAACGTGATCGATCCCTTCTTCTCCTTAATCTCAATCCATATGGATTTTGTTTCTATCTTAATGTTAGTTATGTTCTTTTTTTCTACTGCCATTATGTTGTCTCTACTTAGTACAGCTACCCCACACCCCCCTTCTTCCTTCTCTATCCTTTTATAAATATGCTACACCCGGCAATATTTAACTTCCAGTCCTGTTCTTTATGTAGCCATGTTTCAGTTATCCTGACTACATCTGGCTCTTTACTACAAATTATTGTCTCCAGTTCTGCCATTTTGTTTCATATGCTGTGCACATTGCTGTAACAGGCAATTTAATTTGTTTTTATTAATTGTTCGCCTCACTTTATTTTTAACAGTCATTTTATACTTAGGTTCTTATAACTGTATTTGTTCCTAGACCATTTATGTTACCCTTATTCCTTACCTTGGTCTGACCTTTACTCTCATCTCCTATTTCTATTACCTTCAGACTTATGTTATTTTCACCAGATCTCTCCCCCGCCGTCTTACTAGTTTAAAGTCCTATCCACAGCCCTATTTATCCTTTCTACTCAGACACTGGTCCCATTCCGGTTCAGGTGGAGCCCTTCCCAGCGGTACAGCACCTTCCTGCCCCAGTGCTGGTGCCAATGTCCCATGAAATGCAAATCAAGAATCAACCACATACTGTATTACTGGAGCCACATGTCGGCCAGACCAGTTATGACTGGCAGGTTCCCTTCCTTGAAGGACATTCTTATTATTAGTTGGGCTTTTTATGATAAATTACCAGGTTTATTCAATTCAAATTCACAACTTGCCATGGTGGGATTTAAACTCGTGATCTCTGGGTTGCTAATCCAGTCCTAAACCACTAGGCTAACATACCCTATGTAACAGCATACAATAGTAAAATACTGCGGATGCTGGAAATCCGAAATAACAACAGAAAACGCTGGAAAAACTCAGCAGGCCAGGCAGCATCCATGGAGAGAGAAACAGAGTTAACGTTTCAGGTCGAAGACCTTTCGTCAGAACTGGTTAACTCTGAAACGTTAACTCTGTTTCTCTCTCCACGGATGCTGCCTGGCCTGCTGAGTTTTTCCAGCGTTTTCTGTTGTTATACCCTATGTAACTTTGTCCTTCCATGTTCAAATTCTCTTAATTTTTTTATTTACTTTAAACACGTTTCATATTTCTCTACCTCCGATATTGGAATTACAGAATAAAGAAAGACTTGAAATTACATAAAGCCTTTCACGACCTCAAGATGTCCCAAAGCGCTTTACAGCCAATGAAGTACTGTTGTAATGTAGAGTATTTTATTTATATAGTCTTATCTCCTCCCTTCTTGTTCTCACATTATAAAAGATTTATTTTTTCTTCCTTTTATTTCCCGAGGATCTGTAGTGCCTGCTTTAACTGTTGGTGTGGCGCAGTACCAGGGCGCCTTTCTTTGCCCTGCTACAGCAAATTATGGCCCAATGTCTGATTGATTGGTTCTGATGTGAACAAGCTGACAACATAGGTTGAAACACTGACTGCCAGCTCCAAACATTGATGGTTGGCATGTAAAAATGTCAAAAGCTTAAAACCTTTGTGCTTTATTGAAACATCCAAAACATGCTACCTCACATTACTTGTGAGGTGCCAGTGTCTTAGGATTTATGTGCTTATTTACTTGTTCACTCCCATGGAGTCCCTGAAACCTACACTACCTTTAGTGACTCAGTGGTAGCACTCTCACTTCTGAGTCAGAAGGTTGTGGGTTCAAATACCGCTCCAGGATCTGAGGGAGTGCTGCACTGTCGGAGGTGCCGTCTTTCGGATGAGCCGTTAAACTGAGGCTCCGTCTACCCTCTCAGGTGGACATAAAAAATACCACGGCACTATTTCGAAGAAGACCAGAGGAGTTCTTCCCGGTGTCCTGGCCAATATTTATCCCTCAACCAATACCCAATAACAGATTCTGACGAAGGGTCATCGACCTGAAACATTAACTCTGTTTCTCTCTCCACAGATGCTGCCTGACCTGCTGAGTATTTCCAGTATTTTCTGTTTTTATTACCTAATAACAAATTATTTAGTCATGTATCTCACTGCTGTGTGTGGGAGATTACAGTGTGTTATTTTGCTGCCGTGTTTCCTACAACAGTGACTACACTTCAAAAGCACTTCATTGGCTGTAAAGCGCTTTGGGACACCCTGAGGTCGTGAAAGGCGCTATATAAATGCAAGTCTTTCTTTCTTTCTCTGGGACAGGTCTCCAAACTCTCCTGAACTTGCTCCAAATTCAGAACAGAAAGGTAAAAGACACCAAGGCTATTACTGCAAGCAATCAACAGGGTGAGCTTGTGACTTGCAGCTTGTCCCCGTCTTATTTCTACAGAAGGAAGGAGAACATGATGGAGCCGTGCGACACAGGATGAAGCAACTCACCGAGCTTCCTTTAACTCTGTGCATGAAACACACATTCTTTAGCTCAATACAGCAGAGGAATGCAACCCATATTAAGAACGTTGGACTAATAATCCAGGGAGAACGTGAGTTCAAATCCCACCATAGTGGTTTAAGAATTTGAATTCAGTTTAAAGAAAGATCTGGAAATAAGAACCTGGTGTTAATAAAAGTGACTGTGAAGCTGTCGAATTGTCGTAAAAACCCAGCTGGTTCACTAATGTCCTTTAGGGAAGGAAACATGCTGACCTTATCCGGTCTGGGCCTATATGTGACTCCAGTCCCACTCCAATGTGGTCGACTCTTAACTGCCCTCTAAAGTGGCCTAGCAAGCCACTCAGTTGTGTCAAACTGCTACAAAGAATAATAAGATAGCGTTTTGGATGCACCTTCACCTCACGGACTACAGCAGTTCCAGAAGAAGGCCCATCACCACCTTCTCAGGGCAACTAGGGAGGGGCAATAAATGCCGGCCTTGAAAGTGACGCCCACATCCCGAGAATTAGAATACAAGTGATCACTGCGGTGCAGTGCACCGTTAGTGGGTTTGATATCATTATATAGTGGTGCAAGAGGAATTTGACCTTTGTGCTAAGGAAGCATTCTCCATATTCTCTCCAGTGCCCAACACTCAGCATTTACCAAACCGGAGGAGATCACTAAAAGGCATTCCAGCACTGGGCTAAATACTTCTGTGCACTTTTAAAACATATTCACAATTCATCATAAGCACTGAGTGCCTGTAAACAATAGAATTCAAATAAAGTAAAAGTACATATAGGACTAAAAAGTAATGATAAAAAAAGGTAATATATAGATTATATATACAAAATCGCATTACACTCTGGAAGAAGCACCAAAGAATGTACAGGACTGAAAGGTGCTGTGGAAATGGCAGCTATCAGCCTGAGGGTCTCTACTCCTGGTATTCCTCTTCTGGTTCCCGGTCTCTTTTGACTTTGCTAAATGGCACTTTGGATTGGTCCAAACTGTTGATATTGTTCACATTAGAAAATTGGAATGTGCTCCCCTAGGTTTGCACAGAGAGTAACTGAGCCATACAGACCAGGGAAGCATGTACCATCTCTGTTTTTTGCTGAGTTAGCTGATCTCACCCAGGGCTATTATATGGGGGGTTGGGGGGCAGGCTACAATTGGCCTCAGTGTCTTGCGCTTGGGAGAGAAAAACGTATCAGCTCAGGTTCCTTCTCCTGATTCTGTGACTGTAACCAAGTTTAACCGCAAATGCCAAAATGTGAAACTTTGTCATGCAGTGTTCACATTGCCACCGTGTTTGGGATTAATGACTACAATAAAGCTTCTCTCAGTTGAAGCTTATCCAGTAACAAATGATAGCTTCCGAGGGAACATGGTAAAAGATGCCTCATCAGATTTCTAAAGCCAGCCACTAGGTTAATGAGAGTGACTTGGCATCACTCAAATGTCAATCATACCCCTTCCCTCTAAGGGAATATCTAACCTCTACTTGACACCTCCCTCTGGTGCCCTGGCCAAGATTGAGTACATACCGTACGAGAACCACAGATACAAACACTGCGTCCTTCCTTTCCATGATGTAATGCATTAATCACATCAATCTCTTGAATGATCTAATATATACTCTAAGCTTCACTTACAATGTGAGCAAGCATGCCTTAAGCAATATAGCAAAAGGAGTCTGCCATGTTCCCCGTAATCAGTTCCTTCAACTCCACTGGTTGTCCCATCATTAGATATTGTGAAGGATTGAATTCAGGCAGACTTATGGGGCGTGTTACACTGTGTCGAAAACTTTAAAAACAGAGGTGCGTATTTGGTCGAGATCAACTACTGCATGGGATACAATGCTGGGACAGGAGCCATGAGTGGGGTCTGGGAGAGTGATACTGGAGGGTACTAGGTAAGGAATATTCTGAAATTTTGCTCGATTTCCTTTGGGGGTCAGTATGCATTTATGCAGAATCTTACCTCAGGAGATTAAAAGGGTGGGGCAGAGTTCATCATAGGATAAACTCTGCACGGTCTGTGGAAGTAGTAGGCCGTCATGGCACTTTTCTCCCCCCCCCGCCCCCCCGCCAGGAAACAGCCAAGCCTACACTTGGCACCTCCCCATTGTGCATGGCTCAGAATGAGAACTGAGCAGAGTGGAGTTTCAAACTGTGTTCACCCCTCACTCCACAATTCCAAGCAGTAATGCTTCACCTTACCCACCTGCTGTGCAAACAGTTAGCACAAATGACTTAGAGGTCCTCTTCACTTGTGGAATAAACACGGCACAACAATGTCATGTGCAGTATTTATTTGTATATGCACGTTATTTTTTAATTTGCGTTGGTATCTTTTCATAAAGTCACATGGAGTATTGTGCAGCAGTACCTCACAGTACTGAAGTCATTGTGCAACTGATATCCAGGTCTCGGCCTTGATTGGAGGGCTGTTTGGTTCTATTTTATTTAGATGGCCTTTTGTTCAAGCTTTTGATGAGTCAGTTGTGCAGCACGTGAGTGTTTTTGTACTGTTGATGAATCCATGCAGGCAGCCATGCTGAGGAAGTTGCCATGGTTACAGCTTGCTAGGAGTTAAAATTGTTTGATTTATTTTTAAATTCCAATTTGCTTGTGGAAAAGTAGGCCTGGGTGCTTGTTATACATGCATTTAAGGGTAAGCTAGATGAGTACATGAGGGAGAAAGGAATAGAACGACATGCTGATAGGGTTAGATGAAGAGGGGTGGGAGGAGGCTCGAGTGGAGCATAAATGCCAGCATTGACCAGTTGGGCTGAATGGCCTGTTCCTGTGCTAAAGACTCTGTGGGCTGGATTTTGTCAATGGGGACGTGATGGAGGCGGGACTCCCACTTTTTGGGTTGTAGTCCCGCCTCCATCGACTTGTGGCCAACCCACTATATTTTCCCTTGATTGACCTTGTTAAGCCCGCCCAGCGAGCTTAGCAGGCCAATCAAGGGTCCCTTGGATACAGGTGACGTCAGCCATTGAAATTTCATCTGTCAAGAGCTTTTGACAGATGAAATTTCAGCGTTTGACAGCTCTGTGAAGCTGTCAAACACTGACAATATGATTTCTAACGTGAGTCCCTGTACTTAGACTCAGTTAGAAATCAATCCAGCACAGAAAGCAGAGACTGCAGCTTTTGACAGCTCCGCGGCCATTCTGCTTTCTGTGCCGTGGATGTGAGGGACTCCCGACACCTTAGCCTGCAGGACAAAGTTAAGGTAAGTACAAGTTCTTAAAACACTCTACACACACCAAACACACTTACCTCTGCACTCATGCACCCATCACTCACCTGCACACCGGACATCTCGACCCCTCCAAGCCCTCCAGACCGATGGTCCGCCTCGCTAAATCGGCGTGGTTCGGACCTGTCGGGTAGCCCACACTTCTGGGCCAAAAATAGGGATTAGGCAAAAAACTGCCTGTTAACTACCTGTTAACAGGCAGTTTATTGGCATTAATCCCCTTCCCGCCTCGGGGAGGCGGGTCCCAGCACAGGTCGGGTACCTGCCTCCTGTGAAACTGGCATGGAGGCGGGTTGGGGGCGGGATGGGTTCGGGACCCCCGAATCTGCTATTTTCCCACCCCACACGCCTCCAAACCCGCCTCCACGGGTCAATGAAAATTCTGCCCATAGTATTTCGATGTAAATACATCACACCAACATGAAATAAACTTCTTAAACTGTGTGAGATAATAAACATTGTCTATATTCATATGCATATTATATATAGTATAGCGTTTATATCTCAGTCAATAGGAGGGGTTCTCTACCCCAGAGGGCTGTGGATGCTCAAGTCGTAGAGTATATTCAAGGCTGAGATAGATTTTAGGACTCTTGGGGAAATAAAGGGATATGGGGATTGGGTTGGAAAGTGGAGTTGAGGTCGAAGATCAGCCATGATCTTACTGAATGGCAGAGCATGCTCGAGGGGCCGTATGGCCTGCTCTTAATTCTTATGTTATGTTCTTATGTTAGTCATTTAGTTGTGAATGTGCAGCCAGGAGAAACGGCATAATTAGTAATGTGATTATTTCTGCTTTTCATAACGCTACATTGCAATGTTCTTGTTAGCAGCAACAGTCTAAGCTCAAAACACACCATCCAACACTCACTTTGTCCTCTGTTCTTCCAAAGTGCCGAAATCAAGACTGCATTCTCTCCTCTTCCAACTCATTCTTTCCCAAGGCTCCAAAAACTACTGAACTCCATTTCCCTCTCAACCTTTCATTCCTCCAACAAATTAAAAGCTTTTAAAACCTGAGCTTAATGTCACCTGATCACTAGTCCTGATTTACCTCTTTTATTCTTTTCAACATTCGGTGTTTTACACCTTGGTGTTTTGATTTAAAAAAAAGTGTTTCCCAAACACCTAACGCTGAGGGAAAAAATACACATTGTGATTATTCCCACTGTAGGACTGGCAGTTTCAACTCATTATGGATGACTGGTAAACAACAGAACCTGTGCGATGTTCTCTTTATGGATGTAAACAAAAATTAAGAAAGCAAACAAAATAAAATTATACACCGACATGCGTAATCATACAAGCCGTGGCAGTTGCAACTGCTGCTCAATTGTTTTTCTCCAATTGGTTTTTCTTTCGAGTTAACAGGATATTGAGGAGGCTATTGAAAATAGGCCTAAAGCCTGGGACTGGATTTTTAGTGTTCCCAATATAATGTGGTTGGCAGTTGGTGTTGAGATTAAGAAGGTTACCATAGTGTGAGTTGTTTGTTGTAATATGGAAATAGTGCACGTAATATAAATTGGCAATAAATTCTTTTTAAAGAATTCAGAAGGCACTTAATGCAGATTTAAAGCAGTGGGGGTTGTGAGTCATAGGGAAACCACTCGTCTTCTTTTGGGGTTGATTGTGGCTTGTTCATTTGTTTTCATTATTTGCATTCTTATTTCTTTCACTTTCTGTGAGCATTTTGCTTTTTTTCCCCCCTTAAAATTTGAATAAAGTCGAACAGCATCTTTGTGATACCTGACCCACCACACAGCAGTTGAAAGTGGTCACACGGAAATGTGGTATCACATTAGTGGCACCAATCTGCTCCCGAGACTGCCCTCATTGTATCAACTAAAGAACCTGGTACGGTTTGTTAAACCGGGTCAGTTACTAGTACTTACCGGTGGTTATAATCTCTGGTGAGATGCCAAGCTTCTTTGCCATGTTACTCATCACTCTCTCCATCTCTGGACCCCTCTTGAATATTTCCACTTGATGCATAGCTGTGTCATTGTTTTCCACCAGGTTTATGAACTTTTGGCAGTGGTCAAAGAAGCGCAGTAGCCTGTCGTTGACCTCCCATTGCCCTCCTGCCTGGTCACTCAGGTTCAGGTAGCTCTCCAGCCCTTGGATGAAAGACTTGGTGCTGTTGACGCACCTGTGTTTGGAGCTGGTCAGAAACTTGACCCGCTTCTCTTTGTAACTCTGCACGGCGAAGAGGGCGGGGAAACTGGCGGCCAACCGTTTGG
The DNA here is from genome assembly GCA_030390025.1 of Squalus acanthias. Taxonomy (NCBI): domain Eukaryota; kingdom Metazoa; phylum Chordata; class Chondrichthyes; order Squaliformes; family Squalidae; genus Squalus; species Squalus acanthias. The sequence goes on from CM059438.1 coordinate 41,839,960, forward strand.
CCAGCTTGACCATGTCGGAGACGCCCAGCTGGTGGAGGTTGCCATCCATCTGCTCGTGGTACCACATGTGCCAGTCTGCCAGAGCCTGCACCAGGCTGCTGCCCGGGTCACCTTGCTGCCTGATCAGCTGGTGGATCTCCACCATGCGGGGCACGTTCTTCCTGGTCGGGTACCTGGTGCCGTGCCGGATCAGTGCGTTCACCTGCAAGCTGCTGCAGTTGGCAGGAGCCAGCCAGTCGGTGCCGTTCAGCCCCCCGTACCGGGACTTGGTGCCGTAATGTTCAGCCCAGGCCGATCTGCCGGCGGAGGCGGCGCACAGCCTGATGCAAACCCACAGGATCAGCAGCGAGCCCCGGCTCCCTGCTCCTGCTCCTGCTCCCGGCCCCGCTCTCGCTCTGCACACCCGGAGCCACGGAGCCCGCATCATGTCAGCGGCGAGCCCGGTCACAGTGCCGGCTCCCGCACGGCAAGCCAGCTTCCGCATCCTAGCCCGGCCCGGAGTTCCCGACACGACAGCACAGCCCCGCCCGGCTCAGCTCAGCCACAGGGAATGGCCCGGCTCCGCTCCACCACAAACAGCTCGGCCCTGGAAAATACAATGGCACCGGGTTACACTGGGAAATAGAGGCACTGGATTACACTGGGAAATACAGTGGCACCGGGTTACAATGGGAAATACAGAGGCACCGGGTTACACTGGGAAAATACAGTGACACCGGGTTACACTGGGAAATACAGTGGCAGCGGGTTACACTGTGAAATACAGTGGCACCGGGTTACACTGTGAAATACAGTGGCACCGGGTTACACTGGGAAATACAGTGGCACCGGGTTACACTGGGAAAATACAGTGGCACCGGGTTACACTGGGAAATACAGTGGCACCGGGTTACACTGGGAAATACAGAGGCACCGGGTTACACTGGGAAATACAGTGGCACCGGGTTACACTGGGAAATGCAGTGGCACCGGGTTAGACTGGGAAATACAGAGGCACCGGGTTACACTGGGAAATACAGTGGCACCGGGTTCCATGGGAAATACAGTGGCACCGGGTTACACTGGGAAAATACAGTGGCACCAGGTTGCACTGGGAAATACAGAGGCACTGGATTACACTGGGAAATACAGAGGCACTGGATTACACTAGGAAATACAGTGGCACCGGGTTACACTGGGAAATACAGAGGCACCGGGTTACACTGGGAAAATACAGTGGCACCAGATTACACTGGGAAATACAGTGGCACCGGGTTACACTGGGAAAATACAGTGGCACCAGGTTGCACTGGGAAATACAGAGGCACTGGATTACACTGGGAAATACAGAGGCACTGGATTACACTGGGAAATACAGTGGCACCGGGTTACACTGGGAAATACAGAGGCACCGGGTTACACTGGGAAAATACAGTGACACCAGGTTACACTGGGAAATACAGTGGCACCGGGTTACACTGGGAAATACAGTGGCACTGGGTTACACTGGGAAAATACAGTGGCACCGAGTTACACTGGGAAATACAGTGGCACTGGATTACACTGAGAAAAACAGTGGCACCAGGTTGCACTGGGAAATACAGAGGCACTGGATTACACTGAGAAAAACAGTGGCACCAGGTTGCACTGGGAAATACAGTTACACTGGGATATACAGAGGCACTGGATTACACTGGGAAATACAGAGGCACCGGGTTACACTGGGAAATACAGTTACACTGGGATATACAGAGGCACTGGATTACACTGGGAAATACAGAGGCACCGGGTTACACGGGGAAATACAGAGGCACTGGATTACACTGGGAAATACAGTGGCACCGGGTTACACTGGTAAAATACAGATGCACCGGGTTACACTGGGAAATACCGTGGCACCAGGTTACACTGGGAAATACAGAGGCACTGGATTACACTGGGATATACAGAGGCACTGGGTTACACTGGGAAATACAGAGGCACTGGGTTACACTGGGAAATACAGTGGCACCGGGTTACACTGGGAAATACAGTGGCACTGGATTACACTGGGAAATACAGTGGCACCGGGTTACACTGGGATATACAGAGGCACCGGGTTACACTGGGAAAGACAGTGGCACCGGGTTACACTGGTAAAATACAGAGGCACCGGGTTACACTGGGAAATACCGTGGCACCAGGTTACACTGGGAAATACAGAGGCACTGGATTACACTGGGAAATACAGTGGCACCGGGTTACACTGGTAAAATACAGATGCACCGGGTTACACTGGGAAATACCGTGGCACCAGGTTACACTGGGAAATACAGAGGCACTGGATTACACTGGGATATACAGAGGCACTGGGTTACACTGGGAAATACAGAGGCACTGGATTACACTGGGAAATACAGTGGCACCGGGTTACACTGGGAAATACAGAGGCACCGGGTTACACTGGGAAAATACAGTGACACCAGGTTACACTGGGAAATACAGTGGCACCGGGTTACACTGGGAAATACAGTGGCACTGGGTTACACTGGGAAAATACAGTGGCACCGAGTTACACTGGGAAATACAGTGGCACTGGATTACACTGAGAAAAACAGTGGCACCAGGTTGCACTGGGAAATACAGAGGCACTGGGTTACACTGGGAAATACAGAGGCACTGGATTACACTGAGAAAAACAGTGGCACCAGGTTGCACTGGGAAATACAGAGGCACCGGGTTACACTGGGAAATACAGTTACACTGGGATATACAGAGGCACTGGATTACACTGGGAAATACAGAGGCACCGGGTTACACTGGGAAATACAGTTACACTGGGATATACAGAGGCACTGGATTACACTGGGAAATACAGAGGCACCGGGTTACACGGGGAAATACAGAGGCACCGGGTTACACTGGGAAATACAGAGGCACTGGATTACACTGGGAAATACAGTGGCACCGGGTTACACTGGTAAAATACAGATGCACCGGGTTACACTGGGAAATACCGTGGCACCAGGTTACACTGGGAAATACAGAGGCACTGGATTACACTGGGATATACAGAGGCACTGGGTTACACTGGGAAATACAGAGGCACTGGGTTACACTGGGAAATACAGTGGCACCGGGTTACACTGGGAAATACAGTGGCACTGGATTACACTGGGAAATACAGTGGCACCGGGTTACACTGGGATACACAGAGGCACTGGATTACACTGGGATATACAGAGGCACCGGGTTACACTGGGAAATACAGAGGCACTGGATTACACTGGGAAATACAGAGGCACTGGGTTACACTGGGAAATACAGAGGCACTGGGTTACACTGGGATATACAGAGGCACCGGGTTACACTGGGAAATACAGAGGCACTGGATTACACTGGGAAATACAGAGGCACTGGGTTACACTGGGAAATACAGAGGCACTGGGTTACACTGGGAAATACAGTGGCACTGGGTTACACAGGGAAATACAGTTACACTGGGAGATACAGAGGCACTGGATTAAACATAGAAACATAGAAGATAGGAGCAGGAGCAGGCCATTCAGCCCCTCGAGCCTGCTCCGCCATTCAATGAGACCATGGCTGATCATCCAAATTCAGTACCCTGTCCCTGCCTTCTCTCCATATCCCTTGATCCCTTTAGCTTTAAGAAATATCTCTAACTCCTTCTTGAATATATTTAATGAATTGGCCTCTACTGCCTTCTGTGGTAGAGAATTCCACAGGTTCACCACTCTCGGGGTGAAGAAATTCCTCCTCATCTCAGTCCTAAATGGCTTACCCCTTATCCTTAGGCTGTGACCCCTGGTTCTGGACTCCCCGGCCATCGGGAACATCCTTCCTGCATCTAGTCTGTCTAGTCCTGTTAGAATTTTATAAGTTTCAATGAGATCCCCTCTCATTCTTCTAAACTCCAGCGAGTATAAGCCCAATCGACCCAATCTCTCCTCAAAGATCATTCCTGCCATCCCAGGTATCAGTCTGGTGAATCTTCGCTGCACTCCCTCCATGGCAAGAACATCCTTCCTCAGATAAGGCGACCAAAACTGCACACAATACTCAAGGTGTGGTCTCACCAAGGCCCTGTACAACTGCAGCAAGACATCCTTGTTCCTGTACTCGAACCCTTTCGCTATGAAGGCCAACATACCATTTGCCTTCTTAACCTCCTGCTGCACCTGCATGCTTACCTTCAGCGACTGGTGCACAAGGACACCCAGGTCTCGTTGCACTTCCCCTTCTCCCAATCTATTGCCATTCAGATAATAATCTGCCTTCCTATTTTTGACACCAAAGTGGATAACCTCACATTTATCCACATTATACTGCATCTGCCATGCTTCTGCCCAATCACCCAACCTGTCCAAATCATACTGGAGTTTCTCGGCATCCTCCTCACGGCACACACTCCCACCCAGCTTTGTGTCGTCTGCAAACTTGGAGATATTACATCCAATTCCCTCGTCTAGATCATTAATATATATTGTGAATAGCTGGGGTCCTAGGACCGATCCCTGCGGATTACACTAGGAAATACAGAGGCACCGGGTTACACTGGGAAAAACAGAGGCACCAGGTTACACTGGGAAAATACAGTGGCACCGGGTTACACTGGGAAATACAGTGGCACTGGGTTACACTGGGAAATACAGTTACACTGGGATATACAGAGGCACTGGATTACACTGGGAAATACAGAGGCACCGGGTTACACTGGGAAATACAGAGGCACTGGGTTACACTGGGAAATACAGAGGCACTGGGTTGCACTGGGATATACAGAGGCACCAGATTACACTGGGAAATACAGAGGCACCGGGTTACACTGGGATATACAGAGGCACCGGGTTACACTGGGATATACAATGGCACCGATTACACTGGGAAATACAGTGGCACCGGGTTGCACTGGGAAATACAGAGGCACTGGGTTACACTGGGATATACAGAGGCACCAGATTACACTGGGAAATACAGAGGCACCGGGTTGCACTGGGAAATACAGAGGCACTAGGTTACACTGGGAAATACAGAGGCACCGGGTTACACTGGGAAATACAGAGGCACTGGGTTGCACTGGGATATACAGAGGCACCAGATTACACTGGGAAATACAGAGGCACCGGGTTACACTGGGATATACAGAGGCACCGGGTTACACTGGGATATACAATGGCACCGATTACACTGGGAAATACAGTGGCACCGGGTTGCACTGGGAAATACAGAGGCACTGGGTTACACTGGGATATACAGAGGCACCAGATTACACTGGGAAATACAGAGGCACCGGGTTGCACTGGGAAATACAGAGGCACTAGGTTACACTGGGAAATACAGAGGCACCGGGTTACACTGGGAAATACAGAGGCATCGGGTTACACTGGGAAATACAGTGGCACTGGATTACACTGGGAAATACAGAGGCACCGGGTTACACTTGGAAATACAGTGGCACCGGGTTACACTGGGATATACAGAGGCACCGGATTACACTGCGAAATACAGTGGCACTGGGTTACACTGGGAAATACAGAGGCACTGGATTACACTGGGAAATACAGAGGCACTGGGTTACACGGGGAAATACAGAGGCACTGGATTACACTGGGAAATACAGAGGCACTGGATTACACTGCGAAATACAGTGGCACTGGGTTACACTGGGAAATACAGAGGCACTGGGTTACACTGGGAAATACAGAGGCACCGGGTTACACTGGGAAATACAGAGGCACTGGGTTACACTGGGATATACAGAGGCACCGGTTTACACTGGGATATACAGAGGTACCAGATTACACTGCGAAATACAGTGGCACTGGGTTACACTGGGATATACAGAGGCACTGGATTACACTGGGAAATACACTGGCACCGGGTTACACTGGGAAATACAGTGGCACCGGGTTACACTGGGAAATACAGTGGCACTGGGTTACACTGGGATATACAGAGGCACTGGATTACACTGGGAAATACACTGGCACTGGGTTACACTGGGATATACCGAGGCACCGGATTACACCAGATATACAGAGGCACTGGATTACACTGCGAAATACAGTGGCACTGGGTTACACTGGGAAATACAGAGGCACTGGGTTACACTGGGAAATACAGAGGCACCGGGTTACACTGGGAAATACAGAGGCACTGGGTTACACTGGGATATACAGAGGCACCGGTTTACACTGGGATATACAGAGGTACCAGATTACACTGCGAAATACAGTGGCACTGGGTTACACTGGGATATACAGAGGCACTGGATTACACTGGGAAATACACTGGCACCGGGTTACACTGGGAAATACAGTGGCACCGGGTTACACTGGGAAATACAGTGGCACTGGGTTACACTGGGATATACAGAGGCACCGGGTTATACTGGGAAATACAGAGGCACCGGGTTACACTGGGAAATACAGTGGCACCGGGTTACACTGGGAAATACAGTGGCACCGGGTTACACTGGGATATACAAAGGCACCAGATTACACTGCGAAATACAGTGGCACTGGGTTACACTGGGATATACAGAGGCACTGGATTACACTGGGAAATACACTGGCACCGGGTTACACTGGGATATACCGAGGCACCGGATTACACCAGATATACAGTGGCACCGGGTTACACTGAGAAATACAGTGGCACCAGGTTACACTGGGATATACAGAGTTACCAGGTTACACTGGGATATACAGTGGCACCGGGTTACACTGAAATATAGAGAGGCACCGGGTTACACTGCGATATACAGTGGCACCGGATTATACTTGGCTATACAGCGGCAGCGGGATACACTGGGATTTACAGCAGCACTGGATTACACTGGGATATAAAGAGGCACTGGGATATGCAGAGGCACTGTGTTTCCTAAGTGTACTCATGAAAGGTCTGGCTCTAATTTGTAGACTATGTCCCCTAGTCCTAGAATCCCCAACCAGTGGAAATATTTTATCTCTATCTACCCTATCTGTTTCCCTTAATATCTTGAGTGCCATCAATTACAGTGGTATATATAGTTCTACAGGTTACACTGGAATATACAGTGTTATCAATTGAAGTGTTATATATAGGTCATTGATTATAATGGTATATATAGATTTTTTATAATTCATTCATGGGATGTGGGCATTGCTGGCAAAGCCAGCATTTATTGCCCATCCCTAATTGCCCTTGAGAAGGTGGTGGTGAGCCGCCTTCTTGAACCGCTGCAGTCCGTGTGGTGAAGGTACTCCCACAGTGCTGTTAGTTAGGAAGTGCCAGGATTTTGACCCAGCAACGATGAAGGATCGGCGATATATTTCCAGGTCAGGATGGTGTGTGACTTGGAGGGGAACTTGGAGGTGCTGGTGTTCTCATGTGTCTGCTGCCCTTGTCCTTCTAGGTGGAAGAGGTCGCGGGTTTGGGAGGTGCTGCCGAAGAAGCCTTGGCAAGTTGCTGCAGTGCATCCTTCAGTTACACTACATTCTAGCTAAAGGAGCAGTATTCTGTTTGGGGCTACATTAGTATGACAAGTTTAGGGCCTTGCCTTCAATGTTCTTTCAGGTCCAGTGGTGCTAGTCATTTCCGTAAGCATCTTGGCCTGGAGTTTCCGCTAGGTCCAGCGCAAAATCAACAAAACCAGTGCAACAGATCACGGAATTTCAAGCGCAAGTTATGTTCAACGTAAATCGAGTTTCCGCAATCTTTTGCGCTGGTTTAAAACACATTGCGCTGGAAGCTGGCCCCACCCACTTAACTGGCCACGCCCCCAGATTTAATTAATTACTGTGGCGAGTTTCCGCTAATTGCGCCTGCTTGCGGGCCTTCAAGGAGCCTCTTACAATTAAGCTTATTTTTAGATGCAAGAGCACTAATAGGCACCTTTTAAAAGGTTTTGAATATTAAAAAATATTTAATTTACTAAGTAACTGACTACTGTACCCCAATATAACTAGCAAATGGTTCTGTATAGTTTTTTAAAGACATTTTCAGTTATTTAAAATCGGGTTGCTCACACTTGGTGGGCTAAACACTTTGATTAAAAATGCTTATATTTGTGGTAAACCCATTTTCAGCTGTATTAATAAAACTGTACCAGGTTACCGCTCTTAAATACGTCAAGGAAGATTAAAAGAAGAGGCTTATAATGTTGCGAAGAATAGTAGTAAGCCTGAGGATTGGGAGAGCTTTAGAAAGCAGCAAAGGATGACCAAAACATTTATAAAATGGGAGAAAATAGAATATGAGGGTAAACAAGCAAGAAATATAAAAACAGATTGTAAGAGCTTCTACCAGTGTGTAAAAAGGAAGAGAGGATCAAAAGTAAGCGTTGGTCCCTTAGAGGCTGAGACAGGTGAAATTATAATGGGGAATAAGGAAATAGCAAAGACTTTAAACAAATATTTTGTATCTGCCTTCACAGTAGAAGACACAAAAAGCATACCAAAAATAGTGGGGAACCAAGGGGTTAATAAGAGTGAGGAATTTAAAGTAACTAATATAAGTAGAGAAAAAGTACTTGAGAAACTAATGGAACTAAAACCGTCAAATCCCCTGGACCTGATGGCCTACATATTAGGGTTCTAAAAGAGCTGGTTGCAGAGACAGTGGATGCATTGGTTGTAATCTTCCAAAATTCCCTAGATTCTAGAAAGGTCCCAGTGGATTGGAAGGTAGCAAATGTAACCCTGTTATTCAAGAAAGGAGGGAGAGAGAAAACAGGGAACTACAGGCTAGTTAGCCTGACATCAGTCGTTGGGAAAATGCTTCAATCCATTATCAAGGGAGTGGTAACAGGCCACTTAGAAAATCATATGATTAGGCAGAGTCAACATGGTTTTATGAAAGGGAAATCATGTTTAACAAATTTATTAGAGTTTTTTGAGGATGCAACTAGCAGGGTAGATAAAGGGGAACCAGTGGATGTAGTATATTTGGATTTCCAAAAGGCATTCAATAATGAGCCACATAAAAGGTTGCTTCACAAGATGAGGGCTCATCAGGTTGGGGGTAATATATTCGCATGGATAGAGGATTGGTTAATGGACAGAAAACAGAGAGGAGGGATAAATGGGTCATTTTCCGGTTGGCAGGCTGTAACTAGTGGGGTGCCGCAAGGATCAGTGCTTGGGCCTCAGCTATATACAATCTATATTAATGACTTAGGTGAAGAGACCGAGTGCAATGTATCCAAGTTTGCTGATGATACAAAGCTAGGTGGGAAAATAAGCTGTGAGAAGGACACAAAGAGCCTGCAAAGGAATATAGAAAGGTTAAGTGAGTGGACAATAAGGTGGCAGATGGGAAGGAGGGAGGAGAACAGTCGGAGTATGTTTGTGTGTGTGTGCTAGGCCAATGTAGCAGAGCCTGGTCTCCAATCGTCTTGGATGCCCTTGCCATTGGACCAAGACCTTGCTCTGTCAAGCCCATGTGGTAGCTGGTGTGCAACGGCCACCCCACGTTAAAAGAATTCACGCACAGGTATCTTCCACCCTTTAAAATGAAGCTCGGGACCTGAAATGTCAGGATCCTCATGGACAACCCCAACAGCGACAGACTGGAACACCGTACTGCTATCGTTGCCCGGGAGCTCAGACGTTTCGACATAGACATCGCGGCCCTAAGCGAGACCCGGCGGGCAGGGGAAGGCCAGCTCAAGGAGCAAGGCAGTGGTTACACCTTCTTCTGGAAAGGCAAACCTGAAGAAGAACGCCGCCTCCATGGGGTAGGCTTCGCCATAAAAAATGAGCTAGTTGAACATCTCAGAGACTCCCCTTGTGGAGTAAATGAACGCCTCATGACTCTATGGCTCACCCTAGCCCGGAACCAGTGCGCTACGGTCATCAGTGCGTACGCCCCAACATTGGAAGCCACAGACGAGACCAAAGAGGAATTCTACCCCAGCCTCGAACAATCCCTGTCCCGAGTCCCAACGGGCGACAAGCTGATCCTCCTTGGCGACTTTAACGCCAGAGTTGGAAAGGACACAGACCTCTGGGGAGGTGTGATCGGCAGAGAGGGGGTAGGGAAAGCCAACTCCAACGGTACCCTCCTCCTGACGAAATGCTTAGAACATGGTCTTGTCATAACCAACACCTTGTTCCGTCAGAGAGACAAGTACAAGGCTTCATGGCAGCACCCTCGCTCCAAGCACTGGCATCTGCTGGACTACGTCATCGTCCGAGTGAGGGACTGCAAGGACGTCCACATCACCCGCGCCATGACAGGAGCTGATGACTGCTGGACAGACCACCGCCTAATCCACTCTGTTATCTCCATCAACGTAGCCCCAAAACAGCGGCGGCAACAGAAGCAATGCCGCAGGAAAATCAACGCTGGAGCACTCAAAGACCCTGCTAAGAAAGCCCTATTCAGCCTGCGCCTCACAACCAACCTGACGACTCCCAGTGATGCAGAGACACAGAGTGTCCACAGTGCCTGGTCTGCACTCAAGGTCTCCATAATCAGCACCTGTGAAGAGCCGCTCGGTCACTCAACCAGGAAACACCAAGACTGGTTCAACGAGAAAAACCAGGAGATCCAGGAGCTAATAAGCTGCAAGCGCAAGGCATTCCTGATCTGGAAACAGCAATAGAACTCGAGAGCAAGAAAGCAGCTCTACAGATGCCTGAAGGCTGAGGTCCAACAAAAAACTCGCGACCTAAAGAACAGATGGTGGGTGGAGAAAGCGCAGGAGATCCAGCAGCTAGCCGACAACCACGATGTGCATGGATTCTTTAGCGCAGTCAAGACCACCTACCCAAGCACCCAAGGTCCTACCCCACTGCAGGCCAAGAACAGAGTGGTACTCATCAAGGACAGAGAGGCAGTCAGTGCCCGCTGGAAGGAGCACTTCGAAGATCTCCTTAACCGAGACTCTGTCTTCGACGCGTGTGTCCTCAACTCCATCCCGCAGCATGCTACCCGCCACCACCTCAACAGAGCCCCAGCCTGGCATGAGGTTGAAAAGGCCATCCGACAACTGAAGAACAACAAGGCCTCAGGAGCAGATGGAATCCCCGCCGAGGCGCTAAAACATGGCGGAGAAGCACTATTGGCGCGAATACATGAACTCATTTCTCTTATTTGGAAGGAGGAGAGCATGCCAGGGGATCTCAGAGACGCCGTAATCGTGGCCATCTTCAAGAAAGGTGACAAGTCCGATTGCGGTAATTACAGAGGAGTTTCCCTGCTGTCTGCCACAGGGAAAGTCATCGCAAGAATCCTCCTCAATCACCTTCTCCCAGTGGCTGAAGAGCTTCTCCCAGAGTCGCAATGCAGATTCCGCCCACTAAGGTGCACAATGGACAAGATATTCACCGCGCGTCAACTACAAGAGAAATGCAGGGAACAGCACCAACCGCTGTATATGGCCTTCTTTGACCTCACAAAGGCCTTCGACATCGTCAACCGTGAGGGATTATGGAGTGTCCTCCTCAAATTCGGCTGCCCTCTAAAGTTTGTCACCATCCTCCACCTGCTTCACGACGACATGCAAGCCGTGATCCTGACCAATGGATCCACCACAGACCCAATTCACGTACAGACTGGGGTCAAGCAAGGCTGTGTCATCGCACCAACGCTCTTCTCGAGCTTCCTGGCTGCAATGCTCCATCTCACCCTCAGTAAGCTCCCCACTGGAGTGGAGCTAATCTACAGAACAAACGGGAAACTGTTCAACCTCCGTCGCCTCCAGTCCAGATCCAATGTCGTCCCATCCTCTGTCATCGAATTACAGTATGCAGACGACGCTTGCGTCTGCGCAAACTCTGAGGTCGAATTCCAAACCATCGTCAACACCTTCACCGAAGCGTACGAGAGCATGGACTTTACACTAAACATCCGTAAGACAAAGGTCCTCTACCAACCTGTCCCCGCCACACAGTACTGCTCCCCGATTATCAAAATCCATGACGAAGCCTTGGACAACGTGGACCACTATCCATACCTCGGGAGCCTACTGTCAACAAGGGCAGACGTCGATGACGAAGTCGAACACCGCCTTCAGTGTGCCAGTGCAGCCTTCGGTCGCCTGAGGAAGAGAGTGTTTGAAGACCAGCAACTCAAACCCAGCACCAAGCTCATGGTCTACAGAGCAGTAGTGATACCCGCCCTCCTGTATGCTTCAGAGACATGGACCATGTACAGCAGGCACCTCAAAGCACTGGAGAGGTACCACCAATGCTGCCTCCGCAAGATCCTGCAAATCCATTGGCAGGATAGGCGCACCAATGGCAGTGTTCTCACTCAGGCCAACATTCCCAGCATTGAAGCTTTGACCACGCTCGATCAGCTCCGATGGACGGGCCACATCGTCCGCATGCCCGATACGAGATTCCCAAAACAAGTGCTCTACTCGGAGCTCCGACACGGCAAGAGAGCCCCAGGTGGGCAGAGGAAATGCTTCAAGGACACCCTCAAAGCCTCCTTGAAAAAGTGCAACATCCCCACCGACATCTGGAAATCCCTGGCCCAAGACCACACAAAGTGGAGGAGAAGCATCCGGGAAGGCGCCGAACACCTCGAGTCTCTTCGCCAGGAGCAAGCGGAAGCCAAGCGCAAGCAGTGCAAGGAGCGCACGTCAACCCAAGCACCCCCACCCACCCGCCCTTCAACCACCCTCTGCCCCACCTGTGACAGAGACTGTAGGTCCCACATTGGACTCATCAGTCACCAGAGAACTCATTTTAGTATGGAAGCAAGTCATCCTCGGTTCCGAGGGACTGCCTAAGAAGAAGAAGGAGATGGAGTATAATGTGGGGAAATGTGAGGTTATTCAATTTGGTATTAAGAATAGAAAAACAGAATAATTTTTAAATGGTGAGAATCTATTAAATGTTGGTGTACAGAGAGATTTAGGTGTCCTCGTACAGGAAACACAGAAAGTTAGTAAGCAATCAGGAAAGCAAATGGCATGCTGGTCTTTATTGCAAGGGGGTTGGAGTACAAGAGTAAGGAAGTTTTTTTACAATTGTACAGGGCTTTGGTAAGACCACATCTGGAGTACTGTGCACAGTTTTGGTCTCCTTATCTGAGGAAGGACATACCTGCCTTAGAGGTGGTGTAATGAAGGTTCACTGGGATGAGAGGGTTGTCCTATGAGGAGAGATTGAGCCTATACTCTCTGGAGTTTAGAAGAATGAGAGGTGATCTCATTGAAACATATAAGATACTGAGGGGGATTGACAGGGTAGATGCTGAGAGGTTGTTTCTCCTGGTTGGAGAATCTAGAACTAGGGGGCTTAGTCTCAGGATAAGGGGTTGGCCATTTATGACTGAGATGAGGAGGAATTTCTTCATTCAGAGGGTTGTGAATTTTTGGAATTCTCTACCCCAAAGGACTGTGGATGCTGAGTCATTGAGTATCTTCAAGGCTGAGATAGATAGATTTTTGGACTCTAGGGGAATCAAGGGATATGGGGATTGGGCGGGAAAGTGGAGTTGAGGTCGAAGATCAGCCATGATCTCATTGAATGGCGGAGCAGGCTCGAAGGGCCGTATGGCCTACTCCTGCTCCGAATTCTTATGTTCTGATGTTGCGTAAATGAGGGAGAAGGAAATAGAAGGATACGGGGGCAGGGTTGGAAGAGGTAATTAGGGTGGGAGGAGCCTCGTGTGCAGTATAAACATCAACATAGACCAGTTGAGCCAAATGGCCTGTTTCAGTGTGCTGGATTCTATGTAATATGTAATGCATGGCCAGTTATTCATTTGTTATTTATGTAACATTGCTGTTCTGCCTACATAACAGCACTTCAAACGTAATCCATTGGCTATAAAGCACTTTGGGACATCTTGAGGATATGAAAGCTGCTTATATAAATGCAAGTTCTTTCTTTCTCACTCACTCACTAATTCACTCACACTCACTCTCTCACACTCACTCACTAATTCACTCACACTCACTCTCTCACAGTCACTCACTCACTCACACTCACTCACATAAACAAATCGTCCATTCCTTTGGCCATCTGTCTGACTTTCCTGCAGTAACATCAGCATCATTTCACTCAGAGTCTTCCACGCTGAACTCACTGCTTTCACCAGCAAAAAAATGTCCTGAGAACCTCCTCCACCTTTTTGTATTGCCTTTCCACCATCGAATGCTGCTCTCTTCCACTCTCCTCCAGCCCCAGACAAGCTGACAGCTCCTGTTGTGGATCAGGAAAGCAAAACATCAAAGCTCATTGGCCGTTCCACAGTCTGAAGATGTGAGGTAAGCAACCCTGGCAGTGGCATCTGGAAAACCGGGCAGTGGCTGAAAAACTTTTATTCTCCATCATTATCAATCAATGGAGTAATGCAACAACAGATTGGATAACTACCTGCAGGCAAGAGACAGCACAATGTTGTGTTTAAACCACAGAACCACAACAACATGGTAGAGGCTAAAAGTAAGTAATTTGATGTGTTATTTATTTTAAATAATATATATGTTCTGGATTCAATGTTTTTATATTGGATTAGTCAATGTGGCAGCTTCACGTCCCCCGCACCCACCCCCCCACCCCTCACCCGCCAAAGCAGATGACAGAATAATAAGCAATGTTAGTGCTTATTTTTTATTTTGAATTGTAATGGAATATTTTATTGAAGCATTTTGCTATTAAAAGAATGATATATTAACAGAAAATGAACTACACTATACTGAAGCCTTCAAATGCCCAGTCTACCAGGATGTGCAAGAAGTTTGGGCACATGTACTTCAGCGCGAGATCCTGACAGCCTAAAGGCCCAATTGTCCACTGTGCGTAAAGTTTAACAAAAACGTAGATGTGATGAAATAGGGGAGTAAGAGTGGTAGAAAGTTGCAAAGGACATTTCTTCTGTTTTTAAAGCTACTTTGAGTCTTGCCTCCACTCTGAAGCATGTTCATGTCTGTGGGAGGATAGAATCATAGAATCATTGAATGGTTACAGCATGGAAGAAGGCTATTCGGTCCGTCGAGCCCGTGCTGACTCTCAGTTAGTCCCACTCCCCGACAATTTTTTTTCCTTCAGTTACCTATCCAACTCCCTTTTGAAAGATAAGATTGAGTCTGCCTCCACCACCCTTTCAGGCAGTGCATTCCAGATCTTAACCACTTGCTGCATTAAAAAGTTTTTTCTTATGTCGCCTTTGGTTCTTTTGCCAATCACCTTAAATCTGTGTCCTCTGGTTCTCGACCCTTCTGCAAATGGGATCAGTTTCTCTCTATCTACTCTGCCCAGACCCCTCATGATTTTGAACACCTCTATCAAATCTCCTCTCAATCTTCTCTGCTCCAAGGAGAACAACCCCAGCTTCTCCAGTCTATCAATATAAATGATGTCCCTCATTCCTGGAATCATTCTCGTAAATCTTTTCTGCACCTTCTCTAAGGCCTTCACATCCTTCCTAAAGTGTGGTGCCCAGAATTGGACACAGTACTCCAGTTGGGGCCAAACCAGTGTTTTATACAGGTTCATCATAATTTCCACACTTTTGTACTCTATACCTCTATTATGAAGCCCAGGATCCCGTAAGCCTTTTTAACTGCTTTCTCAACCTGCCCTGCCAACTTCAACGATTTGTGTACACATACCCCCATGTCTCTCTGTTCGTGCACCCGCTTTAGGATTGTACCATTTAATTTATATGTCCGCTCCTCATCTTTCTACCAAAATGTATCACTTTGCACTTTTCTGTGTTAAATTTCATCTGCCACGTGTCCGCCCATTTCACCAGCCTGTCTATGTCTTCCTGAAGTCTATCACTCTCCTCCTCACTGTTCACTATACTTCCAAATTTTGTGTCATCTGCAAATTTTAAAATTGTGCCCTGTACCCCCATGTCCAAGTCATTAATATATATCAAGAAAAGCAGTGGTCCTAGAACCGACCCCTGGGGAACACCTTCCTCCAGTCCGAAAAACAACCGTTCACCACTACTCTCTGTTTCCTGTCACTTAGCCAATTTCGTATCCATGCTGCCACTGTCCCTTTTATTCCATGGGCTTCAACTTTGCTGGCAAGGTGGGGTGGGCGGGGGGGGGGGGGTGGCGGGAGGTGGGGGGTGGAGGGTGTGGCGGCTGGGCAAACCAGGAATTGTTCCTCTGGATGGCAGTCAAGGGCTGGAGTTTTCAGTAGTGTGGGACTGGCAGGTGCCCAAGTGATGCGGGCACTCAGTGGCCCCAATCACATGAGGCCCCCTCCAACTGATCCTGCATACTCTGGCGGGGTCAGTGCTGGAGGGCATCAGTGTGCAAAATCCTGGCATGATTACCCGAGTTGCAGTCCAAGGATTTTGGGGCCATTATATAAACATATGTTGTTATATATAAGTGGCAAAAGCTAGAATAAATTTCACTTTCACCCTGTAACTGTAGTTATGTTTCTCCCTTGACTTGTAAAGAGTCATGGATCATAGGTTTGTGACCTCCTCTTCAGACCAATTTAGGAAAAAAAATTCTGGGAAATTCCTTACTGACTCTCGAAGACTATGATGCAAACTTTAGGAGGCTACTACGACTGATAGCATTCCTGCCAGCTAAATCACCCACCTTTTATAACTCATCCAAATCCTTGATGAAGATGGTGAAGAGCAACAAATCTAATACTGGTCTAACATTAATGACTACCCTCTGTCTGAATGCATGCAACCAATTTGCAATCCAACCTAAGATCTGTCTGCCAATCCCACAAGACACAACCAAACTTAGTAGCCTTTAGTGTGGCACTTTGTAAAAGGCTTTTTGAAAGTCAAGATATGCAGGGAGTTAAATTGGATAACCCCCGAAAATGGGCATGGGGATCGCAGTACGTGATTAACCCGTGCCTGTTCATTGCGTTGCAGGCAGCCTTTTAAATTTGTGCTGCCTGCTGTTTCAAATGATTGCTGCGTACAGTCAGTGCTACCCGCGCTGTTCATTGGCTGCATGCATCAGCAGGGGGCCCGATATCATGAGTGGCTTGCGCTACTTAAAGGCAGTCTGCATCTCTTAAAGGGGAGGTGCATTGTGGCTGCAAGAAGTGTGATGTATTATCACATGGTTTGTCACATGGTTTAGTATGAGCATGCTCAGTTCATTCTGGCCTAATAAAGCGAGCACATGGAATAGCAACTCATCCTGTGTCTGTCCTTCATTTGTTCGACCCACATATATTACTTTTTGGCAACAAGGATGGGATCCCAAAGCCATTTTTAGGGATCATGGAAGGACACAGTGTTCAACCTTCGAGTGGACAAGTTTAAGATGAATTTGTGACACCTAAACTGAATTTTTGCGAAGATTTACCATTAATGCTCGTGCAGAATCATCTATGCTCTGCCTTTGCGTGTATGTATACACAGCAACAGTGGCATTGATTCTAACAGGTACACAGGTAGCGTGCTGAGTCATGGGTTGTCGGGATCGGGACAATCATGGCCACGCCTACGGGATTCATCGGAAGCCTCGGCATGTATGACCGAGCTTGCGAACCATTCAATTCTTACATTGAGCGGATGGAGATGTTTTTTCGGGCCAATAACATTATTGAGACCGAAGGTGCAGATGAGAATGTTCAAGCTCAAAATAAAGTAATTCGTGATTGGAAGAAAGCAATTTTTCTAATGGAGATCGGGCCAAATGTCTACAAAATGTTGACAAACCTACTCACGCCAGGGAAAGCAAAGGATGCGTCGTTTGAAGACATTGTTGAGAAACTCGAGGACCATTTCGACCCAAAGCCGTTAGAAAAAGCAGAGAGCTATAAGTTTGGTACCAGAAACCAAAACCAAAGTGAAACCATCAGTGAGTACATTGTAGCTCTTAAGAACCTGTCTTTGCATTGTAACTTCGGCACATTTTTGGATTGTGCATTGCAAGATAAGTTTGTGTGTGGACTGATAGATGAGCGCACGCAGTCCAAGTTACTGAACACTCCGAACCTAACGTTTGACAAAATTGCCCTATCTATGGAGATGGCGCCTAAGAATGCGAGGGAGCTCCGTCCAACTCAAGTGACTAGTGCAGCTGAGGTCTACAGTCACAAAGCCACTGCCAAACCTAAAGCTGTGAGACCAAGTCAAAAGCATGTTGGTGAGAGCAGTTCAGTGAATTGTTATCGCTGCAATGGAAATCACTCACCACAGTCCTGCCAATACAGAAATGCAGTGTTTTCACTGCCAGAAGCGAGGCCATACTTCAACAGCTTGCAGAGCTCGATTTAAAGCAGGAAGTAAGAACCATTCTAGCGGCAATGCAAAGCAGCAACAACAAAAGGGAGGAGTTCAAAATATTGAAGTGAACACACCTGATGTTGAAGAATTAGGTATCTACAGTATCAATGCCACTAGTGGCAATGCTAGCAGTCAAAACTTTTGATCAATGAGCAATATATTGATATGTGTATCGACATGGCGGCGGACTGCTCTATCATGAGTAAGGACAAATATGAGAGTATGTTTAATGAAATACCACTTACAAAGAGTACCATAGAGTTAAAAAAAAACCTACTCCGGAGAAATGTGATGTACAGTTCAACACAATGGCCAGTCAGTAAAGCTGCCTATTATTTTTTTTATTTGTTCATGGGATGTGGGCGTCGCTGGCAAGGCCAGCATTTATTGCCAATTGTTAATTGCTCTTGAGAAGGTGGTGGTGAGTTACCTTCTTGAACCACAGAGGGCAGTTAAGAGTCAACCACATATAGGCCAGACTGGGTAAAGACGGCAGATTTCCTTCCTAAAGGACATTAGTGAACCAGTTGGGTTTTTACAACAATCCAGTAGTTTCATGGTCACCATTACTGATACTAGTTTTTAGATTCCAGATTTATTTAATTAATTGAATCTAAATTCCCCAACTGCTTGTGGTGGGATTTGAACTCACATTTCCTATCATTAGGCCAGGCCTCTGGATTACTAGTCCAGTAACATAACCACTATGCTAGCGTACCCGCCGTAGTGAGCTACAACAACAGGCCAACCCTCAGGGGCAAAGACTGGTTGAGAAAGTTAAATCTAGACTGGAAAAACTACTTGTAGATCGTGACTCAAAGTGGATTGAAGTGAAACACATGGGTTCAAATACTACAACTGAACGTACCATAGATGAGTTGAGGTCTATCTTCGCATGTCATGGCTTACCTGAAGAGCTTGTTTCTGACAATGGCCCTCAGTTCCATTCTGCTCTATTCCAAGAATTCATGAAACGGAACAGTATCAAACACACTCTCATTCCACCATATCATCCAGCTTCAAATGGAGCAGCCGAAAGATCAGTTAGAATAGTGAAAGAAGCTCTCAAAAAGCAAGTGTTGCAGGGTTGTTCGGGACTCAGCATGAAGTAATGTTTGGCAAATTTCTTGCTGAAGTACAGAACTACTCTGCACACTACAACTGGATACACCCCAGCAGAACTCTTGATGAAGAGGAGATTGAGAACACGACCAAGTCTTGTTCAACCAAATTTGGCCTCAAGAGTTGAACAGAAACAGTTGAGTCAGAAACATTATTATGACACCAATCAGAAAGAATGCAGTTTCAAACATAACGAGTGTGTTTGTGTTCTCAGTCCTCCCTGGCAAGTCGAGTTCACACAAGTGGGATTTAGGAACCGTAGTAAAGGTTAGTGGAACCAAGAGATATTTGGTTGAAATTGATGACAAAATCCGAAGTGTTCATGTAGATCAAATGATCTCTGCTAGAGATGAACCAAGACATGATCATGAACCATTTGATCATGAACACATACATGAGTTTGACTCAGTTCGGACTTCAGTAACTGAAGTATCAGGTTCAAACAAGTCTGAGATAGAAACAGGATCATCTTTGAGTTCGGAACCAAAACAAAACAGCCCGAAAATTGGTTCAACACCAAAACCTTTTGTAAGGAGATCAGGAAGGCTCCGCAAACCTGTTATTAAACTGGATTTGTAGTTCGGTTGTAGGATTTGTAGTTCATTTGTAGGATTTGTAGTTCATTTAAAAGAGAAAAGCCAGGAGTTTTTGTTATGTGCCACATGTAATGCTGGGAAAGGTGGGACCATAGTTTTGTTATATTTGAGAGGGGAATACATAATTTTTTTAAGGGGAAAGCAGTGTAATGTATTATCACATGGCTTGTCACATGATTTAGTATGAGCATACTCAGTTCGCTCTGGCCTAATAAAGCAAGCACATGGACTAGCAACTCATCCTGTGTCTGTCCTTCATTTGTTCTACCCACATATGTTACAAGAAGTGCTGGGAGTTTTTTGAAAAGTGAATCTGGGCTGTGATACTTTGAGGAATGGCTGAACATGCGAGAGAGCAAGCACCAAGGTTATCTGATAATGCACTGGAGGTCTTGGTGGAAGAGGTGGAGAGAAGGAGAGACATCCTGTGTCTGCAGCAGGGGCAGGAGGCCCTCCAGATATATTCTCAGGAGGCCATGGGAAGAAGTTGCAGCAGAGATCAATGCCAGGAGTGTCGCTCCTAGAATATGAGTGCAATGAAGGAGGAAGTTCAATGATCTGACACAAGTTGTCAAGACGAGTGAGTTCATCATCAAATGGCATATCCTACCACTAGTCTCATCCACTGCTCAATTCTCTACACCCCCATCACCCACCTACCAACAACTCTATCAATCAGGACTCAACCCTTCAATTCATATGCTTTACCTCACCCTCACACACTTAGCACTGTTGCAAGCCTCGCACCCACAACTCACTGCTTGCACACACTGGTAGCTATTCAACCATGACAGCCACATCACCCAAACATACTGCAGGACACTCATTGACACACTTCCCCCTTTCTTGCAGGAGAAGGTGGCGTTTAACAGGAGGTAGTAGGAAAGAACTGCAGGAGGACAAGCACGCCTGCGTGATTTAACCCCCATGGAGGAGACAGCGCTGGCCATCATGGGAAGGGGCATCACTGAGGCCGTGGCCACTGGCGGTGCTGGAGGGATCGATGATGAGGGTATCTGAATACCTAATCCTTCTTCTCTCTTCCCACAAATCCCTCATCCCACAATCTCTTCTGACTCACAAGCGGCTGATGGCGTAAGCATGCACTTCTTACTTTCTCTCCTCCCTTCAGCACAAGCCAACACTTGTCCCTTTTTCATTTCAGATACCCAAGAACTGGAACCTTCCCAGTCAGAGGAAGAAGAAGAAGAAGACTATGAAGATGAAGAGACACCGTTACTCAATCTTACACTCACAGCCACCAGCTCAGAGACTGCCACTGTGTGCAATTTAGAGGCTTGGATAGAGGAGGGATCTGCATGTGGTGAGACACATGTGCACAGGAACCAGGGTGAGAGGTAAGGATAGTGCAGGTGCCAACTCTTCGGAGGGCGAGGTCACACACTAGTTCTGCTACAGAGGACTCAGATGAGGAGTTCGGTGGCCCAGGCTACAGAATAAGGGTGATGGGTGTACATAACACGGTGGCACAGTGGTTAGCACTGGTGCCTCACAGCGCCAGGGACCCGGGTTCGAACTCTGGCCTCGGGTGACTGTCTGTGTGGAGTTTGCACATTCTCCCCGTGTCTGCGTGGGTTTCCTCCGGGTGCTCCGGTTTCCTCCCACAGTCCAAAAATGTGCTGGTTAGGTTGATTTGGCTATGATAAATTGACCCTTAGTGTTAGGGGGGGATTAAATATGTGGGGTTACAGGGATAGGATGGGATATGTTAGGCGGAATTAAATACGTGGGGATAGGGTGGGATATGTGTCGGTGCAGGCTCGATGGGGATTCTGTGTAAGGGGACAGGGTACTGGATTTGGATGATCAGCCATGATCGTATTGAATGGTGCGACGGGCCGAATGGCCTACTCCTGCTCCGAGTTTCTATGTTTCTATAACCACATGCTTGGTGCACCGGGAAGCCTACCAGAAAGCTGGTGTACAAGGGTAAGGAGCATGGAGGAGTCCAGCACCAACTTGGCACAGGGCTTTGCGCAGAGCTTGGAGCCCATCCTTTCCAACATGAAAAGGATGTCACCTCCATCAGCACACCTGTGGAACCCACCAAGATGCAGCGTCTGGTGGCCGATGTCACAGCCTCCATTGCAGCACAAACAGCTCACATCAAAGGCCTGAGTGCTGCAGTGGAAGCTCAGACTGCTGCCGTTGTGCCTCTGGATATCACTTTTCAAACAGGCTTCCAGGGCATCACAGCAGTCTTCTAGCGCTTACTTCTAGCAAATTTCCCATAACTGAAGTTAAACTAATGGACCTATAGTTTCCTGGTTCTGACTAGTTTGCCCTTTTTAAATATAGGCACCGCATAGACCTCTCTCCAGTCCACGGGAACAATCCCAGATCCTAGCAAGCTCTTAAATATATTAATGAGAAGTCGCACAACACCAGGTTATAGTCCAACAGATTTATTTAATTTTACCATTAAATATATTAGCCAGTGGTTTGCATTACACAGCCCCCATTTCTTTCAGCATCCTAATGTGAATACCATCAGGGCCCAGCAGCCTGATCTGCTTTGTGAGCCCTAATTCTAGTGAGGACTCTTTCAACATCCACTTCCACACAATAAGATTCAGTAATGAAAAGAAAGAACTTGCATATATATATATATATATATATATATATATATAGAGTCTTTAACAACCTCAAGACATCTCAAAGTGCTTCACAGACAATAAAGTCATTTTGAAGTGTAGTCACTGTCGTAATGTAGGAAACGTGGCAGCCACATTACACACAGCAAGGTCCCACAAACAGCAATGAGATAAATGTCCAGATAATCTGTTTCCGTGATTTGGTTGAGGGATAAATGTTGGCCAACACTGCAGCACTCCCTCAGTACTGCACTGAAGGGCCAGCCTGGATTATGTGCTTAAGTCTCTATTGTAGGTTTGAGCCATTCTGACTCATGGGCAAGAGTGCTACCACTGAGACAAGGCTGACACCCTAGTATCACCTCTATGCAACAGCACAGGTAACTCAGTGTCATCTTTAGTAGTGAAGACTGATGCAAAGTAACTACTCCAGCATAGCTCACTAGCTTGTGAAATTGTTTTCCAAATCAGCGGGTGCAGGAATATCTTGCTAGAGAGCAGTCTACTGCACTTCATACCAATGTGTTGAAAAAGGCAAAAAGGCAGACAGAAATAAATCAGCAACAGCCATGACAAAGGGACTGAGAAAATGTTAGTGAAAGCAGAAGTGCCTTAGCTATAACAAAGTCTATTGAAGCACTACAACAAAAGGTAATATTGATCATTTCATGTGATGGATGTGTACTATACAAGCCAAAAAATTTGACATGGCATGAGAAGCTTGCTTTTCACCTCATTTAATGAGCGATGTGAATGTACAGGGCCAATTTTGTTCCCATCCTTCACTGGGTGTCAGACAGGTGCAGAGTGCCTGAAGTGTGCTGTGCCTGTCAAAGCATATTTAAGAACATAAGAACATAAGAAATAGGAGCAGGAGTAGGCCAATCGGCCCCTCGAGCCTGCTCCGCCATTCAATAAGATCATGGCTGATCTGATCCTAACCGCCAATCTACTATCACAGAACCATCTCCTGCATCTAACAGAATTGCACACATGAAATAGGAGCAGAATCAGGCTACACGGTCCCTGGGCCCGCTCCACTACCCACAGGGCCATGACTGATCCGAACCTAGAGTCATGTCCAAATTCCTGCCCGCTCCCCGTAACCCTTAATGCCCTTTACTTCTAGGAAACTGTCAATTTCTGTTTTAAATTTATTTAATGATGTAGCTTCTACAGCTTTTTGTGGCAGCATATTCCATGGACCTACCACCCTCTGAGTGAAGTAGTTCCTCCTCATCTCAGTTTTGAAAGAGCAGCCCCTTATTCTAAGACTATGTCCCCTAGTTCTAGTCTCACCCGTCATCGGGAACATCCTCCCCGCATCCACCCGATCCAACCCCTTCACAATCTTATATGTTTCAATAAGATCGCCTCTCATTCTTCTGAACTCCAATGAGTAGAGTCCCAATCTACCCAACCTCTCCTCATATGACCACCCCCTCATCCATTGCTCCTGGTTTTGCTTTCCTGCGGCTATTAGCATGTCCCAGGTACGCCCCGACACAAGCCTGCCCTCCTGCCATGGCCTTGTGCTGGGAACCATTGGCTGAGTGGCTTGCAGCTGGTTCCTAGCCACTGGACTCAGCTTTTCTGGAGATTGGCAGCAAGAAGGCTCTAAGGCCTAAAGATCCTGTTGAGGGAAGAGAAAAACGCACTTAACTGCTGTGGTGCTTCTGGGCCCCTCTCATAACCTCCAATCTGGAGACGGTCCTGGCACAAGCCCCACCACCAGCTTTTCGGGGCACCACCGTGTTTGGGGCGCTCCAAGAATGCCCCTCTCAAAGGAACCCACACTAAACCAACCAATTCAATTGCTTAATTCTTTTCTACTGATTCCAATCTGATAGTAGCAACTATGACATTGCTCACCTTATCATTTCAGCCACCATCTTCATTTTTGAGCCAACTGAATATATAGCAAAATAAATAACAATTGTAACAAGATTACTGCATAAAAATGAAATAATTCTGAAAAAACCCATTAAACTTACCTATAATAGCACCCTTAAGTGTCAGCCGTGACTCAAGGCATTCTTGTCTCTAAGTCAGAAAGTAGTGGGTTCAAGTCCTACTCCAGGACTTCAGCACATAATCGAGACTGACACCTCAGTCTTCTTACTTCTTAGGCAGTCCCTCGGAACCGAGAATGACTTGCTTCCACATTAAAGATGAGTTCTCAGGTGACTGATGAGTCTAATGCGGGACCTACAGTCTCTGTCACAGGTGGGGCAGACAGTGGTTGAAGGGGCAGGTGGGTGGGGTGCTTGGGTTGACGTGCGCTCCTTGCGCTGCTTGTGCTTGGCTTCCGCTTGCTCCCGGCGAAGAGACTCGAGGTATTCGGCGCCTTCCCGGATGCTTCTCCTCCACTTTGTGCGGTCTTGGGCCAGGGAATCCCAGGTGTCGGTGGGGATGTTGCACTTTTTCAAGGAGGCTTTGAGGGTGTCCTTCAAGCATTTCCTCTGCCCATCTGGTTCTCTCTTGCCATGTTGGAGCTCCGAGTAGAGCGCTTGTTTTGGGAGTCTCGTATCGGGCATGCGGATGCTGTGACCCGTCCATCGGAGCTGATCGAGCGTGGTCAAAGCTTCGATGCTGGGGATGTTGGCCTGAGCGAGAACACTGATGTTGGTGCGCCTATCCTGCCAATGGATTTGCAGGATCTTGCGGAGGCAGCGTTGGTGGTACCTCTCCAGTGCTTTGAGGTGCCTGCTGTACATGGTCCATTTGTTGGAGGCACATTTTTTGAATAAGATGGTAAACCGAGGTCCTGTCTGCCTGTTCAGGTGGATGTAAAAGATTCAATGGCATTATTCGAAGAAGAGCAGAGAAGTTGTTCTGGTCAACAGTTACTTCTTCGTCAACATCACTAAAATAGATTATCTGGTCATTATCACATTGCTGTTTGTGGGACCTTGATGTGTGCAAATTGGCTGCCATGTTTTCCTATATTACGACAGTGACAACACTTCAAAAAGTACTTCTTTGACCATTTGGGATGTCCTTAGGTCATGAAAGGCACTACATAAATCCTAGAATGATACAGCACAAAAGGACGCCATTCATCCCATCGTGTCTGTGCAAGTTCTTTCCTTCTTCTATCTATAATGTCAATGATTGTATGTCAGAAATACTCCAAGAAGTTCCCTCCTCCCTACATATCTCTTCGTCCACAGTCTAGGACTTGTGTTCTGGTGCATTCTCAAGATCCCTTTGTGTAACTGAGTCTTGGCTGAATGAAGAGATCCCAGGAAGCTCTCTTCACCGGCCTCCCATCTTGAACCCTACATAAACTCGAGCTCACCTAAAACTGCTGCCTGCAGCCTAACTCGCACCAAATCCCATTCACCCTTCACCCCTATGCTCGCTAACCTACATTGGTTTCCGGTTCGGCAACACCTCGATTTTAAAATTCTCATCCTTGTTTTCAAATCGCTCTATGGCCTTGCCTCTCCCTGTCTCTGTAAACTCCTCCAACCCTCCGAGATCCCTGTGCTCCTCTAAAGCTGGCCTCTTGCACATCCCTGATTTTCATCGCTCCACCATTGGCGGCCGTGCCTTCAGCTGCCTACGCCCTAAGCTCTGGAATTCCCTCCCTAAACCTCTCCGCCTCTCAAGCTCTCTCTCCTCCTTTAAGATGCAACTTAAAACCTACATCTTTGTCCAAGCTTTTGGTCACCTGTCCTAATATCTCCTTAAGTGGCTCGGTGTCAAATTTTGTTTGATAACAATCCTGTGATGCACTTGGGAGATTTTACTACATTAAAAACGCTATATGAATGCAAGTTGTTGTTGTTGTGTCACTCCATGCATGTCACAGCGATGGATTATGACTCTCAGAATGCATTAGTATCCCTGTGCATGTCATTCTGGATTACAAGTTCCAGAACGCAGCTTAAACCTCCCACTACGATTAATTTTAATGCACTACTGGACATGGAGACTGGGTCGAACAAGCAAGAAGTTGTGGCTTTGTGAGTGGCCACTCTTCTTGTCAATGATACAAAGGAGTTCTGGTGCTTTCTCGAAGAACAGCTGTCAGCCAAGTTTGTTGCATTCCTAGAACTATTAAATATGAGAGCCCCTGCTTCGCTTGACATCTGGAGGTTTTAATTTACAATTCTGCAACATGCTCCGCGATCCGCTCCACTGAGATCCATTCCCCAAAGAGTTCCATTCCCCATTGAATTCCAATCCCCAATGAGTTCCATTCCCCACTGAATTCGATTCCCCACTGAGTTCCATTCCCCACTGAGTTCTATTCCCAACTGAATTCCATTCCCCACTGAATTCTAATCCCCACTGAATTCCATTCCACACAGAGTTCCATTCCCCACTGAGTTCCATTCCCCACTGAATTCCATTCCGCACTAAGTTCCATTCCCCACTGAGTTCCATTCTCCACTGAATTCCAATTGCCACTGAATTCCAATTCCCACTGAGTTCCAATCCCCACTGAGTTCCAATCCCCACTGAGTTCCAATCCCCACTGAGTTCCATTCTCCACTGAGTTCCATTCTCCACTGAATTCCAATCTCCACTGAGTTCCATTCCCCACTGAGTTCCATTCCCCACTGAATTCCATTCCCCACTGAATTCCAATCCCCACTGAATTCCATTCCCCACTGAGTTCCATTCCCCACTGAATTCCATTCCCCACTGAGTTCCATTCCCCACTGAGTTCCATTCCCCACTGAATTCCATTCCCCACTGAGTTCTATTCCCCACTGAGTTCCATTCCCCACTAAGTTCCATTCCCCACTGAATTCCAATCCCCACTGAATTCCATTCCCCACTGAATTCCATTCCCCACTTAATTCCATTCCCCACTGAGTTCCATTCCCCACTGAGTTCTATTCCCCACTGAGTTCCATTCCCCACTGAGTTCCATTCTCCACTGAGTTCCATTCCCCACTGAGTTCCATTCCCCACTGAATTCCATTCCCCACTGAGTTCTATTCCCCACTGAGTTCTATTCCCCACTGAGTTCCATTCCCCACTGAGTTCCATTCTCCACTGAGTTCCATTCTCCACTGAGTTCCATTATCCACTGAATTCCATTCCCCACTGAGTTCCATTCTCCACTTAGTTCCATTCCCCACTGAGTTCCATTCCCAACTGAGTTCCATTCTCCACTGAGTTCCATTCTCCATTGAGTTCCATTCACCACTGAGTTCCATTCCCCACTGAGTTCTTTTCCCCACTGAGTTCCATTCCCCACTGAGTTCCATTCCCCACTGAATTCCAATCCCCACTGAATTCCAATTCCCACTGAATTCCATTCCCCACAGAGTTCCATTCCCCACTGAGTTCCATTCCCAACTGAATTCCATTCCGCACTAAGTTCCATTCCCCACTGAGTACTATTCCCCACTGAGTTCTATTCTCCACTGAGTTCCATTCCCAACTGAGTTCCATTCCCCAATGAGTTCCATTCCCCACTGAGTTCTATTCCCCACTGAGTTCTATTCTCCACTGAGTTCCATTCCCCACTGAGTTCCATTCTCCACTGAGTTCCATTCCCCACTGAATTCCAATCCACACTGAATTCCATTCCCCACTGAGTTCCATTCCCCACTGAGTTCCATTCTCCACTGAGTTCCATTCACCACTGAGTTCCATTCCACGCTGAGTACTATTCCCCACTGAGTTCCATTCTCCACTGAGTTCCTATCCCCACTGAGTTCCATTCTCGACTGAGTTCCATTCCCCACTGAGTTCCATTCCCCACTGAGTTCCATTCCCCACTGAGTTCCATTCTGCACTGAGTTCCATTCCCCACTGAGTTCCATTCTCCACTGAGTTCCATTCCCCACTGAGTTCCATTCCCCACTGAGTTCCATTCCCCACTGAGTTCTAATCCCCACTGAGTTCTATTCTCCACTGAGTTCCATTCCCAACTGAGTTCCATTCCACACTGAGTACTATTCCCCACTGAGTTCAATTCTCCACTGAGTTCCATTCCCAACTGAGTTCCATTCCCCATTGAGTTCCATTCTCCATTGAGTTCCATTCCCCACTGAGTTCAATTCTCCACTGAGTTCCATTCCCCACTGAGTTGTATTCCCCACTGAGTTCCATTGTCCATTGAGTTCCATTCCCCAGAGAATTCCTTTCCCCACTGAGTTCCATTTCCCACTGAGTTCTATTCCCCACTGAGTTCCATTCCCCACTGAGTTCCATTCCCCACTGAGTTCCATTCTCCACTGAGTTCCATTCCCCACTGAGTTCCATTCCCCACTGAGTTCTATTCCCCACTGAGGTCCATTCTCCACTGAGTTCCATTCCCCACTGAGTTCCATTCACCACAGAATTCCATTCCCCACTGAGTTCCATTCTCCACTGAGTTCCATTCCCCACTGAGTTCCATTCCCACAGAATTCCTTTCCCAACTGAGTTCCATTCCCCACTGAGTCCTATTCCCCACTGAGTTCAATTCTCCACTGAGTTCCATTCTCCACTGAGTTCAATTCTCCACTGAGTTCCATTCCCCACTGAGTTCCCTTTCCCACTGAGTCGCATTCTCCACTGAGTTCCATTCCCCACTGAGTTCCATTCTCCACTGAGTTAAATTATCCACTGAGTTCCATTCCCCACTGAATTCCATTCCCCACTGAGTTCCATTCCCCACTGAGTTCCATTCCCCACTGAATTCCATTCCCCACTGAGTTCTATTCCCCACTGAGTTCCATTCCCCACTAAGTTCCATTCCCCACTGAATTCCAATCCCCACTGAATTCCATTCCCCACTGAATTCCATTCCCCACTTAATTCCATTCCCCACTGAGTTCCATTCCCCACTGAGTTCTATTCCCCACTGAGTTCCATTCCCCACTGAGTTCCATTCTCCACTGAGTTCCATTCCCCACTGAGTTCCATTCCCCACTGAATTCCATTCCCCACTGAGTTCTATTCCCCACTGAGTTCTATTCCCCACTGAGTTCCATTCCCCACTGAGTTCCATTCTCCACTGAGTTCCATCCTCCACTGAGTTCCATTATCCACTGAATTCCATTCCCCACTGAGTTCCATTCTCCACTTAGTTCCATTCCCCACTGAGTTCCATTCCCAACTGAGTTCCATTCTCCACTGAGTTCCATTCTCCATTGAGTTCCATTCACCACTGAGTTCCATTCCCCACTGAGTTCTTTTCCCCACTGAGTTCCATTCCCCACTGAGTTCCATTCCCCACTGAATTCCAATCCCCACTGAATTCCAATTCCCACTGAATTCCATTCCCCACAGAGTTCCATTCCCCACTGAGTTCCATTCCCAACTGAATTCCATTCCGCACTAAGTTCCATTCCCCACTGAGTACTATTCCCCACTGAGTTCTATTCTCCACTGAGTTCCATTCCCAACTGAGTTCCATTCCCCAATGAGTTCCATTCCCCACTGAGTTCTATTCCCCACTGAGTTCTATTCTCCACTGAGTTCCATTCCACACTGAGTACTATTCCCCACTGAGTTCTATTCTCCACTGAGTTCCATTCCCCACTGAGTTCCATTCTCCACTGAGTTCCATTCCCCACTGAATTCCAATCCACACTGAATTCCATTCCCCACTGAGTTCCATTCCCCACTGAGTTCCATTCTCCACTGAGTTCCATTCACCACTGAGTTCCATTCCACGCTGAGTATTATTCCCCACTGAGTTCCATTCTCCACTGAGTTCCTATCCCCACTGAGTTCCATTCTCGACTGAGTTCCATTCCCCACTGAGTTCCATTCCCCACTGAGTTCCATTCCCCACTGAGTTCCATTCTCCACTGAGTTCCATTCCCCACTGAGTTCCATTCTCCACTGAGTTCCATTCCCCACTGAGTTCCATTCCCCACTGAGTTCCATTCCCCACTGAGTTCTAATCCCCACTGAGTTCTATTCTCCACTGAGTTCCATTCCCAACTGAGTTCCATTCCCCACTGAGTTCCATTCCACACTGAGTACTATTCCCCACTGAGTTCTATTCTCCACTGAGTTCCATTCCCAACTGAGTTCCATTCCCCATTGAGTTCCATTCTCCACTGAGTTCCATTCCCCACTGAGTTCCATTCTCCACTGAGTTCCATTCCCCACTGAGTTGTATTCCCCACTGAGTTCCATTGTCCATTGAGTTCCATTCCCCAGAGAATTCCTTTCCCCACTGAGTTCCATTTCCCACTGAGTTCTATTCCCCACTGAGTTCCATTCCCACTGAGTTCCATTCCCCACTGAGTTCCATTCTCCACTGAGTTCCATTCCCCACTGAGTTCCATTCCCCACTGAGTTCTATTCCCCACTGAGTTCCATTCTCCACTGAGTTCCATTCCCCACTGAGTTCCATTCACCACAGAATTCCATTCCCCACTGAGTTCCATTCTCCACTGAGTTCCATTCCCCACTGAGTTCCATTCACCACAGAATTCCTTTCCCCACTGAGTTCCATTCCCCACTGAGTTCTATTCCCCACTGAGTTCAATTCTCCACTGAGTTCCATTCTCCACTGAGTTCAATTCTCCACTGAGTTCCATTCCCCACTGAGTTCCCTTTCCCACTGAGTTCCATTCTCCACTGAGTTCCATTCCCCATTGAGTTCCATTCTCCACTGAGTTCAATTATCCACTGAGTTCCATTCCCCACTGAGTACCCTTTCCCACTGAGTTCCCTTCTCCACTGAGTTCCATTCACCACTGAGTTCCATTCTCCTCTGAGTTCCATTCCCCACTGAGTTCCATTCCCCACTGAATTCCATTCCCCACTGAGTTCCATTCCCCACTGAGTTCCATTCTCCACTGAGTTCCATTCCCCACTGAGTTCCATTCTCCTCTGAGTTCCATTCCCCACTGAGTTCCTTTCCCCACTGAATTCCATTCCCCACTGAGTTCCATTCCCCACTGAGTTCCATTCTCCACGGAGTTCCATTCCCCACTGACTGCCATTCCCCACTGAGTTCTATTCCCCACTGAGTTCTATTCTCCACTGAGTTCCATTCCCCAATGAGTTCCATTCCCCACTGAGTTCTATTCTCCACTGAGTTCCCTTCCCCACTGAGTTCCATTCCCCATTGAGTTCTATTCTCCACTGAGTTCCCTTCCCCACTGAGTTCCATTCCCCATTGAGTTCTATTCTCCACTGAGTTCCATTCCACACTGAGTTCCATTCTCCACTGAGTTCAATTCTCGATTGAGTTCCATTCCCCACAGAATTCCATTCCTCACTGAGTTCTATTCCTCACTGAGTTCTATTCCCCACTGAGTTCTATTCTCCACTGAGTTCCATTCTCCACTGAGT